>OZ030005.1:114794552-115394552 GCA_964023405.1 Apodemus agrarius | reverse complement strand
CAACCCAGACTGCAGTTACTGATCTCTAAGCCCTCAGCTGGCCAGCGCTGTCAGAGAGACTGACTGGTTGCCCTGCCCAGACCAGGGCTAGGCCTTGAACTCAGAGCCTCTTGTCATGTTAGACAAGTTTTTTTTGTTTTTTTTTTGTTTTTACCACTGAGCTACATCTTTATCCCTTTAATTACCTTCCCCACCTAGGGATAGGCATGGAATATGCCATCTTCCTGTGCCTCAGACCCCGAAGTACGAGGATTATAGTCATATATCACCGTATCAAGCTTAGAAAATGTGTAGTTTTCTGGAGGTGCTGTGAGGCAACTTGGGCCGTCAGCATGCTGTAGAAGCACTCCGTCACTGGGCCATGTCCCAGCCCTTCCTTGAATAGCCATTCAAGGAAACACCTGTCATTTCCTTGGGCACCTGGTGATTAAGTTCCACAACTGGGTCTAGAAAGGTAACCACACCCAGGGCAGTCCCAGCCTCTCTGTCAAGCCTTTCTATAACAAGGTAGATGCTCATGTAGAGGAAACCTAAGTATGTGATAGGAATAAAGCTCTTGGTGTGCTACACATGGTTCAGACACACCGCAATACTGGAGGTCATTAGGAAGGATGGTTATATGTTGTGTAAAATAATCTGTGTGGTCTGGGAAGGTGGCTTAGCTGGTCAAGCACTTCCTTTGCAAGTGTAAGGACTGGGATTTGATCCCTAAACTTGAATAAAAGCCAGATATGGAGGCTGGTGCTTGTCACTCCTGTTGAGATGTTGCAACAGGAGGTGGATCTTTAGAAACTCGACAGCCAGCCAGTCAAGTCTGCTTGGCATAATGCCAGGCAAATGAGAAACTCCATCTTAACTCAAAAGGTAGAGGTACCTGAGGAATGATAGTCAAGGTTGTCCTTTGTCTCTACATGTGCATGCTGTACATACAATCATATTCTCTCTCTCTCTCTCTCTCTCTCTCTCTCTCTCTCTCTCTCTCTCTCTCACACACACACACACACACACTCACACCTGTAGAGTTGGTCATTGTAATGTACACTTGTAATCCCAGTTCTCAGGAGGTTGACAGAGAGTTCTAAGCCAGCCTGAGCTACATGGTGAGACTCAGTCCTCCCATCCCCATATGAAAACAACCTGTAGGATTATATGTAGCTATGTACATAGGAAAAAGATCATATAGAAGGCATTACCCAGAGTGTTTATTGTGATAACCTCTTAGAAGCAAGAGCTCGGGTGACTAAGGATTATATTTTTAACATTTTATCTGTGTTTTATATTTATCAGTATTTATAGGTCAGGGAAATCCTGACCTATAAATTATTTATGTGTTAAAAAACATTTATCTGTGTTTTACAGTGTTCTCATGGTGAACATATATTGTTTTTATCACAAAAATATAATAAGCAAGCACATTTTTAGTTTTGCAGCAGAGTGGTAAAGAGATCCAGGCAGCACTTCTTCTTGGAAAATTGAGATTATAAAAAAGGTAGGAGGACAGCCAGGGCTACACAGAGAAACCCTGTCTCGAAAAACCAAAAAAAAAAAAAAAAACACAAAAAAAACAAAAACAAAAAAAAAAAGGTAGGGCCAGCAAGATGGCCAGCAAGATGGCTGAGGAGTAAAAACACTTCCCACACCAACCTGATGAGCCAAAAGTCGTGGCTCATGCCCATAACTAGCGAACCCCCACCACAAAACGGAAGGCACAGAGACCAAAGAAACCCCCTGGAAGCTCGGGCCACTTAGCCTAGGATATACTGCAACAAGGAAACAAGGGCGGCCTTTCTCAGAGAAGGCAGAGGCGAGAACAGGCTCCCGGAGGTCACCCTCTGACAGCCATGGGCATGTCAGGCTCTCTCCCTCCCCCTCTCTCCAATATAAATAAAAATACAATTGGTTTCTTGTATCGTCTGGAGTCAAGCAATTTCAGATCAGCCTTATTTTTAAAGTAGTGTCTGTCCAGAGCACCTGCAGCGTCCTCATCATCACTTCCTAAGCAATACAGTAGACTCCTACGTCGTCGTGGTCACGATAGGTGATCTAGGAATGACCAAGTCTGCAGGGGATACACAGCGGTGATGTTTGCTCCCTGAATGTAGTCCCCTGTAGATTTGAAAGAATATGCATAAAAATTGTTAGGGGGGAAATGGTGGGAGGGCAGCAGGAAATATAGTTGGAAAAAAAGTCTAGCTATATAGCCCAGGCTGTTCCGGAACTCATTATGTAGCCAAGGCTAGCCTCAACCTCATGGCAATCCTTCTGCCTCCTGGGTGCTGGCTGGAATTCTGGCGTGTATCATTAAGCTCAGAGAACTCTTACTTTTTATTGCTTTTTAAGTGTCGTCTTCCTAGGATTGTGAGGCACTGGGGAATGGTTTAGTGAGCAACTCGGTGGCTTGAGATCACGTTTCTATTACTTGGCCAAACAGGCTTAAAAAAGAACATAAGATCGGACATACACTTCAACTTATGTTCTACTATTTCTCCCTGTTTAATCCAGTGTTTGTTACTTTATAATTTATAATTTATTTTCAATTAATAGAGAAACCTAACAAAAGAGGTGTTCAGTAAACTGGCAGAGCCCACCCAGGACCTCCGGCCAGCACACACTTACCCTACAGTGTCTGGAGGTGACCCTGGCCTTGCCTGAGGACACAGTGAGCCAAACATGGCGTTCAGAGGAGGTGGCTGTGATGGCCCTCTCCACTCTGATGTCTTCCATCTCCTGCTGTTTACTCTCTTCTATCTCCAGGGTGCCCTATCCTGTGAAATCCCCAGTCTGTGGGAGAACACCTCCTCCACCAGGCCCAGAGCCAGGAGCCCTGTCATCAGGTCCCGATGGATGGATGACTTGGGGGCACCCATGGCGAGTGCCCAAGCCCTTGGCTCTGCCCTCACTCATTCAAGTGTCCACCTGCCCAGGTGGGAGGAGTGTCATGTGCTGGTGGCAGGCTGGTAGCAGGCTGGTGGCAGGCTGGGAGGGAAGACTGTGGCCGCTTTCATCTGCTGCTGCCTCCCTTCCTGTCCAGGCTGGGGGCAACTGCAGAGGACAAGATCAGCTAAGAAAGAGAGGTGTGTGTGTGTGTGTGTGTGTGTGTGTGTGTGTGTGTGTGTGTGTATGGTTGGTTAATCCATGGAATAGAGTCAGAAAAATCAAGTTGATTTGCTCCATGGTGGTGGGTCCAACTTTACTGCCTCTCTCTGCCCCAGACACTCATGGATGGCTGCGTTATTAAAAGCGGAGGTGAAATGTAGGCTCATACTTATAATCCAGAACTGGAGTGACTGAGGCAGAGGGATGGAAAGTTCAAAACCAATGTAGTCTCTACAGTGAGACCCTGTCTCAAAAACAATGAAAAGTTAGATATACTTAGGTAGAATCTGTGTCCATCTGTCTTGGGAAAAAATATGTGTATATATGTATATATACATACATACACACACATACACACACACACACACTCACACACATAAACATTACATTTTGCTTATTTGTGTGAAGGTTACAGGTCAGCTTGCAAGAGCTGGCTCTCTCCTTCCACCATGTGGGCCCCGGGGATCGAACTCAGGTCCTCAGGCTTAGCTGCAAGTGTCCTTACCCACTGAGGCATCCTACCAGCCCGAGTTGGTTTTTTGAGAAAAGGCCTCACTATGCAGGCCCTGGCTCACTATGTTGCACAGACTGTATTTCAAACTCATGGCAAATTTTATGCTTCTGCCTTCCTAGTTCTCGTTTCATAGGTGGGCATCTCCATTTCCAGCTACATTTCTGCCTTTAATTTTTCTCTTACATTTAATTAATTAATTATTTTATGGAGTAGGGAGAGTGTATGCACGCCACAAAAGGACAACTTGCAGGGACTGCTTGTCTCCTTCCACCATGCAGGAGTCAGGGCTAGAACTCCGGGCATCAGCCTTGGCAGCAAGCCCCACTGAGCCATCTGTCCTCTCCCAAACAAGTAATGAGGAACGACTCCTAAAGTAGGTGGCTTACTATGGGCGTGCATCCGTAGAGAGTGGAATAAAATAATACATCAGCCCCAGCAGAAGTCATTTCCTCTGGGTGTGAAGGATGGGTTCCTGCTCCCCTCTTTCCAATCCAGAGTCTGGAGGGCTCTTCAGCCCTCTACCCATCTCCCCCACACTCCTCTGCCTGCTGGTCCTTTCTCCTTCATCTCCTTCAGTCAGGCAGCCAGGGCTGCCCTAACAAGGCGCTAAGCTTCATAGCTCGAACACGGAATGCGTTTTCTCATTGTGTGGAGGCTAGAAGAGAGCAGGGTACGGGCGTGAGCAAGGCACAAGCTGGTTCTGCCATGGATGCTCCTCGGCTGGCAAGCGGCTGCTGTGCTCTTCCGGCCTGTCCCCTGCCTGTGTGCGGGACACCCCGTTCTCTCTCCACACTTCCTTACGGCATTCATGTGGGAGGTAAGTGTTCTCACCACTTGGTTTTTTAAATTTAATCACCACTTTAAAAGCTTCATTGCAAATATAGACATGGGGGGGGTTTAGAGGTTTAACCTAGGAGTTTGAAAGGACTTAACTCACCCCACAACACAGCTGCAAGTGACAGGTGGCTGGAGGGAAAATAGGTAAGCTTCCTCTCCCCTTTATCCCACACCCAGCTCGACACCCAAGTGCCAGGAACGTGCAGAATGTCAAGAGAAAAGGCATCATGGGAGCTGTCGTGCACACCTGTGACCCCAGCACTCAGGAGGCAGAAACAGCAAGATTAGAAGTTCAAGGTCATCATCAGGTACTTCCTGAGTTTAAGGCTACCCTGGGCTATGTGAGATTCTCTCTCAAGAAAACATAGGGGAGAGGGAGGGGAGAATGGAAAGGAGGGAGGGGAGGTAATATGGCTCAGCAGGTAAAGGCATCTGTCTCCAAACCTGATGATCAGTACGGTCCCCGCAACCCACATAATGGAAGGAGAGAAGAGAACAAACTCCCACAGTTCACATGTGGCATAGACACACACACACACACACACACACACACACACTCTACCCCTAAAATCCTCAAAACCTATGTGCCAACTGGTCCCCCAGTGCTGAACTACACACATATATACTAAATACCTTCTCTATGTAGTCTGGTCCCTCTCCCCCAGAAGGATAGAGGTAGGGGCAGCCAGACAGCCACGCTGTGAAGCAGATGGAGAAAGTGACAAGAGGAGCCGCCAGTCCTCAGAAAGGTCACGGGCACAGAGGCGGGAAGGTGACTGACCAGCCATTTGTGAGGGACTTCTTGGAAGAGCTGGCATGGAAACTGGACCTGGGCAGTTGTCAAAAATTCCTTAGAGGGAGGCACTCAGGGAGAGGAACGAGAAAGGGGGACCAGAGCTCCCTGGAGTGCTTTCTCTCACCCAGAGCACCTCTGTCTCTCTGCCTCTGTCTGTCCCGCTCTCTCCCTCCCTCCCTCCCTCCCTCCCTCCCTCTCTTTCTCTCTCTCCCCTCTCTCTTTCTCCACCCCCCCCCACCATGCTGTGTAGCTTCATTCACAGATGCTGAGACGCCCACCGACTCAATGGCACAGTTGTTTTTTCGACCTCATTTTATGGGTGGGAAAGCAAACTACACAAGAGAGAGGCTGAGCAAGCTACATAAGGTGGTGACCGGCAAGAGGCAGGGCTGGGACTTGAACCAAGTTCCTCACTGGCACATTGTGAAAAGAAGTGAACAGGACAGAAGACAAGTGTCTGGCGGAAAGCCTGCGAGAGTTTGGCCTTCGCTTTGCAGCCAGCGGAGGCTGTAGGAAGCTGTCTGCGGCGTATGTGGAGGAAGGAGCACATCCATTGACAGTCTAGTCTCGGGAGAGTTATTCCGACATCCAACCGTTCTTTTCTAAAGCTGGGAAAATCCATCCCTAACAGCTGTCCTCTCCTCTCCTCTCCTCTCCTCTCCTCTCCTCTCCTCTCCTCTTCTCTTTCTTTCTTTTTTTGTGTTTCAGGACCTGGTTTCTCTTTGTAAATAGCCCTAGCTCTGTCTTCGAAGTCACTTTCCAAGGCCACCTTGCAGATAAGAGTGCAAACTTAGCATGCTGTTATTGCATGCTTTTGTTGTCCTTTCCCTGCAGTAATCACAAAAGCCTGCGTTTGCTCAGTGCGGTGCTGAGGGACTCTCTGTATGCATTACCTCATGGAAATTCAGGCAGGGAAACCAAGAGAGCCTGCCGCTGCTCCGTCCACTGAAGAGTCTACTAATGTCAGAGAGGTAATGGGATTTTGCCCAAACCACCAGCAATGGAGGAAGGATCCACCTCCCTACAATATCTCCCTATAGTACCCCAGGGCTCCGTGCCAAGGCCTCCTCTCAGACAAGCCTCCCCTGACTCTGATCTGCTCGCCTACTGCCTATTTGTATCCCCTGGAGTCTACCTCCCTAAGGTGGCAAGCAGGCAGCCACCCCAGTCCCCTCTGTGGCCTCAACCCATGAGCAGGGCCTTACAAGCCATTTTGGTAGTCCCTATCACACAGCAGCTACTGGGAAGTGGAAACGCCCCCTGAGGAACGGAGATACGCCATGAGTGTAAGACACAATCCAGTCTCCAAAGACATGATGTAAAAGTGAACGGCAGGATGCTGAGAGTGCTGGACTCCGGTGTGCACACACTTCACATTGCAGAACCGTGCGCTCAGAAGCGGGTTAAAGTGGCTGGTAAGGGCTCGGCAGCTGAGAGCACTTGAAGCCAAACCTTGCAGCCTGTTGATTCTGTATGGCAGAAGGAGAGAACCGACGCGCCCAAGGTGTCCTCTGACACAGGCTGGGCTGGGGTACATGTGTGCCTGCCTCAAAATAAAGAACAAAATTTGGAAATTAATTTTTAAAAGCAGTCTGCAGGGTATGAGGGAAGTATTTTTAATTCTAGTATGTGGGAGACAGAGGCAGGTAGATTTCTGTGAGTTTGGGGCTAGCCAGGGCTACACAGTGAATCCCTGTCTCAAGAAGAAGAAGAAGGAGGAGGAGGAGGAGGAGGAGGAGGAGGAAGAGGAGGAGGAGGAGGAGGAGGAGAAGGAGAATAAGGAGGAGAAGGAGGAGAAGGAGGAGGAGGAGAAGAAGGAGAGAAGAGAAGAGGAGAGGAGAGAAGAGAAGAGAAGAGAAGAGAAGAGAAGAAGAGAAGAGAAGAGAAGAGAAAAGAAGAAAAAGAAAAAGAAAAAATGATTTAAGCAGGTGAGAGTTGGGGTTAAATAGAACCTGGCTCTGCCCACCTGAGGCCTTGGGTTTCATCCCCGGAACTAAAAATAAAAGAGGTGACCATTTGTATGTTACAGATATTTTGTTTTTATAGATTACAACTGAGAATAAAATATATTTCTGGGTATAGTGGCACATACTTTTAATCCCAGCCCTTGGAGGCTGAGACAGGAGGATTTTGAGTTCACAGCCAGCCTGGATTTTCCTATTTCAAAAATGAAGGCCTGGAGTTGCACGTGCCCTTGGTTAGCATGTCCAAGACCCTGGGCTCCATCCCCGGATCACATCACAGGGTGTTTGATTGCCCCTACGGTTCGTGTGTGTGTGTGTGTGTGTGTGTGTGTGTGTGTGTATCCTGTTGTATCGATAGTAGTCAGCATTGATCTTGCACAATGAGTCAGTGCTTAAATGTGGGTCGATTCCTGCAATGAACATGCTAGGGGTCCAATAGGTGCTTTTTGATTAGAAGACAACTCTTGTGAGCAGAAGGCCACAGAAGCATGGAGGAAGCTGGGGTGGGGGTTTGGGGTGGGGGTGTGAGGTCAGGGTGTAGGGAGGCAGTGTAGGGAAGTGGTGTTTAGGCTGTTTGCAGAATGAAATCATAGTTCCTATCTGTTCTTCTGTGATGGTAGCGGCGACATTTGCTGAGCACTGAGTATGCACCAGGAGCACGACACCATCTTATTTAATCCTTGAGTCAAGCCTGTAAGGAATTGCCACCTCTTTGGCACAGAAGGCCACTCAGGATCACCCAGCTGTGACCAGAGAAATGGAGTGAGAGGTTCCACTGCACCTGCATTCGCAAGTGAACCTTGATGCCGTTCTACTGATACCCCACCCCATGGACTGGTGCTTCTGGTTAACACAGCAACAGGAGTCACCCCCACCCTCACACAAAGGTAGCCAGGCCCCCCCATCCAGGAAGAGAAATCTGAATTTCCACTCTCTGATCACCTATAGCTCACTCACCCTTTTAGACATGCCTGTCAACCTTCTCAAGTTCAAGGCCTCAGGGAATCAGTTGGGGGTTGGGTGACCAATCTTGATCAAGGCAGTTGTGGAGGGTGGCACTGGGCCCAGCCCCTCCCCCCATGGCTCTAGGCCTGCAGCTGAGGCCCCCAGAGATGAGACTGCAGCACCCTTGACAGGCTCAGCTGTGTTATCCTCCAAGACCCCCTCTGCGGTGAGCTGCATGGGGCTGAAGTCCTGGAATGGGGAAGAAGGCTGCATGACCACAGAAGGTCTGTCTTCTGAGTAGCAATTATATCTTTAAATTGTGGGTTTGAACTTGAAGAAACCGCTCAGATCTGGTCAGAGACACAGCTCAGCCACAGAAGCAAACTGAGATCTGAATCTTCTGTAAGACCTGAGTGCCTTAGACAGAATACAACTGTCTTCTGGGGGCCTCGGGGGAACCCATTTCGGTGAGGGCCACTGGGCTAAATGCCCAGTGTACTGCTGAGAGAGGTGGTTTTCAAAGTCTAGTTCTCCTCGGCCATAGCCACAGCCCTGGTGGCACGGTCGGCGAGGCTGATCATCAGGAGTCACCCACTCCTCCTGCATGAGAAACTCCAGGTTCAGCCATGTTCTGGAGTTTTGGGTCACACTCAAGCTTAGGAACTGCTGGCCTAATGTCTCTGCTTAAAGGATGGCACCAGAGAAGGGTGTAGTAGCACACGCCTATAAATTTCAGCCTCTCCAGAGTCTGAGGCAGGAGGATGGAGTTTAGCCTGGGGCTCAAGTAAGTTGGAAGCTATTCTCATGAGACTCCATGTCAGAAAACAAAACAAAACAAAACAAAACAAGGAACAAGGGAAAGCAGCCATAGTGGCTGACAACTTCACACAGAGACAAAACCCAAGCCTGATGTTACCCAACCACATGGAATCTTTTTCTTCCAGCTCTTTACCATGCTGGAGATATACCCAGGGCCTTGAACATGCCGGAAAGTGTCCCACCACAGAGACATACCCCAGCCAGAACATGCATTGGCACCAGATTCCTGGGGACTTGTGCGTTTGTTAGAACCGAAGCCACTGGGCAGGCTTTGGTGCCCTTCCATTTCTCATGGGTCTCAAGCACTCCCGGAAGATGATGTCACAAAACAAAGCCACATCACACTTAAGAGATTGGGACCACTGGAAACTGGGGATTAGATGTTTAGAAAGAATCTGAAAACCAGATGTGAGTGGAGTGTGATGGAAACCAAGATGACTATAGGTAGGGACGCAGCTTGGTGGTAGAGCACGTGCTTAGCATGCTCAGAGATCTTCAGCTCCTTCCCCAACAAACACTCTCCATCCCAGAGAAGACGCTGAGAACCCAGCCAGGCCTTGGGAAACACTGGCTGATGGTCCTGTCCACAGGACGTGCCAAAGCCAGAAACAGTGATGTAGGCCTTGAGAAACAAGAACACTGTGACTGTGATCTGCGCTCTCTCTCTCTCTCTCTCTCTCTCTCTCTCTCTCTCTCTCTCTCTCTCTCTGTGTGTGTGTGTGTGTGTGTGTGTGTGTAGGTCAAGCTGAACTGTCATCCTTAGAGTTATCAACCACCCGCTTTGAGACGGGGTCTCTCACTGTCCTTAGTAATTAAGCTAACTCGAGTGTCCAGCCTGCTCCAGGGGGTCCTCCTGCCTTTGCCTCCGCAGAGCTGGGACTACAATTGTGTGGCATTTTTACATGGGATTCTTACATGGGCTCTGGGGGCTGAACTCAAGTTCTTACACTCATTGCTCAGCAAGTGCTCATGGCCATGCTGTCTCCCCAGCCCCTGGATGGCTTTCTAATTGCGGAAACAGGCATTGCTTCTGGGAAGGAGAGCCGGGAAAGAACTCTCGAGTCCCCCGCAGTTGTGTAAACAACACTGATGCCTGGCTCGGCCCTTGGGGCTCCCGATTTGCTCATCTGGAGTGTGGTGTTAGCCTGGAGTTGACAAAATTCCCCAGAAAACAAGAACCTGAAGCAGAGTTTGGGAAAACAGACTAAAACAAGGATGATACACGTTTAGTAAAGGTCCAGGTATCATCATCATCATCATCATCATCATCATCATCATCATCATCATCATCATCATTATTTTATTATATGTGCATAAGATGCTAGGGATTGAGCCTAGGAATTTATGTTTTACTAGGTAAGCACTGAAAACACTTTGTTTTGTTTTTAATTTTGAGACTGGGTCTCATTGAGACTGGTCTTGAGCTCCATCTTTCCTAGATTTGCCTTCTGTGCTGGGATGACGGGCGTAGGCTACCATGCAGGGCTCTTGATGTCAGTTCTACAATGTAAGGGCCATACTTGGCTCGCATGCCACACAGTTAGAAGGGAGACCAAGCTTGGCTGGAGAGCCCTTGTCCATACACTGCTGGCCTTGGGCACCGAAATGCATGCAGTCCCTGGAACTGGCTGCCCAGCCTGCTGGCTGGCTTCTTACGGCAGTCGCCTGCACGGGTTCCCTCTGCACCTCAGCTGTCCTGGCACCTCTGAATTATGAGAAAGTCACATTGAAAAGACAATCTGATATTGGTTGACTCCATTGGATTCTGGGCCATAGGTTCCAAGGCTGGGCCCGGTTCTTTTTTCTATTTTAGGACCTCAGCGACCTGCCTTCACTAGGTGACTAAAGCCTTACCTCTCTCTCTGGGACATAACGGAAACTTGAAATAAATGTTCTGTGTAGCAAGCATGATCAGAGTCACGCACACTTTTTCCTTCCCTAGCTTACCTCCATGAGAATTATTATAATAATATATCTATATTAATATACTAATATCTATATCTTGGATGAAAACAAGGCACAGAGAGGTGAAGTGATTTGCCCCGAGTCACACAGAAAGCCTAAGGGGATTTTCCTTTTGCCCGTGCTGTGCTGGATATTCACCCTCGGGGCTTGAGGCCACACCCAACTGCAGAGCCTGCTTTTGTGACCCCTCCGTTCAGTGCTTCCCCGTCATCTATCTTAATGACCATCTGTAGCCCGCCACCATCCCCAGTCACCACAACGCCCACGCACAAACTTCTCAAGGTCAGCTGCAAACCTGCTTGGTCTGCTTGGGCAGCGAACCTGGGCTCTTTGGGTCTTGATTGGCATCTAGACCTTCCTCTAACCTTCCTCCGCTTCGAGCCTGTATTGGGACCTGATAACATCAATTCTATACAGCTCGGGAGAAGGAGGCTGGCACACCTGCCCTGTTTGTTTGTTCAGGTTGTGTACCTCATAACTCCAGGGCCACCATCCGTAATGGAGTCGACTGAGTGACATCCTGAAGTTGTGTCGCACGCAGCCCCTACAGCTGGGTGCAGCCGCCCTGGGGGCTGGAGATCAGAGGCTTGGGATGCACCGGTGTAGAAGTCGCCCTGGGTGTCTGTCTTTATTGCTGTTCAGAAATAAACCATCAAAAAGAGAACAGCCCAGAAGGAAATGCCTCCCTGTGTGATGGGGGGTGGGGCTATGTGCTGATGCTTTGGGGAACTGCTTGCACTGGGAGCAGGAAGGCCTTGGCTCTTCCTGGGACCTCTGCCTCTGCCTCTGCCTCTGCCTCTGCCTCCAGCAGGAGAAGCACCCTTCCCGGCTTGTCTCAAACTGAGCAGATTACAACTTCAGTGGCAATCTCTGCCCCAATCTGTTTAAGAGTTTCTCTCTCTCTCTCTCTCTCTCTCTCTCTCTCTCTCTCTCTCTCTCTCTCCGCTCTCTCTCTCTCTCTCTCTCTCTCTCTCTCTCCCTCCTTCCCTCCCTCCCTCCCTCCCTCCCTCCCTCCCTCCCTCCTTCTCTCCCTCTCTCACTCCCTCCCTCCCTCCCCCCCTCTCCTCTCCATACTCAGCCCTTGGGTGGTCTCTGCTGGGCTGCCTTCAAGCCGCCCTATTCCAGGCCAGTTCTTACCTTGGGCTCCACCTGTCTCTGAAAATCCAGAGCTGATGGGAACTGACTCACGGCCAGAGCCTCGAGCTATGCCCTTAACTACTGTTCCCCTGGCATGTGTGTTTTCCTCTATTTGTTTTACTTTTACAATCCAAGTCAGGCCCTGTGCCAGGGCTGCACCTGAATGAGCTTAAGTGTCCCGACTGGAGAGCCCGAGAGGTAGGGATTGCAATCATTCCGTTTTATAGATCAGATCTCTGAAGTTCAGAGAGACTCTGTCAGTTCCCTGAAGCCACACAGGTAGAAAGTGAAAGAACTAGGGACTGAACGGTCTTTTGTACAGTCGAGACCCAGATTCTTCCTTATCTTTCCAGGGAACAAGAAGCATCACGCCCTCCCTCTGAGTTTGTCTGTTTGTAGTCTCTGCCCTGACCTCGGGTCTGAAAAGCCATGTGGGTCCTGATGCTGTTGCTGATGAGGGTGATGGTGGTGATGATGGACATGAGAAAGATGATAATCTATAAGAGTGGTGCTCAGGGGTGAGGATGATGGCGAGGTGGGAGGCACTGAGGGGCATGGTACAGGCCATTTACACCTCCCTGGAGTGGATATTGTGAGCAGACTCAACAGAGGGAAAGCAGACAGCCCATACTGCCTGTCAGCTCCGTAAGCGCTCCCTGGCTCCTCTGTGAAGACCTTCCGAGCCGGTCCCACTGCACCAGGGCTTACACGATACCTCCACCCGCCGGCCTGAGATCGGAGACAAGAAGGAGGAAGAGCGAAGGGCTGGAGGTGTGACTCGGTGTCACAGTGCCTGCCTAGCCTGCGCACAGCCCTGCGTTCTAGTCCCAGTACTGCAGGAAACAACGACAACCTAGAAAGAACAGCACCATTGTCCCCCTCCGTGGACTTCCAAGCTTCCTACTACAGTCTAGCTCCACTTTCCCCTGCACCGAGTCCAGGCCATCCATTCTCTATCCTGTGCCAGGGGCAGGGTGGCCCAGCGGCTGACTCGGGAGGCGGGCCCAGCTGCTAGTCTTGTGCCGGCCTCCCAGCCTCCCGGTTGGAGGCGTTAGTTCAGAGGAAGTTTCTGCCATTGGGAAGGTTGGAGGCTGCTGTTGGTGCCCCACATTAGAGGGGCCCTAGAAGGGCAGTCACGGCTAACACTTGCCAGCCTCTTTGTTAGGAGAGACCAAGATCTTAACCTACACAGTGACTCAGGGTGATTCCCCCTCCTCCTCCCCCCCCCAGTGGCCCAAAGGCATTGAGAGCCTTGTCCCAGGCGGGGACCCTCCACTTTTCATCCACTCTGGTAGCTTAGGTGACACCCAGAGGGCAGGGCCAGGCAAATAGTGCACCCTGCAGCCAAACTGCCCAGGTCACTGTCCCAACTTTGTCATGCTGCCATCACAGACCTTCAGTACGGGACTTAACCTCTCTGATTCCATTTATTTTCTGCCAAAAAATGTACAACTCTGCCTTCTGTTTAGCAGAACTATCGTGAGGTGAGAAAACTCACTTTTCCCGTGGGTAAATGGAGACAGGTACACTACCTACCTTTGCTAAGGTTGCTGAAAGAATTCAATGAGGTAATGCAAGTGCTTGCAAGAAGTAGAGAGCACTGCCCCAGGGTGGGGGTGGGGGTGGGGGTGGGGGTGGGGTGGGACACATGCTTAGTGAGTGCGGAATCCAGGCTCCTATTCCCAGCAGCCAAAACAAGAAAGAGTAAAACCTCTAACTGTTGTTATTGTGTTGATGGGAGAAAGCCACTGGGCTGCGTTTGAACCATTGTTGAAAGTTTCAGCGAAATTCACAGTAGAGCAACCATTCCCAGAGCAGCAGGGTGGGTGGGTGGGGGCTCTGGAGGAGCTGAGATGCCTCTTGGAGGGGTCTTCAGGCAAGAGCTTTGGGCTATTCCACTGCCAGCTCCACCAGGAGCAACACTGCCCACACCCCAGGCTAGCCCTACTGGAAAGGCCCCATTGGGAGTTATGGGATTGGGCTGAGGATGGGTTGGGGATCTCCAGGTGAGGGGCAGAGCCTCTGGGAGCTGAGCCGTGGCTTGGTATTCCAGCTCTATTTTCAGTGTCTGTTCTATCTCAGACACGCACCCATCTCTCCTTCCCTTCCTTCCATCATTCTTACTCCCCCAAATGTTGGCTGAGAATCAGCTTGGAGCCCCAAACTCAGCTCCTACAGTGAGCCAAACACCCTCACTTTAGCCCTGGTCTAAATGTCTACAGAGCCGGTTATAGTGCCCAGCACGGGAGGCATCCCTGCTTCCTGCCTGGGATGTGCCCAGCCTCTGAGTGCCTCTTCCTCCGGAGACCCAGGTTCTGCCGTGGGCTCAGAATCCCGTGAACCACTAGCTGTCTTCTGCAGCCAGTGAGTGGGCCAGAGCCAGGGAGGGGTGGGGCGGGGTGGGGGTGGGGGTGGGGTGGAGTGGGGGGGTGGGGTGGGGAATTGGCACCATCCTCAGCAACCTAGCCCTAACTTGATCTTTCAGCATTCCAAGAAAAGGTGACAGTGTTTTTGGCTTTGTCCCATCCTTGTGCTCTCCCTGAGGCACCAATGTCATCCGCGGGGCAGCCTTCGGAAGGCATGGTCTGCCCGAGCCCCCTCACACAGGCACTATGGCACAGATCCCCCGGTGGGAAACCCCAACGGTGCCTCTGGGAGGGGGCTGGGCAAGTGTTCCCAGGCCTCAGCCGTGATGCCTAAAGGGCAGGAACAGGATGGACAGGGATGCCCCCCGAGACCCTTTTTGCCCCAGCAGGTAGAGGCCCTGCCTCCAAGAAGAGTGAACTCCTTCCGGAAGTTCTTCCTTTCCAGACTCAGCAGCCCTCAGTGCTAGCGGCTGCTTTTCTCCCTCACCTGCAGAGGGTTGGGGGGGCTGCAGTCAGGGCTCTCAGGCTCAGGGTTGGGTCTCATACTTCTGGCCTCCCTTCTTTACTCTCCTCCTACTGTCTCCCTCTTCCCCTTCCTCCTCACCTCCCTCCCCCCACCCCGTCCTTTCCACCACCCCCTCTCTGCTATCTGACACATGCCACCACCCCCTCTCTGCACAGTCCTTCATAGGCTGCCCCTCGATTCACAGCCTCGGACCCGATAGCTTTCTGTAGTTTCTTTCTCTAACACAATCAATCCAACAAGGCCAAGATCAAGGACTTCTCACTATGGTATGAGCAGAGGGCAGAGGTGTTCTCCACTGTGTGTGAGGACATACACACATACACACACACATACACACACGAACACAGAAGAACACACACATACACAAACACATTCACCAGTCTAGACATGGCAGCAATTCTAAGCCAAGTGAGCCTGTTTGCAGAGGTCCAGCCCTGCTGGAAGTGTTAAGAGGAGCCAGATCAACAAAAGGTCCAGAGAAAGCCCAGAGCCTTCATCTGGGAGTGAGCTCCCCACACGCTGAGGGAGAACAAGCGAGCCTGCTTGGCTTTGTCCTTGAGGTCACATCCCAAGGTCAACCAGGAAGGAAACACCCGTGCTTGCCCAGGTATTTCCAACTCCCCACACCCACTATGACTAAGATTGTCCTAGTCTAGGGGTGCTGGGGTAAGCGAAGGAGAAGACTGAACTCAGGTTGTTTTTACTGTGTGGCCTTGGGCAGTTGGGAACCTCTCAGAGCCAAATTGTCTGGTCACAAATGGTCTTCTAGAAAACTCAGAGCTTTCAATAGACAAGGATCTTTAGTGTCAAAATAAATAAATAATCACTTTGTGGTAGCTTTCACCTCCAATCCCACGGCCCAGGCTAGCCCGAAGAGCATGGCGAGTGCATGATTCATAAACTAAAACAGAGAGGGGCCTGCAAGACAGTTCAGGGGGAAAAGGGGCTTTGCTGCCAGGCCCCGAGTCCCATACCCAGGACTCACACCACAAGAGACAGGTGACTCCTGCAACTTGTCCTCTGACCCCTACACACCCACGGTGGCGTATTCTTACCTACGCACACACTGGCAAAATAAATATGGAGCTACAGTAAACCGAAACAAACAATAACACCTCTCAAAACACAACTTCTCAGGCTTTCGGTTTGCTTCAAATCTAGTTACATAACAGGCATGTGTTCGGGATTTGCCGTGAGTCAAGCACTGTGGTCAGCGCTTCGTTCTTTACCCTCAGAGTGTTCATCCTGAGGGGAGGATCATTATTTCCAGCTTACAGACAGGAAAACTGAGGCCCAGACAGGTTAAGGGACTTGCCTGAGTCTCGAAGCCCCTAAGTAGTAGGGCTGGCTGGATTCTCCTAACCTGTGGGAAAACAAGCCAGGGTGGAAAGCGCAGCATCTTTCTGTGTTTCTTACCAGCTGGCAAGAGTTTATCTGATTCCACAGATTGCATTCTGCATTATAAAATAATAATTTCTAATCTGTTCAAAGTCAGTAATTGGAAATACAGACTTGATTCCCCACTACCACTGTAGTGTGTGTGTGTGTGTGTGTGTGTGTGTGTGTGTGCACTCCTAAGCTGGAGTCATCTTTGGGTGGTATTCCTTAGGAGTGGACCACTTTGTTCTTTTTTGAGATGGAATTTCCAGCCACAACTGATGTTTGCTAATTAGGCAGAGGGCTTGGCCAGTAAGCTCCAGGGCTCATCCTGGCTCCCCCATCCCAGAGGACAATCAAGCACCGCAATACCTGGCCTTTTCACATGGGTTCTAGAAGTCAAACAGGTTCTTGTCCTTGTGCAGAACTTAAACCTGATGTCTTAGGATCTGATTCCAGTTGCTGGTTTCAGCCGCCCTGCTCCTCTGAGCCTGACCGGTAACAGCCCTGGGGCAGCAGCCCTGTGTGTGCACAAAATGACTTAATGTTTGCACAGGGCTGATGAGGCTAGCACTTTATCTGCCCCATTTGGCAGATGGGAAGCTGAGGCTCGGAGAGAGACTCACTCAGTTGGGTTCACTAGCTGACAAGTGTCAGAACCAAAGCCAGAACCCACGAGTTCTACCATGGAACTACATAGACCTAGTGCCCTAAGAGCCTTTCTCTTCCTTCCTTCCTCCCTTCCTCCCTTCTTCCCTCCCTCCCTCCCTCTCTCCCTCCTTCCTTCCTTCTTCCTTCCTCCTTCCTTCCTTCCTTCCTTCCTTCCTTCCTTCCTTCCTTTGTGGCAAATCTAAATTACAAGCCATTTTTAAGTGCACACTTTAGTGTGATTAAGCACACTTCTGCCTTCGCACAGCTGCCTCTGCGGTCCATTTCCAGTCTTTCACCACCACTGACAGGACAGGACCATGAAACACAGCCCGCACCCCTCCCCCACCCTCCCTTGATGACCTCACCCATGTGACGTCATACAGTTCTTGCTCTTTTGTCATCATGGCCCTGCTTTAAAAGTCACATTCTCATTTAAAACCTAATCCGTAGGGCTGGCGAGGTGGGCATCAGTGGGCCCTGAGCTCAGATCCTCAGCATCTGTAAGAGGCTGGCCTGGAACTCGCTAAACAGACCAGATTGGCCTCACCTTCACAGAGGTCCTGCTGCCTCTGCTTCCAGAGTGCTGGGATCAAAGGCCTGGGCCACGGCGCTGGGCTTACCTCCTGGCCTTTTAAAGGCTGTTTCCTAAATGTGGACTTCTTTTCTCATTCTGTTCCCAAAGAACTCCTGTACATCCTTCAAAACCTACCTTAGAGAGTTTGCTCTTCTTCCTACCCTTTCTTGAAGTGTTGTAACAGGATCTGGCTAGTAAACACGGCCATTACCAGAATACCAAGGTCCTGTTTACGGTAATCCAGGCAGTAGTGGAGCGGTTTAAGTGTATTGACTCATTTAATACCTGAAATGACCCTTCAAGGCAGGCACTGCAGATCACCTCTGTTTTCCTCACAAGGAAATAGTCACAAAAGAGCCAAATTAGAGACCTGAAATGGCACAATTTATCTAAATCACCTGAGAGACAGAAACGGCTTTGGAGTCTGGTTGTTACTTTCCACTGTGCTGTGCTTGGAGAATAAGGGTGGCCTCCAGGGGACTATGGGATCTTGGCAGTTCCTGCCTGGACTAAAGGGAAGCTACCGCTGCTTGAAATCTCAGGACTAACCTACAGTGTTGAAGATTCATGTTTCAAACTCACGTGCGTCTGTATCTGTGTCTGGGTATGTTCATTTGAGTACAGACGCCCCAGGAGACTAAACGCCTCAGATCGGAGCCAGGCACTCTGCAAGGGCAATCCATGCCCTTAGCCGCTGAGCCGTATCTCCAGATCAGCTAACCCACAGTTTTAGAAGGAAGTGTAGGGCTGGGGAGATGGTTCAGTGGATAAAACACTTGTGGTGCAAGGGTGAGACCAGAGGTTACATCCCAGAGCCTAAATACAAACTGGGAGGGTGCGGAGGCCATGGGTAATCCCAATGCTCAGGGAAGGGGCAGAGTCCTGGGGCAAGCGCATGGTCTGAACTAGCCAGATCAATGAAATATCTGGGTTCAGTAAGAGACGCTGCTTCAGTAAGCAAAGTGGAGAGGCTGGAGGGAGACGTGCGATATCAGTCTTGGGCCCCACAGGCAAACACATAAGCATACAGAGCATAGAAGCATGTGAGCAGGCGCACACACACACACACACACACACACACACACACAGTATTGTGTGTGCATCTCATAAAGGCTGCCCAAAGGCTTTCTTTCTTATTTATTTATTTATTTATTTATTTATTTATGAAACTGAGGAGTGTTGCTACTATGTTTCCAACCCAGTTCCCCGGTGAAAGAAAGCTCAACTCAGCTGTTAACAAAACAATCTACAAGCCTAGACTGGGCAGGCCTCCCACTCCACTACTCTGTTTCAATCTATATTAATCCCATACAACTTGCGGAAACTCCAGGACCCGAGTTTCTCTCCCTGCTGCCTCTCCGTTTCTATTCCAGCTGTCTCCTGTATTCCAGAGACGGACACCAGGAATCATTTCTGCCTCTCGGCTCAGGGCCTTTCTAACTACCACACTAGGCCTCTTTAGTACCACTGCATGTTTAGACGCTGATGTGAGGTGGCCTTGGCACTCTGCAAGAGAAATAAACCCTTGGCTCCTGTCCGTTGCTTGCTCGGGACTCTGGCTGTCCCAGAGGCATGGAAGAGCACAGGGCGGGTGTGTGGGGGTGTGTGGGGTGGGGTGGGGGGGTGGAGGGGGTGGGGGGGTGGAGGGGGTGGGGTGTTAGCTCAGCATTGCTTCCACCACAGGGCCATCTTAGTGTCTCCCCTGTCCAGAACGAGACTTCCTGAATTTTATTTGCATCATCCTACTGAATGCTCAACAGTCTGGAAAGACTATTATTATTGAGCCCATTCGACAAAGGTGAAACTGTGGCTTGGAGACAGGAGTCTGCCTGGCCCGAGAAGGGGTGAAGCTGGATTGAAATGGAGTCTCTCTGATTTTAGCATTTTTGCTAGCCTGGCTGTCATCAAACATTCTAACGCGTTGCTACTTTGTTACCAACCCAATTCCCCGGTAAAAGAAAGCTCAACTCAACAGTTAACAAAACAAGCTACAGGCCTAGATTGGGCGACCTCCCACCACACTACTCTGTTTCCCTCTATATTATCCCATATGATTTGCGGTTTCTCCAGGCTCCCAGCTTCTCTCCCAGCCGCCTGTCTGTTTTTTTTTCTCTAGTTGCTCCTCCTCTTCCTGTTTTTTACTCAGTAGCTCCTCCCCTAGACTCTCAGCTCCTCCCACTTCCTCCTGCCCAATCATTGACTCAAGCCTTTATTTGAAAAGTTAAGGTGGGGAGAAGGTTCACAAGGCAACTCATCTGCAGCCCCTCTGAGGAGTGGAATTAACATCAAAATACAAGCCCAGGGCTATCCACAACACTATCATTTGGTTTGGTCTTTTGAAACAAGGTCTTGATATGAAGCTCTGGCTGCTTTAGCACCTGCTGTGCAGCCATGGCTGGCCTTGAACCTGCAGCTCCCCGCCCTCCCCACCCCCTGTGCCTCTTGAGTACTGGGATTACTGGCATGTACCACCCTGCCATGCTCCAGCTAACTTCTGATGCCTATCCGACCTTTGAGGAGGATCATAATCTTTTTGAACTATTATCTGGACCAAGAAAGTGTGAGGCGCGCAACCAGGAGAGTGGGCACTCAGCTTTGTCTGCCCAGGGTCCTTAAATTGATGTGCCTCTCTGTGTTTGCACCCTGTGTGGTGGTCTTCTCAGAGGTTGGAAGAGGGTGTCAGATCCCTTTAAACTAGAGTTACAGGTGGTCGTGAGCTGGTTGGCATGGGTGCTGGGAACTGAACTTGGGTCCTCTGGAAGAGCAGTAACCACTGCCAGCTCCCCACCCCAGCCCGGAGTTCTTTATCACCCTGTCTCCTATTGGATGGTGAGAACAACACTGGCTGTAGTCAGAAAGAGCCCCTGAATGGGGACTTTGGGGTCATCTCTGCCCACTGGGCACAGACATGCTTGAGGACTGGTTCTTTCCTGACCCTTGAGCTCAGTGGAAGCTGGAGGAAGAGGGGAAGTGGATTTCTCCTTGACCACAGCCAGGTAGCACAGAGGTGGGCTTGCCTGTCTCTGTGCCTTAGAGTCTGTCTTATGACAGTGCGCACTTGTATGCACTGTCTATACATGTATGCACATATATGTCTATACATGTATGCACATATATGGCTTCCGAGTGTTCGATGAAAAAGAAGGGACCTTGGTCCCTCAAATTTATATCCTGTGAAGTTAGTTGAGAACAAAGAACAAGAATTTGGAACCTGACCCTGAAATGGTAATTTATAAGTTAACACCATGTCCACGCAGCAACATAGATGGTTCTAGAAGGAATAAGTGGAGTTGAGGGTAAGCTGCCATTGCTCAGTGGTGTGGACTATACAATTAGCATTACATATCTGCCCATAACATTAATATTTTACATATTTCCTATGGGCTTGTATATATGAGCCTGCAGGTGTTGAGAAACGTCCAGACAAAATGCTCCATTTGAAGATGGTGGTTACCTTTAGGGAACAGGGACATCAGACTAGGAAGGCTTGAGAGGAAGAACAGACCCTTCTATTTGTTGGCTGGCAGATGTCCCATTATGGAACTTTCCAGATCTTCATCCAGGGACGATGTCAGACTGAGTTGTTCCAAGACCCTTGTGGGAAAAACTCTGCAGCTTTCTTCCTGAACCCCGCATCTCGCATCTCCCTTTCTCCCCCTTTGTTCTCTGTCCCTAGTGTCCTGTGTTCAGCACGTCTATGCGGTGTGACATTCTCTAGACATTAACTGTGACAAAAATCCCAGAATGGGACAGGTTGGGACTTGGATCTGGGCTCCTCTCCAGCACTGCTGGTTACAATGGTGTCCGCCAGAGATGGCTGGCCTGTGCGCATCTCCCCTCCCCCTCACTGATACTCAGTTTCCACTCTGTGAAAGGGCACCCCCCCCCCCGCCTCCGTCCCCGCCCCACAGAGCACAATCGGCAGGGATTGCTTGGCAGCAACGACGACGGCGACGACCCAGGATGCTCTCAAGTTTTGCTACTGTCACCTTTTGAACTACGGCTTGCCCCGCCCATTCCGCATGAGGACTTGACCACAGCCCTTCCCTCCAGCAGCGACAGAAGTGCGACCCTCGCTGGATTTCTCGCTGAGCGAGTCTTTCTTCTGTTTTCCTGCGTCCCCAGCAGGTCCAGTCCCACTGGCCCCGCAGTAGCGAACTTGGTGGTGGCCAGACACCCTAACGCCCTCCTGCGAGAAGCTGAGGCTAGGTAGCCGGTTCTCAGCCGCTGTCAGGGACGGGACGGGACGGGACGGGACGGAACGGGACGGAACTGCGGTCATTGCCCAGGTGCGCGCGCGCGGAGATCGCTGTCATACCTGTTTAGGAAGCTGCTCCAGTGTGCGGCGATGGCAGCTAAGGTCGTGGCGTCCGAGTGGCTGTGGAGCTGGGTCACCTGTAGAGCCCTGGACGCTGTAGGCGGAGGGAGCGCGGAGGGCGGGGACCGACCTGGAGGGCCTGCGGGAGGAGCCTGCCTTCCTGGGTTAGTCGGGCTACCTGCACCGTCAGGATCCCAAGTCACTTCGTGTCAGTTGACAGGCTCCAGGCCACTTCACACTTCACAGTCCCAGCCTCTGTACACGGGTTGGGGTGGGGGTTGGAGGGGAGGCAACGACAGGGGATTCCATCTTCTATACTGGTGCAGAAAAGCCTTCCTCCGGCATCCTCCCTTTACAATCAGCATGGGCACCCGTGCTGGAGCACATCACATACACCGTGACATATCACCTTACAGCCCTGTTCAACTGACGCAGAGATTTCACTTCACAAATCGGGGATTTCAGGAAAGCTCTGCTGTTGGTCTTCCCAGAACGTTCTTGCTCACGGCAGATCATGAGCTATAACCCCCACCTCTGCGGTAGATAATGACAGGCCACCTTAAAGTCTGGGAAGTAGGCTCCTTCCCAGTGAGCCGACCCACTCACTACACTTCCGGGCATAACTTCAAGTAATCACAGTTACTCCTGGGTGAGGGGCTGAACATGGCTTGTCCTTTCCAAGCTGAAGTTGAGTCTCCGTTTTAAAAGGAGAGTAGGTGGTGTGTGAAGGGATGATTAGGAGACCCCTTAGGAGTGGGATAGCTCATCTACTCAGTGAACAGATTAATTCATCTATGTGGTCAACAGGTTAATGGTCATTTTGCCTTTGCAGGCAACTTGACTAGATCTCCCAGGAGTGCCCAACCTGACTCTGGGGCTCTGCCAACAAGGAGGACATCACCTGGTGCAGGACCTAGTGACCTTGGTCCAGAGCTGGGAGCCAAAACAAACTTTACTTTCGAACGCATCCAGTATTGTGGTATTTACAACGGAGAACAGACTGAGGACACCTGTACTCATCACACCATTCCTTTCCCTCCCTGTCTCCTCCCCTCAGGTCAAAGCTACCCTCATGCCTGTTCAGCGTTCTCTCCTGTAACCATAGTTTCACTTCCTGTGTATCTTCCCGCAGATGCCTCTAATATATGAGTTCTTGAAGAATGCATCACAGGCTCCTATTATACTTTTAAAAATCATTGAAGACCCCAGAGTCTTTATTTACATGGGTATCCTAGCTTGTTTTCTATGCTGTGATAAATACCACAAGCAAAGCCAGCTTGGGCAATGAACGAGATTATCTCAGTTTACACTCCAGTCCCACTCAAAGGAAGCCAAGGCGGGACCAGAAGCAGCTCTGGAAGTCGGAGCAGAAGCAGAGGCCATGGAAGACCAAAGCTGACTGGCTTGTGCCCCGCGGTTTGCTCAGTCTGCTGTCTTCTACAACCCAGGACCACCTAGCAGGGGTGGCAGCTTCCACAGTGGGCTGGGCCTTCCCACATCAATCATTACAGGCCAGTCGGACAGAGATGTTTTCTTCATTGAGATTCCCTCTTCCCAGAAGACCCAAGCTTGTGTCAATGTGACAAAAAATCCAAGCAGCACCAAGAGTTATACCCATTGCTGTGTTCTAGGTAAGAAAGTAACACACTGCATGACACATGCCTTCAGTCTTAGCATTTGGGTGGAGAGGCAGGAAGACCCAGAGTTTGAGGTTAGCCTGGGCTACATAGTGAGGATGAGGCAAGCCTGGGCTACACAGGCCTTGTCAAAATAAAATAAATGAATAAATAATAAACAAATAACTAAAAGTTAAATTAACACCGGCACTATAAAAATATTTTCAAAGGTGATACAGCTCAGGGGGTAAGGGGCGTGGTATGTAATCATGAGAAACTGAGTTTGTATCCCCAGCATCCAGGTATGCGGTATGGTGGCTTGTGCCTGTGATCTCAGTACTCGGAGGAGGCTTGATGGGTGGATCCTGGAGGCTTACTGCCTAGCTAGTTCAGACAAAATGGCAAGTTCCGGGTTCAGTAAGAGACCCTGTGTCAAAAGATGGTGGCAACTGATAGAGAAACCCTGAAGTCTGCCTCTGACCTCCAGACATATATTCTCAGTCAAGCACACCAGCATGTTCATTCCTGTGCGCGCGCGTACACACACACACACACACACACACACACACACACACGTACGTGCACCCTTATTCCCTGACATAAGTAAAATGCTGTGGGATGGGGACTTCTGGAAGAGCACTGACTGGAAGACTTCTGGAAGAGTTTCACTGACTCTCTTCGCCACCCCCCCCCCCCCCCCCCCCCCGCTCCCTGACAGGCCCTTGGACTGTCCTGTGTGCATCTGCATCTGGACTGTTGCCCCGTGTTGTTTCAGTATAAAACAATGACAGAATCCCAGCTTTGGCATGCCTTAAAGATAGCCTGTCCCTATGGGAGAGTCACACTGGATTTGAATCTCCATTGTGAGGTGTAGTCAGTATGCTGTTCCAACTTCTTAATCCAACCATTGCCTTTAGGGGTGGGGCCTTTGGGAGGTGACCGGCACTAAGTCATCAGGGTGGTGCCCCATGACTGAGTACTGGTGGCTTTATGAGAAAGAGAAAGGGCTGGGCTTAGTGGCCATACCTGTAATCCTGCCACCTAGGTGCTGAGGCAAGAAGATGAGTTTGGGGTCAGCCTGGGCTATTAGTGATATCCTGTCTCAAAAGCAAGCAGGCAAGCAGACATGCAGGCAGGCAGGCAGGCAGGCAGCCCCACAGGAGAGAGACCATAGTGTCAGGGTACAGAGAGACTGTCCTTCCTTTGCTGTGATACCCTGGATCACCTTGGGATTCTGTCAACAAATCCAGTTGCAGCTCCTTGACCCGGGTCTAGAACTGTATAATAGTAACAGAAAACAAATTGAGGCACTTACTATTGTTTTTGCACTTTGTTTTCAAAAATTGTACTTATTTGTTCATTTGTGTGTTCATGTATCCATTCATTGATTTAGTGTGTGTGTGTGTGTGTGTGTGTGTGTGTGCGCGCGCGCGCGCGCGCACGTGCGCAGTGGGTACATCCATGCATGCACATGTAGAACAACATGCAATAGTCTGTTCTGTCCTTGCACCACGAGTGTCCTGGGGATCACACTTTAGTCATCAGGTTTGGTGTCAAGCGTGAACCGTCAGTGGAACCATCTTGACAGCTTTGCACGTTGAACACACCCATTAGCTTGGCTGAAGAGACACACAATGTCCTGGTGTCATTATGAAAGTGAACTTGGACTTTCCACTCCCGTTGGAAGGGTCTCTGAAAACTGCTGCTCTAGCATCTCCAGGAGGGAAAGTATTACTAGTTGGCTGTTACATGCCTACAAAAAATGGTCCTTTCCTATGGTTCAACCCGATGTGTGTTATTGTGAAGACTTTCCATTTGGCCGGGCTGTTTTATAGACGTTGTTAGAATGAGTTCCCTGGGTTAGAATGAGTGTCCTGGGTCGTTGTGACCAGATTTGTACAGCTCACATTCCTTTGGTGTCAGATTTCTAATGAGGGGGGATGGGAGTTCGGAGGTATCCAAGAACCCCAGATAGCCTGGTGGCAGTTTGACAAGTGTGTGTGTGTGTGTGTGTGTGTGTGTGTGTGTGTGTGAACGTGCAGGTGCACATGTGAATGAACGTGTATGGAAGCCAGAGATTGACCCCAGGTGTCTGCCCCTATGACTCTTCACCTTAGTCTTTGAGACAGGATCTCTCTCTGAACCTGGAGTCCAGCCACTGAGCTTGCCGGGGATTCCCCATTAGCAACCTGATGCAAGCTAGGGTCATCCGGGAAGAGGAAACCCCAGGTGAGAAAACGCCTCCATCAGATTGGCCTATAGGCAAGCCCACAGGGCCATTTTCTTGTTTAATGATGGATGTGACAGGGCGAAGCCCGCTGTAGGAGTGCACCCTTGGGTGGCTGGTCCTGGGTGGTGTCAGAAAGCTGACTGATAATGAGTCTGGAGAGCGAGCCGGCAAGCATCTTTCTCTGTGTTCTCTGTTTCAGTTCCTGCCTCCTGGTTCCTCCTATCCTGGCTTCCCTCCATAATGGACTCTAACTTGTAAGATGTAATAAATCCTTTCCTTCCCTAAGTTCATTTTGATGGTAGTGTTTATCACAGCGACAGAAGGCAAAGACACTCACCGGTCTCCATCTCCCCAGCGCTGGGATTAAGGATGCACTCTGTCAAGCATGCGTTTTTTGCATGGGTGCTAGGGATCTCAAGTCTTCATGCTCACAGGACAGCTGCTTTGCTGACTTAGCCGGCATTTTGTTATTGTTGTTGTTATTAATGCTTCTTTTTTCTTTTTTGGAGACAGGGTATCATGTAGCCCAGGCTAGCCTCAAAACCACTATGCATCAAGGCTGACTTTGAACTACTAATCCTCCTGCCTCCACTTCTCTAGTGCAGGATTACAATACCGCCATGCCCAGCAAGCCCGATATAATTTAAGTCTGTGATGTAAATCACTGTGAACAAAGAGCACTGTGTTCTCCAAGACAGCTTGACCAAACCTGCTTCCCTCCTCTTCTCCCATAGGGATGTTGCTCTGAGGACCGAGCAGCACCTAGATTGTAGTCAGGCGTTTATGGATCCATTGGCTAGTTTTTGTTTGTTTAGAATACCGTTTTTTTCCCTCTAGAGGAATGCATGTGGGTTGAATTGTGGGGTGATTTCATTCCTGGATGGAACCATGACGGGTTCTGGGAGGTGGATTTCTGCCAATAGAAGTTCAATTGAATATTTAATACTATTGGAAAAGGCTAGCCCTCCTGCTTTAAAAGGGATAGCACAATTCAAGGAGATGATGATAATAGGAAAGGATCCAAGATTAACTGAGCCGATCGTGGTAATCACTGCAATGTTCAGTACACACACAATTTGTTTTGCGCAGGAGACAAGGTAAATAAACACTCTTCCTGTGGGGAGGAGGCAGCTCTAGTGTCTGTTTGTTCACCTTTAGGTGACGGCACCTGGTTTAGCTCAGCTGGGGCTCAGAAGATGGCTTAGCAGGTAAAGGCACTCGCCACCAAGCCGAACGACCCAAGTTCAATCCCTGGAACCCACGTGATGGAAGGAGAGAACTGACACACATCAGTTGTCCTCAGACCTCCACGCACATGCTGGGATGTGGGTGCCCCCCCAAATATATCAATTATCTCTCTCTATATATAAAATATAAGAATAAACGCTTGGATTGGGATGTGGCTCAACTTTAGAACACTTGTCTAGCAAGCACAAAGCCTGGGGTCCAAGCCCTGGCACTTGAAAACAAAACCCCAGAAAAAAGGGAGATCCTCCCTAGAAAGAGGCAAAGGCAAACAAGGTCGCATGTCATCGTTTGACCCATAGCCATACCACGAGTTAACCCTGCCCTCTGGACATTTCAAGGCCACGGTACTTTGGAAATCCTGTTGTTTGCAACCAAGAAAAACCTAATTATGATGTTTTGTTTATTTGCTTGCTCACTTGTTTTTCCAAGCTATGAAAGAGGGAAGGCAGAGGGGCAGCTTAGATTTTATTTATTTATTTTTTATGTCACATATTTGTAGAATCGTGACAAACTTGAAGGTTTGGCGATGGCCAGAATATGGAATTTTGAGAAGGGCCTCCCAGAGATACAGCGCCACCTGCAGGGCCGGAGGCCCTACCGCGGGGTCTGCAGTGGGCGCCCTCACTATGCTATGTCCACATCCCTTTGTTATCCACCGTCATTCTCTAACACCCCCTTGGTCCTCTGCTCACGTGCCCATCCCTACCACCGTTCACATGTAGTGCCGCGTGCTAAGTCTCCTTTATCCAAAGGGTCTTCTGAGGTTGCATTATATTTTGGTTTTGATTTTCAGATGAAGAAATGAACTCGAAAGTGTAAAGGATTCCCCCCTTCATCCCCCAACCTACCTCACACACAATGACTGAGAAAGCCCCCAGAACAGAACTAAAGTCTGAGAGATCAGTACTGTGGTGGGGACACAGCCTGAAGTCCTGACGAGTGTGGGGTTGGGAGAGGTCCAGGTTTCAGATATTTTGTCAGGTCACCTGTTGTCATTGTTGCTTTAGAACCACTGTTTAAAACTCAAGAAATATGATAGAAGGCCTTGGCATGATGAGCACAGAGTCCTCTTAACCCAGGATAATCTCTTGTCAGTGCCCCGGGGGCGTTTGGATGTTCAGCTTTCTCTGTCTGATTTTCCCCCCTCTTTCCTAGCAGTGGCCTCGAAGGCCTCCCATCCCTGCCAAGTCCAGCAGTCCTCCCCCATCCCTGGTTCCCAGAAATGCAACCAGAAGCCCCAAGATCACACAGGCCATAGCCAGACCGGCGCTGGCGCTTACCCGACTCACACACACAGCGTCCCTTTTCTCTCTGCCCACTGGCGGGGCTCCCAGGCCTTGGCCTAGGAAAGAGGATGCTCTGAGAACAGACTCAGCAATGTCACTCTGGAAGTTTTCGGCTGCATCTGGAAACCTTGAGAAAGACCAGACTGGGCTTCGGAGACCTTGAAAAGGGTTCGGAAGAGTACTGAAACGGTCTTATGTTGGAGGGAGGGGGAGGGGGAGATGGGGGTGGTGGTGATGAGACAAAAGGAACAATATGTTCTGTGGGTTTCTGTTCGCAATTTATTTTATTTATTCAGGTATTTATTATTTATTAAGTACCACACGTGCCATAAATCAGACCACATATGTGGAGGAACTTGTTCTCTCCTTCCTCCAGGTGAGACCTGAGAGCTAATTCAGATAGTCAGGCTCGGGAGCAAGCACCATTTTCCAGCTGAGCCATCTTGCCTGCCTGGTTCGGTGGTTTCCAACATAATGAACACTGTGTGTGGGATGAAAGGAGATAGAGCCACAGTTCAGCTGTGTAGGCAAAACCAGATGACACTGGGCTGATTCATTCAACAAATATTGTTGAGCACCCATTAGGTATACGCAAGAAAGTAAGATAAAGAGGCTTCTAGAAAGTAGGAACTGATAAGGAGAAAAATGAATACAGGCCAAAAGAGACAATGAGAGGGCTGGATTTAAATTCAGAGGAGACCCAGGGGTAAGGTGCTCATGGACGGAAGGAAGCTAGTTCCGCAGACCTCTGGGAGAAGCACGGTCCAGGCTGAGATCAGCCAGAGCCATAACCTTACAGTGGGGCTGTGACTGAGCCTGAGCGGCGGCAGGAGCCCAGTGTGTTTGGAGAGGGCCAGGAGGGAGAGGAGCTGTTTCATGTCTAAGTGGCTCAAGATCACCAGGTTTGGCTTGGTGTGCTGCAAGAGAAAGAATTTCTAGTGGGCTGAGGACTCACAGCTCATGCTAAGGCAGGCGGCCTCAGAGAAGTCCACAGTCATGGGCTTTTAGATTGGAGTCACAGAAGTATTATTGCCACTAAATTCAACAGCACAAAGAAAGAGTAGCTTGACTGCCTGTAGGCAGAGAACAGTGCTCGCCATGCCAGCCGCTACCCCAGGCCTTCTGTGCATGCTCTGTGCATGTCTCCTTAGCCCAGGGCATAGATGGGAGCGTTCTAATTTCTCCGGGAGGATGTGGAGAGAAGAGTCTAGCTGGAGGCATTCTCTGGAGGTCCAGTGAGTGGCCCTTTGTCTTCCTGACTGCTCCAGGGCTTCGTTTCTATGGTCTGGGTCGAGATGAAAAGTTCAGTGTGGCATGACAGTGGCAGCAGCTCGGCTGGTTTCACCTTTGCTCCCTGGCCTATAGTCTATAAGCCATGTAACAGTGAGAACCACTTAAAAACACATTGTAATGTTTGCTTATTTCTCTCTCTCTCTCTCTCTCTCTCTCTCTCTCTCTCTCTCTCTCTGTGTGTGTGTGTATTTGTGTGTGATGGCTTGTATATAGTCATCAAAAGACAACTTTTGAGAATTGGTTTTCTCTTTTCACTATGTGGATCCTGGGGAGTCGAACTCTGGCCACCAAGACTTGGCCACAGGCATCTTTATTGGCTGAGCCATCTTGCTGAGCCCAAGAACAACTTTTATTGTCCTAAGAAATAATGAAAAAGATCTCCTCAAACAAGTCTCATCGGTCATCCTTGGAGGCACCAAGTGGCTGCTGGGATTCTACCTTCCATTGTTAACAACCAAGTGAGGTGCCCTCCCCTCAGGCAGACTGCCCCAGTGGTTTGTTCCTGGCCTTCTCTGGCTTTGAAGGAACAAGTTGCCAAGCTGGGAGGGTCACCTAGCAAGGAACTGTGTATCTTCGGGCTTTTCTCGGTTCTCAAATAGTGACTCAGAGGCTTATTCTATATTTAAAAATGCCTAGGCCATAAGCTTTGGTTTGTTCTCCAACTAGCTTGCAACTTATATTAACCCATTTATACTATTCTATGCCTGTCACATAACTGGCTACCTCTTCTCAGTTTCATATGTCCAACTTCCTCCGACTCCGGATGTCAAATCTTCCCACCAGACTCTTTCCCAGAGTATCTCTCTCTCTCTCTCTCTCTCTCTCTCTCTCTCTCTCTCTCTCTCTCTCTCTCTTCTCTCTCTCTCTCTCTCTCTCTCTCTCTCTCTCTCTCTCTCTCTCTCTCCTTCCCTGTGTCTCCCTCCCTCCCCCCTCTCCCTTTCTCTCCCTCCCTCCCTCTCCCTCCCTCCCTCTCCCTTTCCCTTTCCCTCTCTCTCTCCTGGATGTCACACCTTCTAATTTACCCTTTCCTATAGGCCATAGGCGTTTTATTGACAGGCGATGCTCCTACACTGTACACAAGCGATTATCCCTACAGAAATGACAGTGGCTTCCAGGCAACAAGCATAGCAATTGAGATCCTCCATTGATTTTTTTTTTTAACTGAAGACTAACCAGCATCCCCAGTTCCAGAACTCTTGGTCAGGACCGCAGGAAGCCTGATTCTGTGGAAGTCTAGAGCCAAATCTGTGTGGGAACCTGTTTTTTTTTTTTTCTTTGCTGCCTTGTGCTGGGGTAAAATCCAGGGCTCTGGACATTCTACACATGGGTGCCACCCCTGAGCCACATCTCAGCCTCCTTGCTGGGACTAAAGGCCCATAAAATCCATCACGTAGCACACACTCTTTGAGTCACTAATATGATTCTTTGGTATGCATTGGTAGGTGACGGATACAATGCAGGGCTGAACTCATAGGGACCCAACTTGTAAACCAAGGGAGAGTCAGATGCCTGTATCGCGGGACTCAGGGACACCATAGCGCTGATTTGGGGAAGTTTTTTTCATGACTATAGCCCAGCCAGGACAAGAAGCCAAACCTCAAATCCCAATCCTGTGCGACCTCCAATGACTTGGTGCACCTGGGCGGTGATCACTCTGTCGCTGTGTTCCAAAGAGCGAGCAGAAATGGCGCATCTCCTGTGGAGGTGCTCACATCCCCTGAGGGTGTCCTCGGCAGAAAGAAAACTGTAACCCCAAGCAAAACTCCCCAATGAAAATCCTCAAGTGAGATGTCTACCTGAATCAGATGATGTGTCTAGATGTAACTGAACATTTACAGTAAGTTCGGGACCTGTATGTGTGTGTGTGTGTGTGTGTGTGTGTGTGTGTGTGTGGTGTGCACATGTGGTACAGGTGTGTGCGCATGAGTCTGGAGCCAGGGGTTTCCTCTTTTATGACCTTCCATCTTTTTTTTTCTGAGACAGAATCTCTCACCGAATCCAATACTTGCTGACTGACTAGACTGGCTGCCTAGCAAGTTCTGGGGGACTTCCTGTCTCCTCCTAACTGCTAGGGTTATGGACATGCTGATGTTCCTGGCTTTAAAAAAAAATCTTAAAAAAATGTTTTTTAAACTTTCGGTTGATTCTTTGTTTTACATCATACACCACAGTCCTACTCATCTCCAGTCCCGTCATATCCATCCTTCACTCTTGCAACCTCCCCCCTACAAATAAAACAACACACACACACACACACACACACACACACACACACACATGCACGCACACACACGGCACAGACACACATCTCTTCATGTTCGTGGACGCTGTAGTCTGTCACGGTGTGTCCCACTTGCTAATGTTCATGGCATTGAGTCTTTGCTCTGGTTCGAGGTCTCCGGCTTCTGTCACACCGTCAATAGTACAGCCACTGGGACTCCTGCAGGTTTTCCTGCTGTTGCCCTGCGGACCAGCCTGCTGCAGAATTGTTCCAACAGTTCACAAATGATGTAGATGTTGGGGGTGGGCCAACTAAAAGCCCTGGATCTGGGCCTGGGTGGTAGATGAGCCGGTCAGCCTGGCAGCCTGCCGGGGCGAGCTCTCCAGCAGGGCTTGGGCTAGGTCACGCAATGCAGAAAGCAGGGTCAGCTCTCCTGTTCGCATGCCTTTGGGGCCGGCTCACCTGCTCCCGTGCCTCCAGCCCCAGCCTCACTGTGCTGCCCAGTCGAAGCGCCAGGGCCCACTCTCCCAAGTGCTGCAGCCAGGGAAGGAGTGGGCTAGTTCTTGAAATATCATGACCCCAGGGCCAACTCTCCCAACTCCGGCAGGTGGGGAGGGGGAGGGGGAGGGAAAGGGGAGGGGAGGAGGAGGGAAAGGGGAGGGGGAGGAGGAGGGAAAGGGGAGGGTAGGAGGAGGGAAAGGGGAGCATCCCCGCAGCCTGTGCCACCTCATGGCAGAGGAGAGGTGGAGCCAGCACTCCCACACTCACGCCCTCAGGGCTGGCTTGTCTGTCCAGCACGTTCTTGCACACTGTAGTGGCTCCTGCTGCAGGTGACATCAGGGCTGCCTCCTCTGGCCTCAGTGGAGAGGATGCACCTAACCCCGCACAGAAGCTTGATGTGCCAGGGTAGGGGGGTACCCAGGGTGGGTGGCTCACCATCTCAGAGAAGAAGAGGAGGGACAGAGACTGTACGAGGGGGGATGGGAGGGGAAGCAGTGGTCGGAATACAAAATGAATGAATGAATGAAAAAAGAAATAGACCCCAGGAAGAGAAGGATAAAAAAAAGTCTATTCTACCATTAAGACAATGTCCCTAATGTAACAGGTTAATAACCTGGGAGCTTTCAGACCTCCCCACATACAACCATACACAACCAACCAATTAATAGCAACCAACAACCCCTAAAGACATTTTAGGAGGGCTGGTGAGATGGCTTAGTGGTTAAGAGCACTGACTGCTCTTCCAGAAGTCATGAGTTCAAATCCCAGCAACCACATGGTGGCTCACAACCATCTGTAAAGAGAAAAACAAACAAACAACAAATGAATGAACAAACAAACAAGCCTATGGGCTGGAACAAGAGGGAGACGGGAAGGGGGAAAAGACATTTTAGGAGCTGTTGAAAATGTAAATATGGAGGGATTAGATATTAATAAAGGTTTGGGGTTCTGCATGTTAGGGGTTACAATGATACAATAACTGAATAAAGTCTCTCTCTTGGTTAAAGATACACTGTTGACTATAAGCACTATAAAATAATTGAGTCAAAGTCAAAGTAGATGAAGCCAGTATAGCAAATGCCCCAGTGCCAACTGATTAGTGGTGGGTAGGCACCGTGATAGTTAACTTCCACTGACAGCGGAACTGGATTTGGAAGGCCCTGGGACGTGCACCTCTGACGGTGTTTTCAGAGAGTTCACTGAGGTGGAGAGCTACACCTTGAACGTGGACAGCCCCATGCCAAGGGTGAGGGTCCCTGACTGAATAAGAAGGGAAAGGGGAGCACGCTGAGCGCCAGCATCCTTCTCTCTCTGCTTCCCGGCTTAGGATGCAATGTGACCAGCCACCTCACGGTCAACCCAGTTAGGGAAACAGATCCCACAGGCAGGCAACAGCTTTACAGACAGCCCCGGTCCAGGTGTTGGGGCACCCATGTGAAGGCTGAGCTGCACATCTGCTACGTGTGTGCCGACGTGTGTCAGTGGCTCTGGTCCCCCTCTTAGCTGTGCGTCCTGTAAGTGAGGCTCATGCCGTGGTTTGACCACACGTAAGTAAACGCTGCTAGCCAGGATTCTTTCCAGGAGCATTGGGAGTTGCATCCTATGGCAGGGTACAGTGACTGGCGGTTACACCAGGCAGCGGAGACTAGTCTGTGGGCTCGTGTGGTGACAACCTGATCCCTCCGTTGTCAGGCTTTTCTTATAACCAGTCTGTCCTCTGGGAGTCAACAGTTTGGCAGTGGTGATGGCAAAGGCTTTCCTGAATCTTTCACCTCATGGCTCTGCCGCCGTCTGTGAGCCTTGCCTGACTCGGCTGTTTCATCTCTGGTCACAAAATCTGAATGCTCACCCTCCTCCGAATGCTCACCTCCTCTGAATGCTCACCTCCTCTGAATGCTCACCTCCTCTGAATGCTCACTTCCTCCGAATGCTCACTTCCTCCGAATGCTCACTTCCTCCAACTTGACAGGTAATCGTTTAGGAGGGAACCGCTCCCCTCATTGACAAGGGTAGAATAATTCCTTCCATCTAGTTCCTGCCATGTTTAGAGGGAGGACTGTGTGCAATGGCTGCTAACCCCAGGGGCACATTTGCTCTGTATCTCTTAAATATCATCGTGACTGCTTACTAATCTTTAAAAATAGATTCAGAAGCCGGGCGTGGTGGCGCCTGTAATCCCAGCACTTGGGAGGCAGAGGCAGGTGGATCTCATGAGTTCGAGGCCAGCCTGGTCTACAGAGTGAGTTCCAGGACAGCCAGGGCTACACAGAGAAACCCTGTCTCGAAAAACCAAAACCAAAACCAAAACCAAAAAAAAAAAAAAAAAAAAAAAAAAAAAAATAGATTCAGAGCGGTCTCTCAGTGCTTAAGAATCCTGACTGCTTTTGCAGAGGACAAAGTCTGGGTTCCTAACACACACACACACACACACACACACACACACACACACACCCCACATACACATATGAGAGAGAGAGAGAGAGAGAGAGAGAGAGAGAGAGAGAAAACAGTTAATCTTAAACAAAAGAAAACACATCTCTTAAGACATTTCCAACAGACAGGAAAAAGAGTTTGCCTGCCTGTCTTATATCAACATGAATGTTTGACAAAACTGAGGGAACAGTATTGGCCGGTTACTATCAGCCATCACTGATTTTCTTAGGGGTGCTCGGGCTCATACTCAGAGCCTGTAGCTTGGGTGGAAAGCAGCTCCATCATCAGAGATACGCCCACAGCCCTTTTCTTTCGATACTCGAGTGAGGGGTAACTTCAGCAAGTGGGACCGCAAGTGGACTAGCTATGGGCTGTTGACATGGCTGTGAACCCCAGTGATAAGTTTCTTTGCTCTGTAGCCCAATGAGATGTCCTACATTCATCTGGATTTGACTTCCAAATGTTTCCAGTTAGATCTACCACTTTGCCAACATTTAAAAAGTGATGGACTTAATCGGACAATCAAGATTTTCTTTCTTGTGTGTATGTGATTTATAAACATGTCTGAGGGGGTATATGCACATGCATGTACATGTATGCACATGTGGAGGCCAGAGTTCCCCAATCACTCCCACTCTCCACCGTGTGTGTGTGTGTGTGTGTGTGTGTGTATGTGTGTGTGTGTGTGTGTATGTGTGTGTGTAAAGTTGGAGGAGAACTTGTGGAAGTCAGTTCTCTCCGTCCACCATGTGGATCCTGGGATCGAACTCAGGTTATCAGGTTTTACCATCTCAGTCATCTCGCAGGTCCTCCACCTTAGTGTTTGAGATATCGGGGTCCTTTACTGAAGCTGACTCATCTGCTCAGCGAGGCTGACCTAGAAAGGAAGCCCTAGGGATCCTCCTGTTGCTACTGCAACAGCTCCAGGATTCCTGGCTTGTGCTCCAGACTGTTTCTTATGCGGTGTTGGGGATCCTGGCTCAGGGCCTCCAGCTTGCACAGACAAGGGTTTTCCTGAATGCCTGTCAATCAAGTTCCACTTCCAGGTCTCCTGAGAAGTCAGTGTTCTTGGCAATGGCTTTATTTTATTTTATTTCATGTTATTTTTAAGATAAGGTCTCACTGTGTAAGCCAGCCTGGCCTTGAACTTGTAACCTTCCTGACTGTGCCTCTCGAGTGCTGGGATTTCAAACATCTTCCCTGTGCCTATCAGGACAACCAGATAGCTTTGAGCTCTATGCCTTCTGGCTGGCTCTTACTGCTACTTAGCAGGCTTACCCTAGTTGGCCAGGAGTTCCTTGTTCCTCCTTATAACCGGTTTGCTCCAGGCATTGGTAGAAACGGCCTGGATGCTCACAACATCGGTCCCTTTTCTCTTTGGGCTAAGAACGCGGCACAAACCTCACCATGTGTCTGCCCTGGCCTCTCCCTTCCACCTTTCCTTCCCTGCCCCCACCGCTGCCTTAGCTCCATTCTTCACTCTTCCTCAGTAGACTATAGTCCCGGGGTTTCTACAAGCTGGACAACAGGCTTTCAGTCAAACTGAACTCCAAAGTACCAACAGTAGACTGACAGGAAGGCACAGGGAGAGACCAGGCCCCCTTCTGGATCCTCAACAACACCCCCAACCCTCTCCACATACACACATACCAGGCTGCATCTCCTCTGTCCTGTAGCTCCCCCTGGACAGCCATACTCTAGTTCTAGCTCCTTCTGCATGGATGTGCTCTGGACACCCAGACACCCTACCCTTTGCCCTGAGACCTCGCAGCAGGGCCAGCTTCTTGCTGTGGCTAGCTCTGAGTTGCTTTTCTGTCTTTTATTAGCTCCCAATCTGTTGGGCTCTTTGTGTAGTCAATCCTCCCTTTTTACATTGAATGCCTCCTGCTTAAAATGCTTAGAGCACTTTCATCTTCCTGAAGTCATAACAGTCATGGCTCTCACTGATCACAATATGCCCTGGCTGTTTTTTTTATCACCGCCCCCTTAAATTTAGCTTGCTGTTTTGAACCAAGGTTTCATTTAGCTCAGTGTTGAACTCGCTTAGTGACTGAAGATAATCTTGAACTCCTGATCTTTTCCCCAGTCCCCTCATCAGGATACAGATAGGCTCTTTTGGCTGCAAGGATGAACTGTCCCTGATACTGCCAGGGCTGGCAGGGACTTCTTTCGAGGTTGCGCTATAGAAACACAGCTAATTTTTATCAATTGCCTATGGTGTTGCTGGGTCTTATTTTACACTAGTCTTGATAAACATCTTTGATGAGTGTGTTAATTCTCCTATTTTTCAGATAAAATGTCAGAGCCCAGAGAGGTTGAATCATTTACTCAAAATCAGACAGCTGGTGGATAAGAGAAGGTGTGATTTGAACCCCAGATTCCATGTGTTTTAACAAGTATCCTGACCGTTTTCACTGGTGAACACCATTGCTAAAGTGTACGCAAGTTAATATCTCTCCCCTGCGTTAGCTCATAGCTTAGCAGGAGAAAAAGGCTTGCTGGCTACTTAGCACAATACCGTGTGGTATATGCCAAACATTCCTTTGTGTGCTTTCTCATTCATTCAAGTCAGTCCTTCAGCAAACTCTAGGCTCCAGTTAGGTACCGATTACACACCAACCCCGGTAGTAGTAAGGTCAGGAGATGCCTGGTCACTTGAAGGGTCCTAGACCACGTGTTCTCAAGCTGCAAAGTATAGAGTGACCTGAGGGGGAAGTTTCTGTGTTTACTCCTCTGTAACAAAAGGCTTTCCATTAAGACATTCTTTTCTTGCTGTGTGTCCTTTGGCAGATCAGTTAACCCCTCTGTGCTTGTTCAAATGGGTTCATAACTGTAATGCCTACAAAGATCTTCATGTTTGAGCAGAACTGGACTCGGAATGCAAACACCCTGGCAGGAGACCGGGGCTCATTAACTGCTATGTGTTGGCGAAGGATACTGATTCTCCTCGAGCACCGGCAACGCGGCATTGTTCTAAACTCCGAGTTCCGCTCTGGCAAGTTTTGTTCTGCTGCCAACTCGTTGTGGCGCTTCAGACCGACAAGTCTCAGCAGATCAAATCGGCGCTAAGGGACCCAGACAAGAGATCTGTTAGAAGACCAAAGCGAGCCTGGCTTCCAGGGGCTTGGGGGGGCAGGGGGGACCCTGGTTACCAGGCTCCTGTCAACCTTTTGGCCTTCGGATGTGCCCAGCCCTGCCTGGCTCCAGGCCTGTCACGCCTGGATGGTTTTAAAGAGCTGAAGCACTTTCTAATGGAGAGAGTGTCATCGGTCAGTCCGCGCACTCGGAGGAGCCCCATGGGAAACTGTTTGCTTTTCTCTAATGACGCCGTTCTATTTCTGTCCATTTCCCCCAGGAAGTAGAAAGCTGAGCTCCTGAGGAGCCCTGGTGTTTTCCTTGAAGTCCCAGTGTGTCTGTATAGGGCTGGCCTGCTGCGGTGCTCCCAGGCAGTCCTCGGTGATGGCCCAGCACAGCTTCAGGATTCTCTCCCAAGCCTGCCGCCTTTACCAGCCTTCCTGCCATCCCTCCCTCTGAATCACACTAGAGAACTAACTCCAGTCTTACTGTCCACACCAAAGTGTGAAAAATATGGTGTAGTACTACACAGCTATAATCCAAGCATGAGGGAGCCTGAGGCAAGGGATCTGAGTTCGAGACCAGACTGGGCTACATAGTGAGATCCTGTTTCAAAGGAATAAAAATGCAAGGAGTGAGAGTCAGAACATGAAACCAGGAGCTGGACAGTGGTGGCACATGCCTTTAATCCCAGCACTCTGGGAGGCAGAGGCAGGCAGATTTCTAAGTTCGAGGCCAGCCTGGTCTACAGAGTGAGTTCTAGGACAGCCAGGGCTATACGGAGAAACCCTGTCTTGAAAAACCAAAAGAAGAAGAAAGAAGAAGAAGGAGGAGAAAGAGGAGGAGGAGGAGGAGGAGGAGGAGAAGGAGAAGGAGAAGAAGAAGAAGAAGAAGAAGAAGAAGAAGAAGAAGAAGAAGAAACCAACAAATGTTTGTGTGCACCTGCCTGCATGTGTGTGTGTGTGATGTGTATGTCTATATGTATGTATGTATGTGTTTGTGTGTGCACATGTGTGTGCATGCATGTGTGTGTGTGCATAGGTCAGAAGCTGACTTCAGGTTATTTCCTCAGTCACTCTCCACCTATCAAAACAACTTTTAAAAAGTGATTTTGTTTTATCATTCTGTGTTCATGAGTGTTTTCCCTGAGTATGTGTCTGTGTACCGTGTGCACACCAGGTGCTTGAGGAAGCCAGAAGAGTCTATCAGATCCCCTGGGACCGGAGTTATAAACTGTTTTGAGCTGTCATGTGGGGGCTGGGAATTGAACTCAGATCCTCTGCAAGAGCAACAAGTGCCCCTAACCACGGAGCGAATGCTTCAGCCCGCCCACCTTTTTTTTTTTTTTTTTTTTTTTTTTTTTTTTTTTTTGAGACAGGGTCTCTCATTGAACCCAAAGTTTGCCAGTTCAGCCCGGCTGGCCACCCAAGTCTAGGGGTTTACCTGTGTCTCCCCCCTTTGCCCTCAGCATCTGGGTTACAGATGATCCCCACGCCTGGCTTTTACATGGGTGCCGTGCACCCCAGCTCAGGCCCTCGCGCTTACACAACAAGCAAGCACTTCACCCAGTGAGCCATCTCCCCTGCCCTCAACCACTTCAAAGGTGACAGTTCAGTGGCGCTGCATGAGGCCGCTTGCATAAACCACTGCATATGGCATCTTGCATAAACATGGCCTCTAGCATTTTCTTGTCACCGGAAGCACTCGATCTCTGTGTAGCCCATAAGTTCCTGGTGACCCATAACCCTGCAGTCTCTCTGTGTGTGACTTACCCAGTCTGCGTGTTTCACAGGGTAGAAGCTCTTCTGTGTGGCCTTCTGTGTCTGACTTCTACTTGGCAAGGTGTTTTGAGGCTGGAGCGTGCTGTGGCACGTCGGGCGCTTTGTTCTATTTGTCAGTTGAATCACTCTGGAGGCAAGCTGGGCGCCTGTCTTTTATATCTCACAGCCAACAGCCAGCTAATCCAGCTGGCTCTGTCTTCAAGGTAATTTTAGAATGGAGTCACCTCCCACTCTTTCTGCTGCTGATGCCTGGTCCCGACTCATCCACACACATCTGCATTATTACATCTGTGTATGTGTGCCTTTGTGTGTGCATGGGCATGGGATGTGTGTACATACATGTGTGGGTGTGCATGTGCCAGGGTGTGCATGAGGAGGCCATGTGATCTCTCTTTCTACCTTGTCGATCTTGGGGACTGAACGCTGTCTTGGCAGCAGGCACCTTCACCTGCCCAGATATCTTGCTAGCCCTTTTACCTTACCTTTTAAGGCAAGGCCTCTCCCTGAACCTGGAGCTCGTTGGTTAGCTGGACTGGCTGGCCAGCAAGCTCCTGGGATCCTCCTGTCTCTATGCCTCAGTCAGTGCTGGGGTGACAGGTGTGTGCTGTTGCGCGCAGCTTGTGACACAGGTGCTGAGGATGGAATTTAGGTCTCCATGGTTCCATAGCAATGCTCCATCTGCAGAGTTCTCCCTCAGCCTCGGGCCACTGCACCTTCTATTCCCCTCCACCCCCATCTGCCTCCAAGACTTTCTGCATTAATTCTGTCTCCACCCAGAATCCAGATTGAGGAACCCAGGCCATGCCCTCTCCTTCCCTGCTGGAACCACTCCAGTGCCCACAAGCATCTCACCCACCATCAAACATGCCCCATGGTGTCCCCGCTACTCCAGCCCCGTCCTCTCACGGTCCCTTTATTCTGTGTCATCTGGCCACTTAGGCTGACATTCTTGATATCAAAATACATGGATATTTCTTTTTTTTTTTCAATATTTTAAAGATTTACTTTATGCATGAATGTTTTGCCTGCATAGATATAACATGTGCGTGCCAGGTGTCAGCACAGGTCAGAAGAGGCCCCTGGATCCCCTGGGACTGGAGTTATGGATGGCGTGGACAGTGTCAGTGCTGCAAACCGAACCTGGGTCCTCCGAAAGAGCAACAGGTGCTCTTGACTGCAGAGCCATCTCTCCAGTCCACACCTCCTTTAACTTCTTGTTCTCATGTTCTTTCTGGAACATTCTTCCACAGAGATAGCTAAGTGGTTTGCTTAGTTTCAATCAAGTCTTTGACTAAATGCCCCTAACTACCTTTTAAGTTGTGCCTCCCCATATACTTTGTCTCTTCCCCAATAGGTTGTCTTCAGACACTGTCATCCCTACTCAACACACTTCCTGTGCACTTCCCTGCCGCCCCCCCCTCCTGGAATGTACGTCACCATGGGTGAGGACTTCATGACGTCTGGAGGCACTACTGTGTCTTCACTTGCCTTAGTCATGGCAGGCGTCTTCCTGCTGTGTAGGCAGCGATTGATGAGCGTTTGATAAACTCATGAATTTTGATCTTCCATTCTTTCGTTCATTAGTGTGTGTGGTAGTGTGGGTCTGTAAATTCCAGCGTTTGAGAGGCTGAGACAGGAGGAACATGAGTTTGAGACCAGCTTAAGTTACACAGAAAGAACCTGTTTCAAAACCTCAAATCAGGAACTGGGGAGATGGTTCAGTTGGCAAGGTGATTGTTGTAGAATCCTGAGGACCTGAGTTTGAATCCCTAGCACCCCCGACAAAAAACTGGGAGTGGTGACCTGCACCTGTAACCCTCATGCTGGGGATGGAGGCAGGGGGATCCCTAGGGTTTGCTGACCAGTTAGTCTTGCCAAAACAGATGCAGGGGCAGGCTCTGTCTCAAAAAAAATGTGGAAGGTGACTGAGGAAGAGCTCAGACATTGACCTCTGGTCTCCATACATGTATGCACATGCCTGCCCATAGATGCACACCTACATGGACACACACACACACACACACACACACACACACACAGACATATACACACAAATACACACAGACACACACATAGACACACAGAGACACACACACACACACATACACACAGATGTTTCCTCTTACACCTCAAAGCAAACCTGAGAAGCTCCTTAAATCCCAACCTTCGTTAGCCATCCCCCCGTGCCCCATGACTGTCCCCATGGTGCCACACGTCATGAGGCTATGCTCTCAATCGGGCTGCCCATGCTTCTGCCCCCACCTCCCCTTTCTGTCCTGTCTTTGAGGTCAGCTCTTGACTTCCTTGATGCCAAAAGTGATAGGTAATTTTCAGTCCTTCATCTTCTTTGCCTCTCTGTTGTACCCAGTTGAACTTCCGTGATGCTGTGTGGTCAGAATGTTCATGTATTGGAAACGGAGCCCCCAGATCATATGTCAATGGTATTTAGAGGTGGGGCTTTGGGTAGGTAATTAGGATTAGATGAGGTCATGAAGGTGGGGCTGTGGTGGCGTGGACAAAGAGGAAGAGAGGCCCGAGTCACAGTTCTTGTCCTGTCTGTCACCATGGAATACTTGTGCCAGGTTCTGATGCAGCACAAAGCCCTTCCCCAGATGTTGGCAGATGCCAGAGCCATGACTTTGGACTTCCAAGCCTCTAGCCACGAAACCGATAAATTTTGGTCTTTACAAATTACCCAGTGTCTGGCATTTGGTAACACCAGAAAGTGAGTGGACACACGTTTCTATGCCATCGTGGCCTTATTTGCCTTTGTTCTCTGGTGCTGGCACTGTGTGTTCTGTACCCGCTGCCTACCCTCATTCCCTACCTCGATGACAACCACATGGGCGTTCCATGGTGATCTCTTCTTGATCCTCTTCTATCTTTCCTCCTCTCTCTGCAACGAGCTCATGGACTCTGGTGACCAGCCTAAACCTTGATTTGATTCCAGACCCATTCCAGACTGACTGCACTGCATGCTTTCTCTAACTGTCCAGGTGGTGGTACAAACTCATCCAGTGCAAAGGGAAACTCAGTCTGCCTGTAAGCAGCAGAGTGCTGTTCTGTGCAAATGGTCAAGGACTCAGGGGACTCCTTCAGGTTATCTCCATCTTGCTGGGCAGCCAATTCCCTTGGGAGCCTGTCCACCCCATTTCCTGGTGTCTGCCACTCCTACCGTTCAGGCCAGACTTTTCCTCAACAGCCAGTCTTCTGTCACCCTCTCCAATTCCCCTCGTCCCTTTTCTATACAGCAGATTGAATCCCCACCGCCTCTTTTCCTCCAAGATATGGTTTCTCTACTGAGTCCTGGAACTTACAGAGATCTGCCTCTGCCTTCCTAGTGCTGGGATTAAAGGCATGTGCCAATCACCTCATGCTACCTGGCCTCAGAGCTCTATCTAAAAGACAAATTTGATCCTAATTTTGAAGTTTCTGTGGCTTTGGATAGTATTTTTGTTTTGTTTATTTAATCTTAATCTTATTTATTTAATTGCTTGTTTTTGAGACAGTCTCATTGTGTATCTCAGGCTGGCCTGGACACCCCCCACCCCCCATGTAGCTCTTACTGACCTTGATATTGTGACAGTCCTCCTGCCTCAGCCTCCCAATGGCTGGTATTACGTCCCTGAGATAAACTCTTTACCCAGTTGACGGTTACCCTGCTGAGGCAGCCCTGGGGTTGCACTGGCATCCTGGTTTGCCTCTGCCCTCTAGAAAAAGATGGGACTCCCATCTTTTCAGCATCCCAAGACCGTGGTTAGCTTGTGTCCGTCCTGCAGCCCGCCTGTCTGTCAGCTCTTCCTGACCCCTCTCCCACCCAGCAACTAACTCCCATGTCACGCCCAGTGTCAGTGCAGTCTCTCTCCTACAAGAGGCTTTTCCCTCCTCCTCTCTCCGCACCACGGTGGGGACGCTGTGTAGCAAGAGGCTCTCCAGTTGTGGGCTCCCCCGCCCGAGCTCCGGGAGGACAAGGCTCAGGGCCGCCTCGCCTCGGTAGCCTTCAGCTCACACCTGGCCTGTAGCAGCCGCTGAGCAAATATTTGTGGAATTGTTTTTGTGGTTGCTGTACTCTCCGGTTCTGAGTGCCTGTTTTGGTAACCTGCCCAGGACAGAATTCCTCCTACCTCTCAGCAATGGGCCCATTCTCTCTGAACACCCAGTCCCGCCTGTGAAACCCGGGAGCTGATGACACAGTTCCCGCAGCCGATCCACCTGCCGGAATTCCCAGTATTGCCCGCATTCCCAGCCTGGGTCTCCACCTACCTGTCAGGAACCCAGATGCTCCCCAGTGGCTGGGTGTTCAGTCCGCTGTGTGTAAGTCACACTTCTACCCGTGGGTCAGGGTGCTGGGGTAGCAGATGCATGTGCCTGACTTGTATGTGGGTTCTGGGATCCAGACTCAAGTCCTCACGCTTGCACGAGTGCTTTTGACTGAGCCTCTCTCCACCCCTAAAACCAGCTTTAGAAGAACATGCAGAGACTGGACATGGGAGTTTGGCATAGGGATCTGGGAGTAGTCAGTGTGAAGGATGCATTTCTTACACATTTGAATGGTATAGGCAACAAATAATGTTCTTCTCCCCAAGATTCCATTTTCTAGTTCCTCTAAAGGAACTATGCAGATGTAACTAAACCAAGGGCCCAGGAACGAGATTAGCCTGAATTATCTAGATGTTGACGTGATCAGGAGGGTCCGAGCAGCAAAGAGGCAGAGGACCAGAGGAGGGCGGCGGATGCTGCATGGGACGCAGCATGCAGAGGTTGAAGCTTCACTAGGGATGAGTGGAGATGTGAGCTGTACGCTGAGGACCTCAGGCAGCCACAGGAGCGTCCAAAGGAAGGGAGCGGAGGCTCCCCGAGGGACCCCAGAAAGCACAGAGTCATTTTCATACTGCACATGGAGGACGTCTGCTTTCCGAAACCATAAGGGAATAGGTTTGTGTCATTCAAACCACAAAGGCCCCAGAGGGCTCCTGCTGATTTGTCCCGGCAGTGGTAAGAAGCTAAAATTTGGAATGGAGATATTGACACTTATGCTTGGATCTATTTTCCATAGCCACATTTAAAAAGCGCTAATTAAAGCCCATATGAGTTGAGAAGCACTCCACTCCACAGACTGTGCTTTGTAGGGAGAAAAGCACTGGTGTGTGTGTGTGTGTGTGTGTGTGTGTGTGTGTGTGTTCCAAGAAGTCCTTGTCACCTGAGCATGGCAACTGCCCACCACTGCATGACGGCAGAGTCTCTGTGAATAGTAAGCTAAATCATGGACGATGAGCCAGTTGATTTTTGAAGTTTTGGTTGACCGAGGAAAGGAAACTTTCTGGTTTGGGGATGTGGCTGAGCAGTGGACAGAGACCGTGCCCTATCATGTGCAGCCTCGGCTCTGAGCCCAGCACTAAAGCAAAAAGATGATGAGAAAGACAAGGCAGGGCTGCAGAGATGGCTCAGCAGCTAAGAGTGCTTTCTGCACTCCCAGAGGAGCTGAATTCAGTTCCTTGCACCCACATGGGACAGCTCACAACTGCTTATATACCCAGCTCCGGGGCATCTGGTGCCCTCTTCTGGCCACTAGAGACACTGCACTCACACTCACATGCAAATACATGCAAATACTCATGTCCCTACATACACATAATTTTTAATTAAAAATATTTAAAAGTGAAAAGATAAAACTACAAGTAACTTGCATATGTATAAATAATGAGACAGGGGATGTTTTGGGGAATGGGGAATAATACAATTATATAAACATGGAGGAAAATATTCAAAGGCCACTCATCTGATTTGTGTAGTAGGTTCCAGGAAGAGACCCAGGAAAGTAGAGAGAAGTGGCAGCGGGAGGTGGACCAAGCCCGTGAGAAGTCGGCTCTAGAGAGCACACAGGTGATTCCACTTCTATGTACAATTACGCATAGCCGTCTACACAGCACGGAGAGAGTTCACATGCCGGAGGGCCTACCAAACAAGGCAGGAGCACAGCCTTCATCAAAAGTGTTTACCTTGGGTGGAGGATGAGGAAAAACACAAGTGACCACAGCAATTTGGAAAGCCAGGCTCTAGCGGGCTGGCCAGATGGTTATCCCCCTCACCTCGCCCCCACCCCCGCCCCCGCCGCCGCTGTGGAATAACCTCCTGCTCCCCCCAGGCCCCCCCCCATGCTGTGGAAGAACCTCCTGCCCCTAACTTCTTCCTCTTCTGTGCAAGGTGGACAGCAAGGTCGTCCTCGGCACTTGCTGTGGGGAGTACAGAGGTGAGGCTGAGTTGGCACAGATTTTAGCTCCACACTGGGAGTCCTCAGCAGACAAGAGAGCCTGGAGGCTTGCAGTCACTAACCTGTGTTTCTCACAAACTCTATGGTCTTGCCTTTATTCTTTTTCTGACTTTCCCTTCTATACAGAACTGGAAGTTCCACATCTACATTTTAATTTTACTAGTAATTTTACTCGTGATAGCTATAGATAATAATAGTAACTGCATCATTCATTCATTCATTCATTCATTCATTCATTTAGAAGGTTTGGTGATTGAACCGGGGTCCTTGCACTATGCAAATACTCTCCGGTTCTGAGTGCCTGTTTTGGTAACCTGCCCAGGACAGAATTCCTCCTACCTCTAAGCAATGGGCCCATTCTCTCTGAACACCCAGTCCCACCTGTGAAACCCGGGAGCTGATGACACAGTTCCCGCAGCCGATCCACCTGCTAGAATTCCCAGTATTGCCCGCATTCCCAGCCTGGGTCTCCACCTACCTGTCAGGATCCCAGATGCTCCCCAGTGGCTGGGTGTTCAGTCCGCTGTGTGTAAGTCACATTTCTACCTGTGGGTCAGGGTGCACATGAATCCACCCCTGTTCTCTCTCACCTGAAGGTCTCACCTCTCAGCTGTCTCCTCTCCTCATTCTGGTTTGACTTAGCTCACACAAACAGACTTCCATCTTGATCTCTAATGGTTCTTCAGTTCTTTGTGGCCCAGGCTGGCCCCCCAGTGAAAGCCTTTATGAGGGCCTCTGCAGTAGGAAATCTGGCCAAGTGTGCAAAGAGGTTAGAGCCACCCAGAACATAAGAAGTACTATACCACCAATCACTAGCTGTGGGAATGTGGGATGGGCCCTAGACCTCTCTAGGTCTCAGATTCTTCAGTTATAAAAAACGGATAATCAAGCTCACAACCTCATACGAGGGTCAGGAGCATGTAGTGCTTAGCACAACGCCCGATAATGACTACCCACCTGCTGCTACTTCACATTGTTACCGCAGGTGCCACGTGGATCCAGAGATCCAGGGTCAGGTTTGCTCATTGTCATGGAAACGACCCATTCCATGAGTCCAGCTCACTGGTCATCACGGAAGGTTCTGCTGTGCCTCAGTTTCTCCTCTGCATTGGTAGACTCATCCCCAGCTATAGATCTAAGCAGATACAGGATGCTTGCCATATCCCATGCTCGGACACCCATGATCCCATGGGCTTCCTTGGATTCTCCACAGTTCTAAACTGGGAGGGGTTTAGACTGGCCAAAACCCACATGCAGGTTGCCACATCCTGATACCAGCCCAGAAATTCTGTATTTGTTTAAATGGCATTTGCATTTTCCGATAGTGATAGGCAAATATTGTTGTACAATTACAGCATCTGAAGACACTCGAAAGTAGATAATTATAGAAAATCATGCCATTCACTGTCAAGGATATTTCTAATCCCTGTCTGTGACTATTAAGCCCTTCAAAATAAGCATTTTATGACAAACCCATGTTTATTGTTGACAACTACAGCCATGGAAAAGTGCATAGGAGAAACTAAAACCATCTGCCTTCTCTGTTTCCAGAGACAACTGGGAAGGTTTTGGTGTGTATCCCAAAACTTTTCTTTTTCTGTGTTTATATTTTTCTTTACAAATCTATATTGACTATTTGTGAGCCAAAAATTTAGTGACAGTGTTTTATAAGTGTTCCTTGAGTTGGTGAATGTCCTAAAACCCAGCTCATGTGTCCTTTTGTCATCCTTGTCTTGTTCTGTAGCCTAGACTGTCCTTGAATTCACAATCTGCCTTCCTCATGATGTCTAAAGATTATGGGAAAAAGCATTTAGATTTTATCTGTTGTCCACATTGTTTCCTTAGAACACATTCATGCTACTGTTAGAATGTGTTTGCTAGTGTGTGGCCTGTAGTTCCCATCTATGAGAATTATATATCAATATGATTTCTAAGTTGTAGGAATGTAATTACTATGATAGAATGTCTTGGTATGAAAAACAGTAAAAGTTTGCTCAATCTTTCCAAATATTTGCCAGAAAGTTAGTAACAGTATGTCCTTCCCCCATGAGCGGTCTTCTGGCTTGTGGGACTCAGTAAATGTTAGCGATTTTTATTAATTTGCTCCCTTGTAGTTGTGCAAATGTTTGTTATTCAAGTTGAAAATATCTTATTATTTTAATTTGTATTGCTTGTGATCGAACATTTTGCCATGAAGTCAGCTCTGCTTTTCATACTGTGTGCTTGATGCTTCCTTTAAATTTCTAATAGATTATTTTTCTTTTCCTGAATGGTGTTTATGTTTATATATTTATTTATCTGTTCATTTGCTTGTGTTCATGTGTGTGTCATGTTATGAGTCCTACCTACCTACTCCCAAACCAGCATAAGATTTTTAAAAACATGCATTTATCTTGGCGGGCACATTCATGGCAAGGTACACATGCGGAGGTCATGGGACCACTGGCAGGAGTTGATCTCTCCTTCCATCATGTGAGTCCCAGGAATCAAATTCCGGTGACAAGCGATTTTTGCCCACTGAGTCATCTTGCTGGCCCCCTTATTGGCTTTTTAATGGCCTTTATAGAATAAATATGTAAGCCCCTGTTTTCATATACCTGGACACATTTGCCATGTATTTATGTATCTGTGCATTTCTGCGCTATAACAAAATGCCTCAGGCCAGGTACTTTATAGAGAAAGAGGCCTACTTAGCTCACATCTCTGCAAGTCCACGAGCACGGTGCTGACTTCTGCTCTGTCCACCACGATGAAAGTCTCATGGTGGGTCATGTCGAGATGGTGGGAACACGTAACGAAGAAACCAAATGGCAAGTCAGAGAGATCGATGAGTCAGGCCAGCTCTATTGCTTTGATCCGTTCTCATGAAAATGATTCACCTCAGATGATCAGGGTGAGTCCTGTCCCATGACAGTGTTCCCAACGACCTCTTACCTCACACTAAGCGCCACCTCTTTTTTAAAAAACCAAACCAAACCAAAACATGATTTCGTTTTGAAGTTACATATATATGTGTATATAGTTATGTGTGTGTGTGTGTGTGTGTGTGTGTGTGTGTGTGTGTGTGTCTGTGTGTGTGTCTGTGTGTGTGTCTGTGTCTGTGTGTATCTATCAGAAGGCAAAAAAAGGTGTTTCCTTGGAACTGGAGTTTGAGCTATAGGTGGTTGTAAGACTCCTGCCATGCGTGCTGGAAGCCAAACACTGGTCCTCTGCAAGAGCAGAAGCTCTCTTAAGCATTGAGCCATCTCTCCAGCACAAGACCCACCTCTTAAAGGTTCCAGCATACTCTAATAGCATTACATTGAACTGTTTTGGAGACACGTTCAAATCACATGCCAGTCAGAACAGTTCATGATGTGTTTTTCTTGCACTTTTTCCCCAGGTTACTGACATGAGTATAGATGTGTGTGTGTGTGTGTGTGTGTGTGTGTGTGTGTATACACATGCATGTGCATGTATGTATGTATATACATGTGCATATATGTATATATATGTGTATGAGTATGTGTGTGCCAATGTGTATATATATATGCATGTGCATTATGTATGTGTATATTATGTGTCTGTGTATGTATGTGCCAGTGTATTTGTGTATGTCTGTGTATATGTATGTATGCATGTGCATGTATGTATGTACACATATGTGTGTACGTATGTGTCTGTGTCTGCCTATGTATTTGTGTGTCTGTGTATATGTATGTATGCATGTGCATGTATGTATGTGTGTATATGTGCATATGTGTATGTGTGTTTGTGTATGTATGTGTGTGCCTGTGTGTTTGTGTGGGTGTGTGTCTATATCTCTCTGTGTGTATGTATGTATGTGTGTGTGTGTGTGTGTGCATGCCTATACACCATGTGGAGATCAGAGGACGATATGGGGTATTGTTATTCACCTTTTGTGTTTGTCCACCCTGAAGATAGGCTCTCCTACTGATGCAGGACTCACCAATCAGGCCAGGACCACTACTTTGCCTGCACCTCCCCAGCGCTAGGATTACAAGGCTACGCCACCTTGCCTAGCTAGTTTTTGATATGGGTTTTGGGGTTGAATTCAGGTAATCAAGGCAAGCTTATTAGTGACTGAGCTGTTTCTCCAGTCCCCCATCACTACAGCAGAATCCACCCATCTCCCCTTTGCTGATATTTTTAGAAAGGTTTCCCTCAATTTAAGATGAAATATATTTCCCTATACTTTCTTGAAGCTGTTTTGTGGTTTTGTTATATTTACTTAGTCTGGGACTTATTTTACAGAAGGTATTGTTTTCTTTTGAATAACCAGCTTATCCAATATAACATATTAAGTGATTCCTACTTTTCTTCTGGTCTTTAACACCAGCTTTAAAAAAAAAAAGTATGACGAGTTCTTAGTAAGCGCGTGTCTGTCTCTGTGATATCTGTTCTTAACATGAGCATTAATTCACTTTCTACCAATGTCACATTACTTAATTGTTGCAGCTAGTATTAGGCTTTTACATCTGGCAAAGAAAATTCCTTTTAATAACTTTCTAAACTAAACAACAACAACAACAACAACAACAAAACCATTTAATTATTTTGTTTGTATGTTCCTGAAGACCTGAGTTTGATTCCAAGCACCTCATATGGTGGAAAGAATCAACCCCAAAATTGTGGCGCATGTGTGAGCATGTGTGAAAATTTGGGGGCTTGGGATCATTGGTAGAGCACTCACATATCACACACAAAGCCCTGGGTTAGATCCCTGGCAAGGCATGACAATAGGCACAGAGGCATCTGCATGTAATTCTAGCAGGGCAGGAGGACCCAGAAGTCAGAGTTATGCTTGGTTACGAACTGAGTTGGAGTTTAGCCTTGGAGACTGTCTCAAAAAGAGAAGAAAAGAAAAGAAAAAAGAAAAGAAAAGAAAAGAAGAAAGGAAAGGAAAGGAAAGGAAAGGAAAGGAAAGGAAAGGAAAGGAAAGGAAAGGAAAGGAAAGGAAAGGAAAACCTATGGGAAATCCTATCCTCATACGGGACAAGAGCGAGCCTCCCTTCCTGAGCTCTTAGAGGAAAAAGGAGCCCACACTGTTAGAAAGATGGGACTGTTATGTAAATTCACAGAGAAGTAAACACACACAAGTATGCAATTAACACACGGGGAAAAAAAAAACTCCCTCAGAAATGTAAACCAAAGCATGAAAGAGAAAATTTCCACCACAAAACTGGCACAGACGATCGAGATGATGCTGGCTTCCAGTATCCTGTGTTGGGGAAACAGTGCACAGGAACTGCTGGGATTGCCCAACCTTCCCCAGTGCCAGCTTGGCACCATAGATTGAGAACCTCAAACATATTCATGCTCTAATAAAGGATATAATGATAGATGTGTCCAAACATTAATCTTGAAGTATATTTATTTATAACTGCAGTACACTGAAAACAACTTGTCAAATAGTAGGGCATTGTTTAAACGGATCCTGGCACACTCAAATGCTGAAATGTGATACTGCCACTGAAAACTGTAGAGCAGAATTATTTGACCTGGGAAAATATTGATCATGTGTTGTTAAATCAGTGATTCTCAGTACATGAGAATTCCCTGCAGGGACCTTTTGCAATGCTGATGTCCAAGGTCCAGGGCAAAAGATTCTAATTTCTTTTGGTTTGATCTGGGATCCAGGTGCTTGACTCTTTTCAAGTTAAATTAAAATTTGACTCGGAGACAAATATAGATCCACATGCAGTTGTATGAAATGATATGGACTGTCTTAGTTGCTCTTCTCATAGCCCTGATAAAAGGCTCATAGTTACAGGTCTATCATGGAGGGAATCAAGGCAGATGAGTTTGAGGTGGCTGGCCACATTGTACCCACAGTCAGGCAGCAGCGTGAGATGAAAGCGGAGGTGGCTGGCCACATTGTACCCACAGTCAGGCAGCAGCGTGAGATGAAAGCGGTGCTCACCCAGATTCTTTCCTCCTTTTTACTTAGTCCGACACGCCTGCCCACAGAATGATGCCACCCACGTTTAGGGAGAGTCTTCCCACCTCAGTTAATAAGATTACCTCTCACATCTGTGCCTGGACTCGTGTCCTGGGTGATTCCAGGTTCTGTCAAATTGACTGTCAACACTAAGCATTGCACAGATATAGTCCAGTTTACCTCCAATGGTAGCATCTCACTAAGCTGTAATGCAATGTCTCAAACAGGCTATTGGCCTAGGTTCAGTCACGATGAGAAACACTGGTACTGGGAGAAGATTCCTTGAGTTATCCTTACAGCATCTGTTCCATCTCAAGTCAACGCCACAACTCCTGCCATTTACCCTAGGGGACCACCGATTCGTTCTCTAGAATCATTCACATGTTATCGAAATGTACTGGTCTGTGTTCTGACCTCTGCAGGGCTTTTGCTCTGTTTCATGGTGCTGAAGACCGGACCCAGGTCCTCATGTACTAGGCAGGTTCTCTACTTCTGAGCTCCGCTCTCATCTCTCAGAGGGGATCATTTCTGTCCTGTCTTCCACTTAGGTGACACTCTCCTCTGACCTTCAGCTGTGGAGCTCATCATTTTAGTTGCTATATATGGTTATTAGTTGTAATATGGTCTTTGTCAGGGTTACTATTGCTGTGATGAAACACTCTAACCAAAAGCAAGTTGGGGAGGAAAGGGTTTGCTTGTTTTACATGCCCAATCACAGTCCACTGAGGAAAGCTGTTACAGGAACTCACACTGGGTAGGAAGATGGAGGCAGGAGCTGATGCAGAGACCACGAAGGAGCCCGCCCAGCCTGCTTCCTTAGAGAACCCTCGACCACCAGCCCAGGGGCGGCCCTACCCACAACCGGCTAGGCATTCCCCCATCAATCACTAATTAAGGAAATACCTTACAGGCTTGCCTACAGCCAGACCTGACAGAGGTATTTTCTCAGTTGAGGTTTCTTCCCCTCGGTTGACTGAAGCTTGTGCCAAGTTGACATAAAGCTAGCTAGCACAAACACGACCCTGCAGATTCCTTTTGTGTCTTTCAGTTCCTTGGCAAGGAATTCCTTTGTTTCAAGTATGCATGTAATTAATTATTCAAACACTTTTATTGTAGCTGCTTTAAAATATCAGAGAAATTTTGACATCTTGTCAGTCTATTGATTATCCTTTTGAGACACGCTTGGTTGGTGGATGAAGAGTGAGTTGACTATATTCACATTTTCACATATTATATTACGAGGCTCTGAGTCTTTATTTATTTTTGAGACAGGGCCTCATTATGTTGCCCAGGCTGGCTTCAAATTTATAACCTGCCTGCCTGGGTCTCTGAATGCTGGGATTGTAGGTGGGCACCACCCACATGTCCAGCTGGACCTTACCTAAACTCTGTTTTGTTGACAGTGACCCATGGGGCAGAGGGGATGCACTGCCTTGCCTTTGCCAGGTCAGGGCATGACTCCATGTAGAAGTTCCGAGGGATGCAGGGGGGTGCTCAGGAGGCCCCTGCTTGCTGCTCTGGCTATCCACACAGTCTCTGCTGACTTTGACACCACCAAGCAATGGTAAAATCCTCTTCTTCCAGAAGAAGTCTTTGGGGGGTGGTAGGTGGTCTTGCATTATCCCTTGGGCTTCCCTGGAGTAAGATGGGTTAGTACAGCCTTCTGCTGGGATGAATCAGTTGTTACTTGTTTCCTATATTCTATGCCTCCATTTCCCTTTTCTCTGTTTAAAGAAACACATTTTTGACGGTGGTTCCTTTGGTCTATGCCAACTCGCAGTCATAGGGCTCAGGTGCTTCAGCCTCTAGTGTGGCCGGATGAGGAGAAAGGAAACCCAGGTGTGCTACACTGGCATTCTGTGCACCCACCGAGGGCCCTCGCCTGGCTGCTCTTCTCTCGGCAGATTTCTAACCTTCATGTTGTGCTGGTTACTTTTTGGCACCTTGACTTAAACTAGAGCCGCCCGGGGAAAGCAAACCTCAGCTGAGGAATCACCTTCATTGGGTTGAACTGGGGGTCCATTTTCTTGACTGATGATTGATTTGGAAGGGCCTAGCCCTGGCAAGATTATATAAGAAAGCAAGCTGGGCTAGCCATGGAACATGCCTGTAAGGAACTCTCTGTGATGTTTGCTTCAATCCTGCCTTGGCTTCCCTTGGCGAACTGTAGCCTGTAAGCCAAATAAACCTCCCAAGTTGCTTTTGGTCATGGTGTTTATCACAGAGACAGAATGCAAACCAGAACGGTGTTATACACAATGTCTTAAATTTTGAATTATGCTTAGTGGAAGGAATACAGAGAATTTCTATTCCATTTTTCTGAAAGTAAAAATTACCAGTGTATGTTTTTAAAGGCTCACCAAGTAGATCATATATGTATATGTATATGTGTATGTATATGATGTATATGATATATGATGTATATGTAGTATATGTATTTGTGTATTATCATATAAATAAATTATAATATAAAAATATAGTATAAGTATATACAATATATAAATATATTTATAAATAAATATATAATATATTACACCTATTATCGATAATGCATTATATAATATATTTCATATATATAATATGTATTTATGTGTTTATTAATCTTGACTGCCAACTTGTTGGGATTTAGAATCACAATGGAAACAAATCTTTGAGACTGTGAAGACTGTGAAGTTAGGTTAGGTTAATAAAGATGAATGATCATCCCAAATAAGGATGGTAGCATTTCATGGACTGGGGTCCTAGACTGAATAAAAGGGGGGGAGAAGCTGAGCCCAGCATTCGTTGCTCTCTGCTTCCTGACTGGATGCAATGGGACCAGCTGCCTCCAGCTCCTGCACTGCATTTCCCATCCTGGTGGACTGTGTTTCTTGGAACTGTGAGCCACAGTAAAGCCTCCCTTTAAAGCTTAAGTTGTTATTAAGTTAGTTATTTTGCCACAGACATGAGACAAACAGCTAATATAGCACATAACCATCTTTATTATAAGTTATTACTGTAGAATAGTTACAGCTCAGGAGAAGTTGGAAGGCAGTGGAAAGTTCTCCATGTGTCCTCCCCAGAATCCCCCCCCCACCCCTGTGACTTGTCACAGCCTGTTATAGCACTATTAACTCAAATGCAGACACTTAAGTTACATCCATTTGTGTTAAAGGCAATTTTTGATTTTTTTCTCTGACAACAACAAAATATTTTTACTAATTTGACTCCTACTTTAGTTGTGCCCATGAATTCTCCTCTTTTTCTTATCTTTGGCTTCACAGCTCCACTCACATTATAAGCACTCTCTACAGGACAGCCACCAAAAGTCAGGAACATTGAGAAGTCGTTTACTGTCCCTGAAAATCATTATCGCGACACCTTCATTGCATGCCTCCATGGAGGCTGAATCCTTGTGCAGTGCTGCATGGGATGTGCATTCCTGTATGTTCTCATGCTTAGACCCCTGGCTCAGAGTCCCTCTCCAGGGCTTGGGTGCTTAGAGATGGAAAAGAGCACAGCTGCAAGAGCATCTTTGACTTGCAAACCATCTAACTAGAACCACACTCGTCTCTCTGGCTTGACCCTAGGATGCAAAATTCCTTTGCCTTAAGCATCCCAGGGCCAAGCACCTGGCATGTAGCGCCCATTATTTTGAAACTACTGAAATTATCCAACCCAATCTACTGAAATTACCCTACTCGAGTTTGGCAACAATTTGTGGCTCTTTGGAAACCCGGAAGATCCTTAGATCCTTCAGAGGCAAACCCTGAAAAGTGTTAAAGAGTAGGAGGAGGGAAATGATACAGGGAAGAGAAGGGAGTGGATAAAGGATGCCATCTTGTAAATGAGAAACAGAATCAGAAGGATACATTGTATATAGTCATGCATGATTTCTTTCTTTTTTTTTTTTTTTTTTTTTTTTTGGTTTTTTTCGAGGCAGGGTTTCTCTTTGTAGTCCTGGCTGTCCTGGAACTCACTCTGTAGATCAGGCTGGCCTCGAACTCAGAAATCTGCCTGCCTCTGCCTCCCAAGTGCTGGGATTACAGGCATGTGCCACCACGCCCGGCTTTTATGCATGATTTCATAATGCTCAATTACTGGACTGCTTTGAGTGGTCCTTTAAAATTGTATGGCTTAGCAGTATTGTGGCATCTTTCTGCAAAGCTCAAAATGGTAAGGCTGACTACTGATACAAGCCATCTTATGGCTCAGTTTTTAATATTCCATCTTTATCTTTGCATGCATGAAAGCAACTATCATCTACTAATACCAACCCATATATATTAAAAGTATGAGAGATAAGCATAGATATATTTATGCATATTAAAGAGTTAGCTTATATGAGATGGTTCTGGGGACTGGCAAGTCTACTCTCTATGGAGTAGCCTAACAATATTATAAGCTGGTGTGGGAGAGGAGGCAAACCGGAAGCAGCTGTTCTTCTGAGGGAGACCTCAGGTTTTGCCTTTAGTGGGCTGAAGCTCCCCTGAGCTGAAGAGAGCGGTCTCCTTTCCTTAAGTCAGTGGCTTGTAGATGTGATCTCCATCCATCCATACCTTCATGGTCACACCCAGATTAGTGGTTGATTAAACAACTGGGTGCTACAGCCTAGCCTAGGAGACATATAAAATTAACTGTCACAGCTGTCAAAATAGTAACTAGCCACTGTGGGCCACTGGGTTTCAGTGCTGTGGGAGTCTGGGACACACAATGGGATGATCCACCAATGTGAGGTTATGGAGCTGGCATGTAATACATCTACTCCTTGCTTCCGGAGTAGGGATAAGTGGTGGGCTAGATAAGCTACTTAAAATGCTAGAGGAATCTCCCCAACTAAATAAAGCAAGTGCTGGTAGTTAGAAGTTGGCAGACACGCATCCAGAGCAGCTGGGGTGAGAGACGGGCAGAGATTTTGCTGTAAGAGGCCTCTGCGAATTAAGGGCAGAGAAAGGAGCAGAAAGAGGCCAAGACATAAAGGGCGGTATAGGTCATGCGAGGGTTCGAGTCTCTGCATTGAGTACAGTAGAAGGAAAGGTACTACCGCCATTTTAAAATACACAAATGGGATGGATACTAGTACCCCAGCATGAGTACCAAACTCCCAGGGTTGTTCAATCCCCTTGTATAAAATGGTGTGACATTTGCATATAACCTACAGAGAAACATTCTTCTATATACTTAACCACTCCGTGGTGCTTATAATACTACAGTGTAAATGGTTGTTTAGGGACCAATGACAAGAAAATGAAGTTGTTATGGATTCAGATGCTATCCCAGCTTTCCATTCAAAGTTGTATGGGTTTCCAGATTCAGAGACTGAGGGTCCAAGGGCCATGATGATCAGCTCTATGTGCTTAAGAGAATGTTGGGCCAAGCCATAGAGGTATGGGGACACTTATAAGAGGATGGTTAATTCAAGTTGCAGATGGCATTGTTGGGGAGAACAGAGGCAAAACAGACACTGGGGATGTCCAGATATGGGTGTTGACATGCTGTGCTGGTTTGAATATGCTTGGCCCAGGGAGTGGCACTATTAGGAGGTGTGGCCTTGTTGGAGGAACTGTGCCACTGTGTGGCTTTGAGACCCTCTTCCTAGTTGCCTGGAAACCAGTCTCTCTTCCTGGTTACCTTCTGATTAAGATGTAGACCTCTAGGCTCTGCCAGCATGGTGTCTGCCTGCACACTGCCATGTTCCCTACCAGGAAGATAATGGACTCAACCTCTGAACCTGTGAGCCAGCCCCAATTAAATTTCTTTTATTTATAAGAGTTGCCCCGGTCATGTTATCTCTCGACAGTGATGGAAACCTTAACTGTGACACTGGCATTCCAGTCAGCTATGGTGGGGTGTGAATGCAACCCCAGTGCTGAGGTGTGGAGACAAGAGATCCCAGGGGTTTTCTGGGCAGACAGTCTGGCCAAAGGTTCAGAGAGAAGGGTCTGAAAAAATAAGGTAGAGAGTGATCAAGAGAGATAATAAACATTGAGTTCAAGTCTCTGCATGTATACACAGGGGCTTTTTTCTACACACACCACACCACACACACACACACACACACACACACACACACACACGTGATTAAAAATAAGTCTTTAAAAAACACTTGTTTTAAAATTTCTGGTGCTCTGATGTGGACCAGACAGCTCGGGATGTTGCCTACAACCAGTCTGACCGTGAGGATGACCTCACAATGACTTTGGCTTATGCCTAATCTGTTTCCACATCCTGGGATGCTTATTGCATAACCAGAAACCTCCTGTTGAAAATACAGCTGGAAGATGCAGTCAGTGGAGGGTAACAGTGGAAAACACGCAGACCTCTCAGTGCCACAGTGAGACCCAGAGAGCGGGGGACAGAGACGTCACGCTCCTGACGCCTGTCACCTTGAAACTAATGCTTTTAACCCTCAGGACTTCGTTGTCCCAAACATAGGATGTTTTTAAAGTTCCCACCTGCTTTTTGTGTTATATGTTATTTTGTCCACTGTGTGAAACAAAGGATAGATTTGCCCGGTGTGGGAGGGAAGAGGAGGTGATCGGAAGAGGAAGGTCACATTAGGACTTTGCTCAGTGTCCTTGCTCTTAGGAAGGCAGGTGTGGTGGGAAAGCACCAGCTGGGTTCAGGGGCATCTTATGAAACCAGAATTCTTTCACCTCTCCCTTCTCCCCAACCCCAACTCCATGAGAATCTGCCTCTGTCTGGCCCAGGTGCAGAACCAGAAGATGAGACTAGATCATTATGACTAGACCATGCAAGGACCAGGGAAGCCACCGGCATGCCAGAGCCCAGGCTGCATGCTGGGCATCTCTCAGGATGTACAGTTATCCTCAACCTAAAAGCTCTGGGTAGAGAAGAAGGAGGAGTTGTACTTGACTCCTGATGACGAACACCATGTGGTGTGTATGTCCCGCTCTGTATGACAATTGGTCCATGTGGTAGGCAGAATAACGACATGCCCAACATATCTGGATCCTAATTCCTGGGATTTAGAAACGTCATATTACATGTAAGAATGAAGGCTGCAGAGGGGACTCAATCAATTGCCCTTGAGATGAGAAATTATCCTGGATTATCTAGGTGCATCCAACACAGACACAAGTGTTCTCAGTGAGGAGGAGAGAGAAAGAAGAGTTAGAATTCAATAGAACCCAAGGGGTGGCATCATTAGAAAGGCCAACCAGGGGCTGGGGAGGTGGCTCAGTGGCTAAGAGCACTTGCTGCTCTTCCAGAGGACCAGAGTTCAATTCATAGCAGCCACCTTAGATATCTCACAACTGTCTGTAACTCCAGGGCATCCGATACCTCTAGCCTCTGTGGGCACATACCCATGCTCATCAGACACACGTCATCTTCTCCCAAAGTCTGGGCTCTTAATCAACTCCCCTGGGCTAGGTGAGCCAGCACTGTTTCAAAACCTCCACCACTCTCAGACCAGCACTCCAGCCTCATGTGTGCCTACTCAGCAAGGAATCAATCCGGCATCCTCCTTCACCCCCGCTGACTGTGTCCTGCGGTGGGTGTCTGCCTATGAGTGTTCTCTGGCTGGACTCTTTTGTTCCTCATCTAGCGAATTCTGCCTTTACAGATTCAGCTCAGCTGTCCTTGTGGCACGCGTTCTTGAGGTCCAGGTCAGGACAGGCGCCTACTGTAGCCGTCAGTAGAAACCTAAGTCCTGACATTGATTGGTGTGTGTTGGACTTAGTCACTTCCTGCTGGTCTGCCTCCAGCATCATGTTGGGACGGAAGCCACCCACGCTCAGCACGGCCACCTCAGAACTCTTTGAATCTGCTTGAGATGAAGGATGTGGGAGCAAACATCACCCCCAAACGCTGTGAACGAGGGCTTGGAGGCTGGCGACAAAAGTGCCTACTGTGTAAGCAGGACTACCCACACGCAGTCCTTAGAACCCATCTGAAAAGCTTAGATGTGGTGCTGCACGCTTGTAGTCACAGAGGTGAGGGTTCGGGGAGGTGGAGACAGGTGGCCCTGCTCATTGGCCAGAGTCTAGTCCTAATCGGTGAGTTCCATCATCCACTGAGAGACCTAGGTTCAAAAAACATGAATAGTTCCTGAGGAAAGACACCTATGGTTGACCTCTGGATTTAATATGCATATTCAAATATGTACACATATACCCCATACATGTGTAACCACACAGACAGACAGACAGACAGACAGACAGACAGACAGACACACACACACACACACACACACACACACACACACGAACCAGCCCAGCAACTCAGGTGTCTTCCATTCATTCTCCTCCTTTAAGACTTCTCTCTAGACATTAAACTTCAAGTCATTTCTTTAAAAAAAGAACACACACACACACACACACACACACACACACACGTGCAACTTTTTTCTTGATTATAATAGTAACACACCATTTGTCAAGTATTTGGGGGGACAGAGAAATCAACTCAAATGAAGCCATTTGTAAACTGACACCCACGAACTAGCCAGTCTTTCTTTAGTCCTGACTGTGCCCCTGGCACTGGGCTATACTCTGTGTCAGGTGTTTCCACCATTAATCCCATGTACAGATGGAAAAACTTAGGCTCAGAGGCTAGACAGGAAAGCCCAATCCATATACTTGAATCCTTTTGTGTCTAATTTTAAAGCCATTACTAGGCATTAAGGATGTAACTGTGAGGCTGTCTCCCTTGCTCAACACTGGAAGAAACTTGTGTTTCTGGACAAACTATTCAGTCAAGAAAAAGATTTCCGTAATAATCTAGCAAGCTGAAGAAGATGGCAGCTGTCACCAACAAGCACCATCATATCTAGGGGTGCAGATGCAAGGATTATAAAGGGTGGTGGGGGTGGGGTGAAGTGTGCATAAGCAGACACCAGGGCTGTTAAAAGTTTGGCTGGCCTGATTTTCTGACCAGGGCAGCTGTTATCTGTAGGCCACTGAGTGAGTATTCTTCATTCTATAAATCTGAAGAAAAGTTAGTGATTAAAGCTGTGGTGCTGGCACATACCCACAGTCCCAGGACTGAGGCTGAGACAGGAGGATCGGGAGTTCTCGGGCAGCCTGGGCTACATAATATGACCTTGTCTTAAAAAAAATGGTTTTAAAGTCACTGGTTAGAAAGTCTTGAACTAAGATTTATAGTTTTGTCGTTGTATTCCCAGGAACAGTTAATTATGGGTACAACAGTCACGTGTTCCCTGAGAACAGAAAAAGGCAGTAAATGAGAGCTGCTTCCTTCCAGAGGGTGGGGGAATGGCAGATGGAGAAAGCTTCTACCCTGTAGGTGACTTCACTCAGAGGCATCTTTTCCAGAAAAGCTGGTGGGAAGCCAACCAACCCTCACCCAGATCTGTGGCCTCCACAATCAATGACTTTCAAAATCAACCAAAAGCAACAGGAGATGGGGGACATTACATAGATGACACTTCTTATTCCTGAGCTGTCTCTGAGCTCGCCTGTCCTTGACTGCTATCACCTCTCAGCATTCAGAGTGGGTGGCTCGCATCCACCAGTAACTCCAGCTTCAGGAGATCTTATGGCTCCGTGAGCACCTACCCTTGTGCACACACTCATACCACACCTACACATCCACAAGTCCACCCACCCACCCCTAACACACCCTTCTGCACTCATGTGCACATGCCTATGTGTACACACCACACACACATACTGCTGCATTCATGTCCATGCCCCTAAGTGCACACATACATACACAAGCATACACACACCCATATATACACCTCGTCCCTCCTGGGTGTATGTCCATGTGTATACACTCACACTGATGCACCCATGTGCACACACTCACACTGGTGCACCCATGTGCACACACTCACACTGATGCACCCATGTGCACATACTCACACTGATGTACCCATGTGCACACACTCACACTGATGCACCCATGTGCACACACTCACACTGATGTACCCATGTGCACATGCCCACCTGCACATATGCATGCCTCTATATGACTTAAAAAATAAAACTAAACCTTTAAAAAGAGAAAGACTTAAAAGGAAAAGTTATACAATGGAATACTGACTGAGGCCACCAGGAACCAGACAGGTTTCCAGAGATGAAGGGAGTCCTGGAGCAGAGTGACCTTTCCCCCAGCTGACAGCTTAGTTTTTCATTACTTTATTTTTGTCATCCTAAAGGCTGGATTCTTATGCCATCAAATCTCTACTGATTGCCCTTATGGAATCTGGGTTTCTTGCAGGCCTTTGATGGGCAGTGAGATCCTCTTCCTGAAGCTGGGCACAGTGGCACACACCTACCCTCATAACTCCTCCAGAAGCTGAGGCAGGAGAATCACTTGAGCTCAGGAGTTCATGGGAAAAGGGAGACAGGAAAGTAGGAGTGAGACTAGTTGGGAAGAAGAGAAGGGTTTTAGAAATGGGTCGGAAAGAAGGAATGTTATGTTCATAGTTACATACACATAAATGTACACACATACATTGCACACACATGCATGCACGTACACATGTCCTCAATGTATGTGCAAACCCACACATACATGTTTTCATGCATGAGCTGTATTGATTAGTCCTTTCAATAAACAGCTTGCATTTCAGATTCTTCCATTTCTCACTTTTTCTTTCTCAATGTCTATTCGTACTTTTATGTTTTTCTCTTTTTGCTTACTGTGTGTGTGTGTGTGTGTGTGTGTGTGTTTGTGACCTTATATGCACATATATGTGTGGGTATGAATGCCTGTGCATGCCTAGGCCTTGGAGCAGAACGGACTTCCAGTGTTCTGCTCTCTCTCTCTCTCTCTCTCTCTCTCTCTCTCTCTCTCTCTTTCTCACTCTCTCCCCCTCTCCTCTCCCTCTCCCTCTCTTTTTTCTCTCTCTCCCTCTCCATCTCTCCTTTGTCCTCTTCTTTAAAATAATTATTTATTTATTTTATGTGCATTGGTGTTTTGCCTGTATGAATGTCTGTGAAGATGTCCAGTCCCCTGGAAATGGAGTTACAGACCATTTTAAGTCTGGGAATTGAACCTGGCAGAGCAGTCAGTGTTCTTAACCTCAGTCCTCTCTCCAGTGCCTTCCTTGTCCTCTTAAGAAGGCCTCTCGCTAGGCCTGGAGCTTGAGGTTTTGGTTGGCCAGCAAGCCCTGTCCATCTCCCCACCTCCCGCCTCTCAGCCTAGCTGGGGATCTGAGGCTCCCTTACCGTGGGGCATCAGCTTTGACCTGCGTTTGTGTTCCCCTTTCCCTTGAGTTGAATGACTATTCTGTTTCCTTCAGAACTTGTTTAACAATGTTGTTTAAGGGTAAACAATTTTCTCTAAATCCCTCCTCGAACCATGTCTTTCTTGACATGTGGATGGTAAGGTCTTCTCTCCCAGAAAACAAGCTGTGTCATGCTAACTCCGGGGGTAGCTCAGACTTTGCAGACTTTACTGACTCATGTTCCCGAAGCCCTTGGGGTTCCAGACATTGGGCATTGATGAAGGCACAGGGAGTTCAGAATAGCTCTGCTGGGACCTTCTCTTCTCCAGACATTCTTGATGGATGTCAGTGGGAGTGAGCACCAAAGCTTCCTTTCTGTCCCCAAAGCTTACTGTGCTTCCAGTGCTCTTAACCTCAGCCCAGAGAGGGAAATGATGCTCCCGTTGCAGGCTGATTTACGTGGAGCAGAGAAAGGGGCATGTGTGGTAATGGACATTCTTTTCCCACTTGTTCGTCAGAACTTTGTGTTGATATTGCTGTTGAGGCCTTTCAACCATTGGTGTAATTGATCCTCTACTGTGAAGTGCTTTGCTTGCATATCTGGAAGGATTCTTTTGCATTTTGGGTTAGAAACATTTGCCAGCTTGTTGTTGGTTTGGTTTGGTTTTTGAGTCAGCATCTCACCATGTAGCCCAGGCTGGCTCTAAGGATCCTCCATCACCGTCCTCTGGATGCTGGGACTATTATCCTAAGTCACCATGCTAAGCAGGATTTACACTCAGCAATAGGGCTGGCCTTGTTCTCTTTAAAATAACAGGATGTGCGTTAAAGTGATGGCGCATAGCAAGGTCTGCTGCTAGAATTACCTCATATTCATAGTCACACAAGGAACACTGACGCTGCCGTGCCCAGAGGGACTCAGGACTGAGCTAGGGTCCCAAGAGGCCACACTTCGTGCCTCCATGTCCTCAGTCTCTGTCTGTCTGTCTCTATTTCTGTCTCTCTATCTTTCTGTCCCTCTGTGTCTCTATGTCTCTGTGTCTGTCTGACTGTCTCTCTCTCTTTCAATCTCTCTATCTCTGTCTCTCTCTTTCTCTTTAAGTTTCATTTAGCCCAGACAAGGTGTTACATAGCGGAGGATGACTTTAAGTGTCTGACCTTGCACCTCCCTCTGAGTACTTACTCAGTGTACCACAATATCTGTTTTTATGCAATGCTGGGCAAGCACACTACCATATGAGCCTTGTCCCCATCTCTCACTCATTAAAAAGAATATTGCTTCAGGCCTTCCTCCATTAAGTGTGTTCATTTAGCAGATTTCTCCAGAAATGCCAACGGTCCGTTCCCGAACCAGTCTTTGTGCTAGAGAAGTAGAGCTGTGTGGTCGGGTCAGCGTCTGGCCTTTCAGAACATCTGGTACCCAGTACATGATTTATGTGGTCACCTCGTTCCTAAAATAGTTCTCTAATCATAGCTAGATCATTTTAAAGTGTTGCTGTCTCTTAGCAGGTGTCAAGGCTCTTCCCCCTCTCAGCCTGACGTTATGACCTCAGCTCCCAGTCCACCTCCTCTCTCCCACGCCCTGTGTTCTGGTTACAGCAAGCTACTCCCCAATTCCAAACAAACGTGTACTTCTGTCTCTCCTGTGCACATCCTGTTCCTTTTGCTAGGAATTCCCTCTTCCCCTTACTCATCCTTTAAAAGCCTGTGTCACACTCAGGAAGCACGTGTCCCACTCAGGAAGCACATGTCCCAGTCGATTCTGGTCTTCTCTGGGCTTCCACCCATCACTGCTCCTGGACATCTCACCTGGGATAAGACATAATCCTATGGCCCTTGTGTCTCTTTCAAGACATTAGACCTGGACCCTAGAAAGCTGAGCTTACGTCTCAGCAAGTTCCATGGCGTGTCTGCAGTGTAAAACACTGAGTTAATGTTACTGAAATGAGATGGGTTGATCAGCTCTATTCTACCTATTCTCTTGATTGTTTTGTCTTTTTGTTTAGTGTGAGCTTTTTTTAAAAAAAAAATTCCAGCTGGGCAGTGGTGGTGCACGCCTTTAATCCCAGCACTTGGAAGGCAGAGGCAGGTGGATTTCTGAGTTCGAGGCCAGCCTGGTCTACAGAGTAAGTTCCAGGACAGCCAGGACTACACAGAGAAACCCTGTCTCTGAAAAAAAAATTCCGAAGTCAATATGTTTTTCTCTTCCCTGAAGGACTGTCCTCAGGCTGCTAGGACCTGTTTTTTTTTTTTTTTTTTTTTTTTTTTTTTTTTTTTTTTTTTTTTTTTTTTTGCTTGTCCCAGAAATACAATACCTAGAGGCTCCTGTGTTCTTAAGACCGGCCCCTCAATCAGTGACTGACTCAGTGGATATGAAACTCCTGCCCCTAAAGGGACAATACTGGGGTCTGATCTATACTGTTTCTAAGGTTTGCTTAGAGGATTGAGTCCTAAGTATCCTCTATAGGTGGATACTTGTATATCAATGTATAGTTCCAAGTGGGTGTAGTTCCATGGTAGAACTACGCTTAGAACACAGAAGGCCCTGGATTCCATTCCCAGCACCAAGACAGCACATCAGTTGCTCCTTGTAATTCATATTGCCTCTGAGACCATATCCATCTCTATCAATTTGCCTTCCCCACCCCACTTGCCAACTCTCCCATTAGTTTTCCTTGGGGGATGCCCTCAGATCCCTTCACATATGTCTGTCTCCCTAGATAGATCTGGGGAACCAAGCCCAAGACAGAATCTAATGGACTCCTGAACAGAAGGGAAAGGATATTGAAATTAGAAATCAATAAATATTTATGGATTGCCAGCTACAAAGAAATAAGAGTTGAAGCGCGCGTGTGCGCGCGCGCGCGCGCACACACACACACACACACACACACACACGTGCACACACACATGTGTGTAATTTTTGTGTATTTAGGGGTCAGAGTTTCACTATATATCCCATACCAACTTTACTCAACTCACAATCCTCCTGCCTGGGCTTCCAGAGCACTGGGATTATAAGAATGTTTTACCAGGACAATCTGGGTCTTCAAAAGTTACAATATTTGCATGTGTAGAATAGTAACTAGGGCTGGGAAGATGGCTCAGTCAATAAGTGCCAGCTGAGTTCAGATTCCCTAAGACCCACGTAAAAAGCTTGGCACGATAGCGTGTGCCTGTCACTCTAGCCTTAGGAGGTGAAGGTAGGCAGACCTCTGAAGCCCAACAGCCAGCAGGCATGTCCAAATAAATGAGCTTGAGGTACAGGAAGTGGCCCTATAAAGGCGGAGAGCAAGTGAGGAAAGACAGCCAATACTGACCTTGGGCCCTCACGTACATACACACTTGTATGTGTAACTATAGTGTACAGGCATGCACACACACGGCAAACACACACACACATGCACACACGCACACGCAACACACCAGGCTCATACATGCACACACACACACACACACACACACACACGCACTTGCACACACGCACACGCACACACACCAGGCTCATACACACACACACACACACACACACACACACACACATGCAGCATTCACACACTGCTATGTACAAAAGTGTTTTTTGTTTTTGTTTTTTGTTCATTTGTTTTGTTTGTTTTTTAAGAAAAAGAACTAAAATATAAAATGAGATGGGATAAAGAGTAAGCAGGGAGAAGGCCCAGAAAAGGAGCCAGGATGACTCTGGGCAGGTTAGAGGCGGGTACCCTCACAGGTGAGAAAGGGAAGGAAGAGATGGCGAAGACAAAGACCCAGAGAGGATGTCAGCTTGACCAGTGGGAATGACAGCTTTAATACAGGGACTTGGAGTCCATTCAAATGCTCTGGGACGTTATCTCCCATGGCGATGGGGGATCGACATTAATTTATTCATTCTACAAACATTTAATGAGTGCCTATAACATGTGGCACACCCAGACAGGAACAAGATGTACTGCAGGATGGGTGTTCCTTCCCTGGCCTGCTTGTTCTGGGCACTGGAACTCAGTCTGTTATTTGGATCCACCTAACATTATTGGACAGATCCCTTACAGCAGTTTTAGCATGTGTGTATGTCACTTTTTTGATCACAAGACCAAGCATCATCATCATAAAGATACAAATGTTAGACTGCACCCTGGCAAGCCGTGTCTTCTGCTGAGGTTAATATCTGCAAGTCTTTAGTGGGCTGGGCTTTCTCCGCCCTGCGAGACCTGTTGGGAGGTAGAAGGTCCTTGAGGTTGGAGTTCAGCTTCTTCCCCAGGCACAGGAGGAACAATGGTAGCTGATGTCTGTACTGTATTTCTTCCCCTCAAGTGTTCAGTCGTCTTGATGGTCACTGTCAAGTTCACTATGTCTTGATAGTCAAGGTCAAGGTTAGACGTATGCTGGGGTCTAGGGTTAGCACATTGAGAAGACCACAGACGAGTACTGAGTGTAGCAGTTCAGAACAAGGTAAGCTACCGGCACTGGCTGCTGACGTCCAGTGGAGAGCCAGAGGGGCACACTGTAGATGGTTCTGCCAGTTCCCTGAGAAAGTTCCAGAGTGTTGTTCTTATATGTTGAGTGTTTTCAGAGTAACTTTAAGCTAGGTATGGTGGCTCATACTTGCAATCTCAGCTTGTAGGAAGCCATGGCAGGAGGGTTATGAGTTTGAAGCCATTCCATGCTACACAGGAACAATCTGCTTCAAAACAAAAAAAGAAAAAGAGCCTTATTTGTCCAACACAGTCTAGGGATGCCTGGAGAGCTCCTGTTGCATGTACCATAGCTTAAGATAGAGGCAGTGAGGATCACAGCACAGTGTACCCTTTTATAGACACACCAACAGCCCATCAGAGAGCTCCATCTCGTCATCTCTCCAACATCAGATATTATTAGGTTGTCTCTGTCCAATGGATGAATTAATCATGCCAGCAATATATATACATATATATGTATATATATGTGTGTGTGTATTATTTGTATAGTATATATTATTGGTATAATATATTATTGGTATAGTATATATATTATTGGTTAGTTAAATGCATATATTAATTAAATGTGTTTCTTCTGGACTGACCATGTCTTTGTGGCTTTTGTCACATGCGTCTGCCCATCTGTGATCACTAACTGCGTGGATGTAGGTGATTTGCCTATTTTGTTTAATACTGCCTTAAATGGTGTTCCAGAAGAAAGTGATAGTACCATGAGGATTTTTTTTCAGTATTTGTGATAATTTATTCCTTTTATTGTATAAGTAATTCTTGGGGGGTTGTTCTGTGACCCCGTGTTCTCAAATAACTGCTGGCATTTCTATATCTGCTCTAGGCCATTTGAATGGAGCTAAAGCTAAGCGCGACAGGTCCTGAGCTATTCTAAGCCTCTGCGGCTGCCTGTCTCGCAGCCACGTGGTCCTTCACCTCGCTCAGTCTGGTGCACGTGTGTCCCCACGGAGACTCCCTTGGCGACCTGCTCATGGTGACTCCCCATGGTCTCTCCACACCTTCCTCTCCTGTGGTCCCCACCCCCGTAGTTGTCAAGTGTGTCCTTCCTTTGCTGGGGCACGGGAGTCCTGTCACGTCAGGCGTTCTCCGTTCCCTGGCTCTCCACGGGTTCACTTGTCAGATGGCTATATTATGTCCACGAGTCGATTTTCCTAGAATGGGTGGCAGCGCTCCTTGCCCTCCACGAGCCCTTCCATGTTTGAGAATGTCTTTCAGTTCTCTTTACGTGTGAATAATTTTACGTCTCACGAAGACACACCTCCTGGCATTCCTGGCAGGGAGGTAAGCAGGCTAACGAGGAGCAGAGGGACGAGTGACGTGACTCAGAAGTGAACGGAGTTTTAAATGTCCAGAATGTGAGAACAAAGTCCTCACAAGAGAGGAATGGTTAAATGTTTGAGGTGATGGATGTGTTAAGTACCCCCGATCCCTGGCAGTGCCACTGACAGCTCATGCCAAATAAAATAGATCGGTCTCTTACGTCCAAACAGCCCATAGGCTGTGGTTAGAACACTTGCCAGTGTAAGCACAAGGACCAGAGTTCACATCCCCAGAACCCAATAAAAGCTGGGTGGGTGTGGAGGCCCACCTGTGATTCCAACCACGGAGGGCAGGGAGAGGGGATCCTCGGCGCAAGCTGCTGGCTATCCTGACTAGCCGTACCGGGGAGCTCTGGGTTTGGTTGATTGTGTCATTCAATAAGGTGGAAGAGCAATGGAAAATCACACACACACACACACACACACACACACACACACGGAAAAGGGAAAGCAACTTATATACAAATATTACACAATGCATATATGTAAACACAGCATTTCACTGTACTTGAAACATCATATTATATACAATAAATGTGTGGTTAATATGTATCAGTGCAAGTTTTAAAAAAATGAGTGGAGACGGAAGCTCTGCTCAGGTTTTGGAGGCTCTAAAAGCTGAGAGATGGGCTGAAGCGAGGGCTCAGGGACTACGCACCGGTGCTCTTGCAGGAAACCCAGGGTCAGCTCCAGCACCCGCAGGGTAGCTCACAACCATCGGTCACTCCAAGTCTAGAGGCTCTGATGTCCTTTTCTGACTTCTGCAGGTACAATGCATGCATGTGGTGCATAGACATACATACAAGCAAGCACTCCCAACACACACACACACACACACACACACACACACACACACACACACAGTAAAATATATAAATCTAAGAAAGAAATGTTCAGGCGGAAAGCCAGGACAGAAGCAGTTGCAAGCATCTGGTAAGGGGCACAGGAAGATTAGCCCTGCAAACGTAGTAAGGAGAGTTATAGGAGAGAAGAAGGAAATGACTCCAAGTTCCAGAAAGCCATGCATAGGAAGTCATTATGTCACACAGAAGCAAGTCGAGGACTAGCTGGAACTAGGGTGGGGGGGGGGGAGCTGATCACCGTCGCCTATGTCATTGTGGCGCTCGCTCTTGGACTTTGCCTCAAGGTTGCAAAGTGACTGCTGCAGCTCCATATATCCAACTTGCATCAATGCACAAAGAGAAGGAAGACAAGGACCAGTCACGAGCCAATCATTTTGGCAGAAAATCAACAACTTCCTATAAGTCCCTTTCTTTCCAGGAGACATCTGTGTGCCTCAAAAGACTGAGCTGTGTCACACGGCTGCAGCGGTATCATCTCTAGGAAGAGTGGGTGGGGAAGGCGTGTGATGTAGCTGACACATTTCAAAAGGACAATGGATTTCGGCGCATAGCCAGCACACAGATGTCATCGCTACCCCCAGCAGATCAAAACGCAAGCATGGGACACATTGGAATATCTTTAAGTGAAGAACTTCTGTCTGTCTACCAAACAGCATCACAAAGAGGAAGACAGCCACACCAGGCCTGAGCTTTGAAAGAGGGGTCTTGGTCATGGCGTCCCTTCCTGCTGACATGCCGGCCCTCTGTCCCAGCTCACACGTGCTCTCTTCAGGCGCACCTATCGCTCTGTGCAGGAAGCTGCAGTGCTACACAAGGCTGCTCCACTCTCCAGACTGCTTCACAACTTAGAGAAAAGAGCAGAAACACACGACAGTCACCTCCTCATTACCGTTCATCTTACAGTGGAATACCCGTAGAGGCTGCAAGGGTGGGCGGGTAGACAGCAGGTCTCCCAGAAGGTGGGAATGTGGCTTCTACCACAGGCAGCCATGAGCTGGGTTTGGCTGGTGACTGCCCAAAGGGTATGAATGCCAGTGAAGTCATAGTTAATCATTTTTTTTTTTAAACAAAAAGGTTATGGGACTATGAAGTTTTCAGTTTGGACCAATTTATTCAAATGAGCTGGCTAGGGCCTGGAGAGCTGGCCCAGCGGTTCAGAGCATGCACTGCTTTGGCAGAGGATGGGAGTTCAGCTCTCAGCAGCCGCAGCAGGTGACTAGCAACTTTTAACTTCAGGCCTGGGGATCTGACAGGTGCCTCTCTTGGCCTCTGGAAACATCTGCAGCCATGTGTACATTTCCACACACGGCCGTAAGACTTTAAAAAATCTAAACAAACAAACCAAAACCTCACAAAACAAACAAACAAACAACCCTTATAAACAAGTGATCCGGCGAGTGGAGACGTGCACGGGGATCGCAGCTGGTCAGCAGGCACTTTGTCTGCAGCCTCTGCGCTCGCTGGTCGCAGCTGCGCACTCTTGGGTCTTGATTGTGACTTTTATCCCCTTTCCTCAGCTCCAAGATGCCATCCACACCATTTGTATACAAGCGCTTCCCAGAAAGAGAAGAAAAAAACCAAAACCAAAAACAAAAACAATGCCCAGTAATTATCAGAGTTGATACATTCATCGGTTAAATACTGAATTTCAGAAATGTTAAAATATAAAACAAGCCAAGGCTCAGGGTGCAAAGGAGGCTCAGCCTGTGAAATGCATGTTGTATGTGCTGGTAATTCTAGTATGGGGAAGGTGGAAGCAGGCTCACTCCTTGCATGCCCTGGCCAGTCATCCTATTCAAATTGGCAAGCTCCAAGCCAATGAGAAATTTTATCTCAAGCAAAAAACAAACAAAAAACCCAGGATGGCACCTGAGGAAGGACACCTGAGGTTATCTTTCAATTTTGGTATGGGGCACACACCTATGAACCTAAACACATACACACACACACACACACACACACACACACACACCATCACACACCTGCACACATAAACACATATGCATGCACCAGTACACATACACATGTATACACACACACATGCACCTGTACACAGATGCATACATGTGCACACACACATGCATGTGCACATACTAACATGCATACACACAGTTACACACACTCTCACATATGAGCATGCACACACTAACACACATATATATAGCACTCATAGTATCTCAAACTAAACCAAAACAGCACAAATACTTGCCTGAGAAATGAATTAATTATATAACACATTTCTCACTTATCTTTCAAACCATTCTGTTTGTGTGTCTCGGGGTGAGGCCCACTGTAGCAAGACTCGGAAAGGGTCATCAATTACCCCATGTTTATATTTATATCTGGTGTCAAAGCCAGGACTCACAGCCAGATCTGTCGACTCTGGATCCCTGCTATTGTATCCTATGTAGGCTGAAGTGAATATCACTGGGAGGAAAAAAAAATGTTACAGCAGGTTGAGCAGCTGTAACAAATAGACCCGGGCATGTAATGGTGAAATGAAAGTGCCTTTGTGGTTAATCCTCCTCAGCTGTTGGGGACAGGTCAACTCTCCATGCTGTTCATCAGTGCATGGGCCGCTCTACCTCTCCAGCATGTGAATTTCAAGAGGATTTTTAAGTTAAATTATTTTTTTTATTTACATTCCCCAAATTGTCCCCTTCCTGGTCCCCCCCTGAGTTCTTCACCTCCTACCCCCTTCCTCTTCACCCCCACCCCTGCTTCTGAGAGGGTGCTCCTCCATCCAGCTACCCATCCCCACCTCACCCCCACTAGCAGCCTTCTTCCCTGGGGCATCAAGTTTCCACAGGATTAAGTGTATCCTCTCCCAGTGAGGCCATACAAGGTGATCCTCTGCTACACGTGTGCCTGGGGCCACAGACCAGCCCACATATGCTCTTTGGTTTTTGGCTTTTAGTTTAGTCTCTCGGAATTGATACTGTGTTAGTTGTTCTTCCTACGGGGTTGAAATCTCCTTTAGTTCCTCCAGTCCTTCCCCTAACCCTTCCATATTGATCCCCAACCTCAATCCAATGGTTGTCTGTAAGCATCTGCATTTGTCTCAGTCAGTTGCTGGTAGAGCCTCTGGAGGACAGCCACGCCAGACTCCTGTCTGTACGCACAATATGGCCTCAGTAATAGTGTCCGGATTTGGTGTGCAGGTATGGAATGGATCCCATGTTCGGCCAGTCACTGGGTGGCCTTTCTTTCAGTCTCTGCTCCATTTTAGTTCCTGCATCTCCTGGGTCCCCAGTTACAGCAGATCTCCTAGGAGACCTGTAGACTTGGCGGGGGGTGGGGGGGCTGGGGGAGGAGGGGGGAGGCAAACCAGCAGGTCTGCCCAGGCGGAGGTGCGGACAGGAAGCAGGACCTGATGTTTCGGAGCTCTAGCAGGCCAAGTAGCAGCCACTCACATTCTGTTCAGAACAACCCAAGCCACACTAAATTACAGTGGGGGCTGAGACTGAGGTCCCACTCATGGGACAGCTATTACTATGGCTATGGAAAATGAAATTACATATGGAAAAAAGCTGCTGGCTTCATTCATGCAGAAGTTTATCATCACAGAACAATATTGAACCACAGAGAAACTCTGAATTTGGTGCTGAAGAGGCCTCTGACACATCCACACTCTAGCTGCTGTTCCTCCCCCTTCTGTCGAAAGATGGCGGCATGGAACAGAGCTTACTAACACTGTTCATTTTTATCCTGATCTATATCTCCTTTTTTTTTTTTTTTTTTTTTTGACAGCTGATGCTGGGTGGCAATGAACAAGGTTTGCTTTTATAAATTTGCAAATGTGCTGAAAATGAGAGATCTCTATCGGTAGATGTTACAGCATTAAAGAATCGGCCCATGGGGATGATAGAATCGTGTGAAGGGTCTTTGCTCATTAAAGAACACTGATAAACACTGCAGCACACAGGTCTGACACCCCACCCCTGGGAGTGTTTGTTACTTTGTAGAACTGTGACAAGACACCTGAGAAGATCAGCTTAAAAGAGGGAACAGTCATTTGGCTCAGGGTGTCTACGGTCTCTCTCCGCAGTCAGCTGCTCTGGTGCTCTTAGAGCTGTGGTCAGGCAGAACACTGTGGTGGAAACCTGCATAGCTTGTGGCGACCAGGAAGCAGAGAGGAGAAAGGGTCAGATCAGGGTATAACTCTTAGGGAAATGCCCCTCCTCCCCCAGGCCACCCTCTTCTTCCAATCAGGCCCCACATTCTAGGAGCCCATTCATCAATGGCATCACCATTGATGAGCTTAATGTCCCTTGATCCAGTCGCCTCTGACCATTGCTGCAGGACAGACCTGAGTCTTTGGGGATCTTTCACTTCCGGCCCGTAAGATTGCATGATGGCAGAGCATTGTGTAGTTTAGGCTGGTAGCAGATATTCCCTGCTTTGGCCTCAGCTGGTTCCAGGGCCTTTGAGGGAAGCCCGGCTCTGGGGGAAACCCAAGCTAGTCCCTGTCCTTCTGTTTCTACTGGCTGTGCCCTCAAAGCACTAACTGGGTGTGTGGGTCTTGCCCAGGGTCTGAAGCTGGTCCAAGGCTGAGCACACCCCTTCCGCCTTGTTCCCCTTTGTCCCACTGGGCCTTTCTCCAGAGGGCTGAAGTCTTAGGTTCCCTTAGTGGAAGAGTCGTACTCTGGCCGAGCTCTCTATTGGCTGGCTGTCACACTTCCTGAGGGCAGGGGGAAAGAGAGAGAAGGTAAGGGCAGCTTGCTCTCCAGAGTCCACACTCTTCCAGGAAACAGCTGGTTGACAGAGGCATTTCTTGGTATTCCATCTGGTTAGTGACGAAAAACTGAATTTGCTTAGGGGTGGAGGATCATGGGAAACCCCTTGGGAGAGGAAAGACCTGGGTAGTGAGCCAATGATGTTTGTGCCCAGAGTCGCTGAGGGCCCTGAATGTCTGGTGACAGGAAAATACTTACGACTTGTCACAAATAAAATGCACTTGAAGTGCCCTTCATGCTTCAGAAATCCAGGATGAAAATCTGACGGTGTGGATGCTTTGAGAGGCGTGGGAGACCCTGCCAAACGGGGCTCATGGGCTGTCTTCCAGTGTTTTCCCCAAGGGACAAGGTATCATTTTCCAGAAAAATATTAGTGTGTGCTACCTAACAATCTCATATGCACATAGGGACATAGACATGCTTGCTCATTCTAGCATAGCCTTATAATCAATGCAGAGTTGAGGTGCTACAGTTTGGATATAAAGTGACCCCAGAGAAGCCTCATGTTTGGAAGCCTTGGTCTCTAGATCGGTGACATTACTGAAAGACTTCAGATCAGAGGGATCTGACCTAATTAATGCATGTATCCATTGACGGGTTCTTAATTTACTGGCATTATTGGTGTACTGGTGGGCTTTGTGTATCAACTCAACACTAGCTGGAGTTATCAAAGCGAAAGGAGCTTCCCTTGAGAAAATGCCTCCATGAGATGCAGTTGTAAGGGATTTTCTTAATTAGTGATCAAGTGGGGGAGGGCCCCTTGTTGGTGGTGCCATCCCTGGCCTGGTCATCTTGGGTTCTATCAGAGAGCAAGCCAGGGGAAGCAAGCCAGTAAGTAACATCCCTCCATGGCCTCTGCATCAGCTCCTGCTTTCTGCCTGCTTGAGTTCCAGTCCTGACTTCCTTTGCTGATGAACAGCAGTGTGGAAGTGTAAGCTGAATAAACCCTTTCCTCCTCAACTTGCTTCTTGGTCATGATGTTTTGTGCAGGAATAGAAACTCTGACTAAGACAATTGGCATGTGGTGGAAACTGGTAGTGTGGTCTGGCTCTAGGAAGCAATAAGTGTTTATCATCCTCAGAGTCTGTGGGAGTCTGGCGATCAAGAGCAGCTCAGCTGGGAGGTTCAGGCTCATGTGGTATTGAAGATGAGCCTGAGGCTGGAGGAGTCATTTCCAAGGGGTCCTATACATTAGCATCCAGCCACGTTGGAGTCCTGAGTTCATTCCTTTATCAACGTCCTCGGAGCCGGTGGAGGGTCCTCAGTATCCTGACCCAGCACTCTCAGAGTGAGCAAAGGAGCCGTGACAGTGTCTTCTCTGATGTAATGTAGGTTTAGATGCTGTACCCCTAATGACTTCTTCTGCATCTAATTGATTATGAGTGAGTTTGTAAGCTTGGTCCAAGGCTAAGAAAGAGGAACAGGTACACAGCTTTTAAAAGGAGGAGGATAAAAGAACTGGTGGGCCTGTTTTAAAATATGTACATACATGCTTGACACCCTTTCTATAGCTAACATGTTCGGAGACCTGGGTCGTCAGTCAGTCGGAGCTTCCCACCCCCCTGCTGTGGGGATGGCTTTAGGGGTGAATATATGCTTAGCTGCAGTGGATTCATTTTTCAGGCTTTCTGAACTATTGCAATATAAATATTGGACTGTATGAGTCATGTTGAGAACATTTTTGGATAAAAAGGGGTGGTGGTATTTCTGAAGTATGGAGAGAGGAGGGAGATCCCTGGATCAAGATGTACCTGGCTCTCTTTCTCTGGTCTTTTTGGTTACATAAAGCTAAGACGAGAGAAAAGGAAGACTTTAGCCTCTCTGCCTTTTTGAGATGAGAAGTTGTTCTTGCCTTGCCCTTAGACTGGACTCCTAGGGTTAATGTGCTGGCTCTGAACATTCAGGCTTAGAGTAGAACCCACAGTATCAGGTCTTCATGGGCTTGGGCTGTAACTATAGCCCTGGCTGTCCCCCGGTGCCGGCGGTTTCTTGTGTGCACAATCATGTGAGCCATTGCTATGCTCTGGTCTTTCAGGGACTAATAACGACATATTTTCCCCTCTAATCTGTTTCCATTTTTCTCCCCCTTATCTTTTTCATCTAGATTTTAGGAAAAATTTAAATCTATTCATTAGGCTTGCCAACTTGACTGTACCGTATAGTTAATATTCTACTAACTATACCTGCTGCTTCTGGGGCTCCTCGAGCTCCATTTCCAGAATGTTTTCATGTTCTGTGGGCTGTTTTTGAGACAGGGTCTCTCTGTGTTGCTCTGGCTGGCCTGAAACTTGCTTTGTAGATCAGGTTGGCTTTGTATCTGCAGAGACCCATCTGCTGCTATCTCCTGGCTGCTGGGGTTAAAGGCGTGCACAACCACACCCAGCTGGATATTTTCTTGTTAAGAACTGCTTTAGGGGTTCAGTAGCCTCCAGTCTGTGAAGACTACGGTCTAGATTGTCTCCCCAAAGGCTGTCTCCTGGGCAGTGGGAGGATGTTCCGGGTACATGTGCTCTAATTCTTCCGTCCGTGTCCTTTGGCCTGCTTTATAAATTATCTGATCCTCCTTCTCTGTTTGCTCGTCTTTACAGAAGGAGGCCCGTGTTTGTTCAATGCTGGCTGTTAAGATGGGTTAAACTCTGTTTAAATATTTTTTTGCCCTGCAAAGGAATGAGGGAAAGGTTCATATTCTGGACTTCCACTCTGCCCTATTAAAGACTCAGCAGGCTGTGAAGGGCGGGAGCTTCAAGCCCAGCAGACTCGGCGAGGCCTTTCCCTTTGCGACAAATGTTCTTTTTTTTTTTTTTTTTTTTTTTTTTTTTTTTAATCTTCCTGATTGTCGAAGGACTCAGATTTAGCTGGAGCAATGACACTGTCCTTAACACACCCAGCTGTCCTTATTGGGGGCTGTGCTTCAGGTGGTTCTATTTTGCCTACCTTGGCCCCTGGCTTGAAAAAACCTTAAGCTCTACTTTCTCCGTAAGCTGCTGGGAACCAGCAATCTGTGTTCCCAGGAGAGATCATAGACCACCTCCTCCTCCTCCTCCTCCTCCTCCTCCTCCTCCTCCTCCTCCTCCTCCTTCTTCTCCTTCTTGTCCTCTCTCCTCCCTCCTCCTCCTCCTTCTCCTTCTTGTTCTCTGTCCTCCCTCCTCTTCCTCCTCCTCCTCCTCCTTCTCCTTCTTGTCCTCTCTCCTCCCTCCTCCTCCTCCTCCTCCTCCTCCTCCTCCTCCTCCTCCTCCTCCTCCTTCTCTCTCTCTCTCTCTCTCTCTCTCTCTCTCTCTCTCTCTCTCCTCACACTTTTGTAGGGTAGATATCAACCTTGGTGTCTTCCTCTGTGGCTTTTCATGGTACTGTGTGTATATGTGTGGTATATTCTCACAGTGGTGTGCAAGTGTATGCATGCAGATACTGGAGAAGGACATGGAATTTGTTTCTCCACCACTCTCTGTCTTATTGTTTTGGACAAGGGACACTTCTGGGTCATCAGGCCAGCAAGCCCCAGGAATCCTCCTGTCTTCCTCCCATATTACAAGTGTTCACACCACACCCAGCCTTTTATGTGGGTGGTGGGGATTTGAACTCATGAACTCAGAGCCTGACTGAACCATATGCTCAGGTCCTCATCACTCTTTCCCTTCTCCTTCTCCTTTGCCTCCCTTCTTTTTCTTTCTTTTTTTGTAGCAGTCTCACTATATAACCCAGGCTGGCCTTGAACTCACACCTCCCGCCCCCATTGCCCCAGTGCAGGGATTACAAGCATGCGCTCTATGCCCACCCCTTACTTCTTTGACTGGATTTGTTGACAGTAAGTCATGGCTTAGTAGCCTCTGCTCCCATTCTGAGCTAAGTTTGTGTGCCTTGCAGGGACTCCTGTGTTTTCTGGACTGTTGTAAGCCCTGTTAACCCCATTGCAAGGTGGAGGCCTTCCTCTCCTCAGAACCCTGCTGTTGTTCTGTCCTCATTTCCCCTTTCTTAGCCTCAGGCTCAGCTCTAGCCCTGCTTCCTCCAGGAAGTGTTCCAGGAAGATTCCCCTCATCATAAACCCCAATGGTGTCCTCTTAGAGCTATGTGTCTGCTGATGCTGGACCAGCTCATCATCTGGAATTCTCCTGATTGTCTTCTAGACTATAAACTACAGAGCACAGGCAGTATCCACCCACCCATTCATCATCTATCCATCCATCCATCCATCCATCATCTATCCATCCCTTCATTAATTCATCCATTCATTCACAATATAGGTATGGAGAGTCAAGCACAGTGCTGAATGTTTTCACTTTCTGCCCAGTGCATGTCACAAATTATTAATGTTATTGTTATTATTATTATTATTATTATTATTATTACTATTATTATATGGGGTTACATGTTGCCCAGGCTGGCCTTGAACTCACTATGTAGCCAAGGATGACCTTGAACTTCTGACACTCTTGTCTCCACCTCCCCAGTGCTGAGATTACAAGCATGTGCTACCCTGTATGAGGTGCCAATGACTGACCCCAGCTTCATGCATGCTAGGCAAGCACTCTACACCTAAGCTACCTCTCCAGTCCTGTCAGAGACGGTTAGTGAATACATTTACAGCCAACTTCAGGGCACCAAGCTTGCAGAGGTGGCTGATGAATAGAAAAGAATGTTGGGACCCCAGAGTATGAGACACTGCCACAGGCCCAGGGGGCACAATACAGTAATAGGGAAGAAACTATGCTTTCCTAATCAGAGTCGGTGTCCTGGAGCTAGCCAATGGGAAGTCACTTTTGCATACAAGGCCAACAGCAAGGAGTGAGCCAGAGATAGGTAATGGCCAAGCTGTTTGGTTTTGTTTGTTTCAGTTTTGGTTTTTCCGAGACAGGATTTTTCCATGTAACAGCCCTGGCACTCCTGGAGCTCTCATTGTAGAGGAGGCTGAACTTGAATTCATGGAGGTCAACTTGACTCCGCCTCCTGAGTGTTGGGATTAAAGGTGTGTACCATAACACCCGGCAAAGTCTCTGATTTTTATTGTTATTTCTGAAATCCGATCTTGTCATGTAACTCTGGAGGGCCTGGAGCTCTCTATGTAGACCAAGCTCATCCACAGTGAATGGATCTGCCTGCCTCTGGGTCCTGAGTGCTTGAATTAAAGGCAAATGCCAGCCTTGTGTGATTTTTGGTTATGCTGAGAAATCTCAGTTGGGCACAGGAAACACTTTGTCTATAGCTGGATGCTCTGTGCCTGGAGCTTTGCACAGATGAGTCGCTGCCAAGTGTAGTGGAGTAATAAGTCTCCATATTTTATGGTTGGCCTGCAACACATAAAGGTACTGAAGTTGTTAGAGCTAGAGCCCCCTCCCTCCCTCCCTCCCTCCTTCCTTTCCTCCCTCCCTCCCTCCTTCCCTCCTTCCTTTCCTTCCTCCCTCCTTCTATCCTTCCTTTCCTCCCTCCCTCCCTCCCTCCCTCCCTCCCTCCTTCCTTCCTTCCTTCCTTCCTTCCTTCCTTCCTTCCTCCCTCCCTTCCTTCCTTCCTTCCTTCCAGTACAGTAGTATTAAGATCAGTACCTCCCTGGCAGAGCCAAGGGAAGGACCCAGTGTGTTACTGCATGTAGTCGACGTGTCCTGCATTACAGTCAAGGTTTAATGAATGTTGACACTAACTCATCTCAGAATTGAGAAGAGTAAAACTTTTGCTCCACTTTGCAGGTACATACACAGTCATTCCCCCAGCCCCTGCCATGTACCAGCCAGTAACAGCACATAGCAAGCATCTTCCAATTCTTTCCCAGATATCCCTGTGTCTCGTTGCAGCTGTATCTTCTTCGGCACACTATGACTGGAGAAGAAGCTCAAGGGTGCTGCTATTCAGATGAAAAATGAAATAAACTTGAGTGGCAGCCAGTCTTCTCTAATTGCAAAAAGTATCCCATAGTGACAGGTGGCTCCCAGATAGCTTTGATGGATCACAAATGCATTTATTACATGCACTATGAGACTGAGTGTACACATGCCTATGATCCCACATGCAGGAGGCTGAGGCAGGAAGGTTGTGAATTTGAGACCAGCTTGTAATACCTTGGGAGAAACACTGACCCAAAACAACACCCCCAGCCCAGCAAACCACATCATATGACATCAAAACCACAACATATTACAAATAATTTCACTGTTGCTTGTCCTCAAAAACAATAACTACCTCCAAATTGTTTTTGTTTGAGTTCTTTGTTTTTTGTTCCTGTTGTTTTTCTAAAGCAATCAATCTCATTGTCTAGACCTGAATGATGTCATAGGAAACACAGACAGGGAATTGTTACCTGTCTGACAGGAAAAAAAAAAAAAGACTTGATTTACTCAAAGACTAAGGCTTAGTTTACTCATAAAATCCAAGTCATTTTTCTTTCCTATGACCTGAAGAAGAGATCTTTTGGATAGCCTTTTAAACATAAAGCTAGGTTCAGCTAGTAAGTAGCTATCCTTGGGGACCAAGTTGAGCAGACTCTAGCCCAAAAGAGGTTTGAAAGAACCACTTATAAGCAATTTGAGACACCTTCCCCAGACTTGGGTGCCTTTGTTCAAATGATTAGGCCAACTTGGTGACTATGTTGCACAACATAGTGATAGAAATATCACTATATCGAAAAACCCGAAGCAATCAACTTATAAAGAGAAAAGACTTATTTTGGCTCATGGTTTTAGAGGTACCACTCCATGCTCTGATGGCCCCACTGATTTTGGTTTGCAGTGAGACAGCACATCAGAGCAGGAGGTCATGAATGAGTGAAGCCACTCATTTCATGGCCAGGAGACAAAAAAGAATAGAGTGGGCACAATCCCCTTCAATGATACACCCTCAAAGATCTCCCCAAAGCCTCACTCCCAAAGGTTCTGTCACCAATGAGGACTTTCCTCATAGGGGTGAAGCTTATAGCATGTTGGCCTTTTGGGGAAACAGTGAGATCTAAATTATAACCATGAAGCTGGAATGACTCTTCAGTTTCTGCTTTACTAACTGGGGGTGGGGGGAATGAAGGGGAGGCTACCAGCTGATAGGGAGGGTGTCAGGTAGGAGCAGTAAGCAGTAGGAGTAGAGACTAGTTTAAGATATCTGCAGAGTCTTGAGAAGAGATGTGGAGCTGAGGCTCCCTAAGAGCTACTTAAAGATGCAGAATGAGAATTAAGTCAGGAATGCAGCCTAGAGTGGAGGGCCTTGAAGATCAAATCATAGAGAATTACCTTTGGGGGCGGGCCTAGAGGGTATTCTATGGAAGAGGATGGCGGGCAAAGGAAACATAACCAGAAAAAGATGAGTGAGATCAGGAAGATGTACATTGACTATCCCCAAGAAAACTCTCAATACACTGGAAATTCCATTGGATTTTAAGTACTGAAAGTGTTCCCAGCTTCATCCATAGCAGGCAAAATAAAGAGATCAGTAAAGAGGTGCTGTGATTTTTAGAGGGAATGTGTTCAAAATACTTTATATACTTGTGTAAAATTGTCCCAATGCCAGCCAGCATAGTACATTTTTAAGATAAGTTTGTAAAATATGCTTTAAGGGAATGGAAAAAAAATGGAGCTGTTTTCAATATTTCCCGTTTAATAATTTTAGTGGAGAAAAATAAAACAAACAGTAAAAGCAAAATACTCAGAGAACAGCAGCAAACAAACAAAATCATAAAGAGAGACCAGTTTCTTGCTTTGTTTTTGTTTGTTTGTGGTTTTGTTTGCTTGTTTGTTTTGTTGTTTTTGTGACAAGGTTTCTCTGGGTATTTGTGGCTGTCCTGAAATTCAATCTACAGATCAGGCTAGCCTTAGAGTTCCAGCTGTCTCTGCTCCTGAGACTGGGATTAAAGATGTGTGCCACCACCTCCTGGTTTAAGAGGTACCACTTTTTGAAAAATAATTTTGAGAGTAGCTTTGAGTTCACAAAGGCGTGGAGGAGATATGGATTTGTCACATGCATCCTGTCCCCCATACACGTACAGACCCCCTTCTTCACTACAGTGAAGCAGTTACTGCAACTGGTGAACTACACTGATGACCCATCAGCATTATTACCCAAAGCCTGCAGGCAGCATTAGACTCTCGCTTGTCTGTATCCAATGGCAGACAACGGTGGTCTCACTACTGTTAAAACCCTCTGTGCTCTGGTATTCCTTCCCTCCCCTCCCCCAAGGTTCCCTGGCAACATCTCTCTTCCTGTTGACACAGCTTTGCCTTTTCCAGCAAGCCACACGGTTGCAGTGTTGGATCGCTGCCTCTTTCGCTTAGCTGTAGGCAATTGAGTTTCCTCCGTGCCTTTCCATGGCTCGATAGTGCATTCCCTTCCAGCTCTGAACACTGTTCCATTGTGTGCTTATTTATCCTCTCAACTAGGGAAGCTATCTTGATTGTTTTCAATTTTGCTTCCAGCTTGGCAATTATGAATAAAGCTATTATAAATATCCGTGTGTGGATTTTTGTGCAGATGTAAGCTCTCAACCCACTCAGGCCACTTTTTCAAAAGGCCTACCAAGTTGGCAAGAGTGGAAAAGTTTAGCACTGTGTAGGAGAGGATATGGGGAAATGGGCATTCTTCAAGGGTCAAGGCACACACCCTTGGCCCCGGGATTCCCCTTCTAGGAATCTATTGAGCAGAAATGCTTACACATGTGTATAAAGAGTTTGTTCAAGGATATTGTCATGGTCAAAGACTGGAAACAAATGTCTCTACTAGGGGACTTGTATGGTGGCACAGGCTTCTGATCTCAGCTACCCGGGAGGCAGAAGAAGGAGGATTGCAAGCCGAGCCTGCCTGGGCTGCAGAGTGAGTTCAAGTCCAGCCTGTACAACTCACGGAGTCCGTTCTACATATCATACTAGGTGAAAGAAGCCAGAGATTTAAAAATCACCTGCATAATTTAATTTAAAAATAGTCTCGAAAGGGTAGAATTGCAGGGTTAAAAATGGATGAGTGCTTTCCCAGGACGGGGGACAGGAAGAACTGACACAGATTCAGAGAGCTCTGGGGAGAAGCAGCTTCCTCCATGAAGAGGAAATGACTGGTGACTGCTTCTTTTTACTACTTTTTAGTTATTCAAAATAATGGGCCTCATGACATCTTCATACATATAGGTCCTTGCACTTTACTTGTGCAATTTCTTCCTCTTGTGTCCTTACCCCCTCATTCTGGTCCCCTCCGTCCCACAAATCATCTTTCTGTTTCAATGTGATTTATAAAATATAAATTATATGTGGTGGTTTGAATAGTAATGCCCCCCCCATAGGCTCATATATTTGAATGCTTGGTCATCAGGGAGGGGCACTCCTTGACAGAGATTAGAAGGTGTGGCCTTGAGGAGGAAGTGGGCCACTGGGGCTGGGTTTTGAGATTTCAACTGTTCAAGCCAGGGGGCCAATATCTCTCTCTTGCTGCTGCCCGAGGATCCAGATGTAGAGTTCTCAAGCTACCTTCCCAGGACTATGTCTGCCTGTGTGCCACCATGTATACCGACATGACAATAATGGACTAAACCTCTGGAGCTCTCAGCTAGCCCCAATCAGGTTTCCTTTATCAGAGCTGCCACGGTCATGGTGTCTCTTCACATCAATAGAACACTAAGACACATGTGGATAACTTATTCATATAATTTAAGTTTATAACTTTTTAGTGTGTGTGGTGTATATGGACATACATGTGCAGGTGTGGATGCCTAGGCATGTGTTTGTGTCCGTACACGTATGTAAAGGCCAAATGTCAACTATGGGAGTCTTCCTCTGCCTCCCTCACCTTGTTCACGTTTTGAGAAAGGGTCTTCTACTCAACTTTGGGTTAGCCTGTCAGCTGGACTGGCTGGGCAGCAAGCCCTGGGGATTCACCTGTCTCCACCTTCCAGCACTGAGGTTACTGATGTGCGTCTCCATACCCTGCTTTCCTGCGAATACTGAGGAGCCAAACTTAAGACCCTTTAAATTTAAATGTAGATGCCGAATGAGAGAAGATTTAGACCCCTTGCTCCCATCGCTCTTTCTTCTGCCCCCCTCTACTCTCCTCCATAACCATGTTTGCCAGCTGAGCACCTTCTAGAAGTAGATCAAACATCCAGGAATATTTGGGCATCTTGTTTTGAAGGATTAAAAGAAAACACAAAATTGGGTGGATAGAGGAGAGGACTAATAAAGACAGCTGAGCTTTGGTGACACGTGCCTTTAATTTCAGCAGTTGGGGGGGGGGAGAGGCAGGTGGATCTCTGTGAACTGGAAGTCAACTGGTCTATATAGAGTTCCAGGACAGCCAGGGCCATATAGTGAGAACCTGGTTTTGTCTTGTTGTGGTTGTTTGTTTGACTTTTTTTTTTTTTAAACCAGAACTAGATTTAACAAAAACAGATTCAATCTAACAGTCATAAAAAGTCTTTCAACAGGCTGGCCTGGTCTGCCATGTTCAGGATAGGGGCACAATGTGGTTAATGATGCTCAGAGGCAGGAAATTCAATAGCGTGTGACTGGCAAGAGCTCAGCTGCCTGGGTGCTCGTGCAGCAGCTCGTGCTGTGGAGTCCTGGGATGAGATCAGCTGGGTGAAGACTGCACTGTAAGGCGTTGAAAAGTCAGTGGGTGTAAAAAGGAGGAGGGGGGGCTATATGGTCATTTCCCACGAAATAAGACCTATGGAATAAACTTACCTCAACCCCTCTGGTTACTAAAGAGATGCAGATTAAAATGATAATTCCACATTTTATGTGCCTGCTAAAATCTGATAACCCGAGTGGGTCTGGGTGCGTAGAAGGAATGTGCAGTCTCTATGGAGAGAAGTTTGGAATCAAAGGCCCTCAACCCTGGAAGTCTACATTCTGATAGACTCTGAGGCACTTGCTCTAAGAAAATAACCAGCAAAGGGTAAGAGAGGAGGCATGCTGTGTGTTAACCCAGTCTCATTTGAACAGCTCATGGTTTCAGAACTCAAGCACTGGCAGAGAAGAATAATATTTTATCCCCAAATTTGCCAATTGCTTTTAACATTTTGTTTTGTTTTGTTGTTTGTTTGAGGTATTATCTTACTAAATACCTAGGCTGGCTTTGAACTTGGGATCCTTCTGTTTCCTCCTCCTTAGTATTGGGGATTATAGAGGGGTGCCACCATTAACATTTCTAGTCTTTGTAATAGTATAGGAGAGGACTGAGTGAGCAGGAGATAGGGATAGGAGAAAGATTTTTGCTAAGTTCCCTTGTTTACTTTTTGAATACTGAGCCTTGAAACTAAGTCTATTATCCGTTCGAAGGTTACAATTTTATAAAAGATTTATTTCTTTATTTTTATGTGAGTGCATGTGTGTATATGTCTGTGTTGTTTTGTCTGTGTGTTTGTGAGTGTGTGTATGTGTGCAAGTGTGAGTGTGTGTGCATCTGTGAATGTGTATATACCTGTGTGTCTGTGTTAGTGTGCCTGTGTGTTTGTGAGTGTGTGTGTTTGAGCCCTCAGAGGCTAGAGGAAAACCTCTAAATCTGGAGCTAGAGGTGGCTGTGAGTATCTCAGGGACATTGAGAAACAAATTCAGGTCTTCAGCAAGCACTCCTAATCTCTGGGCCAGCTCTCCAGTCACAAAGGTTTAAATTTTAGTAAAATAAAAATATTGATCTAGAGCTATAATTGCTAACATGGATGGCAATATAGTATAATATTTCGTGGAAAAATAGATTGTAGGGCACAACTAATATATATTTTTTGTTGTGTGTGTGTTTACCCAATGTGGGAAGAAAAGCAAATAGTTAGATACTGTTGTTCTTTTAAATCTTTATTGGATTTATTTAGTTTTTTTGTTTATGTGTGTGAATGTCTGTCATGTCATGTATGTATGTCTTCTATGCCATGTATGTATGTGGAGGTCAGAGGATAACTTGGGAGAGTCAGTTCCCTCTTTCTGTCATATAGATTCTAAGGATAGAACTCAACCTTGTTGGCAAAAAGCTTCATCAGCGAATTCATCTTGCAGCCTTAGGCAAAGTTCTTTGGTTCCCATGATTCTTATCTCCTTTTATATCTCCACTTTCTAATTATTGAATGAATGAATACAACCATGGTAGAATTAAAGACATACCCCTTTAAGACATTAGTGGAGAAAACAGTAAAATGTCCTTTGTGTTGTGGATGGACCTGGTGCTGTTTGTATTTTGATGCTAATTCCGCTCTCCTGGGAGGGCTGCAGACAAGGAGTGAGTCATGTACCAGGTGACTTCTTGTGAACCAATCCCTTAATGAATAAAGGAGCCAATCGCTGGGTGAGTAGGAGGGACTTCCAGGTTGGACAGAGGAAGAGAGGAAGCAGGAGAGTTAGGGTCCTTTTGGACTGGGATAGTGTGAGGACAAGATGTAATTACTAGTGTTTCCCAGTTTCAGTGGTGGATCTGTCAGGATACACCACCAGAGGATTTAGATTTAATAAGGCTTACAATTATAATTTTAGTTGTTGTACCCAGCAACTGAGTTACCTTTGTTTCTAAACTAAGTTTGTGTTGCGTTTTCCTTCACACGGCAGCTTATCTGTGTTCAAGAGAGAAAGGTATGGTGGCAAAGTGTGGGTTTGCCTGAGGTGTACCACAAAGTCATGGGGGTTTTGAAGCATGGGGCTGGCATGGTAGTAACCTGCCAGTGGGAACTTAGCAAGCTGCGTGCAGAGAGTTGCCTGCCCAGGCATGGGAATGTTCAGGTTGTTTGTTTGTTTGTTTTTAATATTTCCCACAACATCAGTGTATAGTATTCCATCAATGTTCCTATCTGTAGTTCAGTCTATCAGTGTTCATTTCTTAATTTGAACATAGTTTCAAGAGATAGTAATATTAGTATAAACTGACTATACTGTGTATAAGAATTCCCTATACTGCTTTTGCAACTCATTCATAATCTCAAATAATTTCAGAGCAGAAATGCTTGTATGTGCATGTGTGTGTGTGTGTGTGTGTGTGTGTGTGTGTATGTCTACATATGCAGGTGTGTGCCTTCAGTATGAGCAGAGACTGGAGGACATTGGGTGTCTTCCTCTATCACATACCACCTTATTTCCTTGAGACAGGGTCTCTCATGGAACTTGGAGTACATCACTGTTTGATGGGGTGTGCTGGCTAGCCACAGGTTCCCAGTGATCCTCCTGTCTTTACTGCTCTTCCTTCCTCTTCTAGTCCTAGAGCTACAGGTTGTGTGTGTGTGTGTGTGTGTGTGTGTGTGTGTGTATAGTTACGTCTGGCTTTTTACATGGGTGATAGGAATTTGAACTTAGATCATCAGTTATAGAAGAGCTGAAGACCCCAAAAGAAATGGAGCTGTCACAGAGCAAGGGGACTGAGAGAAGCAGACAGGATGAGTTCAGGTAGATAAGAAATCTCTTTCTCCAGTATAGGAGGGACCTGAACAAAGACAAGGCTTATCAGTAATGTTTCAGGTAGGCTTATCTCTTTCATGCAAACCACTTTGAGTTTTCCCCCACTGGGTGGAGTCAACTAACCTTCTGAGAGTTAAAGAGTCTAGGAGAGGTTAGAACTGTAGACACTAGAGAACTCTGGATGCTGTGAGTCCCTTAAACCAAATGACATGATAAAGCATTATTTTTCCAACGATCTCAAAAAGTAAGAATCACTTCAAACTTGTTAAAACTATGTATCATCCTGTTAGCCTCTAATACACCTACTGAAAAAGAAAGCCCATGGAAGAGCACAGTATAGTCTTTGCAGCAAGAGGTAGCTCTGGTGGGTTGTTCTCCGAGGCTTGCTCAAAGAGCACTGAGCTGAAAGACTGCCAAGCCCCGATTGCTCCAAGCATCTCTGAGGACAGCAGCCTAGACCGCACTCTGCACCTGGCTAGAACCACACATCTCTCTCCTCACCGAATAGATTAGAACCTGCATTTCAGGTTTGAGTCATATCACAGTTTGAAAAGCCTTATGCTAAGTCACTGCTCTTGCCAGAATAAGTACTTGGTTGATTGATACCATTATATGAATGTTCCCAGTAGCTGATGAGGACATTAGCAGGAAGGCAAAGTCTTGTTTATAGTGATCTGGATTATGGGAAGAGAAGAGCTGAAGTCTTTAGGCTCTGGGTCTGGAGTAGGAAGAAGCCATGGAAGAGAGCTGATGAACAGGAAGGCTAATGCAGCTGAGAGATTCAGCGTGGGTCAAGCACAAGGATGGAGAGGAGAAAAGAGGGCAGAAGGAGACAAGATGGGAGGTGTCTCACATTCCAGGGAATGCCTTGGGTGTAGAGACCTACTGAGGAATGAGGGTGAAAGTCACAGAAAGCTGAGGAATGCAAAGACTTGTGAGGTCTCCTGACTGAGTGGGTCATTGAAAGTTCAAGTACAGTTTGCTCAAGATGAGAACTTGTACTTGTTTGCTCAGCTACTATTCTCTGGGGGATCCATGTGACTTGAGTGAAACTCACCCAGAACAAGAATGGGAATATAACAGGGACATGGCCAATCGCAGCATCTCATCCTCTGACCACTCTGATTGCTCCACAGTGAGGCACATGACCCATCCGGACCAGTTAGAATTTCTTGATGAGTCTGGGAGGAAGGACCACATTCTCTTTGACATGTATGAATTATGAAAGTAGCATAGACTGGAGGAATGTGGGGCAAGCTTTCCCACCCTATGGAGAGATGTGGTCTGAGACAAACTGTCAGGCAAAATCAGAGAAACTGGGAAATCATCCCACACTATACCATGGCTTACCAAACACCTAGTCCTTATGACTCTTTTGTTGTTGTTGTTTTGTTTTGTTTTGTTTTGTTTTTAGAATTTGTTCTTTGTTTCTTTTTTCTATATTCTTTATTTACATTCCAAATTATTTTCCCTTTCCTGGTTCCCCAATCCCCGTCCTTATGACTCTTAAAGCTAGATATGTCTGCACATTTAAGTTAACGGACCACATCTTTGTCTGTGTTTATTTGCCAAAGCTAGTGTGAACTGGGGTCTGTTGCCCCTGAGAAGCTTAATATAAAGGGAAAACTTGGCAGTAAGGACTAGAGTCTTCTGCAAACCTGGGTCCTGGTTGATGGGAGATGAGCACAGGTGTGGATGGATGGGGGTGTGAGTAAGAATCAAAGGAAGGTTATCAAAGGCCAATAGGTTCAAATAGCAGAATTGGGGCTGTGTGTGAGAGAGGGTCTGAGAGAACGTCAAAAGCTACTGGGAGGAAGGCTCACAGGTAGAGAAACTTCGCCCTAAGCCAGCAGAACAGTCACCCGGACACCAGTGAGGCTTGGGTTGAGCTCTGATCCTGTCTGGGCTGGGCACCCCTCCATCACAGGATGATCCTGGACTCAAGTCCCTGGTCTATCTCTGATCCTGTCCCTCTCTTCAGATGTAGGGTCATGTTGAAACTGTGTCTGAGTACCAACTATCTTCTTTGACCTGATAATCTATAGCCATCACCTTCAAAAACCAAGACTTCAGGTCATGGTCCAGAAAGCCAAATTGTATATTCCATCTGGAGATCAACTATCAACCAACCATTAAACACTTCTGTGTCCCCAGTTTCTCCACATGAGGAAGAGGGTGATGCAGACACTGTCTTTGCTCCCAAGAGGCTCTGTAAGATCACTAGTTTCCACAAACTCTCCGTCAATGAGGAAGGACGTTTTCTGCCCATTCCTTAGATTTTAAGCAATGTGTGTGCAGATACTCAGAGATTTAGTTTGGTAATAGTAAATCAACACTAGAAATATCAAGTCAACAGCAGAAGAAAACTATCACCACCAGAAATGCCTCTAATATTTTGTTTTAGGTTAAAGATAATTAAATATTTCCGTCCTTCTTCCTTCTTCTCTCCCCCCAACTCTTAAATCAGGAAGTCTCAGAATACACTGTGGTCCCAACAGTTCTTGTGCCCAAAACCTGCCTGAAGCAATATCGAAAGAAAATAGTGATCTGGAAGAAATGGACGATTTTCTAAGACAGATACCAAATACCTAAGTTAAATCAGGGTCAGATAAATCATCTAAACAATCCCATAACTCCTAAAGAAATAGAAGCATCCATTAAAAGTCTGAGCACTGACTGACTGCTCATCCAAAGGTCCTGAGTTCAATTCCCAGCAACCACATGGTGACTCATAACCATCTGCAATGTAATCTGACACCCTCTTCTGATGTGTCTGAAGACAACAACAGTGTACTCATTCATATACATAAAATAAATAAATCTTTTTTAAAAAAGGAACCCAGCCCCCCCCCCCCAAAAAAAAGCCAAGGACCAGCTTGGTTTAGTGCAGAATTCTATCAGACCTTTGAAGAAGACCTAATGCCAATACTCTCCAAACTATTCCACAAAATAGAAACAGAAGGAACTCTACCCAATTCATTCTATGAAGTTACAGTTATGCTGAGTATTCTCCCTTGTAGCTGAAACAGTTTCTAATCAGGAACTTGTCACAATTTCCTTTCATAGAGGACTTCATAAGAGATTTTTCCTACTTTTATCATGTTTAATGTTCCAAATAGATTTTTTATTTGTTTTTGTTTTTCCGAGACAGGGTTTCTCTGTGTAGCCCTGGCTGTCCTGGAACACACTCTGTAGACCAGGCTGGCCTCGAACTCAGAAATCTGTCTGCCTCTGCCTCCCAACCAAATAGATTTTAAAAACTGGTTGAGTGCATATTACTTTTAGTTTCAGAATATCATGTATATTTAAGAGTCATTTAACTATTATAAATTATTTTGATGACTGAAAAAAGTGAATACTGAGTTGTATATTTTAAAATCAATTTTATTAGTTTATAATAAAAAAAGAAAATATCATCTAAAAAAGAAAACAGTGGCCTGCCTAAAACAACCCGTAAGTTGCTTTACCAACATCTGGTGTGTGTTACGGTATCTGTTAACAACAGAAACTCAACACTAAAAGTTCTGCCAAGGGACTGGAGGGATGACTCAATCTGTTAAGTGTTTGCCACTCAGCGTGAGGGCCTGAGTGCAGTCTGCGGCCGCATACAATCACCCAGGCATGGAGCCCGGGCGACGACTGCGTGTCAGTGTTTGCTACACCAGCAGGAAGACCTTCTTCAGCTCCCTAGCATCTGTGTAGGGAGCCGGTGTGGTGGTAGGATCTGTAACCCCAGGAGTTGAGGGAAGGGTTGAGGCAGGAGGATCCTGGAACTCACTGGTCGGCAAGACTGCCAATGGGTGAGTGGAGGATCAGTGAGAAACCCTGTCTGAAAAGCTAGGTAGAGAGTAATAGAGGAAAGTAATACTCACTTCCGGCTTTCACACACATGCACAGGCAGGTGAGCCTGAATACACATGTATATGCAACACACACACACACACACACACACACACACACACACAGAACTAAAATTTCAAGCATGGTGGTACATAATCCCAGCAACGAGGAAGCAGGGGAAGGTGGATTTCTAGGGCTCTCTGGTGAGCCAGCCTAGGCTAATCAGTCAGCCCCTGGTCAATGAAACCCAACTGTCTCAAAACAAAACAAAACAAAACAAAACAAAACAAAACAAAACAAAACAAAACACCAGGGTGGATGACACCTGAGGAACGACACCAAGACTCTCCCAAGACCTCTGACTTCTCCACGGACATGCACACACATGCACCTTTACACACACCAACCCGCAAACACAACCACACCTACACCTCTCCCACACACAAAGAAAACTCCGCCAGTGATCTTTCATGAGCCCTGCCCTCAGCAAGGAACCTAGTAACTATCTTCTTTCTTTCAGTGTGTGTGTGTGTGTGTGTGTGTGTGTGTGTGTGTGCATATGTGTGTGTTTATTTGTTATTGTGCTTTTGAGGTGCTGGGAGTGGATCTCATGTCTCATACTCGCTGGGCAAATGCTCTGTCACTATGCTGTATTCCCATCCTCTTTAACCATCTCCCTCTTTCCCTCCCTCCTTTCCTCCCTCCCTTCCTCCCTCCCTCTCTCTCTTCCTTTCTCTCTTTTCTAAACACAGGACTTTGATGTTAGCTAAATTGACTTTAAACTCACTTTGTATTCCAGGCAACTCCTGGAACTGCAGTCGTCTGCTTAGCCCCCCCCCCCCCTGAGCAGTGAGCATTAGAGGCCCGAGACACTAGACCTGGCTTATGTCATCTTATGAAACACAACTGGAGCCACGTACTTGCCAAGTAGCTTGCCCAAAGTCACACAGTTATAAGCATTGTGACAACTTGGATTTGAACCCAGATAGTACAACTTCAGGGTTTAAAAATAATTATTGGATAGGTGGGTAGTTGGATACTTGCAGAATGCGTATGAATGGATACATAGATGGGTATGTAGGTGGTTGAGAGGATGGATAGTTGAACGGATGAGTGCATAGATAGGTGGGTGGGTGGATGCGCTGACAAATAGATGGGTAGGAGGAGGGATGATGGGATATCGATTACAGATGAATAGCTACAGATTTAAAACCTTAGATGTTTGCTCTGTGGTTGATGGAGACCTAGGTTGTCTGACAAGGCCAGCATTTTCTCACCCCAATGCCCTCGCTCTGCCTTCTTAGGTCTGTACCTCGATTGCTTTCATGTTCTTGGCTTAGGAGTTCCTCCAAGCTGGAGTGGTATGAAAAGACTGTAATGTGACATATTATGGGGACCTGTCACCCTGGAGTAATGGTGGCCTGCGCTTTCTCCTTCTAGCTTTGTTCCATTTCCCATTCCCTATCAGTCCTGTGTGTCACTCCTTACCCTACCCGCTTCCTGTGTTGCCTTTAAAGCTCAAGGCGTTCCCTTCCCATTCAGAATAAGTGCAGACTCCAGGCCTGGCCTATCATGGTTGCATTCCTGGGCTGCACTGTTTGATTCTGGAAACAGTGGCCTGAGTGCATGAATACAGCTCACTCAGTAAGTCTGGGCTTGGGAATTGTTTAAGGAGAAAATCTGTTTTTCTTTGGGGGTGCTGAGAGGTGGCCACATGCTAGAACTGTGACATGGTCTTGACACACTGTGTGGGAGACTCTGTCTGAGATAGAGCCGAGGTGAAGGAAGGCCAGCACAGGCGAGAGGAGGTCAGTGGACGTTCCGAGCTCGTGTGTGAGGCTCTGCATCCAGCTGTACCTGATGCCAGAGGCTGTTGGACTTTTCAGCGATGAAAGCCAAAATTATAGCATTTATTCTTTTCTTAATTCAGACTGAACTAGGTTTTTGTAATTTTTTTCAGAATAGGTCTCTACTATAATATTATTTTTGTGTAAATACAAGTAAAATATTTTTAATAATGTTATTAAGAAGAACAAAAGGCATAGGGGCTCATAGAGACTGAATTGCCAACCAGAGCATACATAGGATAGACCTAGGCCTCTACAGATATGAAAGAGTTGTGAAGCTGGGTCTCCAGGTGGGACTCCTAAAGTGGGAGCAGGGGCTGTCTCCGACTCCAGTACCTGCCTTCGCACCCCTTTCCCCTAGCTGGGCTGCCTTGCCCCCATAGAAGAAGATGCACCTAGTCTTCCTGCAACTGGATACACCAAGCCTGCTTGATATCCGTGGAAGGCCTATCGGGATGGAAAGCAAATAAATAACTTAATTAACAATAATATTTTTAACCCTGGGAAAAAAAAGAACAAAAGACAACTGTCCATCCCTGAGTCCAGCCAGGCAGTTAATAAGCAGAGCTACAGGATAACAGAGTTTGCCAAACAAATGCTTAGCAGGTTTGGCTGGAGACATGAGGAGAGGAGGTTGGGAATATCCCTGGGAACTTTCCAGAAGGAGAGAGAAGGAAAAGTAACAATCCAGTCGGCTTCATCTGCTCCTCCTGCCCCTCCTTTCCAGTTGGACACAATGAGGCTCCTTCAGCTGGTAGCCTGCAATTACAGCACGTGTCTCAGGAATCCTGCTGGTCCAGGCCACTCTCCACCCTGGGCTGGTCCTGTCTTGGGACAGAAGGGGCAGGAATAATTTCTCAGCTTGCTGGGATATACTGGAGCCAAAGTTCGGACAGGCAGAAGATGCTCCCAGGGCCCAGAGGATAGATACACAGCTATTTCTCAGGACTGCTTCTCTGGAGGAGGAGGGGAGAAAGCAGGGGGTGTTTGTCTTTAGGACACTTCATTGACTTGCAGCTGCTTTTAGGGATGTCAGGATGCTTTTAGGATCCACATAATTTTCTTTCTTTTCTGAGATGAATATGTGGTTTGTTCTCTCTCTCTCTCTCTCTCTCTCTCTCTCTCTCTCTCTCTCTCTGTGTGTGTGTGTGTGTGTGTGTGTGTGTGCATGTGTCCAGCTGTGTACTGATATGCATATGTGTGCATGTGTGCATATCCATGCACACCTGCGGCCAGAAGACCAACCTTGGGAGCCATTCTGTTAGAGCCATCTACCTTGTTTTTTGAGACAGGATGCCTCACTAGCCTAGAGCTCTCCAAGTACATTAGCCTAACCAGCCAGTGAGTCCCGGGGATCTGCCTGTCATCTCTGCCTCCCCAGAGCTGGGGTTACCAGCATGTACCATCGTATTTGGCTTTTTTTTTTTTTTTTACATGGGACCTGGGAGTTAAAGTCCAATCCTCACGGCTGTAAGGCACACACTCTACAGACTGGTCTATATTTCCAGCCCCTTTGAAGTTGTGCAAATCCACGCTCTGTAGCAGAATGCATAGGAGATCTCTGTGGGATCTAACAGAAAAGCACACGCCTACATGTGATGTCATTTAAGATGAGAAACAGCCCCTCACTGGCCAGTTTCTACGTGTCCTCTGTGTCTCTGAACACTTCAGCACCCCTCAGTCACTCAGAAGTTTCTACTCTCTTGGCTTCTGTTATCAGCGCATGTTGCTCCTGTTTGCACTCTCATTTGTAGTTTTTCTTTAAGTCAGCTCACTTTTTAAATATACACAGTTACATACATGTATACATACATACATACATACATACATACATACGAGGCAGGGCTTTACTATATAGCCTAGCCTTCTCTCCAACTTCGTGATCCTCCTGCCTCCCAATAGTTAAGATTATAGATGTGTCTTCATGCCCGTTCTTAGATTTCCTTTGAGTATTTTACTGGGGTAAAATCACATTCTATAAAGCCAACCCTTTTGAAGTTTGGAGGCCTCCCACACATCCACAATGCCCTACAAACGCTGCTTCTGTGTAGTTCAGAAATGTTTTTACATTCCCTAGTGGGAACCCCAAGTCGACTAAACCACAAGCATCCATTTCCTCTGGGCAGCTGCCAGTCTGTTCTGACTCTCTTGAATTTGCCTTTGAGTCTTTGTTATAAGGGGGTACAAGCAGTTACGCCTGCTGGCTTTTTCAGATGGGATGATAGTTTGGAAATTCATCTGTATGTTGGTACTTCCACACAAATGACATTTATGTGAGGAAGGGCAATCAGCATGGAAGTCAGCGGACAACTTGCTGGAGATAGTTCCCTCCTTCCTGGGGTGCCGGGGATTGAACCCTGGCCTTTAGGCTTGTTGTCAAGCGTCTTCACCTGCTGAGCCAATTTGCTGGCCCCACTTCATTTCTTTTTAGTGACTGGATGATACTCTATTCTAAAAGGAAGTAGTTTTGCCAGTTCTGGTGTTTCCTTCTGCCCAGGACACTCTTCTCCAGGATAAGTCTATCTGCGTGAATGACTCCTTCAATGCTCCACTTTGAAGATAAAATGTCCTCCGTAGGCTCACCCGTTGAGTGAGAGCTTGGTATCCAGCTGGTGACAGGATGTGAGTGAAAGATGAAAATTCTAGGAGGTGGGGCTTTCTTTTGTTTTGTTTTTTGTTTGTTTGTTTGCTTGTTTGTTTGTTTCGAGACAGGGTTTCTCTATATAGCCCTGGCTGTCCTGGAACTCACTCTGTAGACCAGGCTGGCCTCGAACTCAGAAATCCGCCTGCCTCTGCCTCCCAAGTGCGCCACCACACCCGGCCAGTCCACACTCTTAACTTCCACATCAATCAAGCCTCCAGTGCCCAACTCTTCTGAGTTTCTATCTCAGACAAGTCTGGGTCTTATTTTTTTCTTTGAGACAAATTCTCATATATCCCAGGCTGGCCTTGAATTTACTAAGCAGCTGAGTACGTGCCTCCATGCCTGGCTTAATTGGAGTTTGAACCCAGGTACTCTTATGTGCTAGGCAAGTAGTGCAGGAATGGAGCTATATTTCCAGTCTGGAAAAACTTAAGTCTTTATTAAATGCCAACTTTGGGGTGCAGGTTCCCAGGGAGTCTGAATCACTAGGAGATGCTCTACGGGTCCTGGGCTTGTCCTGCCTCCCCAACCCCCACACCCCCTCTCACCCCCTGCCTGGCAAAAGAAGGCCCCTGGACCTAAAGCCAGAGTCCAGTGATGATTTCTTCAGGGGCAGCTTCTGAGTGAAAGGCAGTCAGCAGGGTGGCTGGTGGCTGAGCCTCAGGCGCTACTGGGTGGGGCTCATGAATTACTCGCTGTGTGGTTGGAAGAGAAATCTCTGTGCATCAGTTTATTTGCAAGCGCATCCGTGGGGCCAGCATTACAGAGGGCGATGAGTGTGAGGCACTGTGCAGAGTCTCTAGCAAATAAGAGCTGAAAAACCGTGTCATTCTTGTTGTGTTTTGTTTGTTTTATACGGGCACACAGGCAGAGATGAGTGTGTGGAGGTGGATGAAGCTTGAGTGAGTCCTTTCTCTCCTTCCACATGTGTGTTCCGGAGGTTATGCTCAGGTCGTTTAGCTTGGCAGCAAGTTCCCTTACCAGCACCGAGCCAACTTGCCAGCCCGATTATCATTTTTCTTATAAGCTTCATACAATTAAATAGCAACACTGTGTTCAGTCCTATCTCAGTCTGGGTACGAAAGGGTAAGATGTTATTCCTGCCTCTGTAGAGTTCACGATCTAATGACAGACACGAGCGGATGAAAACTTATGCAGAGGATGAATGGTGTGCCGTGATAAAAGCTTCACCACCTTGGCAGAGGTGGTGACGTTTGCACCTGTCCTGGAAGGGTGAATGGCAAAGGAGAAAAGGCGACGCTGTGGGAGTCAAGCAGGCGTGGAGATGGCTGGAGCCATCTACGAGAGGACAATTAAGCCCCACGCTGTCGGTCTCACCTTTGACACACCCAGCAGCAACTCCAGCCTTGCTGGAAGTGTTCCTGCTGGTGACATCATGCCAGAGCTGGCCAGTTCCACGAATCTAAGGACACAGTGCCCAGCTCTCCTTTGAGCGGTACCCAAGTGGGCCTCTGCTGCATGTCCCCTGTCTGCACCAGCTGCAGCCACCAGGCGCTCAGCCAGGCTTATGTCCTGGATGCTTGACTGCACCAGTCTACTTCCCCAGGGGAGTACCATGTCACCTAGACTCATCATGACCTCCTTCCTGTTAGCTGATCCCCTGAGAACCGGTGGTAGAGGTGGGGACTCTAGGCACAGGCATGGGGAGGGATGGAACTGTGTCTTGTAGGATCCCCACAGCCTCTCTCTCATGAGGACACTGGAATCTACCAGTCTCTGTCCCTGTGTATCTCTGAGTCTCAAATGCAGGTCTTTCTGATCTGTGCACGAAGGACTGCCTTCTGGTCTAGATCCTTGGTGCCAAGCCTCCTCCTCTTTCCTCCCCAAGTGACATCAGCTTCATCCTTAATGCAGGCAGGGATTGCATTCAGGATAGGTGAACAAGGGTGCTCATGCCAGCAAAGTGGGCTTCTTGGGTTCAAATCCCATATCTGTAACTTCCTGGCTAAGTCATCTTGAGCAAATAACCTGCCCTAGTTTCTATGCATCCTTATTGGACTAGACTAAGAGCTGGCAAATTATTTCTGGGAAAGGCCAATGTTTTAATTACTCAACTGTGTTAATTCAGCTTTCATAGCAGCCACAAAGTATACATAAATTGGCATAATTGCTTATCAATAAAACTTTATTTATAAACACTAACATTTGAATCTCATATAATTTTCACAAGTCACAAAATATTATCTTTTTGATATACATATGTATATATTAGCTATATAAAAATTATAAACACACACACACACATATATATATATATACACACACACATTCATATATACACTCTAACACATATGTATACTCTCAGTTCAAAGACAAGATAAAGGATTGGCCTGTAGGCTGGTGTTTGTTATGCCTAGAGTAACTTATGTAAGTGCTTGGTACAGCTTGCAGCATACTGCTCGAGCTGAGATTATGGGAGTACCATCTGGCAGGAGTGTTCAGCTATGCCTTTTAACTGGCCCTTCTTTACTGCCCCACCCTGCTTTCAGAGTGGGGACATCTTACCACACCCCTTGGCCTCTCTCTACTGTGCCCTCTCTAAACACGATCCCCAGGCTCCAGGCCAACTGTCTGTCTGAGGGCACAGAGGACACCTTGTCCCAGTGTCAATGACTGAGGTCAGCAACCAACTGCTGAGATCCAAGCATGATGCTATTTTCTTCTGTTACACCCATCAGGCAATATCTGGCCAGCCTTGCTACTCAACATCATGTGCTTGAGGTACAAGTTAGGTCAGGGTTATTGTGGATAAACTCCTGAACTTGGGGCTCTGAAGCACGATTCTCTCTCAGGATCCTGTGAAGAGCTCACTGTTGGCCTTTGGCTCTTAACCTTATAAGTGCTGAATCCAGGTTGCAAAATATAGCTCATTCTGGAAGTTATGATATGTTAGGGCAGGTACCATCAGGTCCTTCTGTGGATTTCCATGTCCTATCCTGTTCACAGCAGGATATCCTGGTAGTCATGTATCAAAAGCCAGAATGAGGATAGGAAGACCATCTGTGTCAGGAAGAGTCTCCTCAGACCTTGATGGTTTTCCAGTCCTGTCTTAGAACTCATTGTTCAACTGAGTGTCTGTGAGCTGGGAGGAAAAGGCACTGTCCAAGCGCAAGGTATTGTATCTGGGGGGTGGCGTGCCAGGCACCGGGGCCTCCGGGGCAGGAGGCAGGCGCATAGCAGAGGTGAAAGTGGGCAGATCATCGTCCGTATCCAGAGCTGGATTATCCTGGCCCTGCTGGCTGGAGGGGGTCTCGGTGGAGGGCAGTGTCCGCCTATGGGCCCACCAATCTTTGGCCTTCTGCCACTGACGGCGGGCAATAATAGAGAAGAAGTCAATGAAGAAGACTTCGATGATCTCAATGACACAGACGACCGAACAGCTCATCCATAGGCCGAGCTGTCCACCAAAGTTGGACAGAAGCATCTCAATCTGCAAGGGAGAGCATGCTGTAACTTCAAGATGGACTTTCCCAGGCTGAGAGTGGTGGTGCATGCTGGCAATCCGGCATAGAGGGAGCGAGGGCAGAAGGATGGTTGCCAGTTCAAGGCCAGTCTGGGCTACCTAGTGAGACCCTGTCTTGGGGAAAAAAGGGGAGGGGGTTTTCCCAGTTGGTCTCAGCCACAGGCCTGGCTCCTTTCATTCGGGGCTTCCTCTCTGAGGCCTGGTTGGCCTCTGATAGCAAAACCACATCAGATTAGCTCCTTACAAATTGACTGCTACCTTAGTCCAGGTAGCCAGGCATATTGGTGGACCCGGGACTTGCTGGATAAACAGACTACTCACACTGTTGGCTGGGCTCTCCATGATGGATCTTTGGTTCAGGTCTTTGTAGAATATCAAGAGCTTGGCCAGGTCAGTCCTGCAGAAATTCCAACAGGCGGGGCTCAGGTGGGTGGGAAGGCTTAGCTTCCTGCCAGGTGGCTAGTTCCTCTCTGCATGGCTGTCATTTCCCTCCTGCCCAAGCCTCTATCACGACCTGTTCTCTGAACTTCCTCAGACTTTTAGAACCCGGTTCCTGGGTCTCTTTCTATGCCCCAGGGTGCATTTCCTACTTGAGCCTTGTACTGGCTGGTTTTGTGTGTCAACTTGACACAAGCTAGAGTCATCAGAGAAGGAGGAGCCTCCACTGAGGAAATGTCTCCATGAGGTCCAACTGTAAGGTATTTTTCTTTTTCAATTATTGATCAAGCGGGGAGGTCCTAGCTCATGGTGGGTGGTACCATGCCTGGTCTGGTAGACCTGGATTGTATGAGAAAGCAGGCTGAGCAAGCCAGCGTGTAGCACCCTCCATGGTTTCTGCATTAGCTCCTGCCTCCAGGTTCCTGCCCTGTTGAAGTTCTCGTCCTGACTTCCTTCAGCGAGGAAGAGCAGTGAGGGAGTGTAAGCCAAACAAACGCTTTCCTCCTGGACTTGCTTTTGGATCATGGTGTTTGGTCGCAGGAACAAACACTAAAACAGACCCGGATCTCAGGGCACCTATTCACTAAAATACAAAACGAAACAAAAAAGACTGTTTCTCTACCCCTAGAGGAAGCCAGTTCACCCAGCCACCCCACCCTCGCATCAGATTTTGACATTGGTAATTGTTTGATTCAGTCTCAGGCTCATAGAGGAGACTAGTAGGTGGTGGAAGTGAGAGAAGTACGCAGACTGAGGTAATAGTGATCATAAGTGTAATAGCATCTAATGTCTATTAGGCATTTTCAGTGTTGCCAAAGACTGGTGGAAGATGCGGTGGATGATGCAGTTCTCATAATGCCTCTCTGAGGCAGAGAGCTGTGTTTTAACCCCTACTATACCAGTGTGGAAAGCGAGACACAGGTAGGGTTCATTCACTGCATAACTGTTGAACGAGCAGGTTCTTGACTTCAAGGTCACACCCTAAACTACCATTCGAAACTCTCTCCTGAGAGGGCAGCAGTGAACTGGAAGGCTCGTGCCCGTTCACAGTCCTTACTCTTACGTAGCCATCTGATGTGATGAGAGAATGGCCCTTGCATGGTCATAGCACATTTCATCTCTCAGGGAAAGCTGACAATAAAGGACCGCTTTTACGGAGCTAGATTTGGCTAGGGGTCACTCATCTGCAACAACTGGTTGCCAATGCTCAGCCTCCTTCTGTGTTGTTGTTGCTGTCTCATTAGTTATGTTTATTTGAGACAGCTTCTCAAGGAGAGCCTAAGCTTGCCCTGAGCTCTCAACCCTCCTACCTTGGCTCCAAAGTTTTGGGATTACTGATGGGATAATTCTATCTTTACCTTTAAATGCCTTGGGTCACCTGGATGCTCACACATTCCCCCAACAACTCACACACCACCTGGCCCTTAATGGGAGGCTTTGGGTTGGAGACCAGATTGGCTTTTACTGGGTAAGACCCTAAAGTGGGACATGGTAATGGCCAAAGTGGGAAGTTACATGACTTGAGTTGCAGAGGTAAATCTGATCTCTCCCATCTTTGTCCCCATCTTCTGAGATTCCTGATCTCTGGCCTAAATAATTTTTGCTAAAAGTATCTCAGAAATAAATTTCTTTGTGAAAAAGATCCAAGTAGGTTTAGAAGATAGAAAGGTAAAGGGACTATTTATATAAGGTGGGATACACCAATAAGTCACAAGGCAAGTTTTAATGGACTATGGTGGTATCTGTTACATAACTGAATAGGCTAGGCAAAGCTGGGCATGGTGGTTCATGCCTGCAGTCCCAGTACTTGGTAGGTAGACACAGGAGGATTAGGAGTTCAAGGTCATTCACTGAAACCAATTTGGGCTACACAGGATCCTGTCAAACAACAACAACCCCCCCCCCAAAAAAGGGGGAAAAAAACAAAGAAATATAATATATTGAAAGGCATATCCAAAATCTTTGTCAGTTGAGATGGTATGGGCACTAACCAATCAGATTGGTGTATGGTGATCAATTAGGATGGAAACCCACCCTCCCTCTGTGTCTGTTGGTTCTGTATCCATATGTTCAACCAACCATGGAGGAGAATTTTTGAGAGGAGAAAAAAATTACACCTCAATTGAACAGGCACAGACTTGTTTCTGGACAGGTTCTGTGAACAATCTACTATGATCTATTTCCATAGAATTTACATCACATTGGGCATCACAGATACTCTAGAGATGACTTAAGCGGATGAGAGGATGTGGTGGGTCATATGCAAACTTGTACCATTTCACACACAGGTCTTGGGCACTCAAGGATTTTTGGTATTCATGTGGAGTTGTGGAACAGATCCCGGAGAGTATGGAAAGACCACTGTAAACAATAGTTTTGTTGTTTACAAACAGCTATTGGCCAGAGCATTGTGGGTCATCTGAAAATCAGCCCAAGTGCTTTGTTTGTTGTTATTGTTGTTTGTTGTTTGTTGTTTTCTGTTTAGAGTAGTTTATTTTCCCCAAACTGGAAATAGCCCAAATTTTTATCATCAAATATTTGAATTCGGGCTTAATTTAAGAAAAAAAAATGGTGTCATGACCCAAAAGCCTAAAACTGTCTCTTTTTCTCTAACTCCATAGTCAGAACCAAATGTGCTGATGGTCAATTTAAAATTTTGCATCTGAGCCGGGCGTGGTGGCGCATGCCTGTAATCCCAGCACTTGGGAGGCAGAAACAGGTGGATCTCATGAGTTTGAGGCCAGCCTGGTCTACAGATTGAGTTCCAGGACAGCCAGGGCTACACAGAGAAACCCTGTCTCAACCCCCCCCCAAAAAAAAAGAAAAAAAAGAAAAATTTTGCATCTGAAGATGCCTATGCAAGATCATAAACCCTACACTCCCAAAGGAAGATACTCAACCTGGGCTTTACTGCTCAGTAAATTTTGACACAGTGCTAGATGCAATTTAAAATTAGTGTCTTCCAAGCTAATGCAATCTCCTCATAGCTTTTATAAGCAGGTCTCATTTCCCATGCCTCGTTTTGGTGTCTTTTTAAGATAGACTGTTTTTCTTTGAGAATTTCATGAATATACAGAGTATTCTGTTCATCCCTCTCCCTAACTCCTCTTGGATTTACCTCCCACTTCCTTCCAACTCCATGTCAGTGTGACACCATATCCATCTAGTAAAACAACAGTAGTATGTAGGAAATACTGTTGCATGCTTTATTCCAGTTATAGACTCAATGGGCCACAATGCCAAGTGTATTTTGTATGGTGGATCACGGTCAAACAAAAGTCAGAGCAGGGCCTGGCTCATGATAGGAGCTTAGTAAATATTTGTTGATGAAATGATCGAATGAACGCAAAGGGGAGGGCTGGCAATGAGGAAGCACGCTCAGGGCCCGGAGCCTGTGGCGGACAGAGGCGGAGGGAACTGGGTGGAGGTAAACTTACTTGTTGAGCTTTTTGTTTATTTGCTGGCTTTGGTCCCAGGTGAGAACATTCAGCAACCATTTCTGTGATGGAGAAAGGAAGAGTGGGCTTAAGGGTACCCACTGCCTTCTTCAGCCCCGCCCCCACACACACCCTGTCTCTGGCCTTGGCAATATAGGTGGATCCACCCAGGAACTATGCCCGCCCTTGTAGAATAGCTGAGGACACCAAGGGCCACAGGGGTGGCAGGGAGTGGAAATAGAGCTTACCTCTGAAGCCTCAGATGGCCACTGGGCCAAGCTGGTGGTCAGTGTCCATTCCTTAAAGCTGCAGGGAGAAAGGCCCAGAGTGAACACACGCTGCTGGCCTAGCACAGTCCTGCCGGCCCCAACCCACCAGGTCCACTCACCTGCAGGATTGCTTACACACTGATTGGCATCCCAGTTCTTCCCGGACAAAGGCCTGGTACAGCTGGTAGTAACAATACACTGGAGGATGGGAGAGACGGTGGTATGAACTTTGGGGACACAGCACCCTTCCTAGAGTCACCTGTGTAGCCTCCACCATCTCATACTGGCTATTTCTGTGTACATCTTTTACAGATGCTGAGGGTTGTTTTCTGGCAATCGGGAGTGGGGGATGGGGTGGTTGGGGTGGGGTGGGGTGGGGGTGACCAGTACTGGTTTGTGATGTCAGGAATGATATAATTTCCTGGTTAAAATTATGAGTTGGGAATTGGGTGTGGAGGCGCACGCCTTTAATCCCAGCACTCAGGAAGCAGAGGCAGACTGATCTCTGAGTTTGAGGCCAGCCAGATCTACAGAGTGAGTTCCAGGATGGTGAGGGCTTTCACAGAGAAACCCTGTCTCAAAAAACCAAAACCAAAACCAAAACCAAAACCAAAACCAACCAACCAACCAACCAACCAACCACACAAAGAAACACCATGAGGGGGCAGGGGAGGTTAGGCAGCCCTTGGATTCAGTTCTGTGACTTCCTGCCTGTGTGTCCTCAGGAAAGTGACTTAATCTTTCTGAACCTTGGCTCTCTGTTCTGTGAAAGAGTACTATCGACAGTGCCTTTTGGAGTTGACTATGGAGGCAAGCAATTAGCATAGGCTGTGACATAGCACTCAGTACAGAATTGAAAAGTACAATCCAAGCCAGGCTTGGTAATAGAAAGGGCCTCTAACACCTTTTCAGGCAAAAGGCAATAAAGACAGGAGCTCAGGAGGATCACAGGACAAGCCGTTCATCGACGGGGCAAGCTATTGCTCGGCCAAGCAGATTCCCATCCTGGGGTGTGCAAGGCTGGGGGTGAGAGCACTCACTCCAGCTGGGGTGTTGCTGGTAGTTGCAGTAATTGGCTGCTGGAGGCAGAGGCTGACTGTACTGGGCACAGCCACATTTTTCCACCATCTTTGTTTGGAAGCATGAATAAAGGCAGATCTGAAAGAGAATACCATACCGAGCAATGTTTTTAACCTCCTTGCAGGAAGAGGCTGGGAACTCCCTGCCTGCTTATCCACCATCCCAAAGCCCTTTCTGAGCACACTGTCCACAACACATACATATAAAATTAAAAATTTAAAGACCGCGTTTTTTGTTAGTTAGTTTGTTTGTTTCCAGGATGCCCAGCATGGAACCTTCTAGCCTCCATCAGAACTGAGCCAAGAGGTAATGCTCACAAGAGGAACTGTTATCGTGAGAGGGTCTGCTGAGAAGGTTCCCCATTATAACCAAATGGACTTTACCCCATCCCCACAAAGTGAGTTCTTAAGAAAGAGGCCCTGGATAAAGCTTAGTGATAAGGACACATATTTTAATATGTTCGTGCATTTCATGCACAATCTCGGAGAAATATTATACTTATCCAAAAGAGGGGAAAAGACACAGCAGAGATTTGAGTAATTTGCCTGAGGTTACACAGAATATAGATATAAATTGACATTTGGGCCAGGTGTCCCAGCACTCAGAAAATAGAGGCAAGGAGCACAGCACTTGGTGGGCCAGCCTGAGCTACATAATACATTCAAAGATATATTGAGCTACAAAATAAGACCCTGTCTTAGGGGAAAAACAAAACAAAAAACAAAAACAAAAACAAGCCCCCAATATGCTGAGATGTAAGCCTGAATGGCTTGCCTTTGAATCCCCGACCCTATATTAGAAGCTTCCCGGGTATTGTGGTCCTAATCCTGAGTGATCCAGTGTGGAGGACTGGGAACTGAGTCCTGGGCCTTTAGGGCTGGCTGGCTTAGTCTTTGCTCTACTTTCCCCATGTCCCTTGGTGTCAGCACTCACGTGGTAGAAAGGTCCTGGAACTTCATTTGCTACGTAGGCCAAGCGAGCTTCTAGGGACACACCTGTCTCTATGTCCCATGTCACCGTGGGTAGGATTGCAAGCACGTATCTGCCTTTTCCTGGGGGTTTTGAGTCTGAACTCATGTCCCCATGCTTTCTGAGGCAAGTGCTTTATTTCCTAAGCCATCTTTCTAGCCTCCCTCCCAACCCTCCAATCCCCTGCTTTGCTCCTTTTATTCTGACAAGATGATATCTGTGGGTTTTCTAATATCCTAATAGGAGGCTGACTTTAGAGTTGCTGTAACAGTCCACCACTCACTGAACTTAAGGGCTGAAAACTGCAATGCCTGTAGAGCCAGTGATGTCTTATGCTATAGGGATCAGATCTGAGGATATCAGCTAATCTATAGCTTGTTCAATGCGATGGCTCCTCCTGTGGTCTGTCCTGCTGGGACATGGACTCCCAGATCCCAGATCACTACTAATTTTCCTCCCTCTCCTTTTTTTTGTTTTAGAGAAGCTAGAAATATAGATTTTTCTTATGACATTTCCTAATTGTTTCTAATGTCACTCTGGTTAGAGCAATCAGCGTGCAACCCAGAGGAGTCCCGGAGCTGCCAACCAGCTCACGCTGATCCCAGTGTGACAGTCAGGGGAGTATAACCTCCCCAAGTCATGGGACACACATGGACTTAGAAGCCAAACTTTTGACCCCCTCGGCCAGTGTCTGCTGCTGGAGGTGTCCCTTCCGTCTATCCTTTGCCAAAGCCCATTTAGCATTAGACCTGTCTGCCTTGTACATTGTGTTCCACCCAAACCTCAGTGAATCAATTAAGCTCTGGTTACAGAGGACCGAAGAAGACTGGAATCAGCTGGCGTCGTTTGTACCTGAGGTCTTTGGACCAACCCCAGATATCCTCACCCTAGTTCCTGGTCTCAGGCACACCTCAGCCTAGATATAACATCATCTTTTGGATCCAGGCCACAAGTCAGAAATGAGGGCCCAGGTCATGCCATACCTGGAGAGAGTAGGCCGCGTTGTAAATGTTTGTGACGGGCACATCGCTGCCATCCTCTGTGCACTGGCTATAAGGTTCGCTCAGCTTGAAGGATTCTGTCTGCAATGGGAAGAGACATCATCTACGTCGTCCATAGCACACAATCGTCTATGTCGTCCTAGGGTCCCAGACGGGAGGATTCCCCCCTGAAGCTAAGGAATCGTTTATTTACTCACCTAAGTTTATCAATTGCCTGGTAGGTGTCTGGTGCAGTTGTAGACACTGGGAAATCCACAATGAGAAAAGTTGGAAAGTACTCTGCTCTCACTGGGCATATATGCAGGAAGGGTAGACAGCCAGATGGCCCGTGAGACGCCTTGTCTTACTAGCTTACTTGTCAACCAAATGGGGCTGGAGAGATGAGGCTTAGTGGATGAAGTGTTTGGTTCATATGTGTGAAGACCTGAGCTTAAATCCCTGAGTTTAGAACCCACAGAAAGCTGGACACAGTAGCTCCTGTGCCTGTTATCCTAGCACTCTGACCAGGAGATGGGAGGCAGACAGAGGACTCCCGGGAAGCTTGTGGTCCATCTAGCCTGAAATATGACAGATTCCTGAGGTTGTCTTAGACTCTACATGTGTCCTGTGGCATATATATCAGTGTGTCATGCATGTGCTCTCTCTCTCTCTCTCTCTCTCTCTCTCTCTCTCTCTCTCTCACACACACACACACACACACACACACACACACACACACACACACACACATTCACACTTGCATACCCGCACTTGAATTTTTAAAATGAGATAATTTTAGATGATGCTCAGACACTGGGTAGAGAGGCTTAAGAGGACAAGACATTCAACCTTTTAGACTGATTAGTAAGGCCTCTGAGAAGGCCCTTTGGTCGAGATAAAGACCAGAACTAAGAACAAAATTAATATACTTTAAATAGTAAACACATAGAGCCTAGGCTCTACTATCCCACGTACCTTATCTGCTACAGAAAAACTGTAAAATTTACTACTCAGTAAGATAAGGAAAGATCTGTTTGTCCCCTCAAATATGGGCTTACACAAGAGTCTTACAGTACAAAATGAAATAACTCCCCACTGGACTGCTATAAAAGCACCATTCGCCACCCCTTCCGCGTGATGTGGACCCTCTCTGGGGCCTCACTCACCATACTTTTGCAAAGTAATTTCGGTACATTCTCTTTCTCTGCTTTTATGCCCTGGTAAATTCTTTTATGTCCTACGATGGTTAGTTTTAAATATCAACTTGCCACAACTTAGCAGCACCAGGGAAGAGAATCTCGACCGTGTAATTGTCTTTCTCTGGTGGGTCTGTGGCTGAGTGTGGAGAGGTGGAGTTTTGGTCATTGCTTGAAGTAGGGAGACTTGTCCCCAATGTGTGTGGTGCCCTTCCCGCTTGGGGCCCTGGGACGGCCGAAGGACGGAGAGGGATCTGCGCAGAGAGCAGGCAGGGGCTGCATTTGTTCCTCACTGCTCTTGACTGGATGTGACGTGACTCATGCTCGGGTCCCTTCACTTCTTTGAAATAATAGATTATAGCTCGGAGTTATGAGCCAAATAAGCCTTTCCTTCCAGCACCTGCTTGTGCTCAGGGTGGGTTTGCTCTCTTCTGTTTGGTTTTGAAGCAAAGAAATAAGACGGGAGCACAGACGTGCCACCAGATTTCCCCACACGGCTTCCCAAGGCACCTTTCTTACGTTGATTCAATATAAACTGGCAGAAGGGAGCTGGCCTTGTGAAGAACTGAGGCCTGAGCGCCAGGCAGAGAGAGCAGCAGAGATTGAGGTAGGAAGGGCCATGGGGCCCGGAACAGGGCAGAAGAGAGAAGTCTCTGGGGCTGGGAATGTAGCTAAGTGGTAGAGCCCTCATCTAACCTGTGTGAGTTCAATCCCCAGCACAGGGGTCAGGGATAGAGATCTCTGGCAAAGAATCAGAGAAGGAGTTAAGGCAAACCTACTAACCCTGCTAAGAAAACTGGGCTCAGCTTTCTGAACGGTAACGAGCCATCTGTTTATCGGCTGGAAGGGGGACTGGAAGGTTAGGCAGAAGCACTGGGGGGGTGAGATGCCCGAGGTTCCTGTCCCTGTGGCAGGGCCCATTTTCTTGCCTTCTGGCTCTGGATGTTGACTTTCTTAGAAGAATCCTAAAGAGAAATTGTAGCCAGCCTAGAGTGAGGGTCTGCAGTCCGCTTGTATGTGAGAAAGCATTGTGCACCCATACACCCGTGCATCTTGTTATTGCTGTAGATAAGGCCCAACGAGGCACAGGATGGCTCGTTTCTAAAAGAAAGATGACTGGGCAAAACCAAGAGCGGAGAGGCACAGAGACAGACCAGAGGCTCGGCCACCGGCTGCTCTTTCTCTGTTTTGTAACTCATCTACTGACCCATTAGTTTCCCTCAATTAACTGCAAGTTCCTGAAGGGCAATTGGCCATGCTCACTTTGAAACTTTGGAACAACAGAAGCAAGCAAAGGTGAAAGTGACTGCTTCACTTTGATGGACAGACAGACAGACATTATTGTTTCGCAACCTGTTCTTTTCACTAATATATCAATGACAAATGAGCCTGTTTCCAGTCAGTGCAGAATCAATGGACTCAAAGCTGAATGGCAAATCCATTTGGAGATTCTAGTGTTTGCCAAGGCTGGGCTGAGAAATAAGAGACAGAGAATCCAAACAGTAGCTCTGTCCAAGGACACCTTCATTCCTTGTCACCCTTTGGGCTGTTCCACGCTGCAAGCTCCTTAAAATCTTGGTGGCCAAGATCTTGCTGAGCCAGTGTGCACAGAGTCAGTCGGCCACAGGCTCTGCTTGCATGCTGCAGCAAGTACACCATCTGGCATCCAGGTAAGGGGGTCTGTGTGCTCAGGTGAGCTGAGCGAGGCCCGCAAAGGTGGCTGGGACTCGGGCAGTCCACGAGTCCTGAGAAAGCACGGAAGTCATAGACTCCAAATGATGTCTCAGGACCCAGCGGTCTTTATTTGCAATGCTGCTTGTTCCCATGAGAGCCTTGGGTGGTTCAGGGCTTTCTCCTTACTCATTTCTAATAAGTGGAGGTCTTTCCTTCAGACTCAGCTGGAAGAACTTTGCCAGGTGTGCCCTGCCACGCCCCCAGATCTTATTCATACTGACTGCTCCTGAGATCCTGCTTTGTGCAGAAAGTCAAGCTCCTGGCTTCACCCAGGTAAAGGTCTGTGAAGAGAACCCAGGCTGCACAAGGTGTAGCTGTGGCTCCTGCTGCCTGTCTCAAAACTGTGCAACACCTACATCTGTCTCAGGCAGGGCCCTATAGAAGGCTGAGCGGTAAGCAAAATGGTCACCCAGCCCACCCAGAGCAAGACTACAATCTGTTTCCACCATGTACATTTTGGGGTGAGACTTCTTGAGGACAAAAGATTTTCTCTTTTACAGAAGGAATGTCTTCATTCCACTCAGTCCCAAGAGGGTGTGTCTGAAATGGTGCACTGTACTGTTCATAGAAGCGGACCCAAGACCTAACCCTGCCTCTGACCATCTTTCCTGACCACACAGCAGGGTGGTAGGATTCTGAGCCCTCCTTGGGGACCCCCTCTGCAGCAACCACATGATAGCCAATGGTCAATCATCCCTAAACAAGCTGTAGGGACAGGCTCACTAACTATACAGTCAGAGATACGGGGTCACGGGGTTGGAATAAATCTGAATTCAAATCCCAACCATGCTACCTCAGACTGAATTGTTTGGTTTCCCTAGGCTTCAGGGATTTTTCCTGAAAACAATTTACCATATGCTTACAGTAATCTCTTACCTGTGCCACATAGTTAATTTTAATGGTCAGCCTGACAGTATTTAGAATCATCTAGAAAACATATCTCTGGGTATATCTGTGAGAATATTTCCAGAAATGTTTAACTGAGGAGGAAAGGCCATCTGAATATAGCCACACTATTCACTATGTTCATCTCTGTGTCTCCTGACAGAGGACAAAATGTGACCAGCCAGTCCTGCCAGTCATCTCTGCCTCCACAATGGGCTGTATCTTCAAACTGGGTGCCAAAATAAACCATTTTATCCTTATGTTGCCTCGTCGGTTGTGGGATGGCAAACATTGCCAGGAAGTTTGGTAAGGTGGAGCAGGCTGAGACCCAGAGACTTGGTGGGCACACACCGGAGGCTGAGGGGACTTCCAGCTCCCTTCCAGACTCCTGACTTGGAACACGTGCCATGCACCTCACATAAAAGAAATGTGTCCTATGGTCACGTAGGCCCAAAACTGAGTTTTTCATGCTAATGAGGTACCTAGAAGCCCAGAGGGCTTAGCCAATAAGCTTTCCTTCCCAGACAATCCTCCAAGAAAAAGGTATTTAATCTAAGGGCTACACTGAGAAATGGGTATGGTACATTATGCATCCATTTTCCACCATGAACAGCTAATACACTGTTTAGAACTGTCGACTATCACTTTCATCAAGAACTGCTGTGGGGAACCATGAAGGCATTTGACTACAGAACCCTACAGAGCCGCAATTGAGATAAGCCAGAGCTCCCCATCCCCCACAGCTCTTCCGTGGCTCCCCGGGGTGCCTGGATGTCAAGAGTCTGAGAACCCCACGGCCCCGGCCTTGTCACAGGCCTGGTGACCCCCAAACCAGCTTCAGCTTTCCCACATCTCAGACTGTGCTTCCCTCCCCCCACTCCACCCCCCTGCCAAGCAGTGTCTTGTAGCTTCCCTACAGCCCAGCACCTGCCCCTGCGTGGGGTGGGGTGAGCACAGTCTGCCCAGTCAGTGTTTTGTCACAGCAAGGAGAAAAGTCAGGAAGATACCATGCCAATTCACTGAACATCTAATAAAATTGACTTTCTAATAAAGCAAGGTCCAGTGAGGTCTCACTTAGTCCTCTGTCCTCCTAGTACATCGCACCGTCCTCCTAGTGCATCGCACAGCCTGCTGTGGAGGAAGAACAGCAAGCCTGCCCTGTAGCAAGGGACATCACTGTGGGTTCCAATTCTTAACCAGAGAGCTGGGGGTTGTGACTAGAGAGCTCCTGCCTTCCTGTCCCCTACCCATTCTTTCCTTTCCTTTTAGTTTGGAGAAAAAGATCTCACTATGCAGACCCGGAATGCCTAAAACCTGTCATCCTCCTGCTTTGGCTCCTTGAGTGGGGCAGTTGCAGATGTGTGTCCCCCTACCTGGTGATTCGGGGTGTAGCTTTCCTAGCTCTCGGAACTTTTTGTAAGCTGAATTGTTTATTTACTTAATTTAACCCTGAAGAAAGGTTTTGGTACTGGTGCCAAGCCCTGCTCTGTGAGGGGAAATGCATTTGATCTGAGATTGTTTTCATTCCCTTTAAAACTGGAACACTTGAGTTTTTGCCGGGGGGGGGGGAACTCAATATCGCAGTCACAGAGCGCTTCACATATGGCTGCTAAGGGAGGGCCATGGTTCCAGTCCAGAGTCCCTCCTCTTTGTTCTCTGCCTCTCCTTACGGGTGTGAGTACTCATCAGACCTAGTGCTAAGAAAGTACATAGCACAGAGCTTCGCCACAAAGGTCACTTTTAATTATGAGAGTGTATGTGTGGTCCACTCATGACCCATCCTCTCTCAGCCCAGCAGCACAAGCGACTGGTGTCCCCACAGCTGACCTCCAGCCAAAACAAACCCTTTTATCCTTAAGTACCTTCAACAGACATTCTATCTGTTGAGACCTAATTGACCACTGGTAATCTTTGCCTCGGTGGTCCACAAATACCTTTTTTCCTCCAAGCAAGCTGCAACAACTTTAGGTTTCCTCTCACAGCTTATATATACTAGCAAAATCTTTTTTAAAGGTTTCCTTCTTATTATTTATTTATTTATTTACTTTATAACCCAATCACAGCCCACCTTCCAATATCTTAAACATACCATGTCTGTGGGAGTTTGCAAAAGATTAGCCAAGACTTGCCATTTCATAAAGAGATAAAGCTTGCTTTCCAGTGGTTTCAACCAATCTGGGTAGGTCACATGACTCACACTTTGGCGATGGTTAGGAACAAGCCTGATACAAGCAGATCTTGAAAAGTGCACGCACATCAGAATTAGTCTTCTCTTGCTGACCTTGGAGACACCCATGTGAACATGTCCAAACCAGCTGTCTGGTGAGGAGAGGCCACAGGGAGGAGACACAAGGTGGCCTGGCAGACCTAATACTTCACCCTACATGCCATGACCAGCACTGATTGAGGTCAACACAGTCTGGTCTGGATCAGAGAGACTTCCCAGATGAACCCAGTGCACCATCCACCCACAGACTGACCTGATACTTGGTGGCTTGAAGCCACTGGTTTCGAAGATGGACCATAAGGAGCAAAAGTTAAGTGATACTGTCTAACTCTCAGCTCAGAATCTCCCCACCCCCTAAAACCTCTTCATCTTAGCTAATTGCATGATAGTCTATTCAGCTGTTCAAGCTAGAAACCTAAGTTTCAGTCTAGAAACGTCTCCTGCATCGCTTTCTGTCATCAGGAGATACAGAGAGGCATCTTTAAATCATCTGAGTCCTCGTTCTTTTTCCTGTCTGACCTGACGTTGTCCCTCATTAGGAGTATTGAAAGTCACCCATTTCTTCTTCTGTCCCCACTTTCTCTTCCTCAGAATCTCCTCTGCCACCACCCTGCACTCACCTGCCTAAATTACAGATCTTGTCCCATCAGTGTCCTCATTGCCTGGTGACTCAAGCATTCTTTCACTGGCCTCAGCTCACCTTTCAAATGCTAACTCCCTCTTGATTCACTTCAGTCCAATAGACAGACCTTACTGCAACAGCAGGGGGCCTTCTATTACACAGAATTCAGGCATTGAATAAATAACCTTAAAGTACACAGCGGGTCTGAGTATGAGGCTGCCTGTATCCCAAGTAGTTAATAGGCTGAGGTGGGGATTGGTGGGTTCAAGGCTGAACTGGGCTACATAATGAGACCTTGTCTCAAAATAAATATAATGATGGCCAGGCGTGGTGGCACACGCCTGTAATCCCAGCACTTGGGAGGCAGAGGCAGGCGGATTTCTGAGTTCGAGGCTAGCCTGGTCTACAGAGTGAGTTCCAGGACAGCCAGGAGTACACAGAGAAACCCTGTCTCAAAAAAAAAAAAGTATAAATATAATGATGATGATAGTAATAAAGACATGGGGATGTAGCTTACTGGTAGAGAACTTGCCTAGAACACCAATACAGTAGATAGATAGATAGATAGATAGATAGATAGAACAAAACAGTAACATATAGTCAGATTGAAAACATGTTTTAAAACTTTGTCTTGGGGCTGGAGAGATGGCTCAGTTATTAAGAGCTCATACTGTTTTAGCACCATAGTTCACATTCAGGCACTTACATTGCGAAATTCACATTGGGATCTGACACCTTCTGGCCTCCATGAACCCCTGTACACGCACACATGCACATGTGCACACACACACATACATATACACATGTAAACAAGTCTTTATAAATAAACTGTATCTCCATTGCATATGCTGATCCTTTCTTTCTCATTACTCTTTAAATAATACAGCATAGCTATGTAATATTTACATTGTATTCATATTTAGAGGGTGTGTAGGCTCTATGCAAATGTGACCTCATTCTATACAGGGACTAGATTGATCGTCAAAGAATTCAGCCAATTATGAATAGGAAATGCTGGGAGAAATGCATTGCTGACTGATTTTACATTAACTGATACAGCTAGAGACATATCTGAGAAGAAGGAATTTTAATTGAGAATGTGCCCCATAAGATTGGCCTGAAGGCAAGTCTGTGGGGCATTTTATGGATTGGTGATTGATGTGGGAGGGCCCAGCCCATTGTGTGTATTGCCCCCCACGGGGTGGTGATTCTGGATGCTTAAGAAAGCAGGCTGAATAAGCCACGAGAAAAAAACAACAGGAAGTAGAACTCCTCCATGGCCTCTGTGTTAGCTCTTACCTTCCACTTCCTGACCTGACTTCCCTGGGTGATGGAGTACAAACTAAAAGATGCAAGAAAGCCTTTCCGCCAAATCACCTTTGCTCATGTTGTCTTAGCACAGCAGTAGAAACCTTAACTAAGACTAGCATTTATAATGAAAATCTATATACTTTTATTTACATAGCATTCATATGATATTGAATATTATAAGTAATCTAGACATGACTTAAAGCATACAGTGTATGTAAATACCGTGCCATGGATGTCAGTATCAGTGAAGAGTCTTAGAAACCATTTCCTTCCAATGTTACAGGACAACTGTATACCATAGAAACTTAGAATACCATGATGCCAACATTTATACAACAAAATTCAATGTCATTCAAACTGGAGGATATCTAGTACCACGGAAGATGCAGGTGGTATATCTTGAATTAGAGTAACTCAGAAAAAAAGTTTCATTTTAATAATAAAAATCAACAAATTTAAAACTTAGAAAAGACAATGGCAGGACTATTCCCTACTTCCAACTATGGGTGGCAAGATGGTTAATTTTGACTGTCAACTTGAGTGCATTTGGAGTCACTTAGAAGACACCGGGTGTCTGTGAAAATGTTTCTAAAGAGGTTTAGCTGAAGTGGGAAACCCCACCTTGAATGTGGGCAGCGCCATCCTGTAGGCTGGGGTCCCAGACCAAATAAAGGAGACAGACAAAAAGCACGCTGAGCACAGGCATTCCTCCTCTGCTTCCTGGCTCTGGGCCCACTGAGCAGCCCCTCCCGGGCCTGCTGATGTCCCTTCCTTTGCATCATGAACTGTACACTCAAACTATGTGGCCCAGTTAAATCCTTCTTTCTTTGTATCGCTTTTGTCTTTATGTTATGTTTTTCTTCACAATGAGAAAAGCAACTGAAACAGATTAAATAAAGGGAAACTTTTTTTCTTTGTATTTTGTGATACGGTCTAAGTGTTTTTTTTGTCTTACAAAACAATTTGTACTCCTAATTAATGGTAGAAACAAGTTGCTCAAAATATGAAGTTAAGAGATTAAAAACTTTGTAGAGAAAGAAATATAGTTAATACTTTTCATCCTGCAGAAAAGAAATCAAACTGGGTAAAGTATTAAATGAAGTGGTAAAGTAACTGGAAGAAGATTCACTTCAGTATCTGATATCCAAGAAGGGAAATCCTCAATAAACATACTGACAGAGGAGAGGAACCGGGCGGTGCCTGTGCAACACTCAGTGCTTTTCACTGAAAAACACTGTAAGACGCTCAAAGGAGAGCACAAACTAGGAAAGACGGTTTTCAACACATACAACTAAATTCGTATATTTTATATATGTAAAATTAGTATTCTTCATATATGATACAACGGTATATTGTTCTATAGTAATATAGACATATCATCAATGTGTATTTATCTCATAAAAGAAGGGATTATTAAAAAGAAAAGATAAGCCTTCCCTAACATCTCTGCCTCCCCTCAAACAAGTGTCCATATGTAACCCTGGGCTGGCACCAAATCTGTTACTTCTTCCACCTCCCAAGTGCTGGGATTGCAAGCATTCATTACCATGCCTGGCCACATCGTTTTTCTTAAAACACGCACAGTAATGCTAATGTGCTCTTCTGAGCATTCTTTATGTGCCAAGTATGCAGTGCACGTAACACGAAGTGCCTAGCAGACATTGACTCACTGAACTCTCACCAGCCCCAAAGCAACAGTTTTCTCACCACCCCCATTACACAGGCGAGGTCACTGAGGTGCAGCGATTAGACAACTAAAGTGTAAAGCCAGACCCCATGGATCCTAAATCCTTGAGCTTCTTTGTGAAAAGAATGTATGGGCAACTTGAAAATGTTGCTGGGTTTGCAATACAGTGAAGTTGCCTCTCTGCTCTGTGATTCACCCCTACACCTTCATGGTGTGAATGATCCGCCCTTGCTCACTTCCTCAACTCCCAGTCAGCGTCTAACTATTGTACTCCAGTTTCTGTTCCGCTTCTTCCACTGAAGGCTATGCTGGCAAAGAGCGCCAGTGCCCTCTTGGTCTCCAGACTCACTCAGAGAACGAGCAAACGCCTGCCTCTCACCTTTCATCTCGCTTGACCTCTCAGGTACACATGTCAGACCTTCCTCATGCTCCCTCCCATTTACCTTACACAGATTCTCCCTGGCTTCTGTTTCTCTGCCTCTCTATTCCTCTCTGATCTTTTTCTGTTCATCTCCTGAACAGTTCATGTTCAAGGTTCGGTTTCAGGTCTTGGATGATGGCATTTATTTCCAAGTCTAGAATTATCTCTCAAATTTTCTCCTGAGCTGCAGGTTCAAAGTATCTACTTACTGGATATTCTTAAAAATAATGTTTTTATTTGTGTCTTATGTGCATTGGTGTTTTGCCTGCATGCATGTGGGTGTGAGGGGGCCAGATGCCCTGGAACTGTTGCAGACAGTTGTGAACTGCCATGTGATTGCTGGGAATTAATCCCGAGTCCTCTGGAAGAGGAGCTGGTGCTCTTCACCACTGAGCCACCTCTCCAACCTCCTTACTGGGCATTTTAATTTCATCTGGGTTTGCCCTTGAGACACAGCAAGGTGGGCAAGTCTTGAATCTTCTCTACACTTCCTCTTTTATTCCTTAATTCTTAGTCTGACATTGACCTGCCCCCAGCCCATTCAGGACCCAAATATCCACGCAGTCTCCCCAGCCTTTCTCACATGCATCAGCTGTCAAGCACTGCTGCTTTAACAGTGTCTCTGCACCTCCCCCTGGCTCACCTTCACAGCGATGGTCCTATTGAATGAAGGTCTTTAGAGTTCTCTCTGGGATTGTTGTGAATCCAGCATGTTGACTGGATTTTAACCAAAGTGATCTTTTAAAAATCAACTCCTCAAACCCCTGCTCTTTCTGTGACAGTCTCCTGAGTGCTAGAATTACAGGCACGTGCCACTGTGTTTAGCTTTCAAGGTTAAAAAGGCTTTACTGTGTGGCTTAACATCCTACCTATGGCCCTGCTGTAATTGCCCCACTCTCTTTTTGGACTAGTCCTTCCTGACATCACTTGCCAGGAACTGATTCTTCAAAATGTATTGTTTAGGAAGCTTTTTCAATAGCCTTTGTCTGGCCATCCGTTCATCCATTCACCCACCCATCATCCCTCCCTCCCTCTTTTCCTCCCTCCATGCTTCCATCCACTCATTCCAAAATTCTTCATCCCAGAAATTACTGTGGATATGTTATGTTCTAAGGCTGGATATGAGACAGACAGGGTCCAGGTTTCCCTAGACATAAGCACTATGTTGCAGATGTGTGTTGATTGATCAATCAATCCTCAGTCTGTGTGTGTGCACGTGCAAGTGTATGTGCATGCATGCATGTGTGCATGCCTCTGTGTGTGTGTGTGTGTGTGTGTGTGTGTGTGTGTTGCTTGAATCCAGAATATCATGCACACCAGGCAAATGCTCTACCAGCAAGCTTCCTCCAAGCCTAGGTGTGTTGATTTTTGTCTTCCTCTCTTAAAGGTTGGGTTCATCTTTTGATATTCAGAGTTTTGGACATGTTAAATCCAAAAGGCCTTTAAAAAAACAAGAAAAAGTTTGTTGACCAATTCCCTAAGTCTATCAGCTTAACACACCCAGCAATAATAAATAATAAGTAAACAAACAAATAAACGTGAAAAATGTGAAAAGGAAGCCTAGTTTGTTTGGATTTATTCTTAGTGACTCCCTGCTGACCTCTCGGTAATCCTTGTCTTTTTGTTGTTGTTGTTGTTCTGCACGGTCATCAATCATACCTCTGGCTGACTGACCCTGCTCTATGGCTTTGATTTTCTACAGGTGTAGCTGAAAACTCAATCAGATCCTTGTTTACCCACCATCAGTATAGAGAATGTTTGCTTAACAATATGATGGGTGTTTCCAAGCTCAAAACAGAGACCCAGAGGGCGGGTGGAATCCATTTGCTTTTGAACTTCTGCAAGCTTGCTTAACTCAACCGTTTGTAGACACTTAGAGAGAGGCAGGAGGCTGAGAGCCCGTGAAAGAATAAGGGAAGAAGGAGTTGAAAAGTCCAAGTCCGTCTTGAGAGTGTACAGAAAAATAGAGTGGGAAAGGTTGGGTGGAAATGGTCACTGTTGTCTTTGGGGAGCTTTTGGCTTGTCGGCAAAAAAATTAGTGGTACACCAGGTTTTCCAATTCCTCACTTGAGCATACTGAAGACTCAAGACATTTGTGTCTCCTTGGGAAATCAGCATTCATATAGCCCAAGCTATATACATTATCTATCTCTTATATTGGAACAAAGGTCCAAAGTGATGAGCACCTGAGAGCATCTTCATCACCAGATGGCTCTCAGAATGGTTTCCTTGTCATCACATTGAAGCAACAGATGTTCTGTGTACCACCGCCATCCTACATTTTCATCCCTACCAATGAATCTTAAATCACATTTCCTCAGAGAAGCATACCCTGAATCTCACTTTCCCTGAGTCAGTATCCCAATCCTACAGTTCCAATGTATGTCTTCAAAATCCACATGTCAGAAATGTAAGCCCCAAACCCACATGCTATTGTTTGGGACTGGGATCTTTGGAGATCATTGGGATATAAGGACATGAAGGCGGTCCCAATGATGACATTAGTAGCTTTAAAAGAAGAGCAACCTAAGCTAGAGCATTCACTCTGTGAGGTCCCTGCCCTATTATGGTGCAGCACAAAGACTCTTTCCAATGGTCACAGTCACGCTGGACTTCCCAGCTCCAGAATATAAGCCAGACAAAAGCCTCTACTTAGAAACAATGCAGTTTTAAGTATTTGAACAGAAAACTGACCAAGACACCCAGGGTATGTCTAAAGCCCTCCTATCACCTGCCTCTAGTTTTGTTTTTTGAGGTAATGTCTTTCCTTGTGGCCCAGGAAGGCCTAGAACTCCTCAGCCTTGACTTCCAAAGAACTAGGGTTATAGACACATCACTATACCCACCCTCCTTCCTCCTTCCTAGCACATGGTGATTCTAGTGTGCCATTTGCATCATTTCTCACCGCTGATCCTCTCCTCTGGACTCGCCTGTGTGTAGCACTTGTGAAGTACTCAGAAAATAACTGTTGGATGGATCAATGATGGGTGTCAATCAAACCTTGAATGGCTACCACGTCACCTCCTAACCCCCGGCTGAGAATCATGTACATTTCTAAACCACATTTCCTGGTAGTACTGACTATTGATCAGCACAAGACTTTGATCTTTGGTACATCTTTCAGATTCTAGTTTAGAAAAATTTGGCCATGGTGGCCAACTGGATTTGGAAACCGCTGCTCTGGAGACTAAGTGTGTGAGGCACAAGGGCTGGGAGTTTACAGTGAGCCATTAAGCACAGATTCAAATAAAGACATAAATAGTCCATAAAGAGATAGTTTGTCTAGTTTATCTACTACACACAGGTTAAAAAAAAAAACACTCCACTAAGGAAAAGGAAAAAACTCCATTATCCATATAATGATACAATGTTCTCTTGTCAGAATATCAAAGATTAAGATTGAAATAATTAACTATGTTGGTGGGTGTCTGGGGTTCATATATGCTTCCTTTGATAGGAGTGTAGGTTCCAGAACATGCCTGGTTCCAGGATACTGAACATCAAAGACTTGAGGGTAGAAAGGGTTCTTGATAAATGATGTGAAATTGCTGGGGTACAGGTATTTGAAAACCCCATGACTGTAGATTGGCCTGTGAGTGGTTGCTGCTGTGCCCTCCATGTGTCTGAATGTATCCTAGAAGAATGTGGTCCGCTCTCCTTACAAGACTGACAAACCTATACCAAATGTCTGATGCTTTGGTTCCATGAACACTAGTGCTTCGTTCTGTTTTTAACAAGAGAATCTCCTAGGTTCTTTCCCTAGGTGCCATCCTGTGCTCGCTAACCCACAATGTGAACTTGAATGTGACTCCTGGAATGACCAATGGGGTAGCCACTGAAAAGCACAGACCCCTGCTCTTGTGGAAGACAGTATCCTTTTGCATTAGCTGTACCTCCTTAGCCATCATTCAAAACAAGAAGTAGTCCTCCTCTCTAAACACAAGCCGGTGAATATCCTCTTACCAGGTGCATTCCTATGGAAGTGGACATTGCTGTCTCAATCTCGGTCCCCACATCTTCAATGAAGGGGTATTCATTCTGCTGGTGGATGAGCACCTTGGCTCCAGTGGAGGACACCAGGAAGGGGTTGTATTCATCTTCATTAATGTATAAGATGACTTGAAGCCCTGGGAGACAGAGCAGCTTGTTGTGATCAAAGGCTAGAAAACACAGTCCCCAGAGGTCTAGGGGGCCTCCAATCCAAGACTCAGGAACTTCCAGAATGTACTAGGTAGGTGAATACCAGACTGGAATCTCTAAGACAGTAGGGCTTGTGTTTAATCTGCTTATTGCAAGTTCAAAGGAGTGGTTCAAACACATACTACAGTCATAGTGCTGGCTAAGAGTAAGTTCCTGTTCAATGTAAAGGAACTGGCTGAGACAATCAAGTGTGTGATTGTTGACAAAGGAAGATGTGCTGGGCATCCAAAGGTACCTGCAGTGCTGTGGCTGCTTACGGAGGTAGAGCTAGGAAAGAGCTAAGATGTGATGGTGTATCTGGTTGCTGGTTTAAACTCTTTCCTTCTCCTGCTCGTGTTCTCTATGCAAGACATATTCTGTACCCAGTGCCATATGGAACTTTAGAAATTGGAAATCAGGTCAGATCACTGCTTGAAGTCTTTCAGCTGCATCTCTCTGGATATAGGGGAATGCCATTGTCTGCCCTGCCCTGCCTGCCACCGTCAAGGCTATGAAGATGTAGCCCAATCCAAGGCTCATCCTCAACTCATCCCACCCCCCTCCCTTTCTGGATCAGCTCCAAGCACACTGCTCTCATGTGGTAGTTTGCGTAAGAATGTTCCTCATGGGCTCATATGTTTGAATTCGTTGTCTCAGTTGGTGGAACTCTTTGGGAAGGATCAGGATTTATGGCGTTGTCGGAGGAGGTGTTGCAGGGGTAAGCTTTGAGGCTTCAAACACCTCCTGCCATCCCTAGTGAACTCTCTGCCTCCTGCTTACAGTTCAAGATAGGAGCTCTCAGCTCATGCCTCTGCTATGCCTTTGCTCCATTACCATGGACTCCGACCTACTGGAACTGTAAGCCCAATTAAATGCTTCCTTTCATAAGTTGTCTCAATCATGTTGTTTTATCACAGCAACAGAAAAGTAACTGATACACCTTAGTTATCTTTCTAGAACACCTTGGGTTCTTTTTCTTCTCTAGGTCCCAGACTGCTCCTGTGAGTATGTCTGAGCACCCCCTTTCTCAGCCCACACCCCTCTCCTGAGCCCAGCCCCTCTCTGCCTTTGCTGCTTCCTCCCCCTACCTCTCATTGGTATTATAATTAGATCACGTCCCTGCCTGGTTTCTCTTTCCACAGAAACCCAAGCTCCCTGAAAGCAGGAATGACAACTGTCTTGTTCCCCACTGCATACCTAGCTCCTCAAACTGGGGCCAGCATATAGCGGACAACCATTGTTTCCTAAATGCACCAGTGAGTGACTGGTCTGTGTGAATTGAAAGATGAGCACCTCAGAGCTATTCTAACCTCTTCTATTTGTTTTTTGTTTTTTGTTTTTCGAGACAGGGTTTCTCTGTGTAATCCTGGCTGTCCTGGAACTCACTCTGTAGACCAGGCTGGCCTCGAACTCAGAAATCCGCCTGCCTCTGCCTCCCAAGTGCTGGGATTACAGGCGTGCACCACCACGCCCGGCTCTAACCTCTTCTATTTGTAAATAAGGGAACTGGGCTCAGAGAGGGATGTGGTGTACTGGAGGCCACACAGCAGAGCCAAGACTCTGCCCCTCTTCTCTCAGTTCCCATCCAGCCTCTTGCCACTGCAATTTGCTCTCTGGGTCACAGCTTCTTATGGTCTTGGAAAGGGGCCATGGCGGCTTCACAGTTATGATAGTCAGGATTCTGAGTGCAGAATTCCCCTATAACAGAGCCTAGCTATTCCTAAGGAAAGCATATCTGAGTAACAAACTGAGTTCTATTTGCATTGAACTTTTCAAGACTTCCCATTGGCTTGGTATGGTGCTGCATGCATGCCTGAACCATCAGTATTCAGGAGGCCAAGGAAGGACGCTCACAAGTTTGAGGCCATCCTGGGCTACCTCAGCAGACTCGATCTCAAAATAAACAGGGGTTGGGAGCATAGCTTGTCAGCACAGTGCTTTCGTCACCACGTGCAAGGCCCTTAGTTGGATCCTCGGCAGCACAGAAAAGTTATAGACGGTATCTCGTTGTGAGGAAACCAAGCCAATTTGCCACAGGCTTGCCTTCCTTACCAAGTAGAAGTTAGCAGAAAGAGAACTGTCATAAAGGATTGTGATGGCTGTCTGCACAGTGTGTGTGGCTGGCATGTGTACCCTCCCTAGACCAGATTCACAGGAAGAAATGCCAGTCTCCGTGTTAAGGATCAATGGGGTCTTAAGGTCCTGGCTCTAATCTGATAGGATTGGTGTCCTTACAAAAAGGAGAGACATCACAGCACCCTCTTGAGACAAAGGAAGGGCCATGTGAGGACACATGCAGAAGACGGCCATCTGTGACCGAGAAGAGAAAAGAGTCTTATCTGAATCCTCAAGTGCCAGGGCCTTGACCAGGCCTGACCTTCCAACCTTTAGCATTATGAGAAATTACTCTCTATTGATGATGCTGCCCAAACTGCCCAGAATGCTGCCCATTTTGATATGGTAGCTTGAGTGTGTCGCAGATCGTATTCAAAGTGCTTTGAATAACGAGTATAGGAGCTACTGTCATTGTTCTCAGTTTATAGTTGAAGGACAATAACCAAGGTCACACAGTGAGAGGCAGAGCTGGGGTTTGGCTCCAGAATCTGTCATCTTAACTAAGCTAAAGGTGTGTCTGCCTGCCTAATCTCCTACTCAGCCCATCTGGGGTTAGCCCTGTTTAGACGCCACCTGCCCAGGATTAGTCACCCCGGCAAGAGTGGTTTGTCAGTTGAAGGAAGCCCAGCAGTGTCCCTGTAGCTCTCCCAAAGATAAAGAAGTCAGAAAGGAAAACTCCCATTGGGAAGAAAAGAATGAACACGAATGCTTGTAAACGCCCGTTGCGAAGAATGAACACAGATGCTTGTGTATGCACTGGGAGAGGGAAAGAATGGCTTTGCTTTAGGGCTAGGTGGAGAGGGTGGGAGGTGCAAATGTCCCCACGTGTACTGCTGCCATCAAGACAGCTACTCATGGCTCCTTCCTTGCAGGCCTCCTTACCGTACTCACTGCCTCCCATGGAGGTGCTGAGGATGGTGGCATTTTCTTTGTTGTTGAACGTGTAGCAGTTTCCGTACATTGGATGGTGGAAAAGCGTGAAGTTCCTATGGAGGAAGGGAAAGGTTAAGAAAGAGCTGGACTGGGGCTTGCCCTTGTGTATCTCAGTTGAAGTCAGGAAGCATTGTGCTGATGGGGAAAGCTTTCCTTTGAGATAATGGATGAGCATGTGACTCACTGGTCCCATTTTCCCTAGGATGAAATGAATAGGCTCCTCATTTTCTAGGGTTGGCAAGCCTTGATGTATAATTAGACCATGCTTTTGTTCTCCCTTTTATTCCTCTCTCCACTGTCTCTATTTTGATTTGATATTATTTTGTCTTTGACATAGGGTCTCAGGTGTCTCAGGCTAACTTCAAATTCCTTGTGTAGCCAAGAATAACGCTGAACATCCGATACCCCTGCTTCCATCTCCTGAGCACTGGGAGTAGAGGTGTGTACCACCATGCCTAGGGGTGGAACTCAGGGCTTTGTGCATGTTAAGCAAGCTCTGGATCCACTGAACTGTATCCTCAGCCCTGGTACGATATTCTTCGTGTCACATGACGGTACTCAGACCCTTCTACCCTTGAATTTCTCAGCCGACACTTGGAGCTTTTCAAACTCTCAGCTCTATGAAAATGATCTTTGGAGAAGGAGTCCCATCCTTTGGCCATCATGAAATTTCTTTACTCCCAGGGTGAGATTATCCTAATCACTCAATATTTGCATGGAACAATATACATATTAACATATAGAAGGGCCAGAAAGGCTTAGAACTCAAAAAAGAAGATAGTTAAACCCTTCAGACTGGAGGGATCACCTTGTAATGTCCCATCGACTTCATAGTCACCACCAGGGATCTGATTATTATATTCAAAGCAGAATGATCAAATATAAACAGTTGGCTATCTGCCTGCCTGCCTCCCTCCCTCCCTTCCCCCATCTCTCTGTCCCTTTGTCTCTCTGTCCCTTCTTTTTTCTTCTGTATCAGAGTAGTAGCTCTCAGACATAGGTATACATCACAGTAATATGCAAATCTACATGCATGCTATTGGCTACCTTGTGTCATTACAGGAAATTTAATGGGTTTAAAGATATCATGATTCCATGCCAGGGACAGTTTCCAAGTGATCCTGAAACCTAGCTCCCTTGTAATGTGTGGTTTTCCAAAGGGCAGAGTCAGTGCTCTCAAGGCCTACAGGTGAGCTCCAGATACATGGCAAGGACCTGAGCGTAGAGCCTCCAGTCCTCAGAGTGTCCCCTCCTGACCTGGCATCACAGGACATCCCATCAAAGAAGCAGGTCACCAGCAGTTCCTCGGCAGAGTAGCTCATGTTGATTTTCTTCTCTAGAGGCACCTGTGCCATGATGTTCATGTAGTGAAGCTTGTACCACTCCTGGATGGCATTGATTCCCGAGCTGAAGGTATAGGTGGCACAGTCAGATGTGTAATTTGAGCACTGTGAAGAAGAGGGAACAGCAGCCTGTCAGTCCTAGCGCTATCAGAAGGGCTGACGTGAGTGACAGATGCCAGGTAGGTCCTTGAGAACAAGACTGGCTTCCTCTCACTTCTGGGAGCTTGAAGAGATCAACTTCAAGCCTCAGGGATGAAAGAGAGAGCAAAGCAGGACATTGAGGTCAGTTCCTATGGCTTTCTACTTACTGTCTGCACTGGACAAGAAGCAACATCAGTTTTTAGGGTCCCAATATAAATATATTTAGGGTCTAGCTGATTAATGTCACTGTCTTCCTACTGAATTCCCCCATTTCTTTTTTCTTTTTCTTTTTTCTTTCTTCTTTCTTTCCTTCCTTCCTTCTTTCTTTCTTTCCTTCTTTCTTTCCTTCTTTCTTTCCTTCTTTCTTTCTTTCTTTCTTTCTTTCTTTCTTTCTTTTTTTTTTTTTTTTGTTGTTGTTGTTTTTTGAGACAGGGTTTCTCTGTGTAGCTCCGGCTGTCCTGGAACTCACTCTGTAGACCAGGCTGGCCTCGAACTCAGAAATCCACCTGCCTCTGCCTCCCAAGTGCTGGGATTACAGACATGTGCCACCACCGCCCAGCGAATTACCCCATTTCTTATCATAGACACAGTCTAGAAATCTGGGTTCTAGCCCAGACTCTTATGTTACTTCTTTGCAGGATCTCAGACAAGGCACTAATGTATGGAGTGTGTCACGGACAGAATGTTGGCTGGAATACCAACCTGCCCAGCACACAGCAAGCAGTTGGAAGGGCTCATGCTTGAAATACTTAATTATGAGGGCTCTAGAGAGAAGCCATGGAACATTCCAGGCATTTTCTTCATCCTGAGCTTGCAAAGTCTCCTGAACAGACAAATGTCCAAAGAATTTGGTATCAAGAGAATCGTGTAAAATATCCTTTGAATGGAACCAGGAGGATGATGTCGAGGTCCCAGTAATTTTGATGAGGCTCCTTTTCTTTGTTGAAATTTTGTTTAGGTTGCTAGAAAACATTGCTAGATTCAAAAGTCCCATCATCAAGACTGTCAAGGTGAAGAAAAGTCCCTGTCATTGCTCTACTAGTGGCAGGGAAAGGCACAGTGACGATAGACTTTGTCCAGGAAGATAATGGAATTCACTTTCAGTGAATAGCTGCTTTCTATTATTGCTTGAATGAGATGGGGGGAGGTGGTGGTGATGGTTGGGGGGGTGGGGGGAGCGCAGAGCTTAGAAGCCTCGCCATGGCATCTCATGGAGGCAAGTACTACTGGGAACCCTGGTGCATTTGCAATAGTTTATTTTCCCCTTTCTGATGTCTGTGCAGCATTTTCTTTGTGGCTCTGTACCCCCCACCCCCATCTATCAAAGAGTGATCAGGTACCCCCCCCCAAGCTTGGCTAAGTAGAATCCCAAGATTGAATCTGTATCTTAGGCATTACATAACAGAAAGAGTAAAAATGGCCTCTGTAATTCAGCATCAGTATCTGAATGAATCCCAGCATGTCTTGCTCCCCAGATCATTAGGTCTCCCTAAATTTCTGTCCTTTAAAAAGCCCTTATGTGGGCCCTGTCAGAGCCTTAAACATACAAAGGCAGACGCTAGCAGCCAACCATTGAACTGGGTGTGGAGGTCCCCAATGGAGGAGTTGGAGGGCTGCCCGGAGGAGCTGAAGGGGTTTACAGCCCCATCAGAAGAACGATGATGTCAGCCACCCAGACGCCCCAGGACTCCCAAGGACTAAACCATCAATCAAGGGGTACACATGGTTCCAGCCAAAAATGTGGCAGAGGAATGCCTTATCAGGCATCAGTGGGAGGAGTGGTCCTTGGTCTGGTGAAGGCTCAATAGATGCCCCAACAAAGGGAAATCGAGAGGGAGGGAGGTGGGAGTGGGTCAGGTGGAGGGGCACATACTTGGAGGCAGGGGATAGGAGGAGGGGATTGGGAGTTTTCAGGGTGGGGGGAAACCGGGAAAGGTTTTAGCATTTGAAATGTAAATGAAGATCATATTCAATTAAAAAAAAAAGCCCTTATGAGTCTCAATGGCTCTTTCCTAAGACTTTTTCCATGTTGAAGCCTGCTTAAGCTAGTTTCAGTTACTTGCTACTAACTCACCCCTAACAAGGTATAAGTCTTACAGTTGGCTTATTGACTGCAATGATCAAGAAGAGACTGTGAGCCCACCAGCTCCCCCATCTCCCCCAAACCCATGAACTGCGAGGAAGTGAATCTTACCAACTGAAATCCCACCAGTTTCTTCGACTCATGAACGTGCATGACATTAGAAGCCTTGTGAATGATTTTCCCACTGATTTTCCGCTTCCGACCAGTAAAGAAGTCTCTGGCCTTTCCCTTCTCATTCTCATTGAAGACAAGCAGTGGGATCAGCTTGAAGAATCTGGATGGCGTGCCTTCCCAGGAGGAGCGCATGGATCCTGCTTCCCGGCGTTTCCTAGCTGTACCACCGTCTGGGACATCTTTGACCCCATACAAGGACAGCAAGGCCTGCTTTGTCTCACTGTCCAAGTCAGCCAGAAGGTCACTCACAGCACTGTACCTACCAAAGTGGGAAGAGAATGTCACGGAGAAGAAAGACCCCTAGCACAATGCCATAGCTTCTTCATGTCTTCCATGTTGGTGTGTCAGCCCTATGTCTCCTGACCAGTCCCTTGGCCAAAGGGATGGGGGGCTTTCACCATTTGCCTCATTCAGAATGACCACTGGATCCCCACCTTTGCCACTTCCATCTACTCATTCTTGGTTGATGCCCCCTAACCAGGATCTCTGGAGTGTTGACTCTTAGGTGCCTCCCATAAAGTAGCAAAAGTGAGACTACATTACTACTTGCTAACCATTCAGGGGCAGGCTCCTTTTCCACGGATCACAGTCTGCCTCTGCCTACTGGACATCCTCCAACCAGTGCTGGGATGCAAGAGATTGGACTGTCACCTTGACAGCACCCAAGCTCACAAAAGAACAAGAGCTCACTGCATGAAGTATAATGACATTGTTATTGTTTTTTTTTTTTAAGTTCATCACTATACCAAATGGTCCCAGCCTCTCTCGTAACTCTCTCTTCCCTCCCCCTCTTGCTTTCTGTAGAGGTCATGACATAGCATAGAAGCTGAGGATATCAATTTCACAGTCAAACTTCCTGCCTTCTTCAAGCTCCCCCTCCTACTCCAGACTCCGTGACCCCAGACAAGTTTCTTAGCTTTTCTGTGTCTCAGTTTCCCAAACTGCTTATTTGTGAGATGAAGATTTTTTTTTTACAATTTGTAAAAAAAAAAAGGGGGGGTGGACTCAACTTGTCTATTATAAGCATAAGAAATATAGCTGGGTGTGGTGGCTCATAGCTACAATGCCAGCACTTGGGAGGCTGAAGCAGGATGATCGAAGTTCAAGGCCAATCTGGCTCTTTCTCCAAGTCTATAAATAAGGCTAAAATTTTCAAAGAAATATATATGCACATAGATAATTAAAGAGCCACTATTATTATTTGCAGTAGCATAAATATATGTTAATATTTCATCCCCTCATAGTATAAGCTCCACCAGGGCAAAGAATATGTTAGGATTATTCTGTGCTGTGCCCCAGAAACCAAAAAAAAAAAAAAAAAAAAAAAAAGTCTGACAAATTTGCAAAGACTGAGTAAATGACTGTGGTTTGAATATTGGTGGAGAAAGAGGAAAGGAAAGCTGAGAATGGAGAGAGGAAAGAAGGAAGCCCTTGAGGAGACTTGGGAGGTAGAGAATGAGTCTGAGGCCTGATTTTGCCTTTGACCTTTGCCTTCAATGCATGCCTCTGAACAAGCTTCTGGCCAGTCTAGCTTCTTCTGCGCCCCACTCTCTGCACCCTGCTCTGACAAAGTCTGCTGCATTTCTGACTGGACTCTTAGATTGGTTTCCCATAATTCCAAGGTCTCTGATGACCCATTTAGAACAGGTCCTGCCACTGACAACAGGGCAGCACCAAGGGTTGATCCTGTCCAGAGCCCTGGGAGCTCAATTACTGGGCTGGGCTCACTGAGACGAGGGGTCAGGGCAGCAAGGATGCTTCCGGAAGTCACCTGTGTGTCACTTCTGAGTCAGCCTGGCTTTGGGGGGGGGGAGTAAGGGAGTGAACCTGGGAAGGCTCAGCTGGGCTACTCGTGTGTCTGGGGGAGGCAGATGCTAATCTCATTTCAGGCCCTGTCACCAAACAGAATTGGTGAAGCAGCCTCCTCTGCCTATCTGCCGTAGACACAGCCATTGAACTGAACACATGCAGGTCTGAAACTGATCTTGGAGATCGAATCAAATTTCTAAAGCCTGTGTCAGCAGGTTGGTGTAGCACTCAAACTGCCACACTGGGGGAGGGGCTTTGGCATCTATGAGAGGCCAGACTTCCCTCTCCCAGAGGCCAGGGCAGTCTCTTACTTGTAGGGATTGATATTGCAGATAGTGACAGCAGGGAAATCCAGTTTCTGAAAGTGGACTTTGATGGAGACAGAGACGGTGTAGAAAGAGAAGACGAGGAGGGCGCACTGCCAGATAATGAGGGCCACTGCGGTCAGCGTGAACGCGATCCACAGCAGGCGCCGAAGGCGGCCTCGGGACACCACGATGCGGCGGCAGCCGTGGGTGTTGGTGTTCAGGCAGTACCAATGCATCAGGTCCTTAATGGTCGGTGCCTGGGGGCCTCGAACCGGCAGATTCTTTTTGATTTTGGCTTTGATCTTCTCTCCAGGCGCCATGGTGAGGACAGGACTTTGCAGCCTGCAGAGTTCTGAAAGGAAGGAGGAACCGAGTCAGTGAGCTAGCAAGCACAGGCCTGTCCGCCCATGTCTGGAGTCCGCGACTGGAAAACACCAAGCCCGCGAGTTCTTAGAGGCCTTTTTCTTCTATGGGCTGGACAGGCTGCGTTCTGAGCCCTTGGCCCCTTCTCCAGGATATTTGCTTTGGGCCACCACAACTGCCTCCTCCTCTTAGGGCCCCCAGGCCTAGCCTTGCGGGGGCAGGGCAATGTGTAACCTGCGCATACTGGCTGGACTGGCTGAAGGACCTTTCCCTGGAGTTCCTGGGGCAAGTGCCCTCACAGCAACCCGGCCAGGCTCCTCTTATCAGGCAGAGGCACTATAACCCGTGCCTTATCGCTTCCACTGGCCACCTCTTGAGAGCAGCCCTCCTGTTTTACGATGTCTCCCGGTGCCTATGAAATGTCCCTCCTGCACAGAGCACATGTCAGGCAAGGTGTTGCTGGCTGATGAAATCGCCCACAACTTTCCATCAGCCGTTATAGATCTCGTTCTGACCGTGTTTCCCCTGCCCCTCCTCCATGCTGCTTTCTTATAAGTGAAGTGATTTCTGTTTCATTTTTTAATTTTTACCATGGTCAATAGCACCTGGTGTCAAATCAGCACCATGACTGCTGGTCTCTCTGTACTTACAGGTGCCAGGCCATTTGGTCTGGTTTTTCCTAATTTAGAGAAGGTACCTTGATTCAATGGCAGCCTTTGGGGCGAGTATTGGGAAACGAATGAGCGCATTCCTCTGTGTGTGTGTGTGTGTGTGTGTGTGTGTGTGTGTGTGTTTCATCTCAGCTGCAGAAGTAGCACACCATGAGTTCATTCTAGCAATGTGCAGTACGTTGTACAGTATGTTGTACAGTAGATCATTGTACTGTGGATAGAATCACCAGCCTCATAATTATGTAATCTCTGTATATAAATATACAGCAGTTTACATATTTCAACAATTAGGTGAGGTGGCTATACTGCTGTTATCTCCATCTCGGAGAGGTGGAGTGACTTGCTAGAGGCACGCAGCATGGCTCCCACATCTATGTGGGGTCTGCGGCCAAGCCAGGGACTCTGATGGCCCCATCAATTTCTTTTCGTTTTCAAGATGGTGAATAAAATAGCGGGGTTTTTTAAACTTGCCATTTTCTTTTCTTTTTCTTTTTTTAATTTTCTATATTCTTTGTTTACATTCCAAAGGCTTTCCTCTTTCCCAGTTCCCTCCTCACCATATGTCCCATAAGTCCTCTCCCCCCCATTCCCCAATCACACCCCCCACCATTTCTCTGTTCTGGTACTCTCCTACAATAAACTTGCCATTTTCATACATATGTGTCATTATACTTTGTTCCAATTTGCCCTCTCCCTCATTGCACCTGCTGGGTGGGCCCCTTTCTCCTCCTAAACAACCCCCCTTCTGTTTTCATGCCACCTGTATTCTGTTCTTGACACCCCCCATCACACACACACACACACACACACACACACACACTGTCTAACTCACTCACGGTCCCTCTTTTAATTCCTCTCACTCTCTCACTTAAATCTAGGTGCTCCATATGAGAGAAAACATCTCTTTGAGAGTGGCTTAGTTTGCTTAACCTAATGGTGTCACCATCAAGGTCTCAGGCAGAATTAGTTTCCTTCCATCCTGAAGTGATGAAACATGGTCCAAGGTTGGGGGAAGTTAGGAGGGGGTCAAAGCTCTCAAGTTTACAGTGCTTGTGGGTTTAAGGATTACAATAGAAAGGAATGAAGTACAAGTACTACAGTACAAAAGAACAGAGGCCTGGGTGAGGTGGTCAGGGCAGCCAGACTGCCCCCCCCAGTAATCTGCCCCACCCAATAACCTGCCCCCCCCGACTTACATGATTTTTCTAGGCTGAGAAAAACATTCTCTTATTGACAAAATTATTAACCCCTTGGCAAGCAGTATGATTTATTTTGTTTTTAAATGTTGTCATCCTTTGAGGAAAAAAATGCTGTGGGGTATGGTGGAGCACACCTTAAGTCCCAGCACTCAAAATGCGGAGGTAAGAGGATCTCTGTGAGTCTAAGTCATCTTAGTCTATATATCAAGTTATTAAGTTCTAGGCTATCCAAGGTTATGTTATAAGACTCCGTCAAAAAGAAAATAAAAAATGAAAGAGAGAGAGGGAAAGAAGAAAGAAAGAAAGAAAGAAAGAAAGAAAGAAAGAAAGAGGGCTGGGCGTGGTGGCGCATGCCTGTAATCCCAGCACTTGGGAGGCAGAGACAGGTGGATTTCTGAGTTCGAGGCCAGCCTGGTCTACAGAGTGAGTTCCAGGACAGCCAGGACTACACAGAGAAACCCTGTCTCGAAAAACCAAACCAAACCAAACAAAACAAAAACAAGAAAGAAAGAAAGAAAGAAAGGAAGGAAGGAAGGAAGGAAGGAAGGAAGAAGAGATGGTTCCTTTTGCCAGATGTTTACCAAAAGCTGGATTCTGGATTCTTGGGGTTCCCATTCATCTCTTCTGCAAAGGATCAGCCAGCCATGTGAGGGGACCCCAAAATGTTCACAAATATTTCAACTCTAAGGCAAAGCAGGATTATAGCTGTCCTAGATGATGGGATTTGATTCAATCTGGTGATTCGTTAGAGGACTTTGGAGCTGATACCCTCAGAACTCATCTAAAGGAGCTGATACACTCAGAACTTAGCTCATAGAATGCTCTAACAATTTTCTCAGGTATATCTCATAATTTCCCTATTACACAAATGAAACGGAGACACACAGATAGACTAAGTAGCTTGCCCAAGGTCATAATAGAAAGTGGCTAGGATTTGAACCCAAGAACACACACTAGTTTCGTTATTGCTTAAATAATGATAGTGGTCGCCGGTGACAGCTGCTGCAGAATAGCCGACGTCAGTTACAGACAGACCCGTGCCCAGGGTTCCTATGCCGACATTTGCACCTAATTTAATCCTCACTACAGACTAAACGAGGTATTATTACTATCCCCATTCTACAGAGATGCCCAAGGCCACACAGTATGAAAGAACGAAAGAATTCTTTGAAATTCCAGGTTCTTGGTTTCTTCCTGACACATGCTCTCTTCCCTCCCCTGCCCCAAAATCTTGCCTCCGTCCCTGTCAGAAGACTAAATCTTGGTGAGGAATGACGTTTGCGAGGCTTTGTTCATCTTAGAACTTGGGCACGAAAGCCTGGGTTCGGGGGCAGAGTTTTGATTCCCGCCATGCCACGGTTCTATTCGGAAATAGCTTGAACCTCAGAAGCCAGGACTCAAGGCCTTGGGACAGAGCTACCCAACTGACTCTGCAGTCTGAGAAGCGACCTGGAGCAGTTGGGAGGCAAAAGCCATCTGCTTAGTGGCAGCTATCGCAACGCTGCAGTCACGGGCGCCGCTTTCAACCAGCCCGCTTCGAGTGCTTGATTCTTTTCTGCAGCAGGAACCTCTGAAGAAACGCTTTCCCGCGGCTGAGAGAACGTTCAGCCGCAGTCAAAAGCATGCTCTTCGAGGCTCGGAAGTGGGTGATCTGGGCAGAGACGATCCGAGGTGCGCTCCTCCCACGCACACTGGCTCGGAAACGCCTGTCGCTCAGCTCTGTATCTCGAGCCAAGCTCTAGGAAACGTCTCAGCATCCCGCCACCCGTAGACAGAATAATCTTTTTCTTCACCGCGCCCCGTGGCTGCTCAAGTGCCTGGAACCCCCAGAATCGAACTGACCCGACGCGGCTGGGCTTACCTCTCTGATCCGAAGGGTCACGGCTGTCCTGTGTACAGTCCGGAGACGCTCCTCTTCTTCTGGCCTCATAAAGCCAAGCATCTCCAAGTGGCACGGCCAGGAGCGCCCGTGGGTCAGGCTCAGGCCCCGCCCCTAGAGTTTCCTCCCCACTCAGACTCCACCCACACCTATCCAGGTGTTTTCCCCGGGCCACCCCCGACTAGACTCAGCCGTAAGCCGCGACCTCGCAGTGCCATCTGCTGTCCAGAGTCAGCTCCGCGCCTCAACCCGGGCTGCGCTGCTTCTTGCAGTGACACCATGCGTGCTTGCTGCCTCCTAGAGGCCACTCTGCAACCTGCATTCCCGCTGGGTCACAGCCCCAAGGTACTTTGCAGAGTCTCCTCACTCAGGCTCTTATCCCCGTTCCAACCGACATCCCACGCAGCCTCTTACCCCTCACCCTTCCGACCTGGTCAGGACATGCAAGCATGCAGCATGCAGCTGCTTCAGCATCTTTTAGAGTTCCGCTGTGGGCAACAGGAGCCGTTTAACCAGATCACTCATTCTTTGGGCCTGCCAGCTGTTTTTCTATAGGGACTCACACAAATTGACTACTAGAAACAAGTTTAGAAGCACTTGGGAGGCAGAGGCAGGTGGATTTCTGAGTTCGAGGCCAGCCTGGTCTACAGAGTGAGTTCCAGGACAGCCAGGGCTACACAGAGAAACTCTGTCTTGAAAAACCACACACAAAAAAAAAAAAAGAAAGAAAGAAAGAAAGAAAGAAAGAAAGAAAGAAAAACAAGTTTAGAACGCTGACATTGGAAGGAATCCAAGACAGGTATCAAGTTATATTTCCTTTGAGCTGGGAAGAAACGTGGCCCCACAAAAGACGGGGTGTACAAAACCATCTTAGACATAAATATGCTCATACTCACCTACAGACCTTGTTAAAATGCAGGTTCTTGAGTGGAGGTTGCAGCTCAGTCGGCGGAGTGCTTGTTTAAGGGAACCGAAGCCCTGGGGTTGATCCTCACTATCATATAAACTGAATGCGGTGGCGCATGCTTAGAGTGCTACATCTGGGGTTGAGGGTGAGACAAGAGGCTCAGAAGCTCAAGGTCATCCTCAGCTACATCGGGAATTTGAGTCCAGCCTGTGCTCTGACTCAATAGGGTGGCACGGGTCTCAGAAGTCTAGACCTCTGGCTTTCTATGAGATGCCTCTTTGGCCTGACCAAAGACCACAACGTTTGGTGGGTAGAAACATGTCAAACATTATTGAAGAACAATGTAAAGAAAAATTCCCTAAAATCCCTAAGCATTATTTCTTGCAATAAATGATCATGGTGAAGAATTAACATAATAATACGCATCCCTCCCTAATTAAGTATTACTAGAATCATTGTCCTGGCTAGTTTGTTGTTAACATGCCAGCACATTTGGGAAGTTCCAGAAGATGCCTCCATAAGATTTGCCTGTAGGCAAGCCTGGGGTGTATTTTCTTGGTTGATGATTGATTGGGGAGGGTCCAGCTCACTGCGGGTGGTGCCACCCCTGGACTGGTGGTCCTGGGTGCTATAAGAAAGCAAGAGAGCAAGCCATGAGGAGTAAGCCAATAAAACGCACTCCTCCATGGCCTCTGCTTCCGTTCGTGGCTCCATGCTCCTTCCCTGCTTGAGCTCCTGCCCTGATCTTCCTTAGTGATGAACTGTTATCTGGCAGTAGAAGCTTAAATAAACCCTTTCCTCTCCAAGCTGCTTTCGGTCATGGTGTTTTATCATTCTAGAAACCCCAAGATAATTATTATTTGGAATTCACACATATATACATACTCATGTATCAGTTATGTATTTGGTTTTAAATTTAGATTCATTTTTAATTGTGTGTGTGTGAGAGAGAGGGGGAAGAAAGGGAGGGAGAAAGAGGAGAGGAAGAGGAAGAGGGAAGGGATGGGAAAGAGAGAGGGAGAGGGAGAAGGAGAGGGAGAGGGAGAGGGAGAGGGTGAGGGAGAGGGAGAGGGAGAGGGAGAGGGAGAGGGAGAGGGGGAAAGAGAGGGAGAGGGAGAGGGGGACGCAGAGAGACTATTCACATGAGTTCAGGTGCCTGCAGAAGACAGAAAAGGCATTGAATCCCTTGGAGTTATAAGCAGTTAGACACTCCCTGATGTGGGTTCTGGGAATCAAACTTGGATCTTCTACATGAGCAGCACATGGCCTTAAATACTGAGCCACCTCTCCAGTCTGAAAGTTTTAAATATGCACTGTTTCTAAATGTGTTGAGTATTTTTTTAAAAGGCATTACATGGTCTGTTCTCATATTAGAGCAGAGCTGTGTTTTTCATCTCCTGAGGCATGGTGAGCAGTTTTCGCAGACACTATGCACATGTACTTAAACCCATCAAAGTATTTACCTGCTCAGTTTATTGCTACATATATTGTCTCTAAGTATTCACTAATATAAATTATTCTTCATATAAAATGTTGTGTATATTTCTAATTAGGTCCTCAGAATAAATTCCTGCTAATGGGATTTTTCCCATATTAATGTACTCAGTCAGTGTAGTCCACATAACAACAGGGATAGTTAAAAGTTGGAAGAGTAAAATAGTCCATGCACCATAATAATAGTAGATTGTGTATAGCTGTCATAAAAGTATATGTTAAAACATACATGTAGCCAGGCGGTGGTGGCGCATGCCTGTAATCCCAGCACTTGGGAGGCAGAGGCAGGCGGATTTCTGAGTTCGAGGCCAGCCTGGTCTACAGAGTGAGTTCCAGGACAGCCAGGACTACACAGAGAAACCCTGTCTCGAAAAACAAAACAAAACAAAACAAAACAAAACAAAATCAAAAAACAAAAAACCATACATGTATTAAAGAATATATATGTTCAAAAGAGGTTATTGCTAAATATAGGTTTACAAGTGCTTTTATCCATCTCTGTTATTTTGTTTTGTTAAAATGGGTGTGTGTTAGCAAGGCAGAGTGGGTCACCCCTGTAATCAGTACTTGGGTGGAGACTAAGGCAAGAGAGCCACCATGACTTGAAGGCCACCTGGAACTACAGAACAAATTCCAGGCCACACACACACACACACACACACACACACACAAATAAATTTATTTTAAAAAATTAAAGGCTACAATGAAAGGATGTCTGCGCTACTTTCTTATTGCTGGGATAAAGCACCACAACCAAGGCAACTTACAGAAAAACATAGTTTATTGGGGCTTACACTTTCAGAGGCGAGTCTGCGAGCACCATAGCGGGAGCGCCCACACGTGGAAGGAAAGCACGGAGCCTGCGCAGCAGCTGAGAACTCGCATCTTGAGATAATTACCACCAGGAGGCAGAGACAGCTAGCTGGCCATGGCATGGGCCTTTGAAACCTCAAGGCCCACCCTGCAACACACCTCTACCAACAAGGCCACACCTCCTAATCCCTTCCAAATTCTGGGGACCAAGGACTTAAATATAAAGCCTATGTACATGCGTGCACAGGCAGGCAGGCAGGCAGGCATATGCTAGCCACAGTGCACAAGTGGGAGTCAGAGGACAGCTTTCAGAAATACAGTTTCTCCTTCCACCATGTGGATCCTGGGAACTGAGCTCAGATGATCATGTTTGGCAGCAAATGCTCTTAGTTGCTGAGCCCAGTTTCCTTTAGTACTCACAGACATCAACAGTCTCACTGAGATCCTGCATTCCCTTGGCTTCTCTGATCTCATGGGTCACCTTCCCTAAAATCAATACCACCTGAAACGTTTTTCTACAATAGATATAGAGGTTTGAGGTAAGTATAGGAGTTCAGGGTCTCAAGAGATTACAGGAGCTATCAGGAAGTCCAAAGCTTCTGGAGAATCAGAAGCAACTAAAAGGCATATAAGGTTGCTTAGGCAAGGGCTTAGACATGCGTGGAAACTGTTGGGTAAAGAGGCTTGCTCCCAAGCTGGTTCTTCCTTGCTCTAGAACAATGGCTTTGGTTCTTGTGGATGTCATCTTGTGCCATAGGATGAGAGCAAGTTTATCTGTCCAATCCTGTTCGTTGATGAAGTTTCTTAGAAACTGATTACTGGGGAGTCAGGATCAGGTTCTTTGATTTTTAAAATATGTTTTTATTTATTCTTTATTTTATGTGTATGAACGAATGTAACTGCCTGCAAGTATGTCTGTTACCACATGTGTAGCTTTACTATGGAGGTCAGATGAAGAATGTATCAGATCTCCTGGAACTAAAGTTACAGATAGTTGTAAGCCACCATATGAGTGCTGGGAACTGAAATCCGGGTCCTCTGGAAGAGCAACCAGTTCTCTTAGCCATTGAGTGCTCTATGGTACATGTGTGGAGGTCATATTACAATTTTCAGAATGGATTCTCTTCTTCTGCCATGTGGAGCCTAGGGATCAAACTCAAGTTATCAGGTTTGACGGTAAGTGCCTTTACAAGTGAGCCATCTCGCCAGCGCTGGACTGGGGCCTTTACATTCATTGTGTGGATGCTGCTTCACCCGCAGGAAGCAGGCTTTAGGCAATCAGCACCGTGGACAGCAACCAGGCCGATTTCCCCGATTTCTCGGGGCTTTTATGCAGGAGGTCTCTAAAAGGTGGCGGGTCACCACAAAACAGCATTCACAATCAGAACATGGATTTGATGAGAAGGATGAAGGGGCTGAGCTGACATCCTCAAGCCAGCCTATCAAGTCAATATAGATAAAGTCAACCACAGTCAAGCTGCCGTTATAACTAGAAATGTGCAACCAGGCAGCTTAACTGGTTTGTCTGTCTGTCTGTCTTGAAACAGGGTTTCTCTGTGTAGCCTTCAATGACCTGGAACTCATGCCATAAACCAGGCTGTCCTCAAACTCAGAGATCTGTCTGCCTCTGCTTCCTGAATGCTAGAGTTAAAGGTGTGTGCCACCACTGCCTGGCTGTGCCATCAGTCCTTAACTCTCCGTGCTATTTAATGACCTATAGAGTTGCCACACATCGATTGCCAATACTGAATGATCTTCCCAAGGTGAAATGTAGAACTTTGTTGCTGAAAGTCTCTGGTGCAACATTCTCATCAACTAATCCACACATGACTATATACAGTTGATTTGATAACATTGAACTCAAAACTAACAGGAACATAACTCACTTCTGAATGAAGTTTACATAATATATTTTCTTGGTAAGCAATATCATTATCTTATAGATGCACTTTAGTGCCATCTTTTCATAGGGGTAGGCATTGCAAGCAGCGAGTGTGTGGATAAAAATAAAATAAAAACAGTGTTTGTGAGACTGTAAAAGGAACATTTGCATAAAGTATGGGAGTTGATGACAAGGTGACCTTATTTTTTACCTCTGTCAGGAGAATGCATGCTGCTCTGTGCATGTCCCTATGAGTACCTCAGTGCTGAGTTTAGAGTTACGTTTCAGTGATTAAAAGAATTTGCAAATATGGAAGTTGTGGGTAATGAGTATTGATTTTATCGTCTAGTCCCTTTCAAAACACTTACTTGTTTTGTGTCTGTGTTTGGGCTAGTGTGTCCATACCAGCGTGTGGTCATACATGGTGTGGTGCATTCATGGAGGTCAGAGATTGACTCGGAGGGGTAGGTTCTCTTTTTCCACCATGTGGGGTCCAGGGATCAAACTCAGTTCCTCGGGCTTGGTGGCAGTGCTGTCACCTTCTGAGCCACCTTCCTGGTTCTTGTTTACTTTCCTTTAAACCAGGGGTTCTCAACCTTCCTAGTGCTCTGGCTCTTCGGTATGGCCCCTTGTGGTGACCCTCAACCACAAACTAGTTCGTTGCTACTTCACAACTGTAACTTTGCTACTGTTACAAATCATCATGTAAATATCCGATATGCAGGGTCTCTGATATGCGACCCTTGTGAAAGGGTTGATCAAACCCCCTACAGGGGTAGAGACACACAGGTTGAGAAACACTGCCTTAAACCAGCTGGACCCGTTCCTCTTAGATTTTTTTTTCCACTCTAGGTGTGAGAAGCAAGAAAACAGTCGGGGTTTACAAAGGCCACGGTCCTTACAATGCCCACACGGTCCTACACGTCTCGTTGCGCTCTCCTTTCTTCTTGTGTTTTAGGGAAGGCGATTACATTACTCATTTGCAGTCTTCCTTTGCTCTACCGTAGGCGCTCACAGCGGTAAGTCTTCTAATAACTGCTACATCTCACTCCACCCGATATTCTGCGTATCCACTTTCACCTGTCTCAGAGTATTTTCTAATTTCCCATGTGGAAATTCCCTTTTGATCTAGATGGTTTGGGAAAACCTTCTTGATTCTATGTTTGTGCCATTCCCCCATTTCCTTCTCTGAATTTCCGCTTTCATTCCCTTGTGATTAGAGAACGACTCCTGTGGTTTGTTGGGTCAGTGGCAACAGAGACCTGAGCATGAAAGACTTGGTCCAGCTATGTGGTGAATTTGAGGCCATACGGCACTGCATTAAACTGTGGTTACAGTTTGGAGAAAAAAGGCACAGCTGGATAGGGAGAGGTGGGCGCTGTGGGAAGGAGGACGAAGGAGAGTGCAAGTAGGGTCGGCAGGATGGGGGGGCAAGAAGGAGGGGAGGGTGGAGAGGATGGCGATTAAGGGAAAGGCTGTGGTTGGGAAGAGGTGGGGCGGACGGAGGATGTGGGAGATGCAGGCATTCAGGAGGCTGGGACTGGGAGCTTCATTTTAATGGAAAGAAAAGTGACTAATTGCTCTAAAAAGCACTGACAGAGGCTACTGGGCTCAGGCCTTCGTAACAAGGAAGGATCAGAGTGAGAATGTAGCCTAGAAAGTTCTGGCCCTGGAGGAAAAACATCGGAGAACGTTCATTCGATTGTAAGTGATTTGGTTGGTTGGCGCTGGGGGGGAGGGGGCATTCACTAGTTGGCCATATATATATGCCGTGTCAATATACATACTATGTGCATACGTAATGTAAATGACATACATGCAATCCCTGGCTTGCTATTTGTCTCCCGATGAAGCTGATGGAACACGATGGTCTGACCAACAGCTCACTTCATAAGTAACTGAGCTTTATCATGTTTTGAAGTGAACTCTTAGAGAGCTATTAATTCAGATTATCAAAAGAGAGTGTTGCTATTCCAATTGGTATTAATGCTTTTTTTCAACCATTTCTTTTTTAGGCTTCGATTTTTTTCATTTTAATTTGTGTGGAGGGACACACACCACAGGATATGCGTAGATGTCAATTTTGTAGAGTCAATTCTTTCTTCCTACCTTTATGTGGGTTCTAGAGAACAAGGATCTCAGGCTGACAGGCCTGTGCAGCAGACATTTTTAACCACTAAACCATATTGCTGGCTTCCATCTTTTAAAAAATTGAAATGCACCTGAATTTTAAAAATGTATTTCCCAAATCTACTTCCCTACAGACATTTATTTATTTTTATTTTATGTATGTGAGTGTTTTGCTTATATGTGTCTGTGTGCCTCATGCATGTGGTATCCATGGGGCCTCTGAGCCACAGGAACTGGAGTTACAGGTGTTTGTGCTGTCAAACCCAGGTCCTCTGCAAGAACAGTGTTAGTGACCTGAAGCCATCTATCTTTTCATCCCCTGTACTTGTTTTTTTTAATTATGTTAATCATAAAATGCTAAATAATTCAGACAATATCTAAAATATTGCTTAATTAGTATGTGCCCAATACAAATTACCTAATTACTAACAATTGTATCTATTATTTCAGACTTAAAAGTTGTTATATAAATAACATTTTTATTACCTAAGATCATATTTTTCTGAAATTTTATTTTTTATTCATTTACAAACTATGTGGTCTTTCTATGGAAGTCTATGAAGATGTACTTTATTTGTGTGTGTGTGTGTGTGTGTGTGTGTGTGTGTGCAATATGTCTGCATGTGTGAGCACATGCGCGTGAATATGTGTGCACATGCATGTGGAAACAAGAGGTTGATTTCAGATGTCTTCCTCAGTCACCCCTGCCTTCATGTTGAGGCAAGGCCTCTTACTGGACCAGATCATTGAGCCTCAGGGACCCATCTCTCTTTCCCCCCTCCTTGGGGCTGGGGTTATAAATGCGTTGCTCTTTTTTAACAAACATCTAACATTTCCAATATTTCTTTATAAAAATTTTTTGAGCTGGGTGTGTTGGTACACACCTTTAATACCAGCACTTGGGCAACAGAGGCAAGTGGATCTCTGAGTTCAACCTGCTTTATAGAGTGAGTTCCAGGAAACATTGTCTCCTGAGTTCCAGCTACACAGAGAAGTCCTGTCTTAAGCAACTTTTTTTGAAATTACGTCTTCTGGAAATGTCAGAGATGCTACCTTGAAGTCCTACCAGAATGGCAGCCTAAACATAGACTGAACAGCTATACCATCAGTGGACATGCTAACATGGAAGGAGGAAAGCTTAGGACTGGAGAGATGACTCAGTGGTTAAGAGTACTGGCTGCTCTTCCAGAGGACCCAGTACCCACACGGCAGCTCACACCTGGCTGTAACTCCAGTTCCAGGGGATCTGACACTCCTGACACCCAGGGGTCTGACACCCAGACATATATGTAGGCAAAACACCAATGCATATAAAATAAAACTAAACAAGGCCTCAATCCCATAGATAAAACCTACAGACAACAACGGAAAGCTCATTGGGAAAAATAGCCTTTCCCAGGGAAAAGCACAGTAATTCTTCTTTATCTACAGATACTTCCCTTCTTCCATTGAGCTAGTAATTTCCAATGAAAGCATGGTACAAATGAAATAATTTTGTTAAAGTGAAACTTCCGGTTTCCTTCAGCTCATCCTTGTTAGGTTCTTTCCCTTCTAATAAATTCAGATAGTAAATAGGGGCTCTTGTGTTTTCTCTTAAGATTCTAGACCGAGATGCTATTTATCGATACCCCCTCCATGTTGCACAGGATACAATTAAGACCAGATTTAAGCCTCGTATGGTAGTGTACAACTTTAACCCCCGTACTTGAGAAACAGAGGCAGGCAGAAAGGAAAAGGAAGAAGGAAAGGAGGAGGAGGAAGAAGAAGAGAACAAGGAGGAAGAAGGAAAAGGGAGAGGAGTAGGAGGAAGAGAAGGAGGAAGAAGATGAAGAAAAGGAAGAGGATAAGGTAAAGGAGTAAGAAGAAGAGGAGGAAATGAAGAACGAGGAGTAGAGGAAAGAGGGTAGAGAAAAGATAGTATAATGCATGCACAAAAATCAGAAAAAGAAAGCCCCCAGCTGGATGAAGTGGCACATGCCTTCAATCCCAGCACTTGGGAGGCAAAGGCAGGTGTATCTCTGACTCTGCGGCCAGCCTGTCAGGGCTACATAGACAGACTGTGTCTCAAAAAAGGTGCTTTCTTAGAATCCCTGAATTTTTTGTGTACTTGCATTCCATGTCAGTCACTAGGACTGGGTCTGGCTATTTCTGGCTATTTCTATAAGTGAGGAATATATATATATATATATATATATATATATATATATATATATATATATATGACTTTCTGCTGGGTACATTGCTCTTTAAGCACAATCAATATTCTCCTGGCAAGCCATGAAGAGAAACTGGCACCAGGGAGGACTGGGTAACAGCAGGCTGGTGTAGAGCATTGTGCGTCTCTTTCACAGAGCCAGCATCTCTTTCACAGAGCCATTTAAGGCAGTGTCCGACACAACTGACCACGTAAACGTTCTAGCACGCTGATCTAAGTCATGCACTGTAGTCACATTTTTGTCTCTTGTTTGGCTCCTGCATTTTCCTTAGGGCTACAATGGATTGCTTTTGCCTTAGGGCTACAATGGATTGCTTTTGCCTGCATTGTTTTCTGTCACTGTAGTCAGTTCTCTCCAATCTGTTCAACAGTATTTTAAAATTCTGCTGCTTTCTCTTTCTTGTAGCCAGATGTACTGTTTCCCTCCTTCCCTACTTGAACCATGCCTCTTAGAGTCTTCTGGACTCACACACAGTCTACACTTGTGATTCCTTAAGCATTCTGTACTTTTCTTTAGCCACTCTATTGGGTTTTCTGTATCCTGGCTCTCTGGTTAGATTAAAACTAAACCTTTCGGTTCAGCCAACTATGGTTTTTCAGTAGAGTTTTGATCAAGAATGAATTGTACACATGTAGTGTGCATGTGTGTATGGATTTGTAGGGGGTCAGAGATAAGCATCAAGTGTCTTCCTCCTCTATACTTCAGGTTTTGGAACAGTCTCTCACTGAATCTAGAGCTCATTGCTTTGGTGAGACTAGACAAGCAGCAAGTTCCCAGGCCCCACCTGTCCCTGCTCCCCAGAATTTGAGTTTCAAATGTATGCAAGGACACCTAACTTTCACGTGGTCCCTGGGGACTCCAGCACTTTCTCCACTGCATCATTCTGGGCATCCCGGGAACTACATCTTTTGACACATTGCATGAAAATGACTTTATTTCAGCCTTATGCTTAGTTGCTAGCTTGGAAATCAAGTTCTAGCTTGGAAAATTGTTGTTGTTGTTTTGTTATGTTAAACAAGAGTTTCTCTGTATAGTTCTGGCTGCCCTGGAAGTCACTATAGGCCAGGCTATCCTTGAACTCAGAGATATGCCTATCTCTGCCTCCTGAGTGCTGGGATTAAAGGCATTCACCACCACCTGGCTGGCAATAGCATTCTTTTTTATTTTGAAGGTTTGTCTTCATTGTGTTTAATCTTCTGTTTTTGAATGTCTGATAAAATTCTGATTTTTCACTTTGTATGTGACTCTTTGGCCTCTTTTTCATTTTAGAGGGCTCTGCCTGCCTGCCTGTCTGTCTGTCTGTGTCTGTCTGTCTGTCTGTCTGTTTGTCTCTCTCTCTCTCTCTCTCTCTCTCTCTCTCTCTCTCTCTCTGTGTGTGTGTGTGTGTGTGTGTGTGTGTGTGTGTACTGGCGTGCTTGTACCTGTGTATGTGAGCATGTGGAGGTCACAAGACAGCCTTGGGTATCATAAATGCTACCACTTCTTTTGAGACAGTTGCTCACTGGTTTGGAGCTCAACAATTAGGCAAAACTGGCTGTACTCCTGTAGAGTCTCTCAGTCACTGGTCTCATTTATTTTTCTGATCCATTCTTTGTGGCTTTCTATCTTTTTTTTTTTTTTTTTTTTTTTTTTTTGGTTTTTTCGAGACAGGGTTTCTCTGTGTAGCCCTGGCTGTCCTGGAACTCACTCTGTAGACCAGGCTGGCCTCGAACTCAGAAATCCGCTTGCCTCTGCCTCCCAAGTGCTGGGATTACAGGCGTGCGCCACCACCGCCCGGCTTGGCTTTCTATCTTTTTGGTCTTTCCCTCTCGTCCTAGTAAAATGGCGTGGGGGAGAGGAAAAGGTATATGTTTATGTTGTGTTCCTAGAACTTTTTTTATCCGCCAGTCTCACTTTGTAATCAGACAATTACCCATGGTCCTTTACATCATACCTGAATGGTGACAGACAATCCCTTCTCTGTGTCTGCTGGTCTTCTGGGCTTCTTACAAACCTGCTGTATCTGACACCCCAGATGCCTCCTGCTCCACGACCCAGGTTATCCTCTGATTTGACCAACTCACAGCATCCACACTGATCAGCTGACTTCACTGGAAGATGCCAAACTCATTCCCAACATCGTCTTCTTGCCTCTGTGTGTAGTGGTGGTTTAGATTCCCACAGCAGTTTCTGGTCCAAGTGTGCCCCTCACGGAGATCTTTTCAATGCTTGATGCTACTATTTATTTTTAGTATCTTTAAAAAAATTGCTGACTTTGCTCAAGACATATTTATTTGCTTGCATGTATCTATGTGAGTGTATGTGTAGGTGCATATGCCTGTATGCAGGTACAGAAACCAGAAAAGGAACTGAGTATCTTCCTCATTCACTCTCCCGCCTTTTCTTCTGAGATGGGGTCTCTCCCTGAACATAGATCTGATATTTTCTTGTCTAGGCAAGAAGCCAGCAAGCCCTAATAATTCTTCTGCCTCTGCTTCCCCCTCAGAGCTGGTGTTATAGATGTGCTCATGGTATCTGGCTTGTTATGGGGTGCTAGGATCTGTACTCCAGTCCTTACAATTGGCTAGCAAGCAGTGTTAACTGATGAGCCAGCTCTCCAGCCCTTGATTTATTTTTCCTCAAATCAGTTATCAGTAGCTAAAATTAACACTACCTATTTATTTATTTATTTATTTATTTATTTGCATATGTTCTGCTGTTTATCATTAAAATGGAAAACACTTTGTATTTTCATGGCTGCATATTGGAATCGTGAGCAGGTATTGAGGTGAATACTTCAGTGTTTGCTGAATGCTTACACTTAACGATTCTCAAAATTTTCTTATTTTTGCAGAAAAAAGCAGAGCCTTTATGTTTTCTCTTCATGTGAAGTTTCAGTGTCTCTCAGGCAGATAGAATTCTGTCTGATCTTTGGAAGACTCTAGAACAGCAGTTCTCAACCTATGGGTCATAACTCTTTGGGGATGGAATGACCCTTTTACAGGGGTCACCTAAAACCATGGAAAATACAGATATTTACATTGTCTTTTGTTTTGTTTTGTTTTGGTTTTTAGGTTTTTTGTTTGTTTGTTTTGTTTGTTCGTTTTGTTTTTGTTTTTTGTTTTTTTGAGGCAGGGTTTCTCTGTGTAGCCCAGGCTGTCCTGGAACTCTGTAGACCAGGCTGTCCTCGAACTCAGAAATCCACCTACCTCATGGCCGGGCTACATTGTGATTCTTTTTTTTTTTTTTTTTTTTGGTTTTATTCGAGACAGGGTTTCTCTGTATAGCACTGGCTGTCCTGGAACTCACTCTGTAGACCAGGCTGGCCTCGAACTCAGAAATCCGCCTGCCTCTGCCTCCCAGAGTGCTGGGCTTACAGGCGTGTGCCACCATCGCCCGGCTAAATGTCTCCAGTTCCTTTTTTTTTTTTTTTTAATTGGTTTTTCGAGACAGGGTTTCTCTGTGTAGCACTGGATGTCCTGGAACTCACTCTGTAGACCAGGCCAGGCTGGCCTCGAACTCAGAAATCCGCCTGCCTCTGCCTCCCAAGTGCTGGGATTAAAGGAGTGCGCCACCACCACCCGGCTTACATTGTGATTCTTAACAGTAGCAAAAGCACAGCTATGAAGTACCAATGAAAATAATTTCGTAGTCAAGGGTCACCACGAGAGAGTTGAGAACTGCTGCTCTAGAAGTTTCAGGAGTGTGTCATGCTATTCCTGACTCCTGAAATGGTCTCTGAAGTACCAGGAGGAATCCACCCTCTAGGACTTCTTACCGGATTCCTCCTCCTTCCTGACCTGTGTGCTCTCAGAGACCTGGCTATCCTCACACCCAATAGACATAGCAGTTGTCTCTGCAAGTGCCAAGCTGGGATGTGGCCTCCCCCACCTTAGGAATAAATGCTCCCCGAGTCTTTCTCACAGTGTTTGCCTTATCACATCAGTTAACAGTATTTTGGAATCGACCATTCTTTTAAACATCAAATGTTATCTTTTTATGTTTTGTTTCATTTACTTATTTTTGTTGTTGTTTAAAACAGGGCCCCATGTATCCAGGACTGAACTCAAATCTACTTTATATCTAAGGCTACCCTTGAATTTCTGATCCTCCCACCTCTCTCAAGTACTGGGATGAACCAGCAGTGCCTTTATGCCTGGCAACTAACATATCTCTTTTCTAGTCACTAAGTTGCATGCTTGATCCTCTTTTAACTTTTACTTTTGAGTCAGAGTATCAACAAGATACCCACGCTGGCTTCAACTCCATCTGCAGCTGGCTGGCCTTGAATTTGTGATCCTCCTACCTCAGCCTCCTGAGTATTTGAGATTACAGGCAGCAACAGCAGGCCAGCTTAAGTGCATCGTAATGGACTTTTTATGTTGCCGTCATTTTATATTTGCAAAAAAAAAAAAAAAAAAAGAACACAGTAAATTCTTGTATTCTCATTTCATCTTCTTCTAATATTAATCTCATATAACTGTATGTCCTAGAGGCTTTAACTATCAACTTGAGAGCATAGAAATCACTTGAGAAAAGCCTCAATGGGGAATTTCCTAGATCAGAATGGCCTGTGGGCATGTCTGAGGGGAACCGTCTTGATTGATGATTAATGAATGAGGTCTCAGCCCACTGTGGGTGGCACCATTTCCTTGGCAGGTGGGCCTGGTCTCTATATAAAGGCCAGGTAAACAGCCTATGAGTCAGCCGAGAAGTGATTCTCTATGGTTTCTGCTTTAAGGTCCTTCTTGAGTTCTGGTCCTGACTTCTCTCATCGATAGACTGAAACAAACCTCTTTCCTCTCTGTATTAGTCAGGTTCTCTAGAGGAACAGAACTTATAGAATATATATATATATATATATATATATATATATATATATATTCTTGAAACTTCTGTTTGTAGACAGCCATTGTTGAACCAGTTGGACCATAGACTGTGGTGAATGCAGTAGCTGTTCAGTTGACAAGGTTGGATGCCTCAGTTGGTCTTCAGTATACACGGGAATCCTGAAGAAGGAGGCTCTAATGCCAGTGAAGGAATAGACTTGCTATTGGCGGCTGAAGCAAGCAAGCAAACAGGGAGAGAGAGAGAGAGAGAGAGAGAGAGAGAGAGAGAGAGAGAGAGAGAGAGAGAGAGCCCTTCGTCTGTCTTCTTTATAGAGGCTGGCAACAGAATGTGCCATCTAGATTAAATGTAAATCTTCCCACCACAAAAGATCTGGATGAGAAGTGGGTCTTCCCGCTGTAAATGTTTTAATTTAAAAGTCTCTCACCGGTGGCCCAGCCATTTGGACTTTAGTTAATTTCAAATGTTGTCAGGCTGACAACCAAGAATAGCCACCACACTGCCGCAAGTTGCTTTTGGTGAGAGCATTTCATCACAGCCTCAGGAACGTGACTAAAATACCAACGTACCATGGTACGCTTGTTAAACTATGAAATCCACACGAGTCTAACATTTATAGTTTGTTTTGTGTGGCCATAAGAGAATACATGATGCTGGGCTATGACTATGCATATAGAGAAGGGGTTTAGTTAGCCCACAATTCTGGTGGCTGGAACGTTCTAGCAGCACAGTGGCTGGAGGCAGACTGTTTCACAACACGGCAGGAAAGCAAGGGAATCATGCCATGTGTGGAGCCTGCTCTTGTGAGAACTTCCAGTCACACAAGCCGTAACCCAGCCTCTCCAGAGAAGCATTGACACATTAAGCCCAGGTAACCTCCAATGACCTCCTCGAGGCTCCTCCTCCTAAGGGCTCTACCCCCTCCCCACTGTGGATCCAGTTTCCCTAACAAGAACCTTTAAGGGATAAATCTCATGCAAACCATCACAGCACAAATAGCTACATTCTAGATTTTAGTTATATTTCATTCCGTTTTCACTAATATCCCTTTTCTGTTCCAGAATTTATTTCTGGAAAATATGGTGCATTGAGTTTTTCTGTTTCCTGGTCTTCTCAGCCCTGCGATGGTTTTCAGGCTTTCTTTGATTTACCTAACCTCAGTAGGTATTTTAAAGAGTGTCCCCAGATATAGGTTTTTCTCCTGTCAGGCTGGGCTTATGGCTGGGGGAAGAGAACATCAGTGAGAGTGTCTCTATCATTCCCTGCGGGGGACCCTTGACATCACGGTCCCTTTGGATATTCGTGTGAACCTTGCTCTCCTGGCCCAGGCAGGGTCTGCCAGGCTTCTATTGTCAAGCTCTTCTGTCTCCCTTTTCACTGTTGGTTCTTTGGTACTGAGTCATCAACTCTAGCCCACATGTCAGGAATAAATATATTTTAAGAGAAAACTTCTGGGGGCGATAGAAAGCAGAAAACTGGTGTTACTATAAATAGAGGGCAAGTGTAAAAATGGGAAGAGAAACACAAAAGAATGCAATTAAAATCTCTTATAATACCTGCCTGGCATACAGAAGGCCTTGGGTTTATCCATAGCATAGCAAAACAACAACATAGTGTTGGAGAGATGGCACAGTAGTTAAGAACACTCGTGGGCTGAAGAGATAGATGGCTTAGTGGTTAAGAGCACTGGCTGCCCTTCTACAAGACTCGGGTTTCATTCCCAGTGGTGGCTTACAACTCCAGTTCCAGGGCATCCAATGCCCCCTACTGGCTTCCAAGGGTACTGAATGGACATGGTTCATAGAGGTACATGTGGTACACGCACATGGTACAAACAGGCAAAATAAAATGAACACTAACATAGATACCTGTGGTGTTTTGAATAGGCATGACCCTCCCCCCACCAAGACTCGTGTGTTTGAATGCTTGGCTCATGGGGAGTTGTACTATTAGGAGGTACAGCCTTGTTGGAGTAGGAGTGTCACTATTGGGGTGGGCTCTGAGGTTTCCTATGTTCAAGGTCTACCCAGTGTAGAATATAGTCTCCTTCTGCTGCCTTTAGATTAAGAATTCTCAGCTCTTTTTCCAGCACCATGTTTACCTGAACCCTGCCATGATAGTGGATTAAACCTCTGAAACTGTACTCCTGACCCAATACAATGTTTTATTTTATAAGAGTTGCAGTGGTCATGGTGTCTGTTCACAGCAATAAGACTCCTCAGACAAGGGGCTTAGAGCAAGGTCCTGGAAAGAGTTCCTGCATCCTAACCGTCCAGAGAGCTCTGCAATATGAGCCACCCATCTGAACTTGTCTCAACTGGAGAAAATGAAGATGGCTTCCACACTCCTGCGTCCAACATCCAATAGCTGGGGACCCCCAGGAGACCTGCATCTTTTCGGCTCCCTCTGTGTCTTTTCCTTAGCTTGCCAGTAGCCTACAGGAAACACCCAGGAGAGAGAGACATGTTTGTCTATCAAAAGGAAGCAAAGTATGCAGAAGCTGGCGGGTGGATATGAGGAGGAGTGAGAAGGCTCTCAGAAGATGGGTGCAGCTGCCATATTGGTTGCAATGTGAGGTGCAGGACATGCCTTGGAAGGAGAGGCACATGAATGGGGGACACCATTGAGAGTTCTTTTCTTTTCCTTCCTTCCTTCCTTTCTTCTTCTTTTTTTTTTTTTGTTTTTGTTTTTGTTTTTTTGTTTTTTTGAGAGAGGGTTTCTCTGTGTAGCCCTGGCTGTCCTGGAACTCACTCTGTAGACCAGGCTGGCCTCAAACTCAGAAATCCACCTGCCTCTGCCTCCCAAGTGCTGGGATTAAAGGCGTACGCCACCACTACCACCACCACCACCACCACCACCACCACCACCACCACCGCCGCCACCGCCCGGCCGAGAGTTCTAATTGAAGAATGTGTTTGATTTAGTTCAGTGGCCTTGAACCAAAAGAAATGACAGAATAATAATAATCATTCTTTGCTCGATTTCACTAATGAACTGGAAAATCTGGGACATTTTCTAGAAAATAAAATGGAAGGACTAAAGTTAACCTAAAAGGAGAAGGCAGAAATTTAGATACGGTAGTATTAATGGCTTAAAACTTAGAAAACATTTGTTCTCGGAATCTTTGAAGATATACCATTTCAATGACTCCCAGCCAAAGAAAATAGGAGCTGGTGGGAGGCCTTTCATGCTAATCACACCTGCTGTTTGTACCTCTGGTAGCCATATAAGGTCAAAGGAAAAGGGAGTGCAAGCCCGTTTTTTTTGTTTTTTTTGTTTTTTTTGTTTTTTTTTTTATGGGCACACCAGAAGGCGTTTGGTAAAGTTTAAGATCATTTCTGATAATGATCCTTTCTGAGTAGAAATAAATGGATACCACTTTAAGGCAATAAATAATATATATCAGACCTAAACCAGCAGGAGCTTAATGGTGAAGTCCTGGGAGCATGGCCATTAATGTAGGCTCTTCTATTTTTTTTACTGTTACAAACGCAGCCCTGGAAGGACAATTGGGGAAGAGAACAGGGACGAATGGGCTTTAGGAAGAGGTAAGATTATTAGCTCATGCATTCATATGAATTCCTGAAAAACTCACAAATCAACCGAAAATTATGAAAAAGAACTCAAGTTCACCAAAGGTGGCTGTTTAAATGTTGATAAACATCACAAAAATGTCCAGTTTATGATAGAGACAAACAGTTATCCTATTGTGCGAGACCTAGGAGAAAAGTCCCTGTAATGGCTTTCTTTATTTTTTATTTTTTATTTTTTTAGTTTACTAATTGTTTTGGCAGTGCTGGGGCTGGGACTCGGGGCTGGGCGGAGGAGGTGGCTCAGAAGGCAGAGCACTGCTCTGCACATGCGCACATGTGACGATCTTCAGAACCCACATAAATGCTGGGTGGACACAGCAGCCTGCTCCCAGTTCCAATGCATGGAAGGTGGAGATAAGGAATCTCAGGCGCAAGCTAGCTAGCTAGACTACTCATGAGTGCTGGTTCAATTTAGAGATGCCACCTCTGTGAGCCTGGGGGAGAGTGACTGAAGAGAATACCCACTATCAGCCTCCACATGCGCAAGCAAGTGGAACTGCACACACATGTGTCCACATCCCTGTAAAAATGTATACACATGTGTATGCAACATACACACATATAATGCTGGGCTAGGCTTCACCACTGAGCCACATCCGCCCCTCCTTCCTCTATGGCTTTAAATTGACATACTTCTTTCTCAGGTTAGAAACTGTGATGGTGTGACTTCTTCCTAAATAATGCAGGCCCCAAAGGGTTAAATTAATCTGAGCGGCTCAGTAGACTGATAACACTAAGGGAGGATGGCCTAGCAAATATTTCAATATATTCTCAATCAATATTACTCTGGAATGTAGAGACATATTGATAGCATACAGCATTTCCCCCAAGACAACAAAAATAAATAGAGTTTAAGTGACATGAAAGTGGAGTTTTAGCTGGGCGGTGGTGGCGCACGCCTGTAATCCCAGCATTCTGGGAGGCAGAGGCAGGCGGATTTCTGAGTTCGAGGCCAGCCTGGTCTACAGAGTGAGTTTCAGGACAGCCAGGGCTATACAGAGAAACCCTGTCTCAATAAATAAATAAATAAATAAATAAATAAATAAATAAAGTGGAGTTTTAAAGCAACGGGGAGAGCTGTTATTTTTTTAAATGATGCTGTGAAACAGAGCAAAAATGAGATTCTATCTTAGAATTTTTCTCTTGTTATAACGGAATATTTGAGTCTGGGTAAATTACGGGAAAAAAAGAAATTTATTTAGTTTGTTTTGAAACAGGAGCTATCTTAGTCTGCCTTTGAACTTACTATGTAGTGGAGGATGATCTTGAACTTTTGACGCTCCTGCCTTCACCCGCCCAATCCTGGGATAACAGGTGGATACTGTGTCATGTCCCTGGTTCATAAGGCATTGGGTGGAGTCCAGGGCTTCGTGGATGAGTATGCACTAGGTATGCACTGTATGAACTGAGCTGCATCCTCAGAGCTCTCCTGGGGCCCTGGAAGTCTGAGAAACATTGTCCGTCTCTGGTGGGGTTCCCATGATGCTTCAACTTGAGGTAGAAGGGTGACTGGGTGTGGAAGAGAAGCACAAGGAAGCTGGAGAGTCCACGTTTGGCTCAGGGTAGCCTGCTCTCATGGCCACCAACCCAGTCTTATGAGAACAAGCAGGAGCTCATCTGAGAAAGCCTGTGTGGGCTTCATGCTTAGGATCCACATCCTTCCACTGCCTTCCTAACATGGCCATGCTGATGCCAAACTTGAACATGAGTTTTGGGAAGTCAAAGGTAATTTGAACCATAGTAGGTCCCTACCTCACAACACACACACACACACACACACACACACACACACACACACACACTCGGATTCCAGAAATTCTGACATTAAAGTGAAGGGGAAACCTCTTATAAGAACATGAAAGAAAAACCCAGCTTACCGTTCTTGTGATCTCAGGGCAGGGAAAAGCTGTTTCTTTAAGCATGATAAATAATCATCTTTATAGACGAGATGGATCAATTAAATACATAAAATAGTGTATGTGATATGGAAACACTGAAACATGATTGTAAACTAACTAAATGATTCAACATAGACAAAGTGGGTGGTGACACATGTTTATAATTCCAGCATGTAGTTGAGACAGGAGGATCACCATGAAGACCAGGTTACCCTCAAAAACTGAAATATTAATAACAGTTCATATGCAAATCACTATTATAAACCAGCATGTATAATATAAATGGAAAGAAAAATGCAAATGCCCATAGGTAACTCACATCAGTATAAATTTAAAAATAGCTAATTAAAAGGCACTGCTAGTTGTTTTCTTGATAGACAAAAGAAATGGACACCAGTTAGTTTCAGCAATAAAGGAATTTATAGGAAGCCTATCAGGTTAGCTCACAATGAAAACAGAGCTGGAGAAACAGGCTTGGGCAGAAACTCAGGGAGGCAGACACCAGTAAGAACTTGCCAGTAACATGGCCAGCAGGACACTGGCTGCAGCCACGCCTGGCATTATCCCTCACTGATGCTACCCAGTTGAACACGCAGCGATGGGGTTTCCTGATCTAAAGCATCACCTCCAACTCACCTGGTTTCCTACAAGTTTAAAGTCTGAGACTGGGGAGGCATACCTGGTTGGTCCTTATTAGGTCACTTTCCTAGCTTCTAGCTAACAGGGGTGGGAAGGAGAACACACTCGCCCTAATCCCTGCTCTGTTTTATTTCCCACACTGGAAGCTTGAGATCTCTGCCCTAATTGGTATCCCTTCCAAACTGGAAGTTGGTTTAAATGTTTAGGGCCTAAGAGCCCAGCTTGTATTCAAGATTATTCATCTCAAAGCACAGTAATATGCCAGCTAAAACCACCACACCTCTCTTCGCATTTGTTAAAATGGACTGCTGTCTACCCGGCTACTCAGTAGAGTGTGATGCACTTTAATACACTTATCAAATATGTGACTATCCACCCAAAAGTGAAGACAGGCATCAACAATCCTTTCCAGAGGTGGAAAGCTGATTCTCAAAGGAACAGAATTTCCCCCCAAATCTCTCCAGCATTAAATTGTGTTAAGTTGCTTAAACCTGGCCTTGTGACTCCTCAGAATGGGGATGCCATCTGGTTTGTTCCCCCGCTCTCTCCCCTCCCCTCTCTCTTCTTAAGTCAGCACCATCTCCTGGTGGGGTGGGAACTGTGTTCTCCATTCATTGTTTGCCCAATAAACCTGCCCTGAGATAAACTGACAGCATGTAAAAGGCATAGGCTCCCTGACCTGAGTTTCAGCCCAAGGATAGTTGAAGAATAACTAAAGCATAGATAGGCAAGGATGCTCCTCACTGTGCTCTCATGTCTCAGTTGCGTTTTTCTTGGTAGGTGCGAGGGAGGGGCAGTGCGATATATATTATGGAATGTTGTTTCACATAAGTCTTGAGAATGAACATATTGGACTGAGACTGGAGTCATAGGTATTGGCTGCCCTGTGGGTGCTAGGAATTGAACCAAGGTCTCTTAATGGCCCAGTGTTTATTAAGACTTTCGGTACACTGCACATATGTGATTCACAGACATACATTCAGGCAAATATATTTATACACATAAAAATAAATAAAATTATAGTAGTAGTAGGAGGAGGAGGAGGAAGAGGAGGATGACGGCAATGACGCCGCCAACAACAACAACAACAACAACAACAACATATTAGCGCTCCAACAAGGGACTCTTCAAAGCCTGCTCTGGATAAGCCAGGATTGGATGGGTTTGGTGTTCCCAGAGACCAATAAGCCTAAACTAGAAGGAGGAGCTTGGAAAGCCAGTTGTCAGCTATCCCTCCAGAAATTCAGATGTCGTTTAGATGTTCTTGTGTAGAGTAAGCAATCTTACCTGAGCATCCTTAATGAGTAAGATGGGTGAGGGTCTTGTGGATTGAGCCAACAAAGGTGGCTTGAACGAAGGCGACTCCCATAAGCTCATGCATTCGAATGCTTGGTCTGTAATGAGTGGACCTGTTTTGGGTTTTGGGAAGACCTAGGAGGTGTTGCCTGGTTGGGGGAGGTGTGTTGCTGAAAGTTTTTGAAAGTTCATGCTAAGCACAGCCTGTCTCTGTCTCTCTCGTACACACACACACACACACACACACACACACACACACATTCTTGTTCTGGCTCTCATCCTCTGCCTCCAGCCTTTGGATGAGATGGAAACTCCCAGTGCAGCTTCATCATCATCATCTCTGCCCACTTGTTGTCCACAGTGATGGTGGTGGACTAGCTCTGCAGCGGTAAGCAAGCCCCTAACCCAGGACTTTCTCTTACCGGTTGCTTTAGTCATGGTAACTTCACAGCAATAGAAAACAACTAAGATGGTGGCTCACTGTATGTCAAATTCCAACAGGGTCAGGTTAATGGTTACGGCCAAAAGTTACTAAGAGAGTCTGCAGAAATGCAATTAATGAAGGCAAGATTTTAGAGATCAAAAGAGGTGAACTAAATGAGGAAGTTCAAGGAAAGACCCCTGGAGCTGATGGACCAGCTGGGGGAAAGGTTCCCAAATCACTAGAAGCAGCAAGCATGTGTGCCAAGGTGGAGGGCCACAGGCTTCAGCTTCTAGTGTGGTCAAGTGGCATTCTTTCTGATGCTGCAAGGAGCCTGAAGTACAGCGAGGACAGATGTTTTGATTAGGAGGTAGAAGTGGAGGGGAATAGGATGTGAGCCTATTCACAGCAAACCAAGAACATCACTACAGGATACCATATTTACTACTGAATAGACATCTAGAGGCCACAACTATTTGCTTTGAGATGGCTGTAGGGTGGCCTTTCTATCTTTAAAATGTTATGGGCTTTCTTTCCCAATATCTCCTTTGTGCAATAACCAGGACTCGGGCTCATCTTTCAGCAGAGAGAGCATACAAAGAGAAGGTCAAGAACCAGTGGGCTTTGAGTAGAAGGCAGCCTCAATGCACACTGTTCTCCCATGCACTTTGCACTTTTTTCTTTTTTAAAAATTGAACCAACATTTAAAAATAGAATTTCCACCTTTTCTCTAAAAGTCAGATGATCCAGTAACACTAAGCCCTCATTCTCACACGGGAACAACTGACTGGAGGTGAGTGAAAGCCATCTCTTTAGAGGAGTGCTAATTAGCAGGTCGCCACTGTCCACAGCATTTCTTGTATTCCCAAGACATGTGAAGCATGACCTGATCAGCAGATGACCGACCCTTCACCAGGATTCTCTGTTCATTGTTATGACCTATCTAGCCTCTGTGACAATAGTGCATCTGTGACCCTTGGTTAAGTCTTTGAGCCAAACTTGGGTTTAAATGAGATATCAAAGGCACTCAACTGAAGACTAAGGACGGTACTCCATGATTGGCATAGCGTGTGGAAGACAGAGGTTATCATGAATGAGTAAATTGTAGAAAGGCAAACGGAAACGCAGTTAGTTTCAGTCTTGTAGTATCCTTAGAGTTTAGTACAGTATTTGGCAAACAGCAAGTGTTCAGTTGCTATTTATTGAATGAATGAATGAATGAATGAATGATTGAATGAATGAGTAAATGCTCAGTGTACTGAGGGATTAAAGGGTGAGCTCAGTGGATTTAAAGACTGTATTTTACAAAACTTTTCAGTAAGGCAAATTCTAAAAAATATTAGTTTGCTGAGACCCCAAGTAACATCCTGAAAGAAAAGCCCACCAGAATGTGCCAGCTCTGTGACCACGTTCGGGTGGTACGCGGCAGTCCCTCGGGAGCCAGGCTGAGTTAACTCGCCTGGGACAAGACAAAACTTTATCAGTTCCTCTGCCACCTGGTACGTGGCAGCTTAAATTCCGTACTTTCTCTAGATCTTTTCCATTTGACAAGCAAAGACGGAGACCCACCCCTAAAATCCACCAGCCAGAGCCGGCCCCAGCGTGTAGGACTGTGCCCATACTAAACATGGCCAGTCTTGATCTTCACCACGCAGAACCACGCCCTGAGCCCTGAGTCCTTGCGTCAGGGTTCAGGGACAGCATTATTCCCACAGTCAATATGGCGGCCTCGCAGCTTCAGTGTGGGGCGGGGCTGCGATTCCAGTGAGTCACGTGAGCTGCCCACTTGGGCGGCCGCGCGACGCACGCGCGCCCCTCGGTCGCCGCTCTCCTGCTCGCTCTCTCCGCGGCGCTCTGAGGTGGTGTAGAGCGCGAAGCCCCCCAGGCCGGGTGAGGCGCAGGCGGCGGGATGCGGCGGCGGCCGTGGCGGAGTCGCGGCCCGGGCGGACTGGCGCGGTGATGAGCATCGGCAACCGGCGCCATGTCCAAGGTAACGGCGCCCGGGCCCGGGCCGCCGGTGGCGGCGGGCGGGAAGGAGAAGCGCTCGTTCAGCAAGCGGCTGTTCCGGAGTGGCCGCGCGGGGGGCGGCGGCGGTGCTGGGGGCCCCGGGCCGGCCGCGCCCTCGTCGCCGTCGTCGGCGCGCTCGGTGGGCAGCTTCATGAGCCGCGTCCTCAAGACGCTGTCCACGCTCTCGCACCTCAGCTCCGAGGGCGCCGCCCCGGACCGCGGCGGCCTCCGCAGCTGCTTCCCGCCCGGGCCGGCCTCCGCGCCCACGCCGCCGCCGTGCCCGCCGCCGCCTGCCTCGCCCGCGCCTCCCGCCTGCGCCTCGGAGCCGGTGCCCGGCGTGGCGGGGCTCCGCAACCACGGCAACACGTGCTTTATGAACGCCACGCTGCAGTGCCTCAGTAACACCGAGCTCTTCGCCGAGTACCTGGCGCTGGGCCAGTACCGGGCGGGCCGGCCGGAGCCGGAGTCGGAGCAGCCGGCGGGCCGCGGGCCGCACGGCCAAGGCGAGGTCACCGAGCAGCTGGCGCACCTGGTGCGAGCGCTCTGGACGCTGGAGTACACCCCGCAGCACAGCCGAGACTTCAAGGTGAGCCCCGGGCGGGGGGACCTTGGAGCTCCAGCGCTTCTTGGGCTCCTCCTCTTCGTGCCGGGAGGATTTCTGCGCTGGATGCTCAGAGAGTTCTGGAAGATAACCCAGATGACAAAGGAACGCATTCCTCCCACCGTCCATCCATCCAGCTTGGCTCCCGAGCGTCAGAACATAGGCGCCAGGTCCTGTGATCCGCCTTGGGGATGGAGGTTGCCAGGAGCAAGACCCTGCCTTCATGGAACTAAAGTCTTTGGAGCGGGTATTGGTGGGAGAGTATCCATCTGGGTTCGACTCCGGCTTCTGCTTCTTAAGTAGTAAATGACCGAGCCGCGTTATGCTCCCGGTTACCTGGTACTTACTCATAGCAAGTTGACAGGTTACACTGGACAGCAAGATTATCCAGTTTGGGCGCTTTTCGGGGGTTCACTGTAATACAAAAAGTGCTTCAGCTATGTCTAGGACCGTACATGCATAGTACTCTTATTCTTAAGTGTTATCAGATGAACCAGGTGTTATCAGATAGTTCTTTGAAGAAGGCAGAACCTGCTGATGGAATAGATGGAGGAGGTGGTCCTGGCCCTTGGCTTGCAGCTGCTGGTGGAGCTGCCCATGTACTGAGAGGATGAGATTGGGAAGCAAAGGAGTTTGCTGGGTCCAGATGGCGAGGGTCATTTAGGGTATTCTAAGGAGTTGGGTTCTTACTGTAAGCTGAGCAGAGAGGTAATTGGCGATTGTATAAGGGATACTTTGAGGTGGGATATGGGTATGATATTATCGAGAATGGAGTTGGACAGTGAAAAATAAGTCTTTGCATTCCTTCCCTCATTTCCTCATGCTTAGAACTCCTCAGTTTGATAGTTACCCCCAGCCTTCTTTATATTTTGAGACAGGGTCCCACTATGTCCCAAAGCTGACTTTCAACTTAAGATCTTCCTGATAGGCTTCTGTGTGCTGGGATCAACATCCCCTCTCCACTCTTTTAAAGTAAGGAAACAAGTTTCAAGTTTAGAGACGTTGGTAGACAGCATTACAAACTATTTACACGGGTATGGTGTAAGAATGATGTGTGGAGTTAGTTCTCTTTTACATTTATGCGGGTTCTGGGGATTGAACTCAGGTTGTCATGTTTACCTGATGGTCCATCTTGTAAGCCCAACAGTAGCTAAATTTAATAAGGTTATTATGCTTTTATTGAATTTTTTTCATTTGACTTCTATTTATGGCAAGTGGTACTGGCTTTCCATTGTGCTATCAAGTTTCTCTCTAAAATACATTTCTCTAAGTACTGATGGGATGGCAGGACCGAATGATGGTGCAGCCGAGAAGTCTGCCTTGGCTGGGTCCTGTCTTCTTGCTGAGGAGCAGCACCGCCAGTGCCTTTTTAGTTGTTTTTGCTTATAATGTATTTATATTGCTTAAAAAGAAAAAGTGTTAGCTGTTTGATGTTGACATTTTGAATGGAAATATTAGTCTGGAATGAGGACTAGAGAAACAAAGATTCATGGTAAAGGTCTCAAAGCAAGTAACTAGGAGGACGACTAGTTCTCTACTTTGCTTAGAGTTACCCACAGGTAGCCCCAGCAGAGGGGAGGTTTTCAAGGCAGGATCCTAGTGCGAAGTTTGCATTTTCTTGCTATGTCAGCTTCTTAGCATGTGAACATTGCAGTTGTGTTTAGGAGGTGCTGCTCCCTTCTGTATCTATACGCTATGAGAGCAAGTAGAAATAGGTTAGTAATTCTAGGTGTGCAGGATGATTGACAGGTATACTTTGGCAAAGTTGAATGTATTCTTCGAAGTCGTTTCCATTGCTTTTTATGAGGTTGTGCTCACTTTTACATCCATTAAGCTACCAACAGAAATGGGTCAATACTTTTAGAAGAATAGAGACTTTAGAGGCATATTTGGCAGTGTTGAGCTGGTTCTTGAGAGTCCTCATATTTGAAACACTGTAATCTTTTGAAACTTCAGTACAGTTCAGTGTGTATTCATTAATTCACCTTCCTTTTAGTAACAGTTTACTCAGATAGGAGTGCATTCAGCATCAGGAAGAAGATTCCTTAATGAGAGCCTTGTGAAGTGGGAATGTTGAACAGGCTGGCACCATAGTCCGGTGGTTCTCTGGAGAGTTCATGAACCCACTAATGACGCAGACCGTTCTGTTTCCTCTCTGTTGTCCTTAGCTGTTATTGGGATTTCCATCTGTGTGTATTACTCATGGTTGTCTGACAGAGACACCTGTGGCAGGCACCCTGTATTCCAGTAGGAAGACAGGAAGTCATGAGAGAAATAAATGTTCTCCTAGGAGCCCCCAGCAGGCTTCTGCTGACATCACGAGTGACATACCTGTCAGTTGGCTGCCATTAGGGCTAGAAGCAGGTGCTTTGGTTTCCTGCTTTAATATAGCAGATGAGTAGGGTTTTGTCTCTTAGGCAGCCCACCCAAAAGACCTCATCTACAATGGGCCAGACACTTGCATTCTGGTGGGACTGAGGTTCCCTGAGAGCTCATCTTGCACTTGAACATTTATAGTTCGCTTGAGGATCTTGTGGTAAAGGGAATTCTGATTAGCTGGAGTGAGGCCTCGAAGTTAGCTTTTCCACAAGCTCCCAGGTGACACCGCTGCTGCCTATCTAAGGATTATGCTTTGAATAATAGTGGGCCTCAAGGAGCAGATGATAGGACAACACTGAACAGAAGGCACAAAAGTTTCCTGGGCCAGGAAGTGATAAGGGGTATGTGAAATTGCATATGCTTTGAGGAAACAGAGAGACACTAGGTAGTTGGTTGCACCATGACCAGCCATAGCGGTGTAGACGACCTTTGGGGAATCATGTGAAGAAAAGGTGAAGGGCTTTGTGGGATGCTTTGGACTTTGTCCTGGGAAGTTGGGAGCCTGAGTTGATAAGGTAGGAGAGTGTAGGATTTCTCCCTTTCTGTCTTCCTCCCTCACCCTTTCTCCCTCTCTTTTTGTCTCCTGCTCTCTGTGGAGAGTTGGTTGGAGACAGATGTGAGGCTTGTCTGTCCCAGATCCCCTGTCTGTGGCCATCATGGATACTTATTTGTGTACTGCAGCTTATTGAATCTCAGAGCCCTCCTCAGTTCTTGGCTCCAGGCAGCCATCACCTGACTGGAGTTGGCAGAGGAAATAGAACCATTTGGCCATCTTGGTTTTGCCTTAAAGTCTAGAAGAACACTCACTGGATTTGAGTGTGATCTTATCGTGTTAAGCCTTCCAGGTTACTCATGTTTCTCTGTGTAAGTTTCAGTTAGAATTCTTCCTTCTAACCACACTGATTTGAGCTTAAAGAACTTGCCGGGTAGATATGTTTTTTTGTTTTCTTTAGTTTTATTATTTTGGTTTTTTTGCTCCTGGGTGCAAAAGTTGAGTTTTATTGGCTAGAGTGACAAATTGGCCCTATTTTGACATGCCTCAAGAAAAATCTCTAGCTGAGGCCTGTATCTTTTTTTCTTTTTTCTTTTCTTCTTTTTTTTTTAACGTGTCTTTTAATGCTCTGATACTGTTCATGTACTGGTTTCTGATGAGAGCATTTCTACCTTTTCCTGTGCCATATAGCTCTCATCCCCTGGGACATTTGTCGTATCTTTAGAGATATACTTGGCTTATTGCATCTACTGGGTATATTGCAGGGAATCTGTATGCCATAATGTGAACTTTCTTCCCCCCATCACTCAGCCCAAGATATCAGAAGTGCTGAGATGGAGAAGCAGTTTGTCCTCAACACAGACTTCCCTAACTTTCCCAGCCTCTAGCCTGTTTACCTTGTAGATTTGGTACGTGTGTGCACACAGAGTGTGTGTGTGTACATGTGTGAGTATGCACAAGCATGCTCACTAGGGTAAATTTTGGACAGAACCCTATGTCAGCCATTTTCTTTATAAAACAGTAAGGTAAATGAATTATTTTGAAATCTGAATACTCATCCTGGTGTTATAAAGGGGAATCAACATATTGCTTTAGTTTTACCAAGAGCATGAGTGTTCAGATTCTTAGGAATGCCTTTTGCTAGTACTCAGTCCTCTTTGTAACAAGTATAAAAAAAGACAGATGGTCGGTCCCCTTTCACCCAAAGATAGGTAAGTTTCATAGGCTCAGTTTTCAAACCATGATCCCAAAGAGCAACTGCAGCAGAGTGATCTACTGATAGAAGTAATCTGGAGACTCCTTCCAGGTTTGCAGAAATCAAAAACACTTGGCCTGGAGTGGCCTTATCTACAGAACCTCTGACATGACAGGGCTCAGTGGAGTGCTTGAGCAGGCCTAGTGGACATGCTGAGACGAGCAGCATATTTTCCCTCTGAGACTGTGGTGCTGATTGTAGTGAAAATAAGGTCATCTGCAGCCAGTTTTGAATGTATGCCATTGCTCCTGAGGATCAGGAGCTTTCAGAATTCGTGAAATTAAAAACAACCCTTTCAGACTCTTAAAATGCATGAGCTGATGTATATCACTTCTTATCAGGCACAGAAGGCAGGAAAGAAATTGCCTAAGAAGGCTACTTGGGGAATGAAATACACAGGACAATTATAGAATTTAATGTTTGCTGATGTTCTGGTTCTTTTTGCTAGTATAATACATAGACCGGGTGACTTCTAAAGAAATGTATTTCATAGAATTCTGGGGATGGGGAATCCCAATGTTGAGGGGCCCACATCTGTCAAAGAGGATTGATTCTTCCTCCATCATCCTATGGCAGAAGATGATTGGTTAGAAGATGGAGAGCTTGTGAGTTTGCAGAGGTGAGGAAGGAGGGTATAATGGGGTGTAAACTTGTTCTTTTATCAGGAATCTACTCCTGATAATGACATTTATCCATTCTTGAGGGCAGAGCCCTTATGCCTAATTGCTTTTAAAGGTCTCAGTGTTTGTATTGGGGATAACATTTCAAGAACAGGAGCTTTGGGAGTCACGTTTAAAACATGGCATCTGCTTTAACCACACCAATTATTGTTCAATTATTGTGTTTAAAGGAGCTAGTTTAGATGAGAGGTTGGGAATAGGGGATTTAGTGTGAAGATTATGGAACAAAGTTCTTGCTGTCAGAGGACCTATCTGTTATAAGGAAGTAATCTTAAACTATTAATTGTAGGTTCAGTAGGAGTTCAGAAAAGGACCAGATTGTAAATTGAAATATAAGCAGAAGACTGATTCATCTTTTAATTCACTGTCAGAATTCACTGTCAGGAGTTAACACTTCTATAAATTGGAGTTCCTGGCACTGTGTTAGCTACTCTTAGGGTATATAGTGCTTAAATAAAATGATACAGCAATGGTAAAATAAAGGCAGTAGTCCCTTCTCAGAACTTGTCACAGAGGAGGCACACATTAGTAGTCAACACCGATAAGTAAGAAATTTTAAATTCTAAGAGCTAAGAAAAAGATAAGGTATATGTGTGAGAATAATACGTTTGCCAGAAGGTGTTGGGAGCAAAATGGACTCAAAAAGGCTATATTGTTGGAAAGACTTGGAGGTGTATTTAGAAGTCTTGTTTGCAGTGCAAGGAGGCACAAGAGTGGGACAGATGAGGCTGGAAAGGGACAGATCTCACTGGGTCTTATAGGCCAAGATGAAATATTTAGGTTTCATTCTGAGCAAAAGCTGGTTGTTACTGGTTTCAAGCAGTGTTCTGGCATGACTATGTTCAAACGTGAAATGTTCATTCTGGTGCTGAATAGTGAGCAGAAAACAAGCTTGGAGACCACCAGGCAGTAGGCTTTTATGACGGACTGGGTGAGAACACTGGAGGGAGGAGATAGGTTTGAGACACATGTAGAGATAGACTATCTGTTCCTCATCATTGCCAACAATTTGACTCTATGTATACATGCAATATATGTTCTATATGTTTGTCTTAATGTCTGTGCCACACTGTTTTGATTACTATGATTGTGTAGTAAGTTAGAAAATCTGGTGTGATACCCTCACCTTTATCCCTTAAGATCCTTTTATCTTCAGAGTCTCTTGATATTCTGTATGAACTTAAGGACTTTCTGAAAAAGAAATGCTGTTAAAATTTTGATAGGGATTATAGTCTTCGCGTAGACTGCTTTGGGTAGCAGTATCATTATAATGATACTGAATTTTGCAGTTCATAAAAATGGGACAGCTCCAATTATGTCATTTCTTATTTCTTTCAGCTGTGTTTTGAATTTTAGTACAGTTTTTTTTTCTGCCTTGATTAAAAGTGGTATTTTATTCTCAATAATGCTATTGTAAAAAGAATAGCTCTTTTTGGTTTGGTAATGGGATCCAGGACCTGCACATATCAAACAGGTTTTCTGCTGCTGAATTGAGAGCTACAGTCTCAGCTGACTAGGTAGACTTGCTAATTTTTTCTTTGGATTGTTTATTAATAGGGTATAAAAGTATGTCACTGACATACTTTTGTCATGTTGATTCTGTATTCTGCAACTTTGCTATTTAACTTATTTTAGCGGATTTTCCTGGTATCTAGTTTTCCTACATAAAAGGTGATTTCATTTGTGAAATAGAGACGGGCTTCTTTCCAATTTTGATATTTTGAGCTTTTTTATTTTATTTTTATCTTGTTTATATTTGTTTTTATTGCAAATTGGGTATACTAGTTTCATTTCTTGGTCTTAAAGGTGATGCTTTCAGGCTTCCACCATCGAGAGGGCTTGCCCCGTCCTGAGGCAGTATCCTTTGCTTCCTAGTGTGTTGACCCTCTCCCTAAACCCCACTTAATTCATTGAAAGAGTTTTGGTTTTGTAAAATGTTTCTTTTCTGTATCAGTTTGAGATATTCCTGCCCCCACCCCGAATTTTGTTAATGTGTGGTACTTTACTTTGCTTGATGTTTAATATGTTGTAACTACATTTCACAGCAGGAATAAATTCCACTTGATTATGTTATCTACTCTGATTTTGATACTTCTTCCTTTTCTGTTATGTTCCAAACATTTCTCTCTTCAGTAATTTGGAGTTGACTGTGCTTGTGGTGTGGATTTATACTGAGGTTTGTGTAATTTGGTAAGCTGTAAGTTAGTGGCCTTTTTCTTCTAGTCCCACTCCTCTAATTACGGTGAAACATTGAGGCTTACATCTCTGGGCTTCACTTCCTCATCTGCAGAGGAGATGACAGTATATCTACTTCCTAAGCCTGTTTTGGAATAAATGAGAGAAGAACTTGGCAGAGGGCCTGCACACAGTACTCAGCAAGTGCTAATGGATGCTGTTCTCATCCAATCTTATGATCACCCTGCTTCTGTTCAGAAGGCTTCTTTAGCATTTGATGATGTATTTATGAATTTTGCATTCTGTTTCATCAGTTCTATTGATATCAAATATTGCTTATGATATCAAATATTTCATGTTCTTTAGAGTTTCTCATTTTGTCAAGTTAATAAAAACCAGTTATTTTGTGTGAATTTTAACATTAAATATCTATATTAATTTGGGGCAGAGAACTATCCCTATTGAATACTTGTATGCCATTGACAAAAATCAGTAGCTTTCAACAAAATGGCAAATAATTACGATATAGTGAGAAAGCCTGCATCAGCTAATAACGGAGAAGAAACAGATAGTAAAGGACCATCTGTTCCTCAAAGGATAACAGGATCAGGTGCACTTATTTGTAGATTCTTCTTTATGCCCAGATAATTTCTACATTGTATGAACTGTTGAAAAACAGAGAACTTATCCAGAGACAAGGGGGTTCAGATTTTTGAAACCCCCCCCTTTTTTTTTTAACCCAGTTCCCTCTATGCAGTGGGCAGCAATTATGTCTTACTCAGTATCAAGTTACTGCGCCTGGTTTGTGGAATGTGCACACTACTGGTTAATCTGAACTGAGGAAGCCATAGCTAAGGACAGCTTGCAGACTAGACTGTTAGCAGTGTGGATAGGCTGTTGAAGACTTGGAACAGACCTCACTTGACACTTTAAACTTTCAGAGAGCAGGGAAGAAATCAGAGATGGAGTGGCAGGCTTCAGTACTCAGGACTTTATGAGCAAATCAAGCCAGAGAGTGAGTTGCTGTGCAGAAGGATGTACTTCCTGTCACCAGGCTCCCTTAAGCAGTCTGGTGATAAGGAGCTGCATGTCCTGTCCTGTCTCTTGCTTCTTTCCTTAGTTAAATGTGTGAAGAGTGTGCACTACAAGGTGAGTTGACAGTATTTGGCAGCTATACAGGGAAAGGATGAGGTAGGACGCGACTTGAAAATAATATGGAGGGTTCTTGAGACAGGGTATATTGGGGTGGCACTTTTCAAGACTGGTAAAGTAGAAAATGGTTTTGGAGGTGAGGGATGAATTTTGTTGTATTTGAACTTTAGAAACCTAGGCAAAAGCTGTCTTTGTTCATTGCCGAATTTTCAGGAGCTGTACAAAGTGGATCATTTAAATCAGCAGTTCTCAACCTGTGAATTGAGATACCCTTTGAGGGGGTGCCAAATGACTCTTTCAACAGGTGCTGCCAACGACCATCAGAAAACATGACTCATAACAGTAGCAAAATTATAGTTATGAAGTAGCAACAAAAATAATTTTATGGTTGGGGTCGCCACAACATGAGTAATTGTATTAAAGGGCTACAGTGTTAAAAAGCTGAGAACTGGCCTGTCTGGTCTGCCCATAGAACAAACACCTTAACCCAGATATAGTTGACATAACATAGATGCTTGTTCCCAGTGCATTGTTTTACATCTTCCTTTGTGTGTTTCAGGATTTTGCTTTGACTCGGCCACTTCTGTTTGATATGTGTGGTTTGATGGATTTTTCCTGTCCATTTATACCCTTGTCACAATGAGGGGTAACTAAATGGGGCAGTGTTTTCTGTTTGTATAGTTCCCCACAGCTGTTTCCTATAGTAAAATCTCTGGAAAACAATGACCTCATAGTTTCCACATACTCAAAACAAAACAAAAAATTCAACCCTTTTTAAAATTTTTTTATAGTAGTGGGAGAGAAGTCATTAAAAACTTGAGTAAAACCTGTCATTTCTTGCCTCTTCTTTCACAAATTATTTGTTCTGTTATTAATTGTTTATTCTCTGTTCTTCAAATAATTTTTTTCTTTTCTCTATAACACATATTTCTGCAGGGAGTACATGGGGTTATCTTGAGTCTTTTGTGTTATGATTGTTCCTTGTCTGTATAGAAGCCATTGTTCTGTGCCTGCACTGAGGCAGTGCCTAGAGGAACTGGCCAGTCACTGAACATCTGTTGCTTCTTCCCTCCAGTTGTCAAGCTCAGATGGAGCAAACAGTACATCCACAAACAAATAACTCATGCTTTAGAAGATTCCATGGGGCTAGTCAGACAATGACTTTGTTGGTATCTGCTCCTCCTAAAAGAATGCTGATGCTTATCATCAGATCAGGACAGTTTAACTCTTGATGTTCTTTTTTTTTTTTTTTGGTTTTTCGAGACAGGGTTTCTCTGTGTAGTCCTGGAACTCACTCTGTAGACCAGGCTGGCCTCGAACTCAGAAATCTGCCTGCCTCTACCTCCCAAGTGCTGGGATTACAGGCGTGTGCCACTACGCCCGGCTTTCTTGACGTTCTTCTAATCTTTAAGAACAAGGCTTAGATATCTGGTTTTCGGCAGCATTAAGAAACAGTCATGGGACTGGAGAGATGGCTCAGGAGCTAAGAGCATTAACTGTTCTTCTGAAAAAACCAAAACACCAAAAAAACCTGGTTTAATTTCTTGCACCTACATGGTGCCTCACACTGTTTTGCAACTCCCGTCCCAGGGGATTTGTTGCCCCCTTCCAGCACATAAGTACAAATTAAAAAATTCTCTCTCTCTCTCTCTCCCTCTCTCTCTCTCTCTCCCTCTCTCTCCCTCTCTCTCCCTCTCCTCCCACCCTGGGGGTGGTATTGTTACTTTTGTCTTAAATTTTGTTTTGGATATTGGGATTCTGTGCTAGTGAGCAGAACTAGATTGCAGTTCTACATGTATTTGAGTATTGAAGAAGGCATAAGGAGGGGTTAGTGAAGGACAGTGGTTCTCAACCTGTGGATTGTAACTCATTTGGTAAAACCTCTATCTCCAAAATATTAACATTATGATTAATAACAGTAGCAAAATTACACTTAGGAAGTAGCAATGAAAATAATTTTATAGTTGGGGGTCATCTCAGCACAGAAAGTGCTGTGTTTTAGTACACTTTAGTATAGAAAGTGTATTAAAGGGTTGCAGCATTAGGAAGGTTGAGAACTGTAGGTGTAACTACTAGTACCCTGTACATGTCCCAGAAATAATGGCCGGGATAACACAGGTCCTTGCTGTCAACTAAAGCCACTTGAGTACCTTCCTTGAACTCAAATACCCAGAGTGCAGAGATCAAACAGGTTGTTGGAGGCATTCCTCTTACTCTGTGTGGTTTGAGAGTTCTTAGGCATCAGATGTGCTGCCTTTCACTGCTGCACTTGATCACTGAACTGCTCTTTCAGGTCCAGTTCTCAAGTGACCTTGTAGGTTTCCAGGTATCATCCTAGTCTTAGTGTTTATGTTGGTGGATCAGATAAGGTTCCAGCAGGGATACTGGTCAAATTTGTAAAATTCTGAAACGTATTTCTTCAAGTTACATAAGGTATAACTACCTTTAAGGTTATAGTAGAAGTGGATTAGAATGCTGTATTTTGTATTTGGGTCTTTAGTGAGCTGCCCATGGTCAATATGTGAAGGACCCTGATTTATTGTGTGTCATTGGTATGAAGCTTAGCTGTTCCAACTGTCAGATAGGTGTACAGTGTTTTGCTGTCAAATGAGTATCATAATATGGAGAGGTAATAATTCTATTCTAGGCAGATCATACCTAAGGGTTAGTGTCTCATCGTGGGATCCTTGGGCTAGGACATTGTGTAATCTTGATGAAAAACTGCCATTTCTGCAGAAGCAGAGGAAGAGATGTGACCTAGGAGGAATGACTTCCAGTAAGGTAAGGGAGTTATTTTGAGGGAAGGCATTTGGTAGCTCTTCTGCACATAATTACAGCTCCTGTTCTGTCCACTTTACGTCTTAGTTATATGATTGCTATAGTCACCCTACCCTCCTCATTTGTAAACTTTGCCACTTCCAAGTTTGTAATGCTGCCAGATTAGACTTGTTAGAGCTTACTTTCCATTTCATCTCAAAAATCACTATTGCCTTTCCTGTTACATACAGAATGCAGTATGCATTTCTTAGCATTTAAGCTTTGTCATGATGTAATCCCCTTTAGCCAAGGGCTAAATAAAGACTAGGAGACTTTGGTTCAGATCCTGAGGTCTGTGGCAAGGGACTTTTCCCCCTCTTAGTTGAATTTTATTTTATGATACTGGTATAATAGTAATACTTTCTTGCTTGTCATGGTGGCTTATTCCTATAATTCCAGACTTTGAGAGGTTGTGATAGGAGGATCACTAAGCTTGAGGCTAGCTTGGGCAACAGAGAGCTATCCATCCAGGTCAGCCTGGGATATAGTTAGATTCTGCCTCACAGGAGGGAAAAAATGAAAGCTTCATAGAGTCAATACCATGAATAAGTGAGAAATGTCTGTAAAATGCTTAATACAGTGCCTGAAAACAGATCTGGTAGTATTGTTCTCCTCAGGCACTTGCCCCCACTGGCCTGCCCTACTTTCTATTCTTTGTGGGTCCAGGGAACATAATTCCTCAAGGCCCACCTTAAAGTGTTCCCCACCCCGGTGGTTGATAGTAGTAGCTCCTTCATTGAAAGCAGGCAGCAGTTTTCATAGGACTTTTGTGGCACTTGTGTTCTCTCAGTTATGTTTAAGTAACAAATCTAGCTTGTGAGGCGAGTTTATTGAGCCCATATGTGCCTGATTCTCAGCTTTGCTAGTTACCACTTGTTGACTGTTATTATTTAATAACCATTGCCTTTTTAAAAGCTGGCTTTTGAAGTGAATTCCTAGAGTGTTTGGTCCATTACTAAGTTTAGGATCTGTTATGTGTTTTAAAAATCACTATTCCAGCCCCCCCCATCTCTCACACACACACTTTTTTTTTTTTTTTTTTTTTTACAGTTTATATATTTATATTCAATTTAGGATTGAATAGGTCCTAAATTGTTAGTGGATTAAGTTATTTAGTTTTTTCATAATTTTTTATTTTTTTCGTCTTGTAATTTATTTGTTGTGTGAACTGTTCATGCTATTCATCAGTGCTTTTCAGATTATTTGTGTTTGAGGACAAAGTTTTAAAAATTTCAAACTGGGTCTGGCAAGATAGCTTAGTGGGTAAAATCACTTGTAGCAAAGCCTGATAACCTGAGTTTAATCTCTAGAACTCACTTTACAAGTAGAGAACTGATTTAAAAGTTGTCCTTAGACCTCCACACACATCCCATACAATAAACACACACACACACACACACACACACACACACACGATGAAATAAATTTTCAAATTGTTTTGAACTGATTTTGAACTGATGTGTAATGCAGTACATATGAAGTACTAGAAAAATGAATCTAAAACAGCTTGTACGACATTATGGGCTGGTGAGGTGGCTCAGTGGGTAAAGGCACTAGCTGCCAGTCTAAGTTTTATTCCTGAAAACTATGTGGTAGGAGATAATTGACTCTGTATCACATACAATAAATAGTTATACAATTTTTAAATGCTTTTATCTTAAAGGAACAGCTCCATTAAAATAGCATTACATTTAGCAGTTATTGTTTGTCTGTACATGTTTTTTCTAAGTGCTTGATGCTGGCTTTTGCATCTCATGGTCATGATCTGAAGAGTTCTCTTCTGGAGGTTCTGTGGTCTTTTTTGATGTGTTCTTGGAGCTTCAGCTGAAATGTTTCTCTGTCCATATTTCTTGTAAAATGTTTGTAGGTCTACAGTTTAAGAAGATTACAGTTCCCCTTTGTGGTGATCCCTTGTGTCAGTGGTGTTGTTAGCTTTCCTCAGGTTATCTGTCCTCTTTGGCTGTGTCTTTTGTAATATTGGCAGTCATTGGTAATTATTTCCTGTTCCATTAATTCATTAAGAGCTGAAGAATGGTGACACTAATTCTGGCATTTATTTTTTATGTTTCAGTTGTGAATACTTCTACAGAGACACTTGTCCTCTTTGATTATCCTAATGCATATTTTGTAAAATAAAGACTACATGCTCAATTCCATCTCTTTATCTTCCAATTTTAAAAATAATTGATTTCCTAATATGGTTTTTGTAACCTTATGAACTCATAGGCTTAATATTATTTTCTCTCAGTCATAATGACTCATCCCATCCCCTGCCATTCTAGAGTTTCCCCTTATTCATTGGCTCAAGGGAGTCTCTCTGACTTGTCTTCCCAGGTGCTGAGACATGTGCCACTACATTTGCCTACTGGTAGCCTTGTAGATACTTAAATTTTTGGTTATTTTTGGCCAATAGGATAAGTCCATTTGACACAATACTTGTAGTTGGTAATATCAAACCAGAGTGTAAGGAAGTTAGGATGTTCCTGGCTTATTTTAGATATTTCTTGTACCAGATCTGGATTCATTCAGTTTGTTTAAGGAGTCCTGGCTCTTCAGTTCAAATGATACTAAGATACTACACTGTAGGAACGTATGGTTTTAAAGCTAGATCATGAATTCAAATTCTAGTTGAGGGTTTTAGGGACTTTTGTCTCTGGGCTTAACCTCTGAGTCTCCTTTCTCCTTTGATGGAGATCCTCTTTACAGCTTGTGCATTCTTGTTGCTTCATCACACTGTGCACTTATTACAGTACAATCCAGTGCTGTGCTAACAAGGGGCATTTGAATCACTTTCTGATGTCTACAGCATAGATCCTTCGAATTCTGGGTCCCTTACTGTGATTGAAAGTCACTTGGAGTAATTCCCTGTGTGGCTTTGTTGTCAACTGGCTACAAAGTTAAAATCTGACAGTGCCCCGCGCTGTACCAAGTATCGGGCGTAGGCCTGGGGGATTGACATAAAACACAGACACGGGTCATTCTGTAAGGAGAATGCCAAAGCTTTACTGAGAGACCAGCAATATATACTAGAGGCCAGGGAAGGGAACAGGAGAAAACAATCATAGCCATAGGTCAGGCACCTGGGAAGTCACGGGCAGGAAGGCAGGAATCAAGCTAAGCCATGGGATTACAGGATCTTTTGCGCTCAAGAAACCTGTGCAAACAGCTCAGCTGGAGGCGTTGAGCCAAGCTCACTGGTTCCCAACAAAAATCTTGTTTTGTTTTACACTTGATTTTGAGGGATTGCTGTCTAAAGTTTACTTTTTCATTATTATGAGGAAAGTATAATTTCTGACTTGAAGTCAACTCTGCAAAGTAGATCTGTTTAAAAGTTGAGCTTTTTATCTGATCCTTACATCCTGTCCTTTCTCTCTAAATTTTATGATTTATTCGTCCACTGTTCAAATACAAGTAGATGTATGTGTGTGGTTTGCATTGATCTCTCCCTGGCTTGGGTAAGTAGTAGTTGCATGTGTTTGTCCTTATTTTCTTATGTGAGGAGCACACAAGTGCCAATAGTATATCCTGCACAGGGGATTGTTTTATATTCCGTACAATATCGTAAGGCAGATTTGCACAGTATTATTTGCTTTATAGATTATGCAAAGAGCATTTTCTGTACAGACTTGTCATCCCATGATTCTGCTACCACATGGTAACTAGTCCTGCCCTTTGCTCTGAGTATCACTGGGACAGAAATATCCTCTTTCAAACTATAGGGAAGGGCATTCATTCATCCCTTCTAAGAGGACCATGGCTCTAGCAGGAGAATGGTAATGGCAAGACCATATTTCCTGTGTATATTTGTTCTTAGTAGTTATAAAGACACATATAAAGAGAGATTGACTACCCTTCAATCTGCCCTAAAGTAAGAGTCCCCTTTTAAAAGTTCAGTGACAATTTGGTAAATTTCCCTGTGTTAATCTTTATTTGTTGGAAGTTATAGTAAACCTCAGTAATTAAAAGACAAATTCCTTTGAAGTCAACTACTAATCCTGGGAAATAACCTGTGAGTAGGTAATTTGGGAATTTTAATAGTGCAGGAAAGAATGAAAAGAGGCTTCACTTTCTGGTTGATAGAAAACTGAGTATTGGGTGCTCTTTATTCATGTGAGAGGACTCAGCTGCCCTGTCACAGTTGTGAAGCTAGGAGAGTGATTGGGTGTTGTAGTTGTGACTTCTTCCTAGATACTTCTTGTTTATGTGGTCGTCATCGGAGACCATGCTGGGTTGAGGGGAAGGAAGGCCACAGTTGAAGGCTACTCCTTTCCTTTGGAAAATGCTGTGAACTTAAACATTTGACTCATCAGAATGCTGGAGCAGCTGAGATCTTGGCAGGCTATTGAGCCCCAGTTTTCTTAGCTTTTATTTTCTTACCATATATATGTAATTAGACTCATAGGTTGTGGGTATAACTTACTGTGGGTAATTCTCAGTGTGATGTATTCTGTGCCATTGAATTGTCAATATATGATCTTAAAAAAAAAAAAAGACTCACTCAGATAATTATTTAAACACCACCTATCCCGAAGATTTTGAACTTTTGTTCTTTAAATGGATGGCTGGATCACATGATATGTGTATTTTCTTAGACACTTGTGCTGTTTTTGGTGAGAGTTCTCTGATAAGAACATTAGGTGGTGAGATTCCTCATCTTTGACATGGAGTGTTCCTTAGGGCCATTCAGGTGAAAGGTTCTAGATTGCTGTCTTGTAGTGCCTGCTCCCATTGCTCTGCACTAGTTCCCCTCATGGTTCATTTTCTCTTTCTGTGTCCTGTCCCTGGGAGCCTGTCACTTGTTGCTTCACACCTGTATTTGACAGTTTCTGATCTGCTCCTAGTTAAGTATCTGGGTGAGTAGAATCTATAGGAAGTACATACATATAGCTAGAGCATAGCTGAAATGATATATTTTAGTGTGTGTATCTGTGTGTCTCTTTTTTGAAGGTAACATTAAAGCTTTTATAGAATATTGCATGAGTGCAAAAAAAATGTACAGGCCACTAGTGTACAGCTTGATGGATTGTCCTAAAATAATGAATTGTTACCCAGGTACAAAAATAAGTTGCCAGCACTCTGGAGGCTTCTGCTCTCCCCTTAGTGGCTTTATCCTTTACAAAGGCAGCATCTCTCCTTTATTAGTTTTGTCTCTCCTTCACCTTTATTTCAAATTAGATACTAAGTATATATTGGTTTAAAAAATCAGTTTTATTGAGATACAGTACATATACTAAATCGCGTATTTTATGTGTATAGGGACATAAACAGGTTTTGAGATTTTCAGGGGTTTTGCAACCACCACAGTTCCAGAAACCTATATTCCCTTAAGACCTTTAAAACTAGTGGTTACTCTACTTCCTCATCTTTGTAGCCCCGATTGTCTGCTTTTTGTCCCATAGCCATATTTGTTCTGGATATTTCACATAAACTTGTGATATTTGGCCTTTGGGTTCTGGCTTCTATCATTTAGCATGTTGCTTTAAAAGCTCACTGCTTTGTAGCATGTATCTTACTTTATTTCTTTGCCCAACAAAAATAATTATATATGAACGGCCCATTTTGTTTGTTTGTTTGGTTTGGCTTCTTGTGGTAGTTTCTGTAACCTAGTCTGGCCTGGAACTCATTAGGTTGCCTGGCTCAGAACTTACCTTTTCTACTTTAGCCTCCCAAATGCTGGTATTTCAGGTATGCACCTTTCTTCCTCACCTGTATTTATGTTGTCTTTTCCTTTGAAAGACAAAGACTATATACATAGTGCTACTAGGAACATTGTATGCAGGTTTTTGAATGGATGTGTGTTTTTATTTCTTCTGGATATATGCTAGGAGTAGAATTGCTGGCTTGTATAGTAACTGCAAAACTGGCAAAGGAGTGTCAACTCTTTCCAACATCCATCCATGCATTTATTTATGTTTGTATGTATAATTTTGCATTATGCAATTTCTGTTTCATATTGTATTTTGAGTAGTTTTATCCAATAAACATTTTTAGCTCATTTCATCAATATGTAATATCTATTTGGGGACATTTAAGTGACTTCTAGTTATGATGAATTTTTTTTTTTACATACATCTTTTATTCATTTCTTCAGGCTAGTAATGTGACATTCCTGTCAGAAGTTACCTTAAGTCAAGTTGTTACCCAGTTTTACAGGGATGATTGTCTTCTAGCAGTTGGAATGACGCTCTGTTGAAATTTAAAAAGGAATCTTTTATGTTGCTAAGTGGAAACCATTTTACAGGTTTAATGCAGATCTGGGGATCAGTGTCAGAATATCACATATAGGAGGCAGGTGTCCTGCCATCAACCAAGTCTAGAAAGTGGAAGTGTATCTGTGTGATGGTAACATTTTGCCTTTAGGTATCACTCTATTCTGACTCCACAGGCTTCCCTTTGCTAAGTATCCACAGACTTCCATTTAGTGTCCTCATTCTTTAGGGAGATGACCAAGACTTTATCAAAATAAAATTGATCAAGATTGGGCCAGACCAGACTTAGGCTGTGGGAAGATTCTAAATTGTCTTTTGATAGGAACAAAACTTGGAGGTCATCATCTGGGCTGGTTTTAATGAGATCCCTTTGTAAGACTCAACAAGCAGAGAGACTTTGTCTCCCTGAGCCTGAGGAAGTTGGCCTGGTTTGACTGTCAAGCATGCAGTGTGGAGTGTGGAGAGAGATGCATAACCTGTGACTTAAAAGCCATTTAAGATTTATTGGGTTTACCCTGGGTTTATGACATTATAAATGGATGATGTATAGTGAAACTTTATGGATTTGCTCAGGAAAAACATCCCTTGGTGACTCCTAATAGATGTTTCAGCTGTAAAGATGCAGTAGAAGCAAAAGGATTCAAAGCAAGAATCTTTTTACAGTAGTTTGGATTCCTTGTTTAAAAAGGTTAGTCAGAAATGTAGGTCAATGTCTCCAAAATCAGGAGGGTATATGCTGTGTGTGTATGTATGTCTGTGTGTGCGCGCGTGCGTGTGAATGCATGCATGTGCATACATCTGTCCTGTCTGTCTGTCTTCCTTTCCTGTGAAATATAGTTCATTGTCTGATAGTCTGTGTGTTTTCCAGAAAGGAGAAAAACATATCTGTATCCAATGTGTATGAACCTCCCACTCCCAATTATTGTTTCCTGGACAATACAGTAGTATACCAATGATTTACATTGTATTATATATCTCATGGTAATTTAGAGATCAATTTATATTAAGATGTCCATAGGCTGAATGGAAGTACTAGGCCATTTATTTTATAAAGTACTTGAACATCTGTAGTTTAAGTATCCACAGATGCTGTGGAACCAGTCCCCAGGGGGATAATTATATGTGCATGTTTGCGCCTATGAGTAGTTAAGCACGGTTAGCCTTGCCGGTTTCTCCCCGACTCTTTGCCTTTCCCACTTATTCAACCTCCTAAGTGGAATAGGTTGCTTCTGCCTCAAGAAGCACTGACAGGGATATGCTTCTCTCTGGCTTCCTTCTATCTGAATGGGAAGCTGATGCTGCTATTCTTTTTCTCTTCCTGGGACACTTAGCTGTATTCCTATCCTATGGAAGCCAGTGAGTAGATGAAGTTCTCTTTCTCTTTACCTCCTCAGTTGCTCTATACCAGCAGCTGTCACTTTGCCCCAGAAAATTTTAGTTTTAGGCTTTATAAGTCTTTTTTTTTAGTGCTTTATTAAGGTACCAGTTCTTTTAAATTGTGTAGACTTAAATTGTACAATTTGATGCTTTTAAAATAAAACATTTTTATGTTCTGTGGAAGCAATATTTACTAGTTCCTTAGATATTTAGATGACTTTTTCAGTTTTCTTCTTTGATGCTTAACTGTTTATGACTATTATACTTCCCTTATGATGACCATTTTGTTGTGTCAGGTTTAGGTGTTTGCTTTTTAAATTCCAAGCCAAAATTCTCAACTTCCTTTAAAAAAAGCAAAAGGGCCTTGTTTTACTATAGTTGGGCAGAATTGTACATTGTATTGGGAAATACCAAGGAGGAGAAAAGAAGACACTTTTGAATTACTTGATACTTAATTGGGATATATAAACATATTGTGGTGAGCTGACTGACTAGACCTGGAGTCAGCTCCCTCTGCGCAGAGGACAGTGAGCATGAACCTGTTGAGGCACAGCAGCTTGGACAGTGGAGTGTGCTGGCTGCTCTCTAGAATCTTAGGGTCTTGGGCAGAGAAGTAGTCACATGCTGCCACTTGATTCTCCGCAATATCCTGAATGCCTCCTTACTTTGTTTTTGTTTTTGGTTTTTTTTTAGGAGCATCTTTGGATTTAATAAGATATGAAGTGATTTTCCTATACTTATTTTTTCTTGAAAACATTTCTATACAATATATTTTTATTTCACTTTCCTTACCACCAATTCCTTACAGATTCTCCTAATGACCTATTCACCCAACTTTACCACCACCAATTCCTTACAGATTCTCCTAATGACCTATTCACCCAACTTTACCACCACCAATTCCTTACAGATTCTCCTAATGACCTATTCACCCAACTTTTTTTCCTCTTTCTCTCTCAGAATGAAGAAATCCAAACCAAACCAAGCCCCAAAACCCCAAGAAACACCCCTCAAAGAAATCAAAACTAATAAGCAAAGGGCCAATAAGACAAAAATGCAGAACAAAGCAAAATGAGACAAAATGTTGAAAAAATATTATTGATCATGGGGCCTGTGCTGAAGTATCCTTAACATATAAAGCATGGCTGCCCTGGAGAAAATGATTTTCCATCTGTCCAGGCATCACATGCATATAGCTTCTTGCTTAGGGGTGGGAACATGTGACCATTTCCCCCTCGAAGTGCTGAGACCCTATCTGGCTTGAATCTCTGCACATGCTATGCACATGTGGCATGCTGCCACAGTCTCTGGGAGGTCATATATACATTAGGTTTCAGTCCTTGAAGATACTCTTTCCTTGGAGTTATCACTTCTGACTCTTACAGTCTTCTGCCTCCTCTTCTTTACAGACTCCTGAGCCTTGAGGGGAGGGGTTTCATGAAGTTACCACATTTAGGACTGAGTATGCCAAAGCCTTCCACTCTCTATGCATCATCTAGCTATAGGTCTCTGTGTTAGTTCTCATCTATTGCAAGAGGAAACTTCTCTGATGAGGACTGGACAAGGCACTGATCTCAGAATGATTTTTTTTCTAGCTCCATCTATTTACCTGTGACTTTCATAATTTCAAATTTTTTCTTTATTTTGGAGAGGAAAGAGTTTATTTCATCTTGTATCTTACATTATGAATGGTAGTAGACAGGATAGGAAATCAAACATGAACTTGGAGTTAGGCACTGAAGAAGAGGTCATGAAGTAATAGAATTACTACCTTATGCAGACTGATTTCCTATTACAGTTGTTCAGGGATGGCACTTGCAATAGTAAATCATCAGTCAAGAAAATACTCAATAATTTTTTGCCTACTAGACAATCTGATGGAGACTTTTTCTCAACTGAAGTTTCCTTTTTCAGTTTGACTCCTGTTAGACTATATTTGAAAGAAACAACAAAAGAAGGAACAAAAAGAAAGAAATATTTTCTCAAAGAACCAGCTCCTGATTTTGTTAATTCTTTGTATAGTTTTTTTTATTTCTACTTGGTTGATTTCAGCCCGGAGCTGTCTACTCCTCTTGGGTGAATTTGCTTCTTTTTGTTCTAGAGATTTCATGTGTGTTGTAAAGCTGCTAGTGTGATCTCTCCAATTTCCTTTTGGAGGCACTCAGAGCTATGAGTTTTCCTCTTAGCACTGCTTTCATTGTGTTCCATAAGTTTGGGTATGTTGTGCCTTCATTTTCATTAAATTCTAAAAAGTTTTAAATTTCTTTTTTATTTCTTCCTTGACCAAGTTATTTAGTAGGGTGTTGTTCAGCTTCCATGTGTATGTGGGCTTTCTGTTGTCTTTGTTATTATTGAAGACCAGCCTTAGTCTGTGGTGATCTGATAGGATGCATGGGATTATTTCAGTCTTCTTGTATCTGTTGAGGCCTGTTTTGTGACTGATTAAATGGTCAATTTTGGAGAAGGTACCATGAGGTGCTATGAAGAAGGTATATTCTTTTGTTTTAGGATGAAATGTTCTATAGATATCTGTTAAATCCATTTGATCCATCACTTCTTTTAGTTTTACTGTGTCTGTTTAGTTTGTGTTTCCATGATCTGTCCATTGATGAGAGTGGGATAGTCTCTCACTTTGATTGTGTGGGGTGCAATGTGTGCTTTGAACTTAAGTTTCTTTTATGAATGTGGGTGCCCTTGCATTTGAAGCATAGATGTTCAGAATTGAGAGTTCATCTTGGTAGATTTTTCCTTTGATGAGTATGAAGTGTCCCTCCTTATCTTTTTTGATAACTTTTGGTTGAAAGTCTATTTTATTAAATATTAGAATGGCTACTCAAGCTTGTTTCTTGGGACCGTTTGCTTGGAAAATTGTTTTCCAGCCCTTTACTCTGAGGTAGAGTCTGTCCTTGACACTGAGGTGCATTTCCTGTATGCAGCAAAGTGCAGGCTCCTGTTTAGGTATCCAGTCTGTTACTCTATAACTTTTTATTGGGGAATTGAGTCTATTGGTGTTAAGAGATAGTAAGGAATAATGATTGTTGTTTCCTGTTACTTTTGTTGTTATAGGTGGAATTATGTTTGTGTGGTGTCTTAGTCAGGGTTTCTATTCCTGCACAAATATCATAACCAAGAAGCAAGTTGGGGAGGAAAGGGTTTATTGAGCTTATACTTCCATGGTGCTATTCATCACTAAAAGAAGTCAGGACTGGAACTCAAGCAGGTCAGGAAGCAGGAGCTGATGCAGAGGCCATGGGGGGATGTTTCTTACTGACTTGCTTGCCCTGGCTTGTTCAGCCCAGAGATGGTAACACCAGCCCAGAGATGGCACCACTCACAAGGGGCCCTCCCCCCTTGATCACTAATTGAGAAAATGCCCCACCACTGGGTCTCATGGAGGCACTTCCCCAACTGAAGCTCCTTTCTCTGTGATATCTCCAGCCTGTGTCAAGTTGACACACAAAACCAGCCAGTACATGTGGCTATCTTCTTTTGGGTTTGAAAGATTACTTTCTTGCTTTCTCTAGGGTGTAGTTTCCCTTCTTCCTGTTTTGGAGTTTTCCATCTATTATCCCTTGTAGTGCTGGATTTGTGGAAAGATACTGTGTAAATCTGTTTTTGTCATGGAATATCTTGGTTTCTCCATCTATGGTAATTGAGAGATTTGCTGGATATAGCAGTCTGGGTTGGCATTTGTGTTCCCTTAGGGTCTGTATAACATCTGCCCAGTATCTTCTAGCTTTTATAGTCTCTGGTGAGAAGTCTGTTGTAATTCTGATAGGTCTGCCTTTATATGTTCCTTGACCTTTTTCCCTTACTGCTTTTAATATTCTTTCTTTGTTTTGTGCATTTGGTATTTTGACTATTATGTCACAGGAGGAATTTATTTTCTGGTCCAATCTATTTGTAGTTTTGTAGTTTTGTGGGCCTCTTGTATGTTTATGGGCATCTCTTTCTTTAGGTTAGGGAAGTTTTCTTCTATAATTTTGTTGAAGATATGTACTCGCCCTTTAAGTTGGGAATCTTCTCTCTTCTATACCTATTTATCCTTGGGTTTGGTCTTCCCATTGTGTCCTGGATTTCCTGGATGTTTTGGATTAGGAACTTTTTGCATTTTGCATTTTCTTTGGCTGTTGTGTCAATGTTTTCCATGGTATCTTCTGCACCTGAGATTCTCTCTTCCGTTTCTTGTGTTCTGTTGGTGATGCTTGTGTCTATGACTCCTGATCTCTTTCCTAGGTTTTCTATCTCCAGGGTTGTCTCCCTTTGTGATTTCTTTACTGTTTCTATTTTTAAATCCTGGAAGGTTTTGTTCAATTCCTTCACCTGTTTGGTTTTGTTTTCCTTTAATTCTTTAAGGAATTTTTTGTGTAAGGGCCTCTAGCTGTTCACCTGTGTTCTCCTGTATTTCTTTAAGGGAGTTGTTTATGATCTTCTTAAGGTCCTCTGTCATCATCATGAGATGTGACTTTCTGGTGTGTTGGGGTATCCAGGGCTCGCTGTGGTGAGAGAACTGAGTTCTGAGAATGCCAAGCAGCCTTGATTTCTGATGCTTATGTTCTTGCCTTTGCCTTTTGTCATCTGGATATCTCTGGTGTTACTGTCTCGACTGTGGCTTGTCCCTCCTGCAAGCCTGTGTGTCAGTACTCCTGGGAGACCAGTTTTCTCTGGGATGAATTTGGGTATGGAGAGATTTGGCACAAGGTCAGCTCTGGGATGTAGAGAGAAACCTGAAGGATCCTGTCCCCAGCTGTTCCTTGGTTCCTGTGTCCTGATGACTCTGGGCTGGTCCTCTTGGGCCAGGAATTTGAGCAGAAGTGGTGGTCTTACCTGTGCTCACAGGTATGCCAGTACTCCTGGGAGACCTGCCTCCTTCCTTTTAAAATACTATCCCCATTAGATAAACTGCATTTTTGTTTCAGGTTATATTTTGTTTGTTTTGGGTTATATTTTACGTCTGTGCTTGTGTGTATGTGTTTGTTTCCATGTGCCTAAGTGCCTATTTTTTGGTAAGTTTTTTTCTTTCACCTTTAGTGAGCTCTAGGGATTGAACTCAGGTTATAAGTTTTGTCCAGCAATTGTCTTTACCTGCTGAGCCTTCTCACTGACCCTTTAGGCTACATTTATTATAGGAAGAATGCACTTGAGAATAAAATGGAAACAGATGAACAAAGGTTTATTTAAAATTAGCAAATAAACTTCCAGAAGCCTACAGGTGAGTATAGCTGTTCAGTCTCTAAACACATTTTTGTCTGCACAGTTGACATTCAGTATGAGAGAATTTAAGCCCTCTGTGAGCCTCAGTTGAAACATTGGGTTACAATTGTTGCAGGATGCTTTATATGTCAATGAAAAGTCATAGACAGAAATGTCTTAAGGCTGAGTGTTTGCTTTGGACAAGCTGCTTTGTAGCTGTCTCAAATTTTATTTTTGCTGTTGATTTTGTTTTTGTTTTGAGACAGGGTCTGTACATAGCCCTAGCTGACCTGAAAATCACCATGTAGACCAGGTTGGCCTTAAACTTAGAGAGATCTTACACCTTCCTCTGCCTCCTGAGTGCCTGGATTAAAGGTGTGAACCATCACACCGGTTCTGACTGCTAATACCGTAGCATGGAATTTTCCTTGGGGTGGATTTTGTAGGGAATAACAACCATAATTACTTTGGATCAATACAGTATTTGCACTCAGTAAATCTTGACAGTTAATATTGCCTTAAGTGATATAATACAGTTATGAAGGGGCCTCTTGAGCTTCTCATAAAATTTGGTGATTTAAAAAGTGAAATCAGAGCTTTTCCAGCCTAGTCCTGTTTGGTCTCAGTCTCTTTTCACTTTAGAAGTAGAGTCACTAAAAAAAATTACACTTGGCAAAAACTTGGAGTGCTCAAGTTGTGCCATAGACTAATAATGTTGCATCTCTGCTGTTGTCAGGATATGAACTTTGTTTATCTGGTTTGATTTGGCTGTTTCCCAGATGATGGTGATGTGTAGCCAGGATTGGTAAGCTGTGCTTTAGATATCTTCCCTTTCCTTGTTTTCAGGTCATGTAGTACCACAGATTAAATCAATTCTTCATGGTTTTGAAAACGCACAAAATAGAATCTGCATAATCTGGTGTGACATACTGCTGTGTAAGCACTTTGCCTTTCTCACTGTTTCCTCGCCCTTCTGCTGTGTTTTAGAGCACTCACCCATTCTCACAAGGATCACACCCTAGGGCTTAGTTACTCATTAACTTAGTAGGTATCCCAAAAGATGAACTGTTTTTCAAGACAAATGTTTATTTATTTCTAGCATTAGTTTAGAAAACAAATTTTACTTTAGATACTATCCATGAATTTAGATGCTTATATTTCATATATTTCTTTCTCTAAAATTGTAGAAACAAGTTGAATATCCTTTATCTGAAATACCTAGAATGAGAAGTGTTTGGAGTTTCAGATTTGGTTTTGGACTTAGGAATATTTGTGTGTATAATGAGATATCTTGGGGTTGTATGCTATGTGGGGTAGACACAGAAGGATCTCTAGGGCTTGCTGGCTCCTAACCTAATTCTAGGGTTCAGTGAGAAACCCTATCTCAAAAGAATAAGAAGGATACCAGAAAGATGGTGGTAAATGCCTTTAGTCACAGCACTGGGGAGGCAGAGGCAGGCAGATCTCTGAGTTTGAGGCCTAGTACAGTCTACATATTTATTTCAGGACCAGGCAGGACTATCATTAGGCCCTGTTTTGAGAAAGAGAGTGAGTGGGATCGAGGGACAGGCGCCTGGTAGGACCTTTGACATCTTGTTGCCTCTGTACCTGCACAGGCATGCATACTGCACACTTATGTATATATACTACACTACATACATACCCCCCCCCCCAGACACACAGACACACACACACAGAATCACACAAATTTGTATTTTGGAACATTTTGGACTAGGAATCACTAACTTATATAGTTGTCTTTCTGAATTCTGTGACTGTTTTCAACATTCTATCCACTAATTTTCTGTGTATATGGATGTCAGAGGACATCTAGTGAGAGTCAGTTCCCTCCTATCATGTGGATGGATCCCAGGGATCAAACTCAGATTTCAGGCTTGGTGGCAAGTACCTTTACCTGCTGAGCCATCTTACTGGGCCAGCTCCCCACACCCTTAGGAAATAAATTCCATTCTCTTTTCTGGCAAAGAAAGTAGATAGTGATTGGTTTGATGAATTTTACAAAACACTTTGCCCCAGGAGAGTAGCCCAACTCTTGATCAGTCAGTCATGTCAGATCAATATTGTGATATATGTTTCCCATGAAATGAAATCAATATCATTACTATGTTTGTTGTCTTTGTCTTGGAGTTAGGTAATGAATGTTTGTGACCAGTCATTGTTTTCCCTAGGGCATGAGATGTTGCTGTCTGTTCAGGGGGCTCTATGATGATTTATCGTCATAAAACCTCATGTCTGGAGGTTTATAGTTCCAACTGTGTAGACTTTATTTTGAGCTATGTTTCTAATTCATTCTTTTTGTTTTGAGGGGGAAACAATGTTGCTTAGTTAAAAGATATTATGAAACTTAAGAGTCTTGCAAATGTTTTAACTTTTATTTGGTGTCTGCAAGGATCATCAACTTAGGAGACAATTGGTCTAATTATAGTAGGAAATATAGGTCTTAAGCCGATAGACTCTGTTTAATATTTTGCAACCAGAAATACCCAGGTTCTATAAAACAGACATAAGTGTATGAAGTTAAGTTTATGAAGGTCCATGTTTTACTTTTCACAGAAGCAATGTATTGCATAATTTTAATACTTTAATATATGTTGTTATTCAGCAGAAGCTAGTAATAATAAGCTATTCAAAACTTCAAGGCTGGAGAGATGGCTCAGCAGTTAAGAACACTGACTACTTTTTCAGAGGCCCTGAGTTTAATTCCCAGAAACCATATGGTGGCTTATAACCATCTGTAATGGCATCTGATACCCTTTTCTGGTATGTTTGAAGACAGGGACAGTGTATTCACATATATAAAATAAATAAATCTTTTAAAAAAAACTTAAAAAATACAGTGACTAAATTTAGGACAGTAAATAAATTAAGACTTAATAGTGAAAAAAGAATCTTGAAAGGCAAATCAAGATAGGATTAGATATGACTTAGAAAATGATAAAATCTCTTGCCAGGGCTGTAGGGGTTGAGACAGTTAAAGATTTTGACCACCATTGCTTGTTCAGTGAATCAGACATATCTGGTAGCTGGTGGCACTTAGGTAACTTGCTTTTTTTCTGAGGCACACACTAAATAAGTATTTCTCTCTATTTTGTTTTGTCTAGGGAAGAGGTAAGATAATAGTCCCTTGTGTGTCTTTGGCTAAAAATGGGAGAGGAGCTTTTGTGTTTGTTTAGTGGGATTTTCTTTCCCTTCAGTTCCTTCAGTCTCTGATACAGTGCTTGAGGATGGGATTGATCCAGGATAGATTTTGTCCTGCTTAGGTTTGATATAGTTCAGTTGCATGTTCAGTCTTGCTTGACGACTGTCTTGCTAAACAACCTAGTACAGTGTCTTGGTACATACTGATTGGTGGGTGAGTCCAGATGACTTGAAGTGTTAGTTGTAAGAACCACTGGGCTGTGGTGGCGCACGCCTGTAATCCCAGCACTCTGGGAGGTAGAGGCAGGCGGATTTCTGAGTTTGAGGCTAGCCTGGTCTACAGAGTTGAGTTCCAGAACAGCCAGGGCTATACAAAGAAACCCTGTCTCGAAACAAACAAACAAACAAACAAACAAACAAACAAAAAAACCCAAAACCAAAACCAAAACAAAAGAACCATAAGCAAACTTAATGCAACCTTGATAAATTAAATGTTGACCTGGTCCTGGAATTTTAGAGGCTTCTGTGTGTAAAGTTTCATTGATACATAATGAAGGTTGTGGTTTTGGTTAATTTGTTTCTGGGATATACAAACTGAAGAAAATAGGAGTGTGTTCAGAATAGAGTGTTGCTGTGTTTCTGACAGTTGCTATGACCTAGCTACATGCTGTAAGACTTATCTCTCCCATGATACATAAGACCATGGTTGTTCTGTTTCCTCTGTAAAGCAAACTATGCAAACTGATGGAACCGGTATCTTCTCCTGTCTGTAGTTCGTCTGTGTCTTTGCTTGCTTCTGTTGCTTGAACTCCTAATCTGTTTAAGGAGAATTCCTCTACTTTTTGAATATCCCCTCTTTGAGCTGAAGAATGTTCTTCAGATCTCTCCTTTCCATTAGCTGCTTCTCTGGAGGTAGTCACAGATTCTTCCTTGCTTGTACAGCTCAGTTTCTGGGACATGAAGAATGGTCAGTAGAAGCTATTCAGTTTCCTTACTTGTCTTCTGCTTTACTCCTTTGTGATAGGTATTTGCTTCACAGAGATCAAATGGGCAAGTGAGCCCAGAGAATGACCACCCCAGTGCTTATGTTACTTGACTTTTCTGTGGTATTTTGTATTGTTGCTTTAATTTCCTTGAGGTTCAGTTTGTGTGAACTCCCGTGACCAGTCTCATTTCTTTTTATTAGACTCATGCTGTCAAGATTCTGGCCTGGCAGCCACTATTTTCACTAAAAACTGCTTGAGCAGTTCTCTTGCTCATTTGATAGTCATATGCCTTTCTGATTTAAATCACTCTCCTAGATCTCTTTCCTGATGTGCAGCCGTATTTGGGGTGATACATAGGTGCTTCAAACTCAGCTTGTTCAGAACTCTGTGGTCTTTTATTTTCAGGTTTATTCCTGATCATTACCCAAGTCAGAAATTAAAAAAAAAAAAAAAACACCTTAATGAGATTCCTGGTATTCTCTTTAGCTCCACTGACCTACTATCACCAGCTACCTATTCATCTCCATGATACATGCCAATGGCTTTGTTTTGAAGCTCCTAGAGGTGAAGGAACAGAAGGTCACAAAATAACACATTTTGCAGTGGCAAGGCAGAGATCAGGAGGGCTGAATCCTAATCATTAGACCACCTGGGAAGAGATCAGTTTATCAATGGAGATAGGTAAATAGGTAGAAATAGACCAAGAAAGAAGTCTGACCTCTGCTGGGAGAAGTTGGGTAGTGTAGTGAAGGCTGTCCTGTACCTGTCCCCTGCATGTTGTTTCTGGATGACATCCATGTTGCATTCTTCTAGCTCTGTTTGCTAGCAGGTCCTTCCTCCACTTCTTTTTTTTTTTTTTTTTTTTTCTTGAGACCTGGTCAGTCTCTGTTGTTCAGGCTGGCCTAGAACACACAGCAATCCTCTTGTCCCAGTCTCCCAACTGATGGGATAATTTGATGTGAGCAACCATGCCTGGCTTCCCTCTCTTTGTTTACTGGTGAGTTTTGTTCATGTCACATATATTATTTCTTATATCTCTTTGACTCTTCCTCCCAAACCAAATCTCAAAATATTTTATAATCAACTTTTTTTTTGTTACTTACATGTAATCGTCATTAAACTTTAACAGCTCTTCACAATTGAATTGCAACCTGTTTCCTCTTTAATTTTTTGGTCTTTATTATTTTTCCTAATTGGAAATAAAGCAGGCAGTTTGTGATTTCTGTCTGTCTGTCTGTCTGTCTGTCTCTCTCTCTGTGTGTGTGTGTGTGTGTGTGTGTGTGTGTGCATGTGTACCTGTGTGATGTGTGTGGGGATGTGCACACACTGACATCTGTGTGGAGGTCAGAGTACAACTCTGCAGAGTTGGTTCTGTTCTTTCCACTAACCTTTACATGGGTTTTGGGAATCAGACTCAGGCTGCCAGGCTTACATGGCAAGTGCCTACTGAGCCATCTCTCTGGATCTAGTCTGTAGTTGCTTGGTTTGCTTTGTCATTCTCTACCTGGTAGGCCATTTCCCCCAGAAATCTCTGCGTTTGGCTCTTTAGACATTATGCTCTTGATTTCTTGGCCACAGCTCTTTTTTTTCCCTCCGTCTCCTTTGATGTCCTCCCATACCCGAATATATTGTTTTTCTGAGTTTTCTCCTCTGGCTTGATGTCTTCTGATATCATTGGGCCATCTCACTGATATCTGTGATTACAACCACTCATCTGTTGACTTTTGTATTTTTGTTTTTAGTGTAGAGTTTTGCACTGAGCCTACATGAGTACTTTCTTAGTTGTCTGCTCTGTCTTCCTCTTAGAGGAACCATAGAACTTTAGGCGTAGTGGAGAACTTGAAAGAGAACTTATCATCTTCTGTTTTTCATCTGTATTGATGTATGTAAAAAGTTCTGTCTGAGTAGGCATGGATGGCATGGAGGCCTACTTCCTAAGTCTCTAATAGGACATAAATTCTGTTGATTATGACATATTTCTAAGTCTCTTGCAAATTTGTCTTTTCATGTATGTCTTCACAGTGTTGTCTTAGACTCATGTTTTTTTTTCCTTATTTTGTTTTCCAACTACTTAACCACCGTTTACCACCCCCTACTCCAAATTAAAAACTCCTTGCTAAAGTTGGAGTGCTATTTGTCTCATTTATATGTAAAATATTCTGCATGCATTAACCTATAACAATCCCCACAAGCCACTTCCTTTTCCTTCAGAATAGTCCATCTTCTTTTCTCAGAGCACATGGTCTTAGCCAGTTCACTTAAAACCATTTCCTGGCTTCCTGTATCATCTTTGATTTGCTTTTTAAGTTCTTCCTGATCTAGTCTTGTCTTTCCTCATTCCTCTTGCTTTTCCTTGCAGACCTGCATTTTCAGGTCTCTTGACCTCCTTGGTCTTTAATAAAGGTGTCATACTTTCTTCCTACTTTGTCTGTTTAAATATGTTGCCCCCCACCCCTTGATTCCTGCCTTATCCTTTAAGGCTTAAGTGACATATCTTGAGATATCATTATCCTCCAACTCATCATCCTCTAGCTTGTGTTCTACTTCCATGACACCTTCTCTGTACAACCACTATATTAATTTAAAATATATATTCCTAAACTTTGAATTCTTAGAATAATTTTAGATTTACAGAAAAATCAACAAAAATAGCATAAGAGTCCTTTAAAAGTATTGGTTTTCTTGTTATCTTATAACAGTATCACATCTAAGAAGTGAACATTAGTACCTTGCTGTTGGTTTAATTTAATTTATCGGGATGTTCCTCTGGTTTTGTTTCTCTGGAATTTTTTTGGACACCCTTGAGATCTTAGATCCCTCTTTTAGAATTATGATAGTCTTTAGAGACAGGAACTCAAAACTGTTCTTATTGATTATTTACTTGCAGAGTATTGTGTCAAAGAATGCATTGCAGTATCGAGGAAATTCCCAACATGATGCCCAGGAGTTCCTGCTATGGCTTTTGGATCGAGTTCATGAAGACCTTAATCATGCTGTAAAGCAGAGTGGCCAGCCTCCTCTGAAGGTGAGTGCATGTAGTCCCTGGGGCAGTCAGGGAGCAGGGAAGAGGGTAAAGAAAGAAGAAAGGCTTCTCACAAATATCCATTGGGCTTGTTACATTAACTAGTGACTAGCTCTGTGTATATAAAACTAAATGGGCACTTTATGAGATATTTTTCCTGCTTATTGTGCTGGCAGTGTAAGGTAAAGACAACTGTCCCTAAGGACCTTACATTCTAATGGAGGGCAGGGCATCGGTTGCTTTCTATCCCAGTAAGACATACTTTGTAATCAGTAGGACAAATAACATAGCCAGAAAGGAATGTATGAGTGCCTTTGCCGTTAGACTTGGATTCGAGCCTAGGTACTGAGTCCAGATGGTCCTACTGAGAAACAACATTTCTTACTCGACTTCTCTACGTGTGTCCTCGTTATGATAGATAAAGTGCCTCATATCGTGGGAAGATTATTTCCCCAGGAAACTTTTGAGTTTGTGACAAGTCTCTTCTGTATTTCAAAATTTCTAGTTTTATAAACTTGGTGGATTATTCTGATTTAAGGTCCTTTTGCTCCTGAACAATGTGTTGTCATATAACTATGTAGATATGGCTGACTTACCGTATGGGAGCAGCCTAAAGGCCAGGCTCCATGTTACTCGTCCTTGAATCCTAACATCCTATACAAGGTTCTCTACATGTGGTAACAGAGGTTTAGTAGTTAGGGACATGAGAAAGTTGAATAAAATATGAAGCAAACTGTGGATTAAGCATCAAGAAAAAGATTGAAACAACCTAGGGAAGAGCTGGCCAGTTTCTCAACAGGCTAGAGAGCGATAAACATGGTGTGCAGTAGCCTGTTTGAAGGAATGAGTCCATGTGAACTGGGTTCTGTTTGCTTTAACACAGTATTTTACAGAGCATCTGGGTTCCATATACAGCTTAGAAAGGACATTGAGTAGTTTGAGTATTTGTGACATATTATGATCAACTTTACTCAAGAATTGACACTTTTGGCCTGTGAATTTTACATTTTTTTTTTTTAAAGCCACCATCAGAGACAGATATGATGCCTGAGGGACCATCTTTTCCTGTGTGTAGCACTTTTGTACAAGAACTTTTTCAAGCCCAGTACAGGTAGGAGCAAATAACATGTTCTTTCCTGTTTTGACTGCCTGTCGTAGTTCTATGTGATCTTAATGTGAGTGTTTTACATTTTTGTTTTCAAAGATCTTCTTTGACATGTCCTCATTGTCAGAAACAGAGCAACACTTTTGACCCTTTCCTGTGCATTTCTTTGCCAATTCCTTTACCCCATACAAGGTAAGAATATATGTGTGAAATTAACAGTCTGCTGTGATAGGGTACTTCTTCCTCTGTAGCCTCCAGTTAAGGCTTTTCACTTATTTAGTTAACTACTAGGTGTAATAGTAATGAACACAAGCCTTGTTAAATCTTGAAGCTAAGTGCCTGTTGGGAGTATGCAAGCTGAGCAGGCACATGAGAGAGGCAAGCCCATGCCATAGTGTTTTTTAAAAACTGGTTGTCCTAGGTTCTCTGGAGACCCTGCTTGTACTTATTTTAGACTTTAAATAGTTTGCAGAAGCTAGACAGTTTTGAAGGAAAAGACAGAACCAATTATGACTTACTTTTGAAAATATTTTTATGACAATAGCTTTTTCAAAGTTCTTTCAACTTGTTTAGTAGTTTTTAGTTAGGTCTAAATGAACTATTCTCATTTGGCTTCCAGATAAAGGGTAAGTTCTTCCTCCCCCCTTTTTAGATAGAATCCTTTTTATCATAGGCTGGCCTCAAACTTGTGTTAGTTGAAAGTGACCTTGAACTCTCACTCTCCTGCCTCCAGGTTCCAGGTGCTGGAGGGGCAGACATATGCCACTGTTCTGATCTATGTCATATTGGGGGAAGGCAGGGCTGTGTGTGCATGCTAGGGAACTGAGCTATGTCTCAGTTTTTGTGTTAATTTCAGGTCAGGTTTGTTTCACATATTCTATATTTGAGCTAAAGTAAGTAACTAATGGGAAGATCTGACTTTGATCTGTACAGGCCTCTCTATGTCACTGTAGTGTATCAAGGGAAATGTTCCCATTGCATGAGGATCGGTGTGGCTGTGCCTCTCTCTGGGACTGTTGCCAGACTTCGGGAAGCCGTATCTATAGAGACAAAGATCCCCACTGATCAGGTAATAACCTGCTAGACCAAACTACGTGTGTGTCGACGTGTTGAATTCTGTTTATATGGATTTTTTTTGCCCCAGTTTCTGCTAAACATGTTTGAAATTTAAAACCAGTGCATTTAGTGTTGAGGGGCAGATGGATGGAGGAAATCCAGACTCAAAGAATAAATACAGTGTGTAGAAAACTGTTTCCTGGGGGCTGGAGAGAAGGCTCAGCAGTTAAGAGCACTGACTGCTCTTCCAGAGGTTCTGAGTTCAAATCCCAGCATCCAAATGGTGGCTCACAACCATCTGTAATGAGATCTGATGTACTTTTCTGAAGTGTCTGAAGACAGCTACAGTGTATTTACATATAATAAATAAATAAATCTTAAAAAAAAACTTTTCTGCTTCAATTAATTGTATATATAAAAGGAAAAACTGCTTTATGTAAGATCTTGTGGCTTTGTAAAGTGTGATTACTTAGCTTTTCACACTACTCCTGTAGCATTTAACAGAGGGGCTTAGGAATCAATCCCTTCTGCCCGGTTTGGTGGTAAGAATGGGCATCTCTCCAGGATGGTGTTCTATCTGTAGTATATGCTTGTTGTGCTTCTTCTCTATCCCTGTTGTGGGGGTTGGACCTAGGGCCTTACTCCTGTGAGCAAGTGCACTGTACCTGGTACATCTGCCAGCCTGTTTTGTTTCCTTACTTAGAGACCAGAGTCTTGTTTAGATAGGGGAAAGTTGGGTTTCCCCTTTTGGGAGAGGGAAAGGGGACATATCTTTGATAAATAGTTATGTTTAAGTTGACTTTTGGCTTGCAGTGACTTAACAATATTTCACACATAGTTTTTTACTGGAAAAATATCACGGGAAACACTTCTTAGGATTTATAAGGAATAATGACTTACCAGTCAAATAGCTTTTCCCTGGATAGCTTTTGGAAACTTCTATATAATTAATCACTTGAGTAATAATGGTATTCTTTGGCCTCATTTGGCCCCATTTGGGCAATTACGTTTAAAGCCATGTTGCTTTAATGTAGCAGATCTCTTCTCTTTTCATAGGTTGTGTCCTGGCACAATGATAAAATATTGATACTTTCTTTAAATTGCTGCTTGATTCCTTTTCTGTCCAGGATGAGGGGAGGGCAGCGAGGGGAGAGGTCTTAGCACCCAAGGCAGATGCAGCTGTGTCCTTAAAGCCTCAGTGCTGTCTCACTGTTTTCACATGTGGTATAAATTGATGATATCATTACTAGTTTGCTTTAGCTCTCAGCTTTCTGGAAGGTGAATTATACTTCCATGCTCACCGGGAGAAAAACAGCATAAGCATTAAATTCCTTAGAAAGAAATGTGGGAGGAGCTCTCCAGAGCCATTTGTGAAACAGATCACAGGCCTTTCCATCTCATGGACTTGGTTGGTACTAGTGGGGTGGTGGTGGGGCAGACTGGCAGTTGGTGCCTAATGGTGCCTCTTCACCCCATTGAAGAAGGCCCCATTCAAGGTCACAAGTCTGGTTGATGGCAGGTGGTACCTGGAACCTTCTCTTGCTGTGCCCAATCTAGTGCTTTTGCCCTGGACAGCACTGCTGAAGGTGTAACAGAAGCTATAAATGTAGTCATGGTTTTCTTTCCTGCATTTACTTTTTCTGTTTCATCATAAAAATGCAACTTAGAAATTAAAAGTATCTTAAGCATCAATGCAAGCAAGTAGAAGGTTACTAACTTTAGTGCTATGTTATATAGTATTTAGATTTTTTTTCCTGAGAGTATCCTACAATCTTTTCTAACAGAATTATTTGCACACATTGTTCTTTCTTTGCTTTTTGTCTACGTAGGGTTTGGCTTCATAATACAGACACTATGCAGGCCATCCTCTCTAGCAGCTTTCCAAGTAAGAAGGGCTGCATTAACTAGCTTCTAGCATCGGACATTTGAGTTGACTCTACATGGTCCATGGTCATTTGACTTTTTTTTTTTTTTTTTAAATCTGAAAAGAGGAGAATTTAATGATATGAAAGAATGTCTTAGATTCAGATATATACTGTTCTTTTCTAGACTGAAATTGTATCGATTGTAAGGAACCTTAGGCAGGTCTCTGTTGCTGTCTTCCTTCTGTGAAATAGAAGAATAAGTAATTCTGTTATTATCACCTATCTCCAAACTTTGAGGAACTCTGGATTTAGTGCTATAAGTGGTCTGGTTTTAGAGTGTATTGTTAGACAGTTGCAAAGGTTACTATACTTCTGTATACTTCTAAGAGTCTTTCATTACCAGAAAATAGTATGGTGCTAGAAGCTATCTAATAGCTCTCAGTGAACATTTCCTACATGATGGTCTTCTGAAGGTCAGCATAGGATTAGAAGATCATTTTATATTGAATTTCCAGTTACACAGCTGTTCACATTTTCCTCCTTTTTTTAGATCGTGTTAACGGAAATGTACTATGATGGGTTCCATCGGTCCTTTAGTGATACAGATGACCTGGAGACGGTTCATGAAAGTGATTGCATTTTTGCCTTTGAGACTCCAGAAATATTTAGGCCCGAAGGAATTCTCAGTCAAAGAGGTAAATGGTCATGCTCTAGAATGCACCTTAGTTTACAGATTTGACCACTGTGGACATTGATGTGTTATATGATAGTATACAATTTTAAAAATTGTGATTAAGTACACATGCTGTTGTGTTTTTTAGATTTTTATTATCTTTAGTTTGTTTTCAATAAAATCTATTTTATTGGTACTAGTGATCTTTCTGAACACCAAATCTAATTCCTATATACTTAATATCTGACTCTTTACCTGCCAGTTATACACAGTTCTTTCCATGCCTTCACATTATGTAGAGGCCTATCTTAGCAGCTTTTCTCCCTATTTGCTTTAAGCTACTTGAATACTCTAGTTGCATATGTGTGTGTGTTTGGGTTTTAATATCTTTGTACTGTTTCCTTTCCTAATTTAATGGAAACTACTGAACACATTGTATAGCCATCCTTCCATTACTGAGAAAACAAGGCTAATTTCTTCTTTTGTTAAGTGTCAATAACAACTTTTTTGTTTGACTTCTATTTTGGACATGAATTTGCTGCACTTGCATCCTTAGATGCCCTTCTTCCCATTCAGTCAAGTGAATTTTTTCTTTTTAATCCATTATCTTTAATAAATCACTGTTCCTTACTTTATTCTCTTTTTGTTTTTTCTGTGTTTATCTTATTACCATATGAATTTGTGTTCCTATGCTCAATAATAAATAAAAATATAAATAAATTTAAGACAAAAACAGAAGAGAGAAATCTCAAAACTAATTATTAAAAATAAAAAATACATAACTGAAAGAATAGCCCCAACTTCTTTTGCAGCTAAATAAAAAATACATTTGGACAGGGTCAGGTACCAACAAAGACAGACAAGTGAGTGAGTAGAAGCATGTTTCCAGCCACTGCTTCCTCTAGTGAAGCCTAGGTCTTGAGTGGGTTCTGCTTCTTAGTAGTATTTTTAGCTGGAGACCAAGACTTTAAGTGCATGAGTCTTAAAGGACTTGTGGGCTAGCTAGCTCCTCTGCTTTGCAGAGCTCCACTCTTTGCGTCTGTTCATCTAGTATGTGTGTATGAAAATGATCTGTTTTCTGTCTTTCCCACTCTACTGACATTTTTTGTAGTGCTGGCCACCTTATGCTTCCATCGTTTTATACCTAGCCGTTTCTAATGTGCAGCAAGAGTCTAGTTAGTGATTTTTCAGCTGAAAAATTCCTCGGTTCTGTCTTTACTCTTTGATTGCTTAAGGATTATTTTATGCATTAATGATTTCATGTCCTAACATCATACTCTTATCTAGAGAGAATGTCTCTGTTGAAAGGTACATCTCTTGCAAGCAATGTTAACATGTCTAAGATCTGAAGACCCTGTGATTGCTCTGTTCAGTAGCACATGTGAGAGCACTATATTCCTCCCTCTGGGAATGACAGCTGTGAATTAGAGAGGTTAGCTCCCTGGCCCCAGCTCTCATTGGTTAGGAGATACAGCGCAGTGATTTGAAGAGTAGACCTTTGTAGCAGTTTAACAGATCCCCTTATCTCATGTTCACTTCCCACACTTACTTTGCCAAGAACCTTGGGAATGAGGTAATTTGTTGTTTTGGATTTGGTTTCTGTTATTTTTTCACATCACAGTTTAAAATGATTATAAAGTGATACCTACTCTTGTTCCTTTGAAATTTCTTTGTCATATTTATGCTAAAATGTGTACCTTCTAGCAGCTTGAGTAAAGTTCAGGTTTTAGTATTTCTAGTGATTGTTTTTTAAAACTATCTGAAAATTATTTTGATATTAGCTTTGTATTTGTCAAATTGTTATAATGCTACTGCATCTTAACAGCAAGCCTTATGTTGCTGGCTGCTTACGTATTGCCAGAACTTTGCTGTGAATGCTTGTTTGTAAGCTGTTCTATTTTTTTCTTCTAGTGTTACTATTATTGGTGGTGTTGGCAGAAAAGCCTCTTCTCCTTATGGTGGTGCCTTTCATTAGCTGACATTCTTTGGAAAGAGTAAAGAAGCTGACAGATACTGCCATTGATTAGCAATAGAGCCTTGTGATAGCATTGAAGAATTGGATGGCCCTAAATAACAGGAAGTTCTGCTATAAGACACTGAAGATTTGTGCTGTCAGGCATTTTTGTTCTTGCTAGTATGGGTTGATCTGTTGTAGTTATGTTCCCACAATAGCTCTTGATTAGTAAGTACAGTTTCATCTCTTGCTCTAATAGTCAGGGACAAGAAACTGCTAGTGAAACCTTGTAGATGATTCCAAATGTTGTCTGTATTTCTTCTGGAATGTATTTGATTACTGGTCACTGCATCTAAATTTAAATTGTATTTGTGGATCATTCTAGTAAACTTGCTTTTCAAAATTATGTTTGACTTAGAATCATGGAGAGTTCTAATTTCCAGTTTTAAAAGATAGGGAAGCCTACTTTAAATAAAACAATGAATGCTGATACCTAGCCTATTGACTAAATGAGTGATCTTATAGAGTGTCCTTATTTTAAATTGTAGTGTAAATTATAAATGACAGGGCTTTTTTGAAAATTTTTTATTAAACTAATACAATTTATTTTAAAATATACAACTCAGTATTGACATTTTTTAAGTCATCAAAATAATTTATAATAGTTAAATGTCTCCTAAATATACATGATATCTTCTGAAGCTAAAAGTAATATGCACTCAACCAGTTTTTAAAATCTATTTGGAACATTAAACATGATAGAAGTAGAAAAACAAATCTCTTATGAAGTCCTCCATGAAAGAAATTGTGACAGGCTACTGATTAGACAGAAACCTTTCTATCTCCAAGAGAGAATATGCAGCGTAACTGTGACTTCATAGAATGAATTGGGTAATGTTCTTTCTGTATTTTGTGAAATAGTTTGAAAAGTATTGGTATTAGGTCTTCTTCGAAAATCTGATAGAATTCTGCACTAAACCCATCTGGTCCTGGACTTACTTTTGTTGGGAGACTTTTAATGACCAAAATCCATTTGGTTCATAACTTCTGATAGTTTCAATGTGTTTCCATGATCTTTCCATTGATGAGAGTGGGGTGCTGAAGTCTTCCAGTATTATGTCAGGTGCAATGTGTGCTTTGAACTTTAGTGAAGTTTCTTTTATGAATGTGAGTGCCCTTGCATTTGGAGCATAAATGTTCAGAATTGAGAGTTTGTCTTGGTAGAGTTTTTTTCCTTTGATGAGTATGAAGTGTCCCTCCTTATCTTTTTTGATAACTTTTGATTGAAAGCTGATTTTATTCAATATTAGAATGGCTACTCCAGCTTGTTTCTTAGGACTGTTTGCTTGGAAAATTGTTTTCCAGCCCTTTACTCTGAGGTAGTGTCTGTCCTTTCCTGTATGCAGCAAAGTGCAGGCTCCTGTTTAGGTATCCAGTCTGTTACTCTATATCTTTTTATTGGGGAATTGAGTCTATTGGTGTTAAGAGATAGTAAGGAATAATGGTTGTTGCTTCCTGTTATTTTTGTTGTTATAGGTGGAATTATGTTTGTGTGACTATCTTATTTGGGTCTGAAAGATTACTTTCTTGTTTTTTTCTAGGGTGTAGTTTCCCTTGAGTTGTAGTTTCCTCCTTGAGTGGGAGTTTTCCATCTATTATCCCTTGTAGTACTGGATTTGTGGAAAGATACTGTGTAAATTTGTTTTTGTTTGGTAATTGAGAGTTTTGCTGGGTATGGCCTGGCATTTGTGTTCTTGTAGGGTCTGTATGACATCTGCCCAGGATCTTCTAGCTTTCATAGTCTCTGGTGAGATGTCTGTTGTAATTCTGATAGGTCTGCCTTTATATGTTCCTTGACCTTTTCCCCGTACTGCTTTTAATATTCTTTCTTTGTTTTGTGCATTTGGTGTTTTGACTATTATGTCACAGGAGGAATTTATTTTCTGGGTATTATTTGGGTATGGAGAGCTGTGGCACAGGGTCAACTATGGGGTGTGGACAGAAATCGTAAGGATCCTGTCCCCAGCTGTTCCCTAGTTCCTGTGTCCTGATGGCTCTGGGCAGATTCCTCTTGGGCTAGGAATTTGAGCAGAAGTGATGGTCTTACCTTTCCTCACAGGTGTGTCGGCACTCCTGGGAGACTAGCTCTTTCCCGTCGATATTTGAGTATCGAGTGCTGTGGTACAGGATCAGTTCTGGGCACATACCTAAATGGCATTTTTAAAAAAAATTATTTCTATTTTTAGTCTTTGTAATGAATGAGAAGAATCTTGAAAAGCTAAGAGCTGTTTTTATTTTGTTTCAGGCATTCACTTAAACAACAATCTAAACCACTTGAAATTTGGCTTGGATCATCACAGACTGTCTTCCCCAGCACCAACAGCAGCAAAACAAGGGCGAGTGGACTTGCCTATCAGAGTGGCAAGCGACAAGATTGTTCTGCTTGTATGTAACCGGGCCTGCACTGGGCAGCAAGGGAAAAGGTAAGAACCAGCTATTTCCCAATAAGTACTGACATTTTTGAGGCTAAATGCTTTCAAATAGTTTTTGAAAGCAGGGATGAAAAATCTACTTTTAATGATAATTTTGCTTTGTTTTTGAGGTAGGGACTCCCAGTGTATTCCAGGCTACCTATGACTCCGATCCTCTAACTCAGTTCCCAAATGCTGAGGTATAGGCATGTGCCATCATGCTCAGTTACAGTTAGTTTTTGGTTCTTATATTCAGAAGTAATCTCCATATCAATTGATTTGATTTATTGGATTGGGAAGGGAAAGACTACAAAATTACAGTTAGAATCTGAATAAGAGGTGCATATTTTAAGACTTTCGTAGCTTTTGAGAGCTTATATTCTATGTGTATAAAGCTATTCTTAGAATTTTGAACCTGTATCTTAAAACTTTATATCTTACTGTGTCTGTTTGGATGGTACATGCTCCTCAGACTTATGTCCCAAACCAAACTCATTATCTTTCTCTTCCAATATTTCCTGTCTTGGCAAGTGGTACCATCATTCATGGAGCATTGTAAGTCAGAAATCTGGGAGTCAAAAATCTCCCTCAGATTTTTCTGTTGCCCTCTTTAAGAATTTATGGGAACTATAGAATATCTTTCAAAATAGCTTTGTCACAGAAGTGTCACCTGAGTGATAACAGATGAATGTGTTTCAGGAGAAGGACTTGTGTTTTGTTTTTTGTTTTTTTTTAAACTAGTCAAGATAGCCATTAATTTTACTTTGATATAAGTTCCTTGGGTGGTAACATAAACATAAAAAATGTCACATCTATTAATGATATCAACAAAAATGCTGATGCTTATAGTCTCTGGGGATATAGACAGGTTTCCTATTTTCATGAAGCTGGTATCCTAGTTAAGACAGGCTAACCCCAAACAGGTAAATACAGTTAACCTCAAGTAGTTATCACCATGTTGAAGACACTGGCACTGACTAAAATGATAAGGTGTGAATGAGTAAAGGCTCTGGGTCTGTGTGTGAACCAGAGTATGGGATGGCGCCCCAAGGAGAAGGAGTGAGCTGTGGTAGCATCTGGGGAGAGGTCATGTGTAGAGGGGCCCAATGCATATTAGAAATATGTGTTTAAGGTACAGAATGGAAGGGAGCACATGGTAATTTCATTGCATTGATACCCATGAAAACCCCTTTGTGGCACCAGGCTCTTAAGAGTGGAGTTATTACTTTGTGATAGGAAGCTGATCCATGGGGGCTTTCAGGCAAATAGCTTCAGTGCTACTGTGGTGAGTAAATCAGTAGATGGTTATTAGCAATGCTTATTTTGGTGTTTTTACCACTCTGCATCTGCCTGAGTCTTCATCAGAGTTCATCTTTTAGCTAGATTTGTCATTATTGCATTGACTGCTTCTGTTTTCTACTTATTGGTTGTTTAGGCCACAAAGGTAAGTAAATTTCTTTTTTGCCATCAGTCTATTGCTGTCTTAGTTAGGGTTTCTGTTGCTGTGGTAAACCACCATGACCATGAACAACTTGGGAAGTGAAGGGTTTATTTTATCATACAACTCTCAAGTTACATTTCATCACTGAGGGAAACCATAGCAGCAACCTAGAGTCAGGGTCTGGAGCAGAAGGAAGCCATGAAGGAATGCTGCTTACTGACTTGCTCCCCATGGCTTGCTGAACCTGCTTTCTTATGGCACCTCTCTAGGACTACCAGATCAGGACCATAATGAGCTGGGCCTTCCCAGATCAGTCATTAATCAGGAAAATGTCCTCAGGCCAGTGTGATGGAAGCATTTTCTCAATTGAATTTCCTTCTTCCAAAATGACTCTAGCTTGTATCAGGTTGACATAAACCTAGCCAGCACGTGGAGGCAGATGGAAAGTCAGGCAGTGCTTATAACCAGTAGCTAGTGCTGTGGTTCATGGGGAATGAGAACCACATGCGGTTTCATGCGGATAAGCAGGAGAGAATATAGAAAGGTGGGGAGGGAATTCCATGCTGAGGGAATGTGGTCTGCAACCGATCTGGATATGTAGAGGAGACATTCAGAGATCAGTACCTAGGTCTGAACAACTAGGACACAAATAAAGCTGAACCATAACAATCTTCAACTTTTAATTGCATGTTAGAACTACCTGGGGCCTCCAGAAAGGCCTCAGTGCTGGGTCACTAGTGCTGGGTATGCAGGCATACTTCTCCAGAATCTCTTGGTAGTTTCAGATGTAGCTGAGCCTGAGAACTAGGTAACCGTCTCTGGTTTTATGTGGTGTAGGAATCTGGCAGAGCCCTTCTGGCTACCCTATTTAGGAGCTGCCTTCAAGTATCACCTGCTTGCCAATGCCCCTCTTGTCAGTACCAGATTATGGCTGCCTGCCTCTTGGACCCTCTGGTCTTAGCTGTTCCTGACACCTTATGTCTTGATTTACACAGTTGGTCATGCTCCTGTCCACTTTCATGCCTCTTGTTCATGGTCTCTGCCTCCTTGTTGCTCCACAGAATCCATTTGTTAACCTGAGAGATCTAAGCAGTTCTTTTTACTTTATTGTCTCCTTTTGAGAATGACCATTGTTAGTTTGTTTTTCCTCTGATAAAGAACTGTCCTAAAACCAGTTAGATTGTGATCCAGTCTAAAAAGACTAAGACTAGGGGATTGCAACTCTAAGGGGATTGCTGACCCTATCGTTTGTGTTGTAGGTTTGGCCTGCCCTTTGTCCTGCACCTAGAGAAGACAGTAGCATGGGACCTTCTGCAGAAGGAGATCCTGGAGAAGATGAAGTACTTCTTGAGGTCTGCTGTCAGCACTCAGGTTTGTAAGCGCTCCGATGTCCCCATAGAGCATGGTTTTCACTCAGCAGCAGCAGCTAGTGCAGTGAAACTGCTTTTGTTGGGATTTTCAAAAATGAGAATTTATCTCCAGTTTCTGAAAGGAGTTTTAGAAGTTCCCCTTGAATTGCTGTGTTCCTTTATGGTGCTAATCTAGTCCATATGATCAGCATGAAGACACTATAGAACTTCTGTAATTTTAAAAATTACTATTGCTGTATTAAAGTATTCATAGAAAACCATTAAGTCAGTGTCCAGTGAAAGCAATGGAATGCTTACATACTTGATAAATAAGTTGCATTTGAGTGCCTTGTATTCAAAGTGGAAAAGTATTTTGCAAGGTGATCTGTTTGCTGCTCATCTGATCTGTTTTGAAAATGCCACTTGGAAACATGCCCTTGACTAAGTCCAGCCTAATTCTCATTCGACATTTGATACAGGTGTGCCCATTCAGTTTGCGTGTGGTCAGTGTCGTGGGAATAACTTACTTGCTGCCTCAGGAAGAACAGCCCTTGTGCCACCCAACAGTAGAAAGGTAATAGACAAACACAAAATCACCTTCAAGAGTCTTACATGTGCTACTTAAAGTAATAGGTGATGTCTGCTATGATTTCCATGTGTCTCGAGTTCTTTAAGCTCATGTAGAAATTAAGTACTTGTTTTACTTTTGATTCATGGTAGGTACAAAGTTGTCCTAGTCAGGGTTACTATTATTGTGATGAAACACCATGACCAAAAGTAAGTTGAGAGGGCTTATACTTCTGCATTATGTTCATCATTAAAGAAAGGAATTCAGGACAGGAACTGATGTAGAGGCCATAAGGAGTGCTGCTTACTGGCTTGATCCTCATGCATGCTCAGCCTGCTTTCTTACACAACCCAGGGCCACCTGTCCCGGGTGGCCCCACCCATAGTGGCCTCAGCCCTCTCACATCAATCACTAATTTAAGAAAGTGCCCTGTAAGCTTGCCTACAGCCCAATCTTATTGAGGCATTTTCTCAATTGAGGCTCCCTTCTCTCCAGTGACTCTAGCTTATGGAAGATTGACATAAAACTAGCCAGCACAGAAGTATTCTTTGCTCTTCCTTGAAAGTAGAGTAGCTCATGTTAGGAAGGGGGGGTATATATATATATATACACATTACATATACATATATACATATATATGTATATATATATACACACATACACACAGACATTCGTTTACATGTTCGTGTGTGTATATATATATGTATATATATACATATATATGTGCATGTATTCATAAATATAAATAAAGAAATTACTCTTAATTCACAAAGATGAAAGTGTTCCAGGGTAATGTTCTGGGCATGCCGTAGTCGTTACCTAGTAACTCTGGTCTAGAAGGTAAAGCCCATGCTCCACAGTTTGAACTGTACTCATATTTGGTCAGTTCTCTTTGCTGTACCTTTCTCCACTACAGCAAACCTGTCTTTGTAGTCATTGTACTGGTGAGTGCTTAACACGTAACATTGTCTTATATATACTTCGAATAGATGGTTTCTGCTGTCCATAATTTCTTTATTTAGAAAACATTTATTGGTCTTACTCCTCTGATGGAATTAATTGTTCTACTTTGCTACCCCTGTGCTTTTATACATAATATTATTCTATTACTTTTATACTATCTATTGTACTAGCAGATATGTCTATAAGACTATCCGTATGTGGCTACATAAATATAGAAAAATTGTACTGTTTTTATTGTGATGATTCTTTTCAGCACATACTGTTGAAAAGCACACGGCTCCGTATGATGATGCATGCCTATAATTCCAGCACAGGAAAGTCAAAATTTGAAGGCTGTTCTTGGCAACATAGCGATTTGAGACCTGGGGTATATGAGATCCTGTCTCACCCCACCCCTCATTTTTTTTTTAAACAAGCATAGTCTTGTTCGGTTCTAGACATTAGTGATGAGTGTCTCAAAAAATAGTGTTAACTAATGAATCGGCTAGTGTGCATTTATGGAGAAGGAAGGCACAGGAGAGTTGATGTGGGTATAAATTAGGCATAGTAGGGTGGGGTTGAGCAAGTGTGAGAGCAGCCTGTTCATAAGAACTGCATCTAGTCTGTGTGGGTCAGACCTGGACAGATGTTGGGAACACATAACATCGAGAGTGTACAAGCAGATGTTTAGGGTGATACTAAATTTCTTATACTCTTTATTTCTGTATTGCATGTTTTATGGCTTTTCATCCTGTTTGTAAAATAGTTAGAAAATCAGGCTACATTGATCTCATTAAAGCCTTTCTGATGGGGAACTATAAAGATTTCCTATAAGTCTAGATAGAATATAGTCATATTTAAGTAAACTCTTTCATTTAGAAATAATATGTGGCTCCATTCTCATTCTTTAGGGCATTAAAGTCCTGTGGACCAGGTGGCACAGCTCATGTGAAACTGGTAGTAGAATGGGACAAGGAGACAAAAGATTTGTAAGTTACTTCTCCTCTCCCTCTCCCTTTCCCCCTCCCCTTCCCCTTCCATGCCCCTTCCCCTCCCCTGCTCTGGAGCATACAAGTCTTACCATTAGCTGAGTATCTTAAGTGTGTTTTAATTGAGGCAGTTTATTATTCTTTCCCCAACCTTTGTCCAAAGCTGAAAACTTTAGAAAACTTATTGCTGTTGAGGGGAAAGCCGTATGTTCATTAACTGCCATGTAGGTTAGTCTACTTTAATTTTTTTGTTACAGGATCGTCAGCTCTTGTAGATTATATCAGACAGGATCAGGTGTGTTCAGGCTTGTATGGCTGTAAACTAGTAAACCTGTATCAAATACATGTCCTTAATTACATGGACAAGAATGAATGATTTAGGCAGCACTGACAGAGAGGTAGTTCTGGTTAAAAGCACATGCCACTCTTGCAGAGGAACCAAGTTCAGTTCCTAGCACCTGTGTCAAGTGGCTAGCACCAGCCTCTAATTCCAGCTTTAGGAGATCTGACCCCTGACCTCCGTGGGGACTTACACTCACATGTGCATATCCACACAGTTAGTTGTACATACACATAATTTAAAACAATTAAGAAGCTAACTCCAAGTCAACTTTTGAAATAACTTTGCTGATGGAGACATTTCCAAGAACTTTTTGGAATGTAGAAGAGTTGAATGACTCCTATTTGAATTGATCTATTGGGTTATGAATTTATAGCTACTTTAAAAAGCCGTTTGTGTCTGTGAATGTTCTTATAAGACATTCTTTGAAAGGTGTTTTCCCCTGAATTGCAGCTTGTTTGTAAACACTGAAGATGAGTATATCCCTGATGCAGAGAGTGTTCGTCTGCAGAAGGAGCAACATCATCAGCCACAGACCTGCACTTTATCACAGTGTTTCCAACTCTACACCAAAGAGGAACGGGTAAGATGTAGGCCTGCCTGCAAGAGGACAGTGAGGAGATTCATCAAGCCCCAGGAATTTTCAATCCCACAGGCTCCACATATTTAAGTGGGTATTTTTAGTGTTAGTCCCTTTAGAACTTTTATAAGGAGTCACTTAAATTTTTGAGTATTTGGAGTGTGTCTTAGTTAGGGTTTTACTGCTGTGAACAGATACCATGACGAAGGCAACTCTTCTAAGGACATTTAATTGGGGCTGGCTTACAGGTTCAGAGGTTCAGTCCATTATCATCAAGGCAGGAACATAGCAATATCCAGGTAGGCATGGTGCAGGAGGAGCTGAGAGTTCTACATCTTCATCTGAAGGCTGCTAGCAGAATACCCTCTTCCAGGCAGCTAGGGCTAGGGTCTTAACGCCCACACTTAGAGTGACACACCTACTCCAACAAGACCATACCTCCTAATAGTGCCACTCCCTGGCCCAAGCATATACAAACCATCACAGAGTGCTCTAGAAATGAACCTTTGTAATTATTTGGTTTTTTTAAATGACATATATTTTGTTCATTTCAATTTGGAATTCGTTATTTTTCCTTAGTAATGAAAACTTTTCTCTTTTTCTTTTTCATTTTTATTTTATGTTTTTGTTTTTGAAACAGGGTCTCATGATGTAGTCGAGCTGCTTTAAAACTTGATATGTAGACCAGGATGGTCTCACGCTCAAGGCAGTCCTTTTTCTCCCTTACCCTCCTGGGTGCTAGGATTACAGGCGTGGCCGCCAACACACTCAGCTTTTCTTAATTTAGTACACATGTGTGTACAATAATCACAGGTGTCAATATCTAAATGAAATTTAGATTAATTAAGATAAAATGAAAAACTAAGTTTCTTAGTTGTGTAAACTCCATCTCAAATGCCTCAATGACTGTGGCTCTAGTGCAGAGCAATGCACATATCATGTTCTGTTGGATCATCGTGTGCTGGCCACTTGGCAGAATGGTTTGCATACAGTAGGGATTCAGTAAGTATTTAAATGTTGAATGGACAGGTAGATGGCTAGATCTCAGTGGGGCCCAGGCCTATGGGAAATCTTGACCAGAGTGTTTGTAGAGTTCATTCAATCTTCTATTGCTGTTCATGATCTGTGTTAGTCTTTGTATAGCTGTGACAGAACGAACACCTGATATACTCAAGATAAACAACTTTAGAGGGAAAGATCTATTTTAGTTCCCAGTTTCAGGCCATAGTCCTTTGTTCTGTTGATTCTGGGTCTGTCATGAGACAGTATCCTGGAGATGGGGAGTATGTGGAGGAACAGGCTACTTGCCTCATGGTTGGTGGGAAACAAAAAGATAGAAAGGGACCAGGAAAAAGATACCCCCAAAGTTCAGTGGTGGGTGACCTACTACCTTCAGCCAGATCCTTCTCAAGGTTTCCAGTACCTACAAAAATAGTGTAACCAGGTAGGGGCCGAATATTAAATGCATAAGCCTTTGGGGAACACTTGTATTAAGCCATAGTAGGATCTTAATTTTGACCATTAGTTCACCCTTTGCTTTTGTACATAGGCACCTTAGGATTAGAAATTACAAAATTTCTAATTACAAATAATTAGAAATAACAAATACTATTATCTTCAAATATTGGGAAATAGTTTTTAGAATCTCACTGAGTTCTCTCCCCTAACCTGTTTGTAGCACGTTACTTCAAAAATAGTTTATCAAAAGACATATGTTATCACTTTTTAGCTTAATTAAAAATCAGCCAGTTGGCTTTGGAACTAGTTGATTGAAGATTCTTGGTTCATTGTATCTTTTTTACTATTTGTGTTTAAAAATTGACTTGAGAGGCGTTTGAAACCGATACAAAGCTTAGGGGTTAGCAGATGTGCCAATGGCAGTATTGGATCTACAAAACAACTTGCTGCCCTGGATTGAGGAGTTTGTGATGGCAAGAGAGGCTTCTCTAGAGGCGCATCCATTTAAAGGTTTGTCAGTACCTAGAGTGTCCTGGGTCCTGCACAAGGCAGTCTGACACTTAGGGATCAAGACTCTGGTTTTGCCTTCAGGTTGTTCATACCCTAGAACAAGAAAACAAGTATATAAGGTTCTAGGGTAGGAAGGAGCTTAGCATAGTTGAAAACAAGTGCAACCAGTATGGCAGGAGCACAAGAGCTAAAGGAGAGAGGGTAGTTTGAGCCCCAGTTAGAGCTGTGACTTATCTGTCTCTTACTAAATAGCCTTGTATCTGAGAGAGGTGCTTGGCCCATAGGATGTGCTCAATAAATTTGTACAGGAATATGTATGTGGTACTTGGGGAGTTCAGTTTGGGGCCAAAAATAATAGTAGAGATATAGAGGAGGAGGTGGGACTTAGGAGGTGGTTGTGTAACAATAGTTTGAGGTCCAGCTGTCTTCAGGCTCAGTACTGATGAGCAGCATCATGTGGGTGTGAGCCATTGTTCTGTCCAGGGAGGCTTTAGAAACAGTGCTAGAACTGTACTGGTGCTGCTCTCTCCATCTTATCACCTCAGATGTGTACTATTAATGAGTGCCATGGACTGACTCAGTCAGAACACACACACCTGTGGGGGAATCAGGGTCTTTGGTATGCAGAAAGGTACAGGTCCGGCGAATGACAGACAGACACACCAGGTGTAGGTTGAGTCTGAATGCACTTTACTGTTCTGAGGCAGGAACTTTTATACACATAAGTTGGCATTACATTACTGAAGAAAAAATGTATCCAGTGAAATGTTTACAAAGAATGGTTACCATGAGTATCTGGCACAAGGAAATACAAAATCAATCAGGTATGAACTTTAGAGAATACATACAAAGCCATCACGTCCCTCTGTCGTTAATGATAAACTAGTAGTTCAAGAGTCCTTGGAAACACTTTGTTATACCATTAGGTTTTGTTTGTGTAGTCCTTAACATCCTGCTTTCTTCTTGTGAGACTCCTTTAGGCTCATTTTGAAACTTTACTTAACTGATGCTTTTCATGTCATAGTGCCAATGCCACCCAGCCATACAAATGCATATATTGTTGGGAGGTTAATTCTTTAATGTATTTAGGTAATAACTGTATAGCTGATCAAAAGGCAAAGCAATGGATCTCTAGAAGATAAATCATGGCCAGTGCTGTAGCTCAAACAATAAATTTTCGTTAGCTTTAAATGCCTGGGTGCTTACAGCTCTTGTTGCCAAGAACAATTCGTAAGTAAAGAAACAGGTTAAAGAAAGTCAAACAGGCAAGGCTTGCCATGAGAAATTCAGCTCAGCATTTTCTCCGGCCCAGGAGTCTCACAACGATTTCCTCAAATAGACAGCCATTAGGCTTTTACCTGTAAATATCACACAGTTTCCACCGAGATTGCGGTTTAGCTGTGGGAATCATACAGTGTCTATGAGATTCGTGTGATAAATGAGGACAGCACATTAGGACTCAGGTGAGAGAGGGGAGATGGTACATCTGATGTCATGAGACAGTCAAGAAGAGTTTGAGGAAGGAAGCATTGAGGGGGTGGGAATATGATAGTTAATTGGGGACACTTGGACTGTTCTGTGAATGAGGTTTGTTGGTCTTATTTTTTTTTTTTTTTTTTTGGTTTTTTCAAGACAGGGTTTCTCTATGTAGCCCTGGCTGTCCTGGAACTCACTCTGTAGACTAGGCTGGCTTTGAACTCAGAAATCCGCCTGCCTCTGCCTCCCAAGTGCTGGGATTACAGGTGTGTGCCACCACCGCCCAGCGGTCTTAATTTTATGTAAGGAATATAATGGCTATTCCTGGTCGTCAACTTGACTATATCTGGAATGAACTACAATCCAAAATTGAAGAGCTCACATGTGATCCAGCTCTTGAGGAAGATACAAGTTTCTGACCTGGATCTTGGCATGGAGATCTTGAGGCATAGTGGACATGAAAAGCTTAGGCCCAGGCATCGTAGTACAGGGCTTCAATCCTAGGACACTGAGGTAAGGAGATCTTTGAGATCCAATGTCAGCCTGGGACAAAGCAAGTTCCAGATTCAGGCATGGTGGTACACACTTTTAACCTAGGCCACACCTCTGCTGGACAGAATAATCTGTCCAGGTTAGTTGGGTTAGTTAGACTATAGGCTAGAAGTCATCACGATAAATTCCCTCAATATAAAGAAACATTCCATAAGTTCTGTGACTCTAGAGAACCCTGACTAATACAAGGAACATAATCTAAAGGTTGGAAATGTCTAAGAGAGTGATCTTGTCTTGCCATGAGGAAGACCTATGTAGAAGACTGACTGGACATCTGTATTCCTGTAGAGCAAGTGCCTTCATTGACAGGAAGACTTCATAGGCCAAGGATTCTCAGAGAGCAATCACAAGACCTAGGAGCTTTCTAGCAGATTATAGTCAGTACAGAAACCAGAGAAATGTCTTAGAAACTGTCAGTGATTAGATATTATGACATCAATACTACATTTCATGAAAGTATCTGTTTATAATATATTAGGATTAAACAGACAGAAACTTACTTTTGACACACGTGTGACACTGTATAGCCACATGAGGGGAGTACTGATATGTCACATGAGATGCGGGCTTACTAGATGATAGCTTTGGTCCCTTTCATCTGGCTTTCTGATCACTCCTGTTTACCTACTTTCTGCCCTTTTGTCTCCCAATCTTTTCTATGAACATGATTGAGTTGCATCATTATGAAAACAGATCTCATCAATTGTGTTTCCCTTTTTAAGTTAACAGGCTGGTCTTTCTCCTCTGTTTGACTCAAATTTACTGTTGGTAGCCCCCTTACCCCTCAAAGGCTTTTCTTGTATATCTAATTTTGTGGATACTGGTTTCTTCAGTGGCCTCTGCTCAGGCTTCATTTGAGCACCTTACCATGCATGATACTAATGACTACATTTCTCATCACTTTTTCTGGCTTTACACAAAGGGAATGCTTCTGGTTTCCAGTTTTTTTTTTTGTTTTTGTTTTTTTTGTTTTTATTTTTTTGTTTTGTTTTTGTTGTTATTGTTTTTGTTTTTGTTTTTTTTGTTTTGTTTTGTTTTGTTTTTCGAGACAGGGTTTCTCTGTGTAGTCCTGGCTGTCCTGGAACTCACTCTGTAGACCAGGCTGGCCTCGAACTCAGAAATCCTGCCTCTGCCTCCCAAGTGCTGGGATTACAGGCGTGCGCCACCATGCCCGGCTGGTTTCCAGTTTTTTTGACTGCATCTTTAGAACTTCATGGCTTCTAAGGTTGGGTATCTCTCTCTCTCTCTCTCTCTTTCTGTCTCTCTCTCTGTCTCTGTCTCTCCCCCCCCCCTCTCTCTCAGATTTTATTTATTTTATCTATATGTTGAATACACTATAGCTGTCTTCAGACACACTAAAAGAGGGCATTGGATCCCATTACAGATGGTTGTGAGCCACCATGCGGTTGCTGGGAATTGAACTCAGGACCTCTGGAAGAGCAGTCAGTGCTCAACCTCTAAGCCATCTCTCCAGCCCTGGGTATTTCTCTTAAAACAGACTTTTTTTTTTTTTTTTTTTTTTCCAAGATTCTGACTTTGACCCTTTCTCTTCCATTCTGGTAGGAATTGTCTTCCATTTCCAGGGTTTCCTTACTTCATCCCATGTGTGATCCCAGGTTAGATGTTGTCTCTCTAGGCTGGATTTCTCATGCATTTGACACCTCTTAAGTTGACAGGTTCCCTGACTTTCCCATTTAGAGATGTTATAGTTTGTTATAGAGTATTGGACTAATATTTGGAAGAGCTTATTGAGAGCATATGGGGAAGACTGCCTGGGGCAGTTCATTGCTGCCAGAGGAGAGAAGGGTTAGGACACAGGAAGTGTGGCTAAGAATGAGCAAGAACTTAGAGTACAGTGGTGTTCATGGAGGTTAGTGTGGAGAAGAGATAGGCTCAGAAATGGAGGGACGTGGAGCGAAAGGAAGAAGAAAATGGGAGGGACCTGGGTCTTGGCCTAGACTCCTATGTTCCACCTTGGTGGGCAATAGTATGTTTTGCTGAGGTAAGATGGTCTAGACCAAGAAAGTCCATATTGATCCAAAGGTGATAAGTTACAGTTTGAAGCAATGCTGGGCTTGGGGTGTGTATTAGGGTTCTCTAGAGTCACAGAACGTTTGGGTATTCTCTATATAGTTAGGGAATTTGTCCATGACTTACAGCCTGTAGTCCAACTCCCCAACAATAGTGAGCAGCAGCTGTGGATGGAAGTCCAAGGATCTAGCAGTTGCTCAGTCCCACGAGGCAAGCAGACAAGGAAGTGTGTGTGAGTCTTCTTCCAATGCCCTAATGTAGGTCTCCAGCAGAGGATGTGACCCAGATTAAAGGTGTGTGCACCCCTTCCCCCCTTTTAATCCCAGATGACCTTGAACTCAAAGATCTCCTTGTCTTAATCTGGAATTCATAGCCACTATGCTTCAAGATCTCCATGCCAAGATCCAGGACAGAAACTTGTATCTCTGAGCCTCCAGATTAGGATCATAGGTGAGCCTTCCAATTCTTGATTGTAGTTCATTCCAGATACAGTCAAGTTGACAACTAGGAAATAGCATCTGTAAAAGGGCATTTAGTCATTTTTCTTTGAGGGAGGTTTGTTTAGCATTCATCCAATGTCCACACCAGTCGGGTTCTACTTGTGATTGTGGTATCCAACTGGCTGTCCTCCTGTGCAGTTTCCAGAAAGATGCTGAGGTGATACCAGGCCCTGGCAAGAAAGTAGTCCAGCTGTCTGCCATGACAAAGGCTTTCATTATGTGATGCCTAATGGAAGTCCTGCTCCTTGTTTCCAGCTTGCTCCAGATGATGCCTGGCGGTGCCCACACTGCAAGCAGCTGCAGCAGGGGAGCATCACATTAAGCCTGTGGACCCTGCCTGATGTGCTTATTATACACCTCAAGAGATTCCGCCAGGTGAGAAAACCCTGTCACAGGAAAAGCTAACGTGGCCTTGTTTTTCTTGACTCCTCTTAGTGGCTTGTGTAGGTTCTTGGTTGGCCCTGTTGGATTCACCCACTGATGCTGTCTGAATGTGTCAGTATTTGTTTGACTGACCCTATCCATGGTCATGTTTTCTAAAGAAAAATTTGAGTATCTTGTGATTCTTTAAGTCTTGAACATTGTAGTTCATGCACATGTTTTACTTCATTCTTGAGCGTTTGCTTTAGACTTGTAAATGTTTTGCTTACATTTTAGTGTGTTTACTTTAGGATTGTGAAGTGATCCTTTGTGAGAGAGGTAGAATTGTATTTCTACCTAATGTAAGAAGCAGTGTTGTCCTGCTCTAAGCAGTTGTTATGTAGTTGGGGAGGTGAGTCATATGTAAATACAAACATGTGCTTTTTGTTACACTGCTTTATGAGTCACTTCCCCAAAAGTCTTATCTATGACTTGAGGTCATGAATGTCTTGTACAGCCACATTGTAAGAGATTAATGAGAGGTAAGCCTTAGTGAGTCTTTGTGGCCTAGTTTTTTTTTTTTTTTGGTTTTTTCGAGACAGGGTTTCTCTGTATAGCCCTGCATGTCCTGGAACTCACTCTGTAGACCAGGCTGGCCTCGAACTCAGAAATCTGCCTGCCTCTGCCTCCCAAGTGCTGGGATTACAGGCGTGCGCCACTACGCCCGGCTGTGGCCTAGTTTTAAGAGAATTTGTGCTGAAAAATGAACAAATGTTTGCTAGATGAGAAGCAGGTCTGTGTCTTCATGTGACAAGAAGCAGTTATGCTGAGCCTGGGGCCTGAAGGGGCAGTGGCATAACACGCTCCAGAAGATGGGGTAGTGGTGGGAGCTGAGTTGGGTAGAGCAAACCCTTGTAGGCAGAGTCAGGTTTTAGTGAAGAGCTTTGAATAGAAGTAGCAGTTGCCAAATACATGTTCTGAAGTGATCATTTCAGCTGCTGGGTGGTTAGCAGATGAAAAGTTGCAAGTTTTGTGGGCATTATAGAGGCCACTACTGTCTTAGGACAGCATTATAGCAATGGGGATGGAGAGATGTGAAGACCTGAGATGGAGAAGGGGTGGCATGGGTGATACACACCTTGTCCTCAGGCCTGGGTTTTCCTAAGCACTAAGGTGGAACTTGGGGAACTATCCCAAATTCCCAAACCTTTCTAGATTCAGAATTGGGCTTCTGTGGTAATGAAACATGTCATTTGCCTTGGACATCCTGCATGCGCTCTGCAGGTGGAGTTTGACTGAGGTTACCAGTCTAGCCTGAACCTTCTCTGTTTTCTCCTAATGCTAACTGATTTCCTTCACCTTTTCCTTCCAGAATCCCAGACTCAAATTTTCACTGTCATCTTGGGCATTCCTACTTGTCACTCTAATCTAGGTAGCCACTTGCTCAAGTTGGCTTGGCTTTTCCATAGATTTCTTATGTGTTTTTCCTGCTTGCTGTCACCCTGCCACTAAATGGTTTTCTCTTATTGTTCAGACTGATGCAGTTGCAGTCTTTTAATTGATTTTTGAGTCTCTACAACTCTATCCTTCCTATGTGTTTTACACACTGCTCACAGTTCTTCACTCACAACTCTGGTGATATCACTTCCTCCCTACAGACTTCAGTGCTTCTCTCTACACTACAAAGTAAGGTCCCTGGTCTTTAGCCTGACCCTCATTCAGAAGCATTTATCCTATGAATGCGTATTTTCCTGTAATAGATTCATAAAACCTTAGGATTGTCACATCCCTGTCTGATTAGTTTTTAAATGTTCTCCTGGACATAGAAAACAGGGACAATATCCATTCAACAGAGTTTTATGTTTCAAGGATATTCTACAGGGTTTAGTGGAAAATATAGATTATTTCAGATTGTTGACTAAATAGCTAAGGTTATCTAAGTAGATGTGCATGTTGGAAAAGTAGAGAGGAAAGGGTCACTGTTAATTGAATGCCTCTCCCATGCTAGGTATTGGGGTTTTTCCTTTACATAGTTAAACTTTCAGATATCTGACAAGGGGTGTCAGGATGAACCACCTGAAATTGTCTCTTTGCTTCTAAGTTGCATGTTCCCTGCCCCCGCCCTCCCCCAAAAAGCCTTGACAGATTAAGAAATGAAAATCTAGAGTTCCTTTCCCCTCAGGTTGGCCCTCACTGGTTCTACTTAAGTTGTACTAAAGCTTGTCCTGTAGTTCACACTATTAGTCTGTTTCTCTGTTAAGTGTTTTGAGAAATATTAGATAGGTGATTCCGAGTGTTTTAACTGACAGGGCCCACATTTCATGCTAAACTGATCTTCCATTTGCTTGCATTAAAATGTCATCAGAACTTGTTTTTCTTCTTACAACAGGAAGGAGACAGGCGTATGAAACTTCAGAACATGGTCAAGTTCCCTTTGACTGGCCTGGACATGACACCTCATGTGGTTAAGAGAAGCCAGAGCAGCTGGAGCTTGCCATCTCATTGGTCCCCATGGAGACGGCCCTATGGACTCGGGAGGGACCCTGAGGACTACATCTATGACCTGTATGCTGTGTGCAATCATCATGGCACCATGCAAGGGGGGCACTACACAGGTCTGCAGTGTGAGAGGCTGCGTGTCTGTACTGACGCTTCTTTCAAGCTGTTTGCTTGTAGCTTTCAACCTCCAACCTCCCTTTGTCTTCCAGTGTGCCTTTTGCCAGCTTTGAGAATAGCTTGATCCTCCAGATCTCTGTCCAAGATCGCACGACCCTTCTTCTTTTTCTGAGTTTATTCATCTAGTAGTAAGCAGACCTGACGGGAGAATGTTTGTACAGACAGCTGAGGAGCCTCTCTTGTTTACCTGGCTGCCTCCCCATCATAGCTATGCAATGCTTTTGAGGTTTTAGCATCTCCCTAACTTAGAGTGATCATGAGCCCCTTTCATGGCATCTATTCTTTTAAGGGTAGATTTACTTTGTATTATAAAGGCACCTCTGTTTAGTATGTGACGTGTAGAAAAAGCTGGAAAGAATGCCATTGTGAAATAGGCTTATCAGGCATATCAAGATAAAAGTTACTACTATTTTAAAAAAAAATCAAGGTTAAATACACATATATTTTAGTCAGTGTTAGTGTCCAGTTTGGTGGCATTGAGACCATATTGTTGGCCATCACTATCCAGATGATTTCCAGACATTTCCAGAACTTTTTCATCTTTTCAAGCAGAAACTTATTAAAGAGTAATTTCCATGCTCCCCTCTTCCAGCCTCTGACAGCCATCACAGTCTGTCTCAATTACTCAAAGTGCCTCTTGTATGTGGGACCACATAATACTATTAGTTCTTTGTAACTGCAATATTTTGTTGAGCATAGTGTCTTTAAAGTTCAGCCATAGTAATGCTTTGATACATAAGATACATGTTCAATGTTTTTCATAGTTTTTCGCTATTTTACACCGACTATACTGGTGTATTTTACTCATAAATATTAAACACTTTGTAGTTAGCTTGCAGTGGACTCAGATCAGAGGTGACTAAATTCCACCATGTATCTTCTAGGAGTAGAAACAAGTAGGCAGAGATGCAGATACAAATAAAATTTAAGGGCAGTGCAGTGTGTATAGTAGTTGGTAGTGGAAATAAACCAGGGTGGAGTGAGGGGTGTGGCTGAAGCTACCTGAGATTGGAAGCCTGTTTGTGCTCTCAGAGTGAGAGCCACGCCTTTATAGTGGTACAGTAATGATGATGTTGCTTAATGATATAGTAATGTCTTAGCTTGGGTAGTTACACTGATAAATTATCTAACATTGTATTTCTCAGAACATATTTCTCTTTAAGTGACATGACTAAGTAATCATTGCCATTGCTAAACCTATAGTTTTTGTTTTTAAACTTTTAATCTAATATTGATGACTCTTCTTGTACTTACTTTTTTTCTGTATTTTGATTGTTTATTTCTTTGAGATTGAGTCTTGAATTAAGGGCATATATGAACCATGACCATGTATGAACCATGTAAAGGCAGATTTTAAGGTTTCTCATTTAGACATCTGTTTACATAAGGATTGATGGGGAAATACTATTAATTGACTCATATTGCATATCCTTTATCTTAAATATATTTGATGAACATGCCTCTCATCAAACTTAATTTATCAGTGCAGTGGCTTTTCTAACAAGATTCTGGCACTCTAATACTGGCCAGTGACATATAATGGTAGATGGAGATGAAGTGGGGTGGGGATATCTGCCAGATGGTATTTTAAAATCCATGAGATTCTTCTAGCAGTTCGCCACTGACTCCCTTTTGTATTGGCAAGGTAGTGGTGATTGTTGGCCTTCCCAGCCTGCATGCTCTCTCAACCTACTCTCTTCCACTCTAGGAGGACAGGAGGGCAGGGAGATGGCCAGCTATAACCACTCATTCTTGAAGCCCTTATAGTTTAACTCTGCTGGCAGCAGTTATTTCTGAGAGGAGCAACATAGCCTCTGGGTGTGTTTTGACAAAACAGTTTTGCTTCTGCTTGTTTGGGAAGCAATTGCAGGGAAAGAAGAGGCTCCCTTAGTGCTTCCACATCACAGAAGACATTAATAGTTGAATATGTTTAGTCTTGCACTTGTGTTTAAACACTATTTAGATGGCAATGCAACATTTGTTGTTTTATCTATTTTTACAGCAGCCACTTGTGTAATGATTGTATGTCTAGTTGGATATTTGATTTTCTGACATTGCTAGTAATGTCTATGTTCTTAGATACATAGGCATGGGATAGTCATGAGATTATGTATTCTTTACTCTTAAAATGGAAGGACTTAAAAATAATTGAAATTTACTAAGTACTTGCTGTATTAACACCTTCACCAGCATTCCTGGTTGATACTTACTCTGCTTCAGCTTTGGTAAAGAAGTAAAGAAATCATTTTGCAAAATATGTCCCTATTATTACATACAGTGTAGGCAAGAAATTGTTAGGGGAAAATAGGACAGTGTAAGATTTCAGAATATTGTGTTTGTTTTTTATTTAGAACAGACTTTGGAAACCTCATGAATACCCTTGGAAGCAGTGTAACAGTGGAAAGAGTTTGGCTGAGATTATAGACCTATCTTCCTAGCTCTGAGAACTTGGTTAAGATAACTTTACTTGGGCCTATGAAGCACATTAGTGAGTGTATCTGCTCATTGACCCTTACCTCATAAAGGTGCTCATATAGTCTGTGTCAGTGGTTCTCAACCTTCCTAGTGCTGCCACCCTTTAATGCAGTTCCTCACTGTATTGTAGTGACCCCCCACCCACAATTATTTTCATTGCTATTTCATGACCGTAATTTTGCTACTGATATGAATCATGATATAAATATCTGTGTTTTCCAAAGGTTTTAGGTGACTCCCATGAAAGGGTTGTTTGATCTTCAAAGGGGTCATGTCCCAGTGGTTGAGAACTGCTGGACTATATTATTTCTCTTTCCTGTTCTATGTGTGTATTTGGGTGTATGTTTGAAGACTAGAGGACAACCTTGGGTGTTCTTCCTTAAGCTTTGTCTAACTTGTTTTGAGACAGTTTCTTACTAACCTGAAGCTTGCCAGTTAGGCTAGGATGGCCATTGAGCCTACGGTATCTGCCTGACTCTGTCTCCTCAGCAAGGGGAGGAGAGTACCACCATGCCCCACATGGGCGGGAGCCCCAAGCCTCTCCTTTTTTTCTTTGTTCTTAAAGTAAACCATTGCTTGTCTCATCTCTAAATGTTTGCAGTTCCAGTTTATAGAAAACAATCCTTGGCATTACTTTTTTTTTCTTTAAGTTACATATATTTATTTATTTGTGTTGAAGGATGGCAATTCATGTGGGTGTCAGAAGACAGCTTGTGCTAGAGAGTGGTTCTTTTTCCATCATGTGGGGCTCAGAGATCAAATAGGCTGTAAAGTACCTTTACCTGCTGAGCCGCCTCACAGCATTTTTTAGCTGAAGATACTGCTTTTTAAGTTTTTACTAGAATGTTTTTGATGTATTTTTGCTCTAATTGCATGGTACATGTATGGCTAACTTGTGCAAGGATTTTAGAACAGAGCCTTTCAGTTTTCCTAGACAAAGGCCTTGCTATTTTCTATTTTAGCATTTCAATCCTTCATAAGCCAATTTTATAAAAATACAACATGTTACCTCCATATCATATTGCTAGATGTTTTTGAATGTTTATCTTTGTTTTGTTTCGTCCTTTTGTGGACAGATGCCAGTGTCTGAGCCAGAATTTGAGTATCTTTGTCCTTGAAAACACATTGGAAGGTAGTGGTAGGTAGAAAAGCAAGTAGTGTTATAAAATAAATCGTTAGCTTCTTCGTTAGTTACCATGTGGCCTTTCCATGCCACAGACTGAACCAGAACAAGGTTACTCTGTCTACTGGTGGGTGTGTCTGCTGTGCAGCTCTGCTCCTGTTCACCTCTCCAGAAAAGCAGCCTCCTCCCAGATGGGCTGCTTGTGTGTCAGCCTGGTCTGACACCATTCACCCAGCCAGTGCTGTTGCTGTGAGGTCTCCACTTCATTCTCTCAGCTTCTGGTAGCTGCACCTGACCTCCCTCCTACATTTGTAGCCTTTGCTTCTCTTTTGGAACCTGTCTAGCTAGCAGCAATTCCTCACGTGGGTCCCTTTCGTCTTTGTGGATCCATACTGGCAAAAGTGAAGTGGCCTAATGAGGGTGTCCTCATGAATTGTATGTGCCCTGTCCTTGAAGGCCATCCTAAGTCTGTGAGCATTTACTGAATATTTCAGCACTCATCTGTGTTCAGTAAATGGATATTTTTAGAAATGTGGTAGTAATGAACTTTTCCAGATCAAGCTTCCAGAGCTGACTTGATCTAGCCTAATAGCATGACTTGGTGCCATGCCCTCCTAGTTTTGGGGTAGCTGTGGTGTTTGTGATTAAACCCAGGTTCTTGGGCACATATTCTGTTATTGAACTATACTTTCAGCCCTGGACTCTTACATTTTTATTGGCTTTTGAGGCTTCTTTTTGTTTTTCTTGTTGATACTTGAATTGCCTTTATTTTTATCTCAGGCTTAGAGTTGTAACTCTAGAGAAGACTCCATGTATGTATTCTTAATTTCTCTGTTCTCAAGTTTGCCAGGGAACTTACATAGATTGTTTAGGCTATCCCATAAGGAAAATGGTGTGGTATGGTAGGGCTGTAAGTGCAAGCCAAAGGATTAGATGCCATGTCCTCATATGCCATATACAAATGCCATATCCTCATCCTTCACCAGTTGCACGGCCATGTGATAGGCAGGCTTTGTATGAGGGTAATATGGGTGTATTTGTGGAGTTTGACTGTGGAGGTCAGGGCTTCTCCTTGGGTGCATCCACTTTGTGTTTTTTGGGGGGCTTTTTTGTTTTTGTTTCTGTTTTGCTAATTTGACTAGGCTGGTTGCTAGGGATCAAACTCACAGCCTTATCTTTGTCTGATCTTTTACCAGCTGAGCTATGTCTCCAGCACCATAAGTAGTCTTTCTGAGCTTATGTAATAATGTACAAATTACTGTGGAGTAATTTGTAGTAATGATAAATCTCAGGACTAAATGAGATGTTTAGATTATGATAGATAGGTCTTAGATATCAGCCAGGTGATCATGGCACCTTTCATGTTATTTTATATCCCTAATAAACACTAAAGTAATAAAAAAACAAAAATCAAAGTTCTTTACCCTGCCTTTTGACAATGAGACTGGATCATTCTATGTTGAATAATGCTTTGTATGCATTGAGGACATACCTGGTCTCTACTTACTAGATGTTGTTGGACCCACCCCACCCATTTGTGACAAAGTGTTTTCATTCATTGTTAAGTGTTTCTAGCAGAAAAAAAAAAATGTTCCCAGTGAAACTTACTTATACTTAGAAGCATGAGTTTTTTTGTTTTTTTGTTTTTTTTTTTTGTTTTTTAAGATGAAACTGTTATAAAATTGGAACACTTAGGAATTTCTTAGAACATTCTGCCTGGGTATAAATTAAAATTTGGATTTTGTTTTCTGTTACTGTGGGCAATTTAAAATGTTGTTGAATTAAGTATATAAATAAAATATAAAGGATGGTATCTGTAGATAGAGTACCTGGTGCAGCCTTGCTGGTGCTGACAGTGAGCTCTTGTTGGCAGCCTACTGTAAGAACTCCGTGGATGGTCTCTGGTATTGCTTCGATGATAGCGACGTGCAGCAGCTGTCAGAAGACGAGGTGTGCACACAGACAGCTTACATCCTTTTCTACCAGAGGCGGACAGCTATCCCATCATGGTCAGCCAATAGCTCCGTGGCAGGTAACCTAGTTCTTGGATTTTTCTTCACAGAACAGGAGGTTGTAATTCATGGTCCAGAAGATGTCTCAGAAAGCTTTATTATTAAAAACTTAACAAGATTAATTTTTACAATTCCACTTAATCTGGTCTCTGATACAATTTCAGTCAAGGAAGTTTGGGTGGACTCTGGATTGACATGAACCAGCAGCAGTTCAGAGTTCACACAGAGGTGGGACAGAGCCTAGCCAAACCATTCATAGTGTCTACGTGTTTGGTAAGGGCCTGGAGGAATAGTGTTAACAGCCTGAATGCTGTTCTGACATCTGTTTAGTTTATCTTGGAACATGTCCCATCTGGGCCACTCAATCATCTCTGATGTGGATGTGGTCATGGCACCTACTCAGTGGGGCTGTGTTTGTTTTAATATTGTGAAGGTTTGTGAAAGCATTCTGTTAACAGTAAAGGACCATTAGAAAGAAAGAGTTCTTTCTCTATAGTAAGAGTAATCTCTTCTGTTAGGGTACACATTGATGGCTGTTAACTGATTAAGGATTTAGTTTTACAGATGAGATGGATTATATTATGTTAATAAGTGTAGAAATTAACCCCCACACAACATGGATGCATGTTTCCTACTGCAGAATATGGAGAAAAATCGGGTAGCTTGAATTGTGCTAATAATATATATCATTAGGGAAGGCATGAAGTGGTGACCTATGTCCCTTTCCAAGGCTCTACAGAGGTATGCTTAAAGCAGCTGAAGGAAGCTTCACTCTAGCAGACTCATTCCTGCAGGAAACAAGCTCTACCCAGTGGGTAGGCTGCTCACTTGACTGGATGAGAAACTCTGGTACTCTTGGGCCTTTCCAGTATCTCAAATGTACTCAAAAATAACAGCCTCTTGAGGTCTATTTGAAGCAGGCTATTTCGTAGTCAATATCAAGCGCACTATCCATTGCTCTAATCTAAGGCTACTCCTGGAATTGACAGGACAATCAGCACATTTATATTGCCACCGTGTGTGTGTGTGTGTGTGTGTGTGTGTGTGTGTATGCCATTAGTATGATAATGGCTTAAAAATGTCGAAAGCTAAGAAAAACAATGTCTGTATTAACACTCTTCTTCCTCTGGATGGTTCAGTAGTACTGCCAGTGTTCAGAGCTGTGTACATGGTAAATCCTTGTAGAGTGAGTGGATGAGTGTCCCTGTTCTATTATTCCCTTGCCAGGATTAGGTGTTGCTTTTGGAAACATTTATTTTTTACTCGCATTTTGTTGCCACAACCTTTCTCTATGCAGGAATTCCCTGAAGTTTTCTTCATCTTTACTAGGGATACTCAGCTCGGGGGTATGTCTTAACTCTGGGGCAAGGAGACAACTCTCTGGCTTGACTGTCAGTACCTTGACAGGATGTGTGCAGTGCAGGACCCTGACTATCTCCTCTTCTGCAGGTTCCACAAGTTCTTCTCTGTGTGAGCACTGGGTGAGCCGGCTCCCAGGAAGCAAGCAAGCCAGTGTGACTTCTGCAGCCTCCTCCAGACGCACGTCCTTGGCCTCACTGTCTGAGTCTGTGGAGATGACAGGGGAGAGGAGTGAAGATGATGGTGGGTGTGGGTCTTGGTGTCAGATTTCCAGAGTGGCACTGCACAGACAAAGCACAGATCTAAAGGTGGAGGAACATCTTCCAAGGAGACTGGGGAACTCAAAGAGATGGGGTGCAGTGCTGGGTTGTAGCTTCTCTGTGACTCAGGGCTTTTTTCTTTCACTTTATTATTTCCCACTTTTATATTCTGGCATACAGATTAGAGCTTTAACTCTTTGTAATACAGACTTTTTGTTAAACTTGGCTGTAAGGATTCAGGTCTTCTCCTGTGCCTGGGACTGCCTCCTGTAGAGTGTGTTCTCTGTTTAGTGAGGACACCCTTGGCTTGGCTTGGCTCGGCTAGAAACCATGTCAACTCTGGGCAAAATCTGATTAAGTATTGAAGTGGGTTTTGTTTTTGGTTATTTTCTTGGTACTTTTTACTTATTGCTTGAGTATTGACAGGATAGCCCTTAGTACTCTAAGGAACCCCATGTGGCGTGGGATGGATCGTGTGGCCAAAGCACTTAGAGCTGGAAGAGGGAGAGTAGAAGAGGGTGAGCTCAGCCTCTGTAATGAAGACAGTGACTCACCTTCCAAGGAGGCTCACTCTGCTGCCAACTTTTCAGTTTCTTTAGTCTGCTTCTAGGGGTGATGGATAATTCTGAGAAAATGAAATGGAGCCAAAATTAAGCCAAACTAGGAGAGCTGTGGCATGGCTCTGGCTCTATCTGTTTTGACATTTTACTTTTTCTTGTGAAGCAAGAAGATAGTCTATTTGGTAAAATCAATATCTTCTTAAGCATAATCATTTAGTCATGCTCAGTGGTCACCTAGAACAGAACGTGACTCTTAGGAGTCTCAAAGACCATAGCTACAGTAACAGGAATATACAGAATTCAGCTTGGAATTGTCTTGGGAAGGTTTAAGTCATTGGAAATACTACTTGCCAGTCACTCAAGGTAGCATCTATTATATCTATCTGTCTTAGTCAAGGTTTCTATTCCTATACAAACATCATGACCAAGAAGCAAGTTGGGGGAGGAAAGGGTTTATTGAGCTTCCACTTCCACACTGCTGTTCATCACTGAAGGAAGTCAGAACTGGAACTCTAGCAGGTCAGGAAGCAGGAGCTGATGTAGAGGCCATGGGGCGATGTTTCTTACTGGCTTGCTTCCCCTGGCTTGCTCAGCCTGCTCTTTTATAGAACCCAAGACTACTAGCCCAGGGATGGCACGACCCACAAGCCCCTTCCCCCTTGACCACTAATTGAGAAAATGCCCCACAGCTGGATCTCATGGAGGCACTTCCCCAACTGAAGCTCCTTTCTCTGTGATAACTCCAGCCTGTGTCAAGTTGACACAGAATCAGCCAGTACACTATCCAAGGCTATAGTTCTTTCCATTGATATCCTTTCACTGTTACCTGTTACAGACTTACTTCTATAAGGAATACAATGGGGGTCATGGGTTCTTGTGTCATTTTGTTCAAGGAGTTTATTTTGTGAGCCCCAGATGTCCTTCAGGAAGATGAAGAAGCTGGATTAGCAGCCCATGTTTGGTGAACACCTGGGAGTGCCAGGATCTTTGCTGGACACAAAATTCTAAGATTTTATTTAACTCTCTAATTAGACCAACAGTCTGCAGATCACATTTGGTTGGCTGGTTTTCCAAAAGTTTTTAGAACATGATCATTCATGCTTGGTTGTGTGCCACCTGTGCCTGTTTTCATGTTAAGATGCCAGAGCTGAGCAATTGCCTGACATTCTGACAGAGTTTGCTGCCTCTAATGTAGGATGGAATAGATGGAGAACATTTTGCTGACTTCAGAGTTAGCATGATCCTTTTTTGTGGATAAGGGAACTGATCTTCAAAAGGTTGAAAGCACTCAGCTGTCCTTGACTCTAGCACATAGATTGGCTTTGAAGGTTGTGGTCTTGTCATTACACCAGGCTTGTCCTTGCCCTGTCTTCAGTGTCTTACTAAGTGTTTTGTTGGTTTAGCCTGACAGAATTTTCTCTGCCATGCAGGAGGCTTTTCTACTCGCCCGTTCGTGAGAAGTGTGCAGCGGCAAAGCTTGTCATCCAGATCTTCTGTTACCAGCCCCTTAGCTGTCAATGAAAACTGCATGCGACCCTCTTGGTCCCTGTCTGCTAAGCTGCAGATGCGCTCCAGTTCTCCTTCCCGCTTCTCAGGGGACTCCCCAATCCATGGATCTGCCTCCACCCTTGAAAGGATTGGTGAGGCAGGTGATGACAAAGTCTCTATTTCTTGCTTCGGTAGTCTGCGGAACCTTTCTGGTAGCCACCAGGAACCAAGTGACAGTCACAATAGACGAGAGCACAAGGCTGTGGGCCGGGCCCCACTGGCTGTCATGGAAGGTGTGTTCAAAGATGACTCAGACTCTGGAAAATTGAACTCCAGTGTTGTAGACACACCAAGCAAAAACCGAGCACAAGGGGATCACTTGCCCCCCGTCTCTGATCCTTTTGATAATAATAACCAGATTGCTTATGTGGACCAGAGTGATTCTGTGGACAGCTCTCCAGTCAAAGAGGTGAAGCCTCCAAGCCACTCAGATTCCCTCACGAAGAAGCCAGAGAGCACAACCAAGAGATCCCCTAGTTCCAAAGGCACTTCTGAGCCAGAGAAGAGCATGAGGAAGGGGAGACCAGCCTTGGCTAGCCAGGAATCTTCTCTTTCAAGTCCATCCCCTTCTTCTCCTGTTCCTGTGAAGGTTTCCATGAAACCTGCCCGCTGTCGGAGCAAAGCAGATTCTTCCAGGACAAGTGGAAGGCATTCGTCTTCCTCCTCCTCTACCCAACCCAAAAAAGAATCATCTCCCAGGTCCCAGGAATCCATGTCATCTCCTTCACCGCAGAAGCAAAAGTCTGCTTCTGCCTTTACTTATTCTTCCTCATCCATATCTGCCAAAAAAGCCCCAGGCCCTGCTACCAGGGGCCCCTTCCCTTCTGGGAAGAACAGGACTTCTGATCGGAGCTTGAGTAGAGAGGGTTCCAGACAAAGCTTAGGCTCTGACAGAGCCAGTGTCACCTCCACCTCCACCTCTAAACCCAACTCCCCTCGGGTGAATCAAGCCAGAGCAGGAGAGAGCAGAGTTGATGGCAAACACGTCCGCAGCTCCTCCATGGCCAGCCTACGTTCTCCTAGCACAAGTGTGCGTTCTGGGTTGAAGAGGGACAGCAAGTCTGAGGATAAGGGACTGTCCTTCTTTAAGTCAGCTTTGAGACAGAAAGAAACCCGGCGGTCAACTGATCTTGGCAAGACGACCTTGCTATCCAAAAAGGCTGGTGGGAGCTCTGTCAAGTCAGTCAGTAAGAACACTGCAGATGACAAGGCAGAGAAAGGCCATCAGCCCCCAGGCTCACAGCAGCCAAACACAAATGCAGTTGGAAAGGAACAGCTTGTCTCTAAGGACCCTGCTTCTGCTAAACATTCCTTGCTATCTGCTCGCAGATCCAAGTCTTCCCAGCTAGATTCCGGAGCTCCCTTGTCTCCCAGTAGCAGGTCGACCACTGAGAAAGGCTCCAAAAAGCTGTCTTCTAGCATGCAAACCTCTGCACGGCCTTCTCAAAAACCTCAGTGATCTTCTGCAATCGGGTGTTTTATCTGTACAGATGTTTATTTATTTAGAACCCCTCCTCTCCCACACCAAAGCCCTCTATGCTTTTATTTTGTATTTTTTGGGGTCATGTGCCTGACTGTGTGAGAGTATGAGTGTGTGTGTGGAATTCCAATTGTTAAAAGTGTCGCCTTATTCTGCCATTGAACCAAATAACAGCCATAGGCAAAGCATTGATACCAAGCTAACTGGAATAATTGTAGAAAATAATCTGGATAGTCCCTTTAGCAATCATACTTATTTCTTTCTAGAGAACTCAAATGACTTTGTTCTAGGGTTTGGAAACCTGTGAACCAATTAAGCTATCAGTGTATAGACAGATAAACTGTCAGCCTTGGGTTTCCTGTGAGCAGAATTTATCTTCATGTGGATTGTTGAGTAGCATCAGGAGCTTAAAAAAACAAACAAACAAAAACTGACTCTAACAACAAAATAAACTGAGGGAAAACTTGCTTTCTGCACTTTGGCCCCATCTGCCAGTCTTTGTAAGGGCAATATCTTAACACTAATGTTTCTCAGGTATACATACTCAGCTAGTCTAGGATGGATGCACACTACTAATAAATGGATTCAAGAGGAAGGCAACAGGTGGCAACTGTGTCCCACTGCCACAGGTAGAAGCTTTACAGGTAGGCATGAAATCTTTGTCACTTTCATATCTGAAGTGATAGCCTGTCTTGACTCCTTGTATATGTTCTAAGATCTGACAAATTTTGAATAGTCAGAAAGCCAGTCACTAATTAATTTCTTTTTTATTCTCAGTTTGCTAGCTAAGGCCATTAGACTTTTGAACTGTAGCAGAATGCCTTTGAAAGATTCACAGAGAAAAAAATTTTAATCCAAGCTGAAACCTGAATTAGTACCATTTTCCTTCCCTGATGCTGCTTGTTTCTGTTAGAAATTGAGGATGTCATACTGCCTCTGGTGTGCATGTTCACTGCCTTGTCTTATTGCTTGGAAAAGAAAGAAGTTGCCTCATGCCAAGAGCCACTGATGATATGCTGATGGTAGGTGAGGCTGAGCGCTTGTACATGTACTGTGGATCCTGGTGTCAGCCTTCCTTTGATTGCTTTTCAGTAACTTAGTTATGTCTATTCTGTTCAGAAGAGGTAATCTCTGACCCAGAATTCAGAAGCGGGCTGATATGTGTCCCCCTGGCATGTAGTTACAAATTGCATTCTCATATTAGAAGGTGAACCTCACTGAATTCTCACAGATAAAGAAAACACAGTTTTCCAAGGCTTGTGGAAATCTCTTAGAAATACTTTGCAGCTCTGTTTTTTAGTATCCCCTTTATTTATTTATTTTTTAATATCAAGAGAATCATGGTTGTGATTCTCAAAATAGCATTTATCATTTTGTCATTAGATATAGCATGTTGAGTTTGTAGTTATTAAATTCTAAGGCTCATGGCCTTAGAATTCCCAGGCCTTCCTCTTCAGTATTTCTGTGAAGTGACTGCAGTGCATATGTGCATACAGTTTTGATTTCTACACTGTCCTTTTGTTCTTTTTTTTTTTTTTTTTTTTAGGAATACCTCTTAGGAAATATTTCCAGTAGGTTGTTTAAGTTTATTTTGCTGCTAATGTGAACATTAGCTGGTAACTTGCAGGTTGAGGGTGGCTGAGACTTTCAGTTCTTGTGGTATTTGAGGCTTAGTTGTTCAGCCTTGTGCACATAACCACAATGCTCTCTACCCGATCCAGTGTGTGTAAGCCAGTACCCACGACACTGGTCCTGTACTGGCTGCTTTTATATATACTACTCCTGCTCCCATGCCCAGTTGTAGCTTCCCAAAGCATTGAAGCTCTCTGTCCTGCCTTAGTGTGACTGAGGTGACAGCTGTCATCATTTTTTTCAGTAGCACAAGGTGAGCCCTGTCGGTATTTAGCTACCAATCTTGTTTTATTTTTATTTTCTGAAAAAGCATCAAATGTTGAGACTATTAGTATCAGGAATTGAGCATTTATGTGATTTGAGCCTCTGAAACAGTCTTAGAATTATAGTGTGATAAGACAAAGAATTTTAATAACAAGCTGTTTTGCCATAATTAAGATTAATAGAAACTAGTTTAATTTTCACAGTACTATATTGTTTTATTCTTGAATGCAGTAGGAATGGATCCTCCCTTCCCTGCATATCTTGTTTTTAAAACCAAAACAAAACAGAAAAATCCTCTACTGGTCTTTACTTTTCCATGGGATCTAGAAATCATTTTCTATAATATAATAAAATCTAAAAGCTACATGCATATGGAGTTTAGTGCTTATTTCATATTTAGTTCAATAGAAAAAAAACCCAGGAGGTGTCATGGCATTGTCTAGGCTGTGAAGCTGTTAATGCTTGTGAAGTTGGTAAATGGTAAAATTTAATTCCCAACTACTGGGATATATGTAAGACAGAAAATACTACTTTGAAGGTGCTGCCTGCAGTGAAATAGCTTATAAGAATAATATCACTTAGTTCATTCAGTTCTCTGGCAGGGTTAGGAACTTGGTTATTAAAATCTTTCTCCCAGTGATTTGGGCACAGTGAACATGTGTACTTTGGGGTCAAACTCAGATGGTAGGCCAGAGTTTCTGCTTAGTCTGTTAGGGCTCAGGAGGCACACAGCACTAACCAACAGTGTGATGCATTGGTAATGTTGTTTTGCTGTTAAATAAAAATCCTTTTTATTCTTGCTCTCTTTTCCTGTAAACATTGTGTGCATGAGGCTATACCATTCCTTAAATCACCCTCCACCTTCCCTTCACAACTCCTCAGATGAGGTGGAAGCACGAAGCTCATATGCTCCTGTCACTTAAGACCCTGGCCACCGCATTTGTGTTTTCTCAAGCTGGAATGAAAAGCAGCTTGAGAGTAAGTAGTGCTGTGCCAAACCTATAGAGCTGTGCGACGCCACAGTTGTGCAGCAGTCAGGTTGCCTTGAACACATGGAATCCTCCTTTAATCATTCATTTGGGCCTGCTTTGCATATAGAGGCAAGCAGAAAGCTTCAGCAGTGGTATCCTGGAAGACACCAAATTAGTGTCAAAGAGTAATAGTTATCAGCAGAAACAAGCTGGTAAATTCTGGCCAGCTAAAGTCTGGAAATCTAAAGTGTCCTTGTTCATCACTGCTTCAGACTGAACTGTCTATACTGTGTAGTGGTTAAAATGCAATAACCCTCTGTATTTGTATGAGATGGATGAGGAGATTATTGAGGGATGGGAGGCATTGTCAGTCCCTCTAAATTTACTATATAATAAAACTAATAGGATTGGTGTGTAAAGGGAGCAGTAATAGCAGCTTAAGGGAATGTGGATTAAAGAGTTATGAACAAAGCTCATTTCAAATATCCTCTCTGAGTAGATGGACATGTGATATCACATTTCATTTTGACAGATTACTAATTAGCTGAAGTTACAGTTTCTTCTGTAGATTGTCATTGAATATGAAGATAGTGTTCTGGGTTGGATTTTGAGCTAGGTTGAAAATCATAAGCACAGTTTCCTTAAAACATATTTTGGAGGTACAGTGATGCTTATATTTTGGAGTTGAGAAAGGCAAATTTTACTGACAAACCAGTGCCTACTATAAAAACAATTCAGCTGCTAGTGTGCAGGCCGCTTTTACTTTAGTTTTATAAAAGGTTCATTGATGTTTAACCTGACTGCACCTTTCAGGTGGGACATGATACTTTTATTTCAGTGACTGCTCGGTGTCCCATGCTGCCTTTTGATCAGACCCCAAGCTGTTTTTGCAGCTGCCTTTTGAGCATGACCAATCGTTTTTACCCTTGAGTAAAGAAAACAATTGTGCATGCCCACCATCCAGCTCAGAAAGCATGCTCATACTACCTATGCAAGCAACCAATTCAAAAGCCTACAGAGAAGCTACACTAAACACTGAGTCTTAGAAAAGGGACAACTCTTAGATTCTAGAGTTCTATTTTTGAATTTGTAATTTTTAAAATGTGGCTTAATCATCAGTGCGGGTGAACATGAATGTGAGTTTAGGTTGCTTTGCATCTACTTCTTTGCCAATCTCCTTGGCCATTGGTAAGATTGTGTATAAAATAGTATTTTGCAAGCAGGAGTGGATTGGACATGTTGAACATACACTGGTGTATATACTGTATTTAGCCTAAAGACTTTCCTAAAGTATTTTGTTCTAAGAAATAACCTGCCATTTTCTATAGATTTTAATTTTTTTATATCTTCTAGTATTTTTTCGTCATCACATGGAGTGGTGTGGCTTTACATAGTGCTGACTATTTTTAAGTGCTTTTGTAGAGACTTGGAGCTGCTAAGGAAGATTTGGAAGTGTCCCACCTACTGGTGTCAGTAAGCATGTGGAATATATGATAGTGTTGTATAGTGGATTCGGGTCTAAATCCATCTCATGTTTATTTGAAGACATTGTTTTCCTTGGTGCAGAGGCAGGGACAGGAGTTTCATAGCATATGCAAGGTGTCTTCAAATCTCATACATAGACTCTCCCCAGGCCTATTCTGGAGGATTCGCCTGAGGTCACTAGTATCACCAAGCGACTTGGAATGCCTGGACAACTCCCAGGCTTTTGATGCCAATTAGCACTGCCTGGGGTCCGTGACTTTCTCTTCTTGTTTGTGGTCAGAATTGAAGGAAGTGGTATACCATCTTTTTGCCACCAGTTCATGGTGAGAATCATCACTGCCATGCAGGGTACTCAGGAAGAACTCCAGTTGCTCTGGACACTAAAAGTGGAAGGTGTCGGTCCTTGGCTTGGAATTGGGGTGTGTGTGTGTGGGGGGGGGCTTTCCGACTTCAAGGTCCGATTTGGAAGTGTGAAGTGTTTTATGCTTGGTGTGTCTAGGGATTGTTCTTACTTGCTGGTGGCAGGCAGAGTGCCCCTGAGGGGTCTGAGTTAATTCCCAGGGTCTCTCTCCAGACACCAAGCCATGCAGCAGAGGGAAGTCGCTCCAGGTTAAAAAATGTGGTAGAAGACAGTAGAAAGTTGCCTAGCCTTGCAAACCCTGCCCTGCTTCTGACAGCACCCTTGTAAACCACAGGCAGCACTGGGTCTCTAGGTCTTCCCTACTTGGAATTTTGTTTCCAGAATCCCTTTTAATTTGAAACAAATGTGAAACATTTAATTCAAATTATTTTGGAGCCCTTGTTGATTTTTTTTATGTAATTAAAAAAAATCATGTAATACTTCACCAAAAATGTGGTAGTATATATTACCTACAGAGGCATATGAAATTTTCTTTTAATCTGTGGTGAGCCAGGTGCGCTATGCCATCTTCAGAATATTCCACTGTGCTGTGTGTCCTCATCCCGTTGAGCATTCTGCTGCCTACAAAAAGTTTGTCTGACATGGTCCATAATGTAAGGCTACCAGGAAAACATCAGCGCAGGGACAGCTTTGGCACAGCCTCCCAGAGTCGAGCTCTCTGCTGCTATGAACTCTGCAGCATGAACTTTGCTAGGTGCTATTCCAGACCGGGGGGCTGTGTTTCTGTGCTTGTGGCTCTGTTGGATTTTCCTGTAGGCATTTGTGTGCTGTAGGTCTGCTTACCAACTGTGCCTCTCACCACTGGTTAAAACTGAGTTCGGGCCCCATTACCAAAATGTGTTTTTTGTTTTTGTTTTGTTTTTTGTTCTGATTCTCTTGTGTTTTTGCACCGCTGTGTATTTCTCCAGTTGTCTTAAAAGCTGCATGTCATGTCACTGTACACGAAGTGTTTTGGTGTCATTCACGAGCCACTACTAGTGAGCTCTGTATTAAGTTTAATTTTGCAGTAAAAGGACGGCAGAGTATCCTTCCTGCAGGCTGGAAGAAAGTGTATCCTACATTTTTAAATTATGTTAGGCCAAGTGCATGAGGTGTGTCACTGCCTTCTGTTATTTATTTGTATATTTTATTATTCGAGGTGTATGCACTTTTAAGGAGCAGAATTTATATTTTTATGTTGAAAACGTTTTATTTCTGAGACAGCAGTTGGTTGTATAGTATACAGTTGGATTTAAGAGAAAACTGGAAAATGTAACAAAACATAATAAATTTATTACATGATGCCTTCTTCAAGACATATTCCTCTTTTCTCCCCCTTGCCAAACCAGTTTTTTAAATGTCGACTAGTATTTGTACTGCATAGGTTTCTCTAACAAAATGCTTTACAATTGCAATGTTTCAGGTAAAACATCAAGTTTCAAGATGCTACCATGCAGTTTGGCCAACTCCCCATTCAATTACTGTGTAAAAGGATCACATCCATACTTGTTAGTGTTCCCAGTCGTCGATTATATGAGATAAAAGAGACTGTCCTGGGCCACAGAGCTGGGCATGGAAGAGCTCACATTCCGCCCCATTTCCAGCAGATTCTTTGGTCAAAAGAGGAAGCTGTAGCATAAAAATGTCCTTTCCTCAGCCTTCTCTCATCCTTATACACAGTACCTACTTTATTATTTTTATGTGTATGAATGTTTTGCTTGCATGTATGTAAGTGCACCATTCGTGTGCTGGTGCGTGGCGGGGAGGAGGGGGGACGGGGAAGGGTGGGGGGAGGCTAGAGGTAACTCTTTGATCCCCTGGAACTGGCTGCGCTCCACTATGTGGGAGCTGGACCGAGGCCCTCTGAAAGAGTAACCAGTGCTCTTAACCACTGAACCATCTCTCCAGCACCCCAGTAGCTGACTTCTGAGGTGTTTTGTTTGTTTGTTTGTTTGTTTTGTTTTGTTTTGTTTTGTTTTCCCCTAGCTATCTTACCAGAACGCTCTAGTGGGGCTGTCATATCACTTATGACCACTTGGGGGCAATAGAGCTCTGCATTCTCCGATGCATTTTAAGTCCAGTTTACCGATTTTAAACTTCTCAGCTGAGACTAGAAATGCCTGAGGTGAACTGAGAATAACCTCTCTGAGCAGGGATTCCTCATCTGGTAAATACTCCAGCCAGCCATTGCTCCCGGTAAGTACCATGGAGCAGGTATTTTCCATTCTGAAGCACAGCATCATGGCTGGGTTGGGGTAGACCACATGCAGGGTGACCCAAAATAGCACTTGGTTCCCCCTCAAGTTTGGAGTGGTAAAATTTTTTCCTTTAGCTTAACCATAGCACACTGTTTACTAAAGAAATTTCATCATGAGTATAAATATTCACGTATAATATATAGATCAAATATTTGCACAAATATTTAAGGACCGCTTTGTCTGCTGTATTTGGAGGATTATTTTTAAATACTTGAATGCTTAGAGTCTCCACAACATGTTTTAGCCTCTTAAGTCTTCCTGAAGAAAGCAAAGGCATGGCAGAGCCCCTTGGCCTGGTCTACTTGTCCTTTGTGTTAAAGCCCCCATGAGAGACTTGAGGCCCAAGCCCATAGAAAGAGGTTGAAAACCTGTGACTCCAAGTTGTCCAGGACTTTTACTGATCTGGTAGGTGGGATTTATCTCCTGCAGGGCACTTTGAGATTCTGTCTTCCCTATATCGTAGCTCACCACATTTTTCTCTCCCTGTCAACATTCACTACACAGGAAGAACAAGGGATCTCCTCTCTTGGAGACAATTTTACATATTTAGCCCAATGAACATCACCCCATTCTTTATAGTTTTCAAGCCTATGTCATTAATTTAGCATGCTCTTTTGGTTTAAACAGCTCCATTCTTTCTTTCTTGTTTGTTTGTTTGTTTGTTTATTTATTTATATGAGTGTCAGGCCTAGTGCTTCATGTATATGCCTGGTGCCAATTGAGATAAGAAGATCCCTCTGGAACTGGAGTTGCAGCTGGTTGTGAGCCACCCTGTTGGAGCAGGGAATTGAACCTGGTCCTCTGCAAGAGCAACAAGTGCTCTTAGCCTTTGAGTCAGTTCTCCAGCTCCTCTATTTTTTCCTGAGTTGAAGATTAAACAAGACTTCAATACTTAGTTAAGACCAGACATATCATATTTCGTAGGCCTTCCCTGTGTTTAAGGGGGAAAAATAGAGTCTCAGATCCATTTCTAAGGACTTGGTCTGTCTCCTAGAATAGGCCTCAAGAGATTGTGTAAAATGTGGATGGGCCTCATCAGCCTCTGATTCATCCATCACCACAAGGGGGAAGATTACAATTTTCTATCCTCCCAAGGCAGAGCCAGGTCCTTTATAGCACTATCTTCTGTGGCCCAGCAATAGGGTCTGTCTAGTCTCAGTGTCAAATTAGCCATGTGACATTTCAGCACCGCCCACCACACTATTCCTCAAAGCGTTCTGCCTGCCAGCTCTGAAACAAAGCAATGGTCCACTTCTTCACCCTCCACATCATCTCCCCAAGTCTTTCTTAAAGTCCTCCTGGATCACCCTCTCAGACTTTACAGCCCATGTCACAGTCTACTGCTTCCTTATCTTATGTTCTGCATGTCACTCGATCAGCTGCTGCCATACCTGTTTGAGGGAGATGGGTTTCTCTTCTTCCTCTTAAAGGATGGCACATGGTGGTAACTTCCTGACTGACTTGTCTGAGTCAACCATCCAGTCTATGGGATAGAATCATGAAGGTTACAGGGGAATAATGTTTTTTAAGCCTGACCCTGCTTTTTAAGTACTGGGCATGGAAAAAATGTTCAGTGAGTGGTAGCTATCATTGTAACCATAGTGATGGAAGAAGTGCTAACCCTGGAGGACTTGCAGGATAGCTCTCATTCCACACAAAGGAAACTACTTTTAGAAGCCACAGGAAGCCCTTCCTGGCCAGGGTAAGAAGCAGCGGAACAAAGGAATGTGTGATCATTCTAAAGGAACCTCATATGACCTGCCGCCTTTGTTCTCAAGTAAATGACAATTAGGGAGAGTTTAATTTGGGAGAAGAGATGAGATCCAATTTAAGCCATTTTCTAGTCACCATGACAACAATGTGGCACCTGAGGGGTGAGTTAGGAGCTTGCTGTGAGCACCCGGGTGCAGGCTGCAGGAGGGGTGACCTGTGCAGAGGCAGCTCGATGCTGGGTGTGAGCCCTGCTACTGTGACTTGATGGTTGGACAGTCTGGACAAGTTATTCAACTTCTCTGTGCCTGGGAGTCTTCACCTTGGGATATAGGTAAGGTATCTTCACAAGGAGCTGTTCATTAATGGGGTGTTGGATATACTTACACTTACTATAATTACTAATGTGTTTGGTTTCATCTATTATCTTACTGTTTCTTTTATGTTTGCATCACCTACTTTATTTTTAAAATATCTTTTTTTTTTTTTTTTTTTGAGAGAGAGTTTTTTTTCTGTGTAGCCCTGACTGTCCTGGATCTCACTCTGTAGACTGGGTGGCCTGAAACTCAGAGGTCCTCCTGCCTCTGCTTCAAGAGTGCTGGGATTAAAGATGTGAACTTCCACACCTGGCTTTTTAGTTTTTAATATGAATAAATAAATAATTTAGTTTTAATATTAGTTTTTAATAGTTTTTAGTAATTTAGTTTCCACCCTTCCATCTTCTCTCTCACCTGTTTTATATCTGCTTTCTTACTCTTCTAAAACACTAAGCACTTGTGCATATATAGGTATGTATGTGTATGTGTTCATGTGTCAGTCAGTGTACATGTGCATGTGGTTGGACATATGTATGCTTGAATGAGGGGCTGGAGGTTGGCAGCGGGGGTCCTCAGTTGCCCCCACCCTCTTTGTCATTTTATTTATATGACAACTTAAGTAAAATGTTTATTACATAAAAGCTAACTGGCACATGTGATTATTACATTAAAGTCCACTGTTAGAAAATATAGAGGGTCTACACACAATGATCTGATAAAATTGAAGAAATATATAGAGAACTGTTGAAATAGGAGAATTTCATGGAAAATAATATAAATTGGTAAACATAGAAAATATACCTATACTAATTGACCAAGCACATAGAAAAGTTTTCTGAAACAATTGAAGATTTTCAAGGAAAATAATTCTGATAAAATAGAAGAAATATATAGAGAAAAGTTTGAAAACTGAAGATTTCATGGAAAATAATACAGATAAAATGGTAGACATAGAAAACATTTCTAAACTAATTGAAGAGGTAAGCAGAAATATTTTTCTGATAAAATTGAAGATTTACATGGAAAATATTTCTGATAAAATTGAATAAATATGTAGAAAAAGTATTGAAATTGAAATATTTGATGTAAATTACTACAGATAAAAAGGGAAACATGGAAAACATTTCTAAACTAATTGACAAAGCAAGTTGAAAAATTTTCTGATCAAATTTAAGAATTTCATGAAAAATATTTCCGATCAAATTAAAGAAATATAGGGGAAAAGGTGCTAAAATTGAAGAATTTGTTGGAAAATAATAATAGTAAAAAGGTAAACAGAAAATTTATCTTTATAAAATGGTGAAGCACATAAAAATTTCTTCATAAATTTGAAGATTTTGATTAATATGTTTCTGATAAACTTGAAGTATATAGAAAAATGTGTTTAAAATGATTTTCATGGAAAATAATACAGATAAAATAGAAGACAAAAAAATTCCTAAACTAATTAAAGAGTTAAGTAGAAACATTTTCTGATAAAATTGAAGATTTTCATGGAAAATAATAGATAAAATTGAAGAAACATGAAAAAGTGTGCAAATTGAACATTTTTATGGGAAAATTAATGGTAAAATGATAGACATAGAAAAAAAATATTGCGGTGGTGGTACATGCCTTTAATCCCAGCACTTGGGAGGCAGAGGCAGGAGGATTTCTGAGTTCGAGGCCAGCCTGGTCTACAGAGTGAGTTCCAGGACAGCCAGGACTACACATAGAAACCCTGTCTCGAAAACAAACAAACAAACAAACAAAAAAAAAAAGGAAAAAAGAAAGGAAAAAAAAAGAAAAAAAAGAAAAAATATCTAAACTTACTAAAGAGGTAAGTAGAAATATTTTCTGATAAAATTGAATGTATACACAAAAATTTCTGAAAATACTGAAGAAATATATAGAAAAATGTGCTAAAATTAAAGGTTTTCATGGAAAATTATATAAAATGGTAGGAGCAGAGAACATTTCTAGACTGATTGAAGAGGGAAATAGAATCATTTTGTGAAAAAACTGAAGAATTAATGTAAAATATTTCTGAAAAAATTGAGGAAATATAAAGTGTTAAAATTGAAGATTTTCATGCAACATTATAGCTAAAAAGAGTACTAGAGATCATTTCTTAGCTAATTGAAGAGGGAAGTATAAATATTTTGTGAAAAAAACTAAAGAATTACATGGAAAATATTTCTAATAAAATTGAATTAATATATAGAAAACGTTAAATTTGAAGATATTCATGGAAAATATTACAGATAAAATGGTAGACATAGAAAATATTACTAAAATAATTGATGAAGGAAGTGGAAATATTTTCTGATAAAATTGCGGATTTTCATGAAAAATATTTGTGATAGAATTGAAGGAATATATAGGAAAAAGTGAAGATTTTCATGGAAAATTATAGATAAAACTACAGAAATAGAGAACATTTCTAAACTAATTGATGAGGGAAGTAGAAACATTTTGTGAAAAAACTGGAGAATTACATGTAAAATATTTCCAATAAAATTGAAGAAATACATAGGAAAAAGTGTTAAAAATACAACAAAAATAATACAAATAAAATTGTAGACATAGAAAAAATTTCTATTGATAAGTATGAAGTGACCTTCCATGTCTTTTTTGATGACTTTTGGTTTAAAGTCGATTTTATCCAATATTAGAATGGTTACTCTAGCTTGTTTCCTGAGACCATTTGCTTGGAAAATTGTTTTACTTGGAGGTAGTGTTTGTCTTTGACACTGAGGTGCATTTCCTCTATGCAGCAAAATGCTGGGTCCTGTTTACGTATCCAGTCTGTTGGTCTATGTCTTTTTATTAGGGAATTGAGTCCATTAAGAGATATAAAGGAATAGTGATTGTTGCTTCCTGTTATTTTTGATGTTATTTTTATGTTTGTGTGGTTACCTTCTATTGGGTTTGTTGAAAGAAGATTACTTTCTTGCTTTTTCTAGGGTGTAGTTTCCCTATCTTCTTGTGTTGGTGTTTTCTATCTATTATTCTTTTTTAGGGCTGGTTTTGTGGAAAGATATTGTGTAAATTTGGTTTTATCATTGGAATATCTTGGTTTCTCCATCTATTATAATTGAGAGTTTTGCTGGGTATAATAGTCTGGGCTGACATTTGTGTTCTATTAGAATCTGTATGATAATTTGAAGGGATTCATTTTCCATTAGCTTTCTTCTGATGGACTAAGCTGTGGGTTTCTTGTTTTCCTCAGGCAGGAAGTGAATCCGACATGGAAACACTCTAGCCATTTGTTGCTTTAAATATCACTTCTGGCACATGTTTGCTTTCTAGGACTCAGCTTCATGTGATTTAGACAGTTCACCAAGTGTCAGGTGTCTCTTGCATTTGTTTTTGTTTTCTTCCTAGGATTTTTTTCATCCTTTTTAAAATATCATTCTTTATTCTGGATATCTCTAGCAGAACGAGTCTTCTCTTCAGCTGTGTCTGATCTTTCTCAGTAAAATAAGGAGTATCTCATTAAATAGGAACATCACATAAACAGTGGATACATTTTAGAATGTCTAAATTTCGAGTGGGGCATATTTATTCCAAGCTTCTGTTGTTTGAAATTAAAATTAAACTGGGCATCCTCTATTTATTTGCAAATCTGTCAACTTCTAGCTGTGTCCAGTCTTTTCTTAGACCTGCCTCGTTGTGTTTTCAACTTCACTTAGGTGATTACGTTTTCAGTTCTAGAATTTCCCTGGGTTATTTATAGATTTGGGTGTCTGGTGCTGTTCCCCACGTGGTTGCCAGTGTTCACAGGCGATGTAGTTGCCTGAAAGCTTGTGCCTATGGCACTAGTATCCAGTCCCATGAGCATTCCTTCCACAACTCGTTTGTTCCACTTCTTGGCATGCTTTAATTTGTTCTCATATTTATTTTTTGGTGGCGGGGACATGCCCCTACATGCTTATGGAGGTCAGAGGACATCTTTCAGGTGTATGTTCTCTCAGGTTGTCAGGCTTGGTGGCAAGAACTTTACTCAGTGAGATATGTCTTTTGATTTAATGCTAACCAGTGTATTAGAAAATACCATGGAGGCTCTGGATGGTGTTGATGTTTCCCTCCAGGGAAAACATACCCGTTTCCTGGGCTGGCAGATGGGAGCTAATCTGACTAAAAACAGGTGGGAGCCTTTAAAGATTCCATGTCCTTCCAGGACATCGAACCTAGACTAGACATTCATTCCATTGACCTTTCAGCAGGAATGTGTAGAATATTGCCAAGTATGTCAATGAGTGAGCCAGAAACCCACAACAAAATAAAACCTTTCCTTAGTGCCCAAAGACATAGCGAATGCTAATAATAGACTTGGAATTAGTATTTTAAAAGTATAGATGTGCACACCCGCATACTACTAGAGCCCAGGCTTTCTGCCTCAGTAAGTAACATCGTCCATCCTGACAGTCCTTGATGCTTCTCTTCCACAAAATCTTTTCTTTATAGCTAGGCCATGTGTAGGCTCTATCCAAGTCCTCTTTCCTAGTTATGTTCTAAGTCTACCCTCTGTCTCCACTGATGAACCTAGATTTCAATTACCATGCTCTCCAGTCCAAGCTCTTGTATTACTATGTACATTTATCTACTTACCCAACTCTCTCTGGCTAAGTCCATCCCAATGCTACAACAAAATGCCTTTGACTGAGTAATTTTTAAATAATAGAAATATTCACTTCTAGTTATAGAGATTGGAAAGATAAAAGCATCAACAGATATAGTGGTAAGAGCCCATTTTTATAGGTAATACCTGTCACATGTCCTTTCATGGTAGTAAGGGTAAAGAAGCTACATGACTAGTTTTTTCTATTAATTTATTTTCATTCATTCACTCATTCATTCATTCATCTTATATCTCCATTGCAGCTCCCCTCCCTCTTCTCCTTTCAGTTACACCCTCCACCTCTTCCCATTTCCCTCTCCAATTCTCCTCAGAGCAGCACACCCCTCCAGTACCAAACCATCCTGGCACATCAAATCTCCTTAGGGCTAGTGCATCCTCTCTCACTGAAGCCAGACAAGGCAGCTCAACTAGAAGAAAGGGATCCAAAGGTAGGCAACAGAGTCCCAAGTCAGATAGCCCCCACTCCAATTGTTGGGGAACCCACATGAAGACCAAGCTGCATATCTGCTACATGTGAGTAGGGGCCCTAGGTCCAGTCCATGCATGCTCTTTGGTTGGTGGTTCAGTCTCTATTAGCCCCCTTGAGCCCAGGTTACTTGACTCTGTAGGTCTTTCTTATGGTGTCCTTGACCTCTCCAGCTTCCTCAATCCTTTCTGGACTCTTCCAAAGACTCCCTGAATTCCACCCATCTAATGTTTAGCTGTTTCAGTCAGATGCTTGTTGGAGCCTCTTAGAGGACAATTATGCTAGGCTCCTCTCTGCAAGCAAAACAGACAATTATTAATAGTGTTAGGGATTGGTTCTTGCCCGAAAGATGGGACACAAGTTGGGTGAGCCATTGGTTGGTCATTCCCTCAATTTCTGGTCCATCTTTATCCCTGCATATCTTATAGGCAGGGCAAATTTTGAGTTGAATGTTTTGGGGGTGGGTTGGTGTAACACTCCTTTTATGGGAAGTCCTACCTAGCTATAGAGGGTGGCCACTTCAGGTTCCATATACCCCACTGCTTGAAGTCTTCCGCTAGCATCCCCTTCATTTCCTTTAGTTATCTGATTGCTCTTGGTAGAACTTCAAGTCCTATATTGAATAGATACAGAGAGAATAGACAGCCTTGTCTTATCTCTGATTTTAGTGGAATTGCTTTAAGTTTCTCTCCATCTAATTTGATATTGGCTGTAGGTTTGCTGCATATTGCTTTTATTGTGTTTAGGTATGGGCCTGGTATCCCTGGACTCTCCACGACTTTTATCATGACAGGGTGTTGGGTTTTCTCAAAAGCCTTTTCAGCATCTGATGAAATGATCATGTAAGTTTTTTTTCTTCAGTTTGTTTGTATGGTTGATTACATTGATAGATTTCTGTATGTTGAACCATCTCTGCATCCCTGGGAGGAAGCCTACTTGGTTGTGGTGGATGATTTTTTTGATGTGTTCTTTTTAACTTCAGTTTGGGAGTATTTTTTTAAAATTATATTTATTTAATTTATATTATTACACTATAACTATCTTCAGACACACCAGAAGAGGACATTGGATCCCATTACAGATGGTTGTGAGCCACCATGTGGTTGCTAGGAATTGAACTAGGTCTCTGGAAGAACAGTTGGTGTTCTTAACCACTGAGCCATCTCTCCAGCTCTTTGTGAATATTTTATTGAGTACTTTTGCATCAATGTTCATAAGGGAAATTGGTCTGAAATTCTCTTTGTTGAGTCTTTCTGTGGTTTAGGGAATCAGTGTAACTGTGGCCTTATAAAATGAGTTTGGCAATGTTCCTTCTGTTCTATTTTGTGGGATTTTTTGAGGAGTATTAGCATTAGCTCTTTTTTGAAAGTCTGGTAGAATTCTGCATTAAAACCATCTAGCCCTGGCTTTTTGTTGGTTGGGAGACTTGAGGGCTGCTTCTAATTCCTGAGGAATTATTTAAATTATTTAAATTATTTATCTGATCTTGATTTAACTTTGATAACTAGAATCCATCAAGAAAATTGTCCATTATGTTTAGATTTTCATTTTGTGGAGTACAGGCTTTTGAAGAAAGACCTAATGATTCTTTGGATTTCCTCAGTATCTATTGTTATGTCTCCCTTTTCATTTCTAATTTTGTTAATTTGGGTACTATCTCTTTGCCTTTTACTTAATTTGACTAAGCATATGGCTATTTTACTGATTTTCTCAAAGAGCCAGCTCTTGGTTTCATTTATTCTTTGTATTGTTCTCTTTGTTTCTAATTTATTTATTTCAGCCCCGATTTTGATTATTTCCTGCCATCTACTCTTCTTGGGTGTGTTTGTTTCTTTTTGTTCTAGAGCTTTTAGGTGTGCTTTAAAATTACTATTATGAGATCTCTCCAATTTTGTTATGAAGGCACTTAGTGCTTAGCACTGATTTCATTATGTCTCATAAGTTTGGGTATGTTATGCTTTCATTTTTATGGACTTCTAGAAAGTCTTCAATATCTTCATTTCATCCTTGACACAGTGGCCATTGAGTAGAGAGTTTTTCAGTTTCCGTAAGTTTATAGGCTTTCTCTTGTTGTTGAAGTCCAGCTTTTATCTATGGGGTGGTCTGATAAGATATAAGGGGTTATTCAGTCTTTTTGTATCTGTTGAGGCTTGCTTTGTGACTGAGTATATGGTCAATTTTGTTCTGTGAGGTGCTAAGAAGGTAAATTCTTTTGTGTTTAGGTGAAATGTTCTGTAGATATCTGTTTGGTCCATTTGATTCATAATGTCTGTTAGTTTCACTATTTCTTGCTTTACTTTCTGTCTCAATGATCTATGCATTGGTGAGAATAAGGTGTTGAAGTCTCCCACTATTAATGTGTGGTATTCATTGTGTGATTTAAGCTTTAGTAAAGTTTTTTTTTTTTTTTTTTTTTTTACAAATGTAGGTACCCTTGCATCTGGGGCATATATATTTTGAATTGAGATGCCCACTTGGTGGATTTTTCCTTTGAGTGTGAGGTGTCCTTCCTCATTTTTTAAATTAATTTTGGGTGAAAGTCTATTTTATTAGATATTACAATGGCTAATTGAGCTTGATTCTAGGGTCCATTTGCTTGGAAAACCCCTTTTTCCTGCTCTTTAACTTGAGGTAATGTCTATCTTAGTTGCTGAGGTTTGTTTCTTGTATGAAGCAAAATGATAGATCCTATTTACACATGCATTCAGTTAGGCTGTGTCTTTTTATTAGGGGATTGAGTCCATTGATGTTGAGACATATTAATGACCAATGATTGTTAATTCCTATTATTTTCATGGTGGTGGTGGTGGTGAGAGGGCAGGGAGAGGGAAAGGAAAAGAGAAGAGAAGAGAAGAGAAGAGAAGAGAAGAGAAGAGAAGAGAAGAGAAGAGAAGAGAAGAGAAGAGAAGAGAAGAGAAACCTTTCCTTTAAGTTTTCCCTGGTATGGGGTTATTTATTTCCTGTGTTTTCTTGGGTTAGCCTCCTTGGGTTGGAGTTTCAATACTAGAAAGTATTTTCTGTAGGGCTGGATTTGTAGATATATATTGTTTAAATTTGGTTTTACTGTGGAATATCTTGTTTTCTCCATCTCTGGTGACTCAAGGTTTTGCTGGGTATAGTAGTCTAGCTGACATCTGTGGTCTCTTACTGTCTTCAGGATATCTGCCCAGGCTACTACATCACTTTTTATAAGGACAGTTTCCTTAAACATATTAGTTATAAAGTAATTGATATCTTACTTAGGGTTTCCATTGCTGTGAAGAAACACTGTGACCAAGGCAACTCTTATAAAGGACAACATTTAATTGGGGCTGGCTGGCTTACAGTTTCAGTGGTTCAGTCCATTATCATCATGGTTGGAAGCATGGCAGTATCCAGGCAGACATGGTGTTGAAGGAGCTGAGAGTTCTACACCTTGATCCAAATGTACCCAGGAGGAGACTGGAATTCCACACTAGACTGAGCTTAGGTATAGAGAGACCTTAAAGCCCACCCCTAGCACCCCTTGCATACCTCCTTCTGCAAGCCCACACCTGTGAAACCACCCCAGTCATTGTCTGATAACATTAGTATCTCATTAATAAGGATTATCCCTTTATGAGATGGTCACTCCCTCAAGGCCCCACCTCTTAATAGCACGACCTGAAGAGCTAGACTTTACAATGGGGGTTGGGGAAGATAGGAGAGCACCAAAACTCAGATGCTAAAAGCACTTTTCGGCCAGGCGGTGGTGGTGCACGCCTTTAATCCCAGCACTTGGGAGGCGGAGGCAGGCGGATTTTTGAGTTCGAGGCCAGCCTGGTCTACCGAGTGAGTTCCAGGACAGCCAGAGCTACACAGAGAAACCCTGTCTCAAAAAAAAAAAAAAAAAAAAAAAAAAAAAAAAAAAAAAGCACTTTTCGTCCTCCTGATAGGAGCTGCTTTTTTGTTCTGGGCTCAGGCCTAGATGTGTTCTCTGCCAGGAACTTTTCCCTCTGATATTCACCCTGCAAGTGCTTCCTCTTCTCAAATGAAACCTCTAAGTCTTTGGATCTCCAAGTCTAGTGCAGCCTTTTCCTTTGGTGTTTTCCAGCTCATTGCTGCATTGTACTTTAGAGCATTTTGTGTACTTGGAAATTGCTGATTTGTCCACTGACCTTAACAGTGGGATGTGCTTACCATGAAAGTGCATCTTTTGTCTTTTTATTCCCTGATAATTGCTATTGCAGATGCTTTAGCAATAGGTAACTGACTGTCCAACCAAAGGAGGTGCCATTGTTTTAATTTTATGCAGAGGTCCTGATAATGTAAATAATGGCAAGCCACGGGGACAACGTATGGTAGATCTCGGCTAGGAACTGAACTTGAGCAGCTTTATGTCTAAGCTCGTGGTTTTATTCATCTGTCATGCCAATACTCAACAATTAAACAGGAAAATGCAGTAACATATACAAGTTCTTACAGTGATATGGTTTCCAGAAGGGTACTCCTGAAGACTCTTTTCTTTTCTGTTCTACAGTCCTTTTCTGTGTGATCCCTGAGGAATTTTTACTACATCAAATTCAGAAGTTGATAAAATTTGTACAGTTTACTAACAGAATTTAGAGTGTGCTGTTGGGCATATATTTTGTTAATAGTGAAGAAGCATTCAGATTTATAGAACAGCTGTGAAAATTACTCAGTGATTTCCCTCATATTCTTTGCTATGCTTCCCCTGGGGCAGCCTGTATATCCACAGTGCAAAGGTCAAAGACAGATGTTATCAACATTGCTGTCATGCAGACTCCAACTGGATTTCACCTGCTTATCTTTCTAATGTTTTGTTTTTGTTTTTTTTCTTTTGTTTTCTTTTTGTCATCTAAGGACCCATCTCTGATACCAGATGATCGCATCTGGTTGTCTTGTAGTTTCTCGACTTTTCATGACATTGACACTTGAAGTGTCTGAGCCACTTGTACAGGATGTCTTTCAAATTAGGGCTTGTCGCATATCTTTTAATGAAATTATTAAGGTTCTGCATTTGGGGGGGGTGGAAGGTGGGGGGTAGTATTCCACAAAAGTAGAGTACTTTGCTTAGTGTCTCTGAAGGCTTAACAAGGCATTGATCATGACCTTTACTACTTGGTGAGTTTCACCATTATGAAGGGGCTAGCCTCTCTTTCATCAGCATTCTATATCTTGGTCATGGAAGCATCCCATTTCTCCTCAGAGTTTGGAGTCTACATCCATCCAGGTGGGTCTTGCCTATGATGCTTTTTTTTAAAAAAAATATTACCATGAAATTCTAAGGGTAAAGGACAAGCTTAAAAACCTCTCTTCAATCTTGGAACACTCAGCCCTAAAATGGAAGTCTCCATCAAATTTATCCTCTCTGGGCTCTCAGGAAAGAGCCAGAGGGAATGGAGGACACCAAGAAATCAAGCAAGGCCTTCTAGACACAGCAGGGCTCTGCACGTAAGAACTCAAGAGACCGAGGCAGCATGCACAGGGCCTGCTCTGCTCTGCACAAGATGGGGTCCTGAGCTGAAAGAAGTGCACACATGCCCCATCCCTAACCCAGAAGCTATCTCCAATTGGTCATCACTCAAAAATGAATTATTACTTTTCTCCATAGGGGCCTGGTCTCACTCTGGAAACAAACGGCTCTTAAGGGTTCCGCGTGCCCAGCTTTCGACAGCTAACACAAAGTGAACTCAGTGGCGTCTTTGGAGCTTCTTTGTCTCATAATGCTAAGCAGGATTTTTATTATTTTTTTATTTTGTTTTTCTGTTCACATCTTACAACTCCTTCGCAAATATCTTATGTCTTCTGGCTTTGTGTTTTTAACAGGAACCCTGTGCATTTGAATGTATATGTTTCTGAATCTTTATGCGTTTCTTGTGTCTTTTCTTTGGCTCTTTTTTTCTTGTTTGATTGTTTTGTCCTGTTCTGGTTTGTTGGTGTTTTACTTATCTTACTGTATTCTGTTTATTTTTCCCTTAAATGCTTGTTCTTTTCCTAAGGAGTGACAGAAAGGGTGTGGATCAGGAGGTGGGGAGGAACTGGGAGGAGTAAGGGGGGGTAACCATAATAAGAATATATTGTATGAAAAAAAATCTATTTTCAATAAAAGAAGCAAAACAATAACTCTTCATTGGAAGTCCAGAGGCATGGCAGGTGCCAGGAAGCCTAGTCCCTCACCTGTGTCATCAAGGACTGGGGGAATGTATGTATGTATGTATGTATGTATGTATGTACGTATGTGTGTATGTATGTATGTATTTATGCTCTTCTTAGTACATCAGGCTTTGTCTCCAAATTTGTCCTTAGTGACTGTCATAGTTCTGAAAATGTGACATCTAGATGAAAAAAAAAATAGGACCTTTTCCCACCTAGGTTTCTCTTCTCTTTTCTCTTCTCTTCTCTTCTCTTCTCTTCTCTTCTCTTCTCTTCTCTTCTCTTCTCTTCTCTTCTCTTCTCTTCTCTTCTCTTCTCTCCTCTCCTCTCCTCTCCTCTCCTCTCCTCCCCTCCCCTCCCCTCCCCTCCCCTCCCCTCCCCTCCCCTCCCCTCCCCTCCCCTCCCCTCCCCTCCTCCTCTCCTCCTCCTCTCTCTTCTCTCTCCTCTCCTCTCCTCTCTTCTCTCTTCTCTCTTCTCTCTCCTCTCCTCTCTTCTCTCTCCTCTCCTCTCCTCTTCCTTGCTTTTTTCCCATATGATATATACTGATAACTATTTTCCTTCCCTAACTCCTCCTTGCCTCCCCACCCATCAGGAAGTAAATGATTCTCAGAATGCCATCTGCTCTCAGAATCTTCTGTCCCTTCTGTCCCTTCCCACTGCGCAGGAGCTGGCTCTAGATCAGTGGTCCGCAGCCTTCCTACTGCTACCACCCTTTAATACAGTTCCTCACTTTGTGGTGACTTCCAACCTTAATGTTATTTTCGTTGACACTTCATAACTATAATTTTGCTAATGTTGTGAATTGTAATGTAAATATCTGGTATGCAGGATATCTGATATTCCACCTCCAGCCCTCACCCGAAGGCATTGCAACCCACAGCATACCAGAATAGCAAGGAAGCTGAAGTGGCATTCCTACTAGGGCCAGGCAGATGGACTTTGTCAGGGAGGCACTTGGAGGGGCACATTGGGGAAACAAGCACACGTCATCATTCCAGGTCCTGCCTCTGTCAGTGCTCAGGAAACCCTGGCAGAATGAGTCAGGTTCTTTGCTGTCTGCAGGCTTATCGTCTTCCAAGGCCAGGAAGATTCACACAGCTCTTGTCTGGTGTTACAGAGAAGAATGAATGAAGGCTAGATCTGGGGACTGGGAAGGTCAGTGCGACTACCCCAATAGCCAGGACCAACCACGGCTCAACTGTTCTCAATCTTGTAGTGCTGTGATCTTCAGTTGGGGGCTGACTTGCAACCCTGAAACCACCCATCCCAAAGCCTTAGAGATTCCTTAGGACACATATTAGAAAGAAGGCAGAGAGACCTGCCTGCCAGACCCAACCACCCTTATCCTGAAGGTTCTTCAGAGGGAGGGCCCCGCTCTACACTCCTGAGTTTTTCTCTGGGGGGCACCGACGCAGCCGGGTAGCTTGTTTGGTAAATAATGACATTGTTATAAATATTTAACAAGTCAAGGGACTGCAGTGCATGCAAAATTGATGAGGTCCCTGGGTGGGAAATGCAGGCTTCTTTTCCTGTGCTCTGGGGGAGGCAGTTAGAGTCTGACGTCGGCTCAGGCTGACACCTGTATTTGTGGTGGGCTGATGAATGGCCAGAGAAATAGTCTCCATGTTTAGGAAGCATCAATCCATCATACTGGCGCTTAGGCTAAGGGAGGAATTCACAGCCATCAATATTGCCCATGTTTATTAAGCCCCACGTACAGCATGAGACAGCCAGTCCCTAGTCGGTCCTGGGAGCAATGCCTCCAGAAAGGGCACGGTGGTTCCTTGATGAATGACTTTAATAAGCAGCAGCTTGGAAGTCCCTCCAAGTAAGAAACTAATAACAATAATTAGATGTTTCTTAATCATTTATTTATTTTATAATGTATGCCCTGCCTGGTTCCGGAAAAAGAATGGAAGTGGCTTGCAATTAAAACACATCTACCCAGGATGGTTCAAATGAAGATAAACAGGAGATCAGTAACCAGATAGAGGGAGTGAATTTTTCTTAATCAACTTTCCTGTTACCAGCTGAGGATATTGTATTCCCTCCCCTCAGCAGTCACCTCTGGCTCAGTGGAGCCACAGGACTGCATGTAAGCAGCAGCCAGCAGCAGTGTCGTGGGGCTGAGGTGGAGCATGATGTGACCTACTGTAGCCTGGCATCTCTGGACTCCCAGTTGTATCCGAGTTTCATTCATCATAGCCCCAATCCAATCTGTGTGTCTGCAGTAGGGCAGCATGAAAAATTAATGCCCCTGTGTCAGGCAGAGCTTGTCGAAGTGACAGTGCAGAGAGGGAAGAACAAAAGGGTGAAGCTCACCAGTGCTTTCTACTAAACAGCTTCTCTGTGTTCCCTGAACGAGCCCTTCCAGAGCCCTCCTGCCCAGGATAATGGGCCTCAGCAGCCAGCCTCTCCCTGTGGCTGAGGGCGGAGTCTGCCCTGAGCAGCAACTCCACCTGTGTACCAGAACCTCTATGTCCACCTGCCAGGTGGGAGCCAAAGCCACCGTGGGCACAGATGAGTGGGTACAGAGAAGGAAGGAAGCCCCATCTCAGAACTCAGACTAGGGCAGGGATGTTTGGAGGCTCCAGAGTAGAATCACCTGGGGAAACAGGTGAGCAAACTTGGTGGCGTGAAGCATCTTCTGTGGCTTTAGACCTTGGGATGTGGAGTTCAAATTTCTCAGTATCTTTAGTTGCTGCACAAACTGTTGTCCTGGATGATGTCATTTTGCACCCAGCTCCTCTTCTAGTTATAGAAGATGAAGGAGCCAAGCCCGTTTTTTGCAGCAGGAACGCTCTGGCACAGTGGCTGAAGTCATGAGCTTGAAGCCTGGTGCTCTGTGTTCATTCCAGCCTTATTATTTTGTGACCCAGAGCAAACTGTTTCTTAGTCTTGTGGCTCTGTTTCATTATGTTGAATACCAAGACAAATGTATTAATTGCATTAGCTGTCAACATTTGTCTTTATCCAAGGTGAGTGGCTAAAGAAGGGGCATAGAACACAAGATTTATCCTATCGCCGTGTTGAAAGTCACAAGGCTGAAGCTTTGAGGAGAGAATTGGGGCCTTGTTGACTTGGGAAAGGTTTAGGGAGATGTCTACGTCATCTGGCTGGGAAGATGGGTCAGGTATCAAATGCTTGCCATGTAAGCATGGGCATCTGAGTTTGCCCAGCACCCATATTAAACAAACAAACAAACCAGCATGGATACACACCTGTAATCCCACTGCTGGGAGGTAGAGGCAGGAGGAAACCCAGGGCTTAGCTGGCAAGCCATCTAGCTGAACCGTGCGCACACGTGCACACACACACACACACACACACACACACACACACACACACCACAGAAAATGTCCTCTTCCATAGACACACCCAGAAACACAAAACCATCCCACCTCCTTATCAAGGATAAGTACAATACATGTAGTACAAAGTTTATTAGATGAATTGGCCCTCATCCCCACCAATGCAAACCAAGGCCCTGTGGGTCTCCCTTTTCCTGCTGCCTTTGGATTCAGATGTAGAATTCTCAGCTCCTCCTCCAGCACCATGTCTGTCTGCAAGCTGCCATTCTTCCCACTGTGACGATAGTGGACTAAATCTCTGAACTGTGAGCCAGCCACAATGAAATGTTTTCCTTTATGAGCATGGCTGCAGCTGGATGGTGGCACACACCTTTAATCTCAGCAGGAACATCTCATGGGGCAGAAAGGAACCGCCCTTTATACCCTTTGTGGAAACGTGGTTGTATTTTATTTAGTGTGAATACCCCAAGTTTCTCTCTTCTGACACATCAGAATCCCCTTAGGAATGAAAGTTGACAGAATCTTGGGGCTGAAGAAGAGGGTAGGGTCAGTAGTTATCTTAACATTTATGTACTTTCAGAAGACTCACATAAGTGTCTCACAATCCTGTAAGTCCAGTCTAAGGGGATCCAACACCCTCTTCTGGCCTCCCAGGGCACCTGCATGTGTGTGGTGCACAAACAGGGAAACAGCCACACACATACATATACTTAAATAAAAATAAGTACAAGTTTAAAGTAACAGAATTTTAATTAGGAGATTCTGATCAAATTGGTCTTAAGTGAAGCCTGGATATGCCGTGGTTCCAATGTACAGTGAAGTCTCAGGATTTCTGCTTCTCTCTGATTTAGTCCACTAGCATCACAGTGGGAAGCATGGCGCTCACAGGCAGACATGGAGCTGAGCGTTCTGTATCTGCATCCAAAGGCAGTAGGAAAAGAGAGATCCACTGGGCCTGGCTGGGGATTTGAAACCCCAAAGACCACCCCAATGTCACACTTTATTCAACAAGGCACGCCTCCTAATGCACTCCATAAGCATTTAAATATGAGTTTATGAGTGCCATTCTTATTCAAGCCACCATAGTTCCTCAGCCCCACAGCCATTAAACCAGAACATTAGTTAGGTAACCACTGTTAGTGTTAAGTTTATGATGTTTGATACAAGCATTTAGTTAGAGAAACAGAGCATGGCCTGTGATCCTAGTATATAGGTGGTGGAAGCAGGAACATCTCAGGCTTGAGGCCAGAATGAAGTTCACATCAAGACCCTGTATCAAAAAACAAAATGAGTGACTAGGGATGTGGATCAGTTGGTAGAGTACTTGCCTAGCAGGCATATTTTCCCCAGAATTGCACAAAACAAATGGTTTATACATGTGTCTATAACTCCAGTACTTGGGAGGGAGAAGTGAGGGGCTCAGACAATCTTGGCCATTTTCAATTACATAGCAAATATGAGGCCAGCCTGGGTTATGAGAGACTCTGCTTCAAAAACCAAACCAAACTCAATTACGTAATATGTGACAGTTACAAGAACAAGTAGTGTGGGACTGTATTGCTCCCAGCAATGCTGAAAACCAAAGGCTCTCAGGGTTTTGATGAGGAGGTTAATGACCCAAGGGCATATATCTTCCAAACTATTATTTTTTGCATAAAGATAAAAGACAAACGTTCTCAGACAGTCAAGAGGAAATGGCACCTCCATATAAGTAGCTTCTTTGAGACTTTTTCCAGAAAAACAAAACAGAAGTTAGCATTCAGGAATCTGTGGTTTCAGCTATATTCATAAATGTTAATAGATTAAGTAAGTAACCCAATAAAGCAACCCTGACAGGCTGGACTGGGAAACATATGATGCTGTGTGCTGTTGACAGAGATGCACTTTGGACACAAAGATGGGTTATAAGGTGGAAGTCAACAGACAGGAGGAAGATCAGAAAGCTGGAGCAAGGACACTGACAGATTTGCTAAAGACGTTCAATCAAAAGCCTGAGTCGCGGCTTTGAAAGGGCTGACCCTCCTGGAAGGCAGGCCAATCATGGATTCGTCTGGCCGCAGAGCCTCCAGATGCATGAAGTAGACGTGGACCAAACTGAGAAGGAAATAAGTAACTTGACAAAAATGATCTGGAGACTACTACCCTGTTTTTTAAAAAGTTTTATTTTGATTGGCACAAGTTGTGCATTTTTTTTTTCTGGAGTCCACTGTGACATTTCAATATAGGTATGTGTCATGTATTGTCCACATGAAGGTAGCAAGAATACCATTGATACCCCACTTTCTGTGATAGATGGAACAACTAGGGAGAAGATTAATATGGAAACTGAAATCTGACACACTGTAGTTCTTGTTTGCTAGTGCCTGGAGTTAGACTCTAGCAGGCAGCTATGAAAACTCTACCCAGCAATAGCAGGGTACACATTCTTCTCCCAACCACATAGGAAGTTTTGTAGTGGAGATCATACAGCACCCCATAAAGCAAACCATAGTGTACTTAAAGAGATTAGACACATATGATATATTCTCATAATAGAGTGACTAGAAGTTGGTAATAGTGGGGTGAGTTGGTACACAGCTATAAACTCTAGACGCTTGAGAGATCAAGATAGGAGGACGGGACTTCAAGGATAGCATGAGCTTTGTTAGTGAGACCCTGGCCAAAACCAACCAATCAAATAAATTTAGCTGGTGAGTGGGTGGGTCAGCACTTGAAAGGTTTTGCTTTGAAGCCTTACAGCTCAGTTCTATCCTGGGGCCCCGTGTGGTAGGAGGAGAGAACCGACTCCTGAAAGTTGTCTTCTCCATAGACACGCTGTGACCTGTGCAAAGTTCCAAATCAATAACAGAAATCTGGAGAACTCACTTATCTGTGGGGATTAAGTAGCACATTCCTCAAAAACAAATAAGCAAGTGACAAGACCACAAAGAAGTTACAACATACTTGGAGATGAGTATTTGGTGCAACATACAAAGTATATGAGATGTAGCTAAAACAGAAAACTTTGCCCACAAACACCTATGTTTTGAAAAGAAGAAAGCTTGTATGTGGCGGTTCACATCTTCATTCTAGCACTTATGAGGCTGAGGCAGGAGGACTTCTGTGGGTTAGAGTGAGGTCCTGTCCCAAATTACCATCAGCAGCAACAACAAAAATAAGCAGTCAAATACAAGTATAAGAAATGCCAATAAGCATGTGCTGACAGGAGCCTGATATAGCTGTCTCCGGAGAGGCTCTGCCAGTACCTGAAAAAATACAGAGGTGGATGCTCTCAGCCAACCATTGGACTGAGCACAAGGCCCCCAAAGAGGAGCTAGAGAAAGGACCAAAGGAGCTGAAGAAGCTTGCAGCCCCCATAGGAGGAGGAACAATATGAATCAACCAGTACTCCCCCCACCCCCAGCTCTCAGGAACTAAACCACCAACCTAAGAGTACACATGGAGGGGGCTCATGGCTCCAGCTGCATATGTAGCAGGGGATGGCCTTGTACATCAAAGGGAGGAGAGGCCCTTGGTCTTGAGAAGGCTTGATGCCCCAATATAGAGGAATGCCAGAACAGGGAAGCAGGAGTGGGTGCGTTGGTGAGCAGGGGGAGGGGGAATGGGATAGGGGGTTTTCAGAGGGGAAGCCAGGAAAGGAGATAACATTTGACATGTAAGTAAAGAAAATATCTAATAAAAAAGAAAACAGAATTTGTATCAAAATGGCAATCTTTCATCCTATATGGAGGGAAAAGAGCAATATGTAGGGAAAACAAGCAGACGCCAACAGTGGCATCAGAAGTTAATGAATTAGAGAATGGGAACGCACAGGAAATGGCCAACAGAAGACGGTGGTGAAAGCTCAGCTAACTGATGACGCTGGGCAGACCCAGACACAAAGCATCAGTGATCACAGAGGGCCGTGATGGGGAGGGCGGACGGGTGCACTTTAGCCTTGCAGAAGAATTTTAGTTATTTTTAATTAGGTGTGTCCATGTGCATATACTGGTATGTGAGTTCAAGGGTGTGTGGAGACCAGAAGAGGATGTCAGACCACCTGGAACTGCAGTTGCAGATGGTTGTGAGTTGCCCTGTGGGTGCTGGGAACAAACTTCCTCCTCTGTAAGAGCAGTACGAGTTCTTACCCACTGAGCCGTCTCTCCATCCACAAGGCACAGAGGGCTTCCTGTAGGCTACAAAAAAAAATCCCTCAAAACTAGAGTGGAGTGCTGTACTGGACAGTTTTATGTCAACTTGACACAAACTAGAGTCATCAGAGAGGTGAAAGCCTCAGTTGAGAAAACGCCTTCATAAGATAGGGCATATTCTTAATTAGTGATTTATGGGGGAGGGCCCAGGCCATTGTGGGCAGTGCCATCCCTGTGCTGCTGGTCCAGGGTCTATAAAAAAAGCAGGCTGAGCAAGCCCTGAGGAGCAAGCCAGTGAGCAGCACTCCTCCATGGCACCTGCACCAGCTCCTGCTTCCAGATTCGCGCCCCGCTTCAGTCATGTCCTGACTTCCTGGGATGGTAAACTGTGATGCTGAAGCACAAGCTGAAGAAGCCCTTTCCTCCTCGGGTTGCTTTGGTTTCATCACTGTAATAGAATCGTAACTAAGACTAAGGCATCTTCACAACTTTGTGAATGTATTAGAAACCATAACAAATTAGACACTTTAAGTGGACAAATTATATTATGTGCAAATTATATCTCAATTGTTCAAAAGGAATTTAAGAAACAATAATGAATCAATAATACCACAGAAAGGTGGCTAAAATAGTGTTGGTATGAATACAACTTTGATGAAATACATTCTTTGGAAAATGTATTTTGTAATGAAAATGATGTATTTTTTGTAGAAAATCTCATATTTAAAAAGAAAGTGCAACAGGCCATCATTTGCCAGTCACTCAGTTCGGCAACTCCATATTTTAGGAATCTCATTTCACGGTTTTTGTACACCAGTAGAGGCTGGAAACTTAGGCAATCCGCTCTGAGGCTGCAGGTGTATTTAGCATTCTCTAAGTCATCCCCAGAATTCGTTCAAAGGATTGTTAGTCACTGAAGATGGGAAGTGTACATCTTGTTTACACACTGAGTTCTTTTATCAGGCAGAAATGCTTTCAGATGAAAGTGAAAAGCCAAGCCAAGGTGCTTTGTGCAAGCGAGAGTTTAGTTTTTCTTCCTTTGAGAATCTGGGGTAGACACTTGGTGTTGGTTTTGAAGCTCAGCAGGTCAATAGTTGAACTTTTCTCTTGGCTTTCTTCCCATAGGGAGGCAAAATAACCTCAGTATCAGAAGAGTAAAGTGTCCCCGGAACCCCAATCATTTCCACTTACTGAAATGTTTTAAAGTGACACTTTACTTGTTCCATGTAGGTGTATGAGGACACATGTTCTACAGTACATGTGTGAATGTTGGAGGGCAGCTGGCAGGACTCAGTTCTCTCACCATATGGATCCTGAGGCTCAAACTCAGGTCGTCAGGCTTGGTGGCAAGCACCTCAGCCCACTGGTGTGTGGCTAGTCCCCGGCTTCCACTTACATGTGAGGCCCATTGGTCACTGTGAATGAGAGGTGAGGGGTTGGGAATTGGGTGGAAAGGATCACAGCTCACACTGCCAGACAGCCCCTGGGACTCAGAAGGATGCATCTCCACAGTCCTGCAGAAATGTCCACTGAGCACAACGATTCAGGGAACCTGTTTTCCCAGGAGAAGGCCTCTGTGTCTGCTGAGTTCATGCATCTGAGTTTTCTTTCATCCGTGAGATGGACATGGAAGGCTTTAAATGTCAGGCTCTTTCTTTGAACATGGAGAGACTCGCTGAGGTAGACCAGCTGTCAGCTCCAGGTGATGAGAATCTCCATTCTCCTCTGTGAACATGGACCACAAGCAGGACTAACCCTTGCTCTCTAAGCCACTGTCTTTTTCTAAGTTGGTTGTTATTGCAGCTGAACTTGCCTTCCTCTGACTAACACAATATCTGTACCAGTTTATGGAGAATTCCATAACAATGTTCCCAATCAGGAATTTTTGCAAACGCCCACTCTTCATGGACATGTATGTGTACGAAACAACTCTTGTCCCTGAGCTGAGTGAGGGATCATTGCAGGAGAGAGGGTGGGAAGATTATAAGAGACAGAGGATCTGGGAGTTTGCTGTGAGATTGTGTAGTGGGTGGAAAAGCCCAGCCATAACCCAGGAGAAAGAACTATGGGAAACTAGGAAGTAGTGAGAGTGGGAGAAATGGTCTTCAGAGAAGAGCGCTCCAGCCGGTTATCTGGTACCTAATGGTCAGCCCTGAGAACCTGCACATGAGTAACATACAGAGATTGAGCAGGTGATACTGAGGTTACATGCACATATATCATCACAATGCAAAGAGAGGCCATGAATTTGAAAGAGAACAGGCAGGATATATGGGAGGTTTTGTAGGGAGGAAAAGGGAGGGAGAAATGATGTAATTATACTATTATCTGAAAAATAAAAGTCCAGAGAAAGAATGCATAAATGTTCATTCTGATCACATTAATAGCAAGAGTGTGGCTAAAGATAGATGAGAGCTGCTTGGGGATTAAATAACATAAAATATGCTTTTTATTAAAGTAGAAATCGATACTCCTATGGTAGACTAGATATTCAACACAATGGGACCCTGTATACAAATTTATATGATTTTTTAGCAAAAAATTGTTTTTATTTTTAGCAAAAAAAAAAAAAACCCCGTAATCTAAAGCTGCTGTTACTAAAATAAACACGCTTACATGTTTAAAAATGGGAAATAATTGAATTAAGAAGTCAAAATAAGTAGAAAATGAACCAGCAGAGGGAAAGTACAGAGGGGGGAAGCAATTAATGCAGATAAGAGGCGCACATTAATCACGGAGCAAAAAGCCAGCGGGATTGATTAATCAAATCAAGAGGCAGAACTTTAAATCAATAAAATAAAATAGATGCGTCTCTGGAAAGTTTAGCTCCCCTGCGGGGGGGGGGGAGATTCGATATCAGGTATGAGAAGGGGGCAGTGTAAATCGGCTTCTAGCAGGTGGCTTGACACACCCGTGAAGACATAAAATGTGTGGACTTTCAAATTTTGACGAGTGAATCAATGCTAGAATCAAGTCAGACTCCAGAACATGAAGCTAATGAAAAGATAAAATAATAAAAAGGAAGCTTTCCTGTGAGACGCTTGGGTGGCTGGAAGGGCACAAGTGGGTGTTCGGTGGACCTCGCCGGAGGGTCACCCTGCTCGCCCTGGCCAGTGGTGAACCAACCATGTGACCACACGAATGTCGTAATCCATTCTCACCCAGCTTCCCTCCTCTTCTCCCAGGAATGTCTCCTGGATTGTTGCCAAAGGCACCCCCAGAATCCTAGGGTACCTCCACGCTGCTTGGGGCCAGTGACTCCCTGGTCATTTCCTGAGGTCTCTCTCTGTTGCTACTGCTGTCAGAGACCACCCTGGTTCAGCTTTCTCTCCTGATGCTATGAAGCAGGGCCCTTCAGGATGCCCAAAGCTAAGGCTCATTCTGTGTTCTGCCCTTAACCAACTCCATCTCCTCCTCCTCCTCCTCCTCCTTTTCTTCCTCTCCTCCCCTTGCCTCCTCCACCCCATTTTCTTTAGGTAGAGACTCTCTATGTAGTGTAGGGCCTTGAACTCACGATTCTCTTACACCGGTCTCCCAAGTGTTGGGAAGACAGGAATATTTCTTCTTTAATGCCCAGAGTCTTTAACCACAAAGTAAAAGTGTATTCAAGCCTCCTAGTCTAGACTTAAGCTTGTCCTTTGGAATTTATAGACAGAAATGAACAGCAGACCATCCATCTATGTGTGCTTACAGGTATTCACATATTCACTACAAAATATTCCTTTGCACACTTACTTAGTGCTGGGGATTTTGTTAGAAGTCTAGGCTTTGGCAGTGAAACCAAACAGAAGGACCCTTGCTATCATGGAACTAACATTTTGGTAGGGAGATAATAATCAAAATAAACTAAAAGGCATGTTGGATAGCAGTCATCTTTGGAGAAAATAAAAAGCAAGCATGGGGATGGGATGTGTGGTATGATTTCTGTTAGCATTTTATCTAGGCTCCACCCCACAGTTACCTGGCAACAGTCAGGTGTGCCTGGTTCACTATAAAGGGGGGCCCCTCCCCTCTCTCTCTCTTTCTTACCTTCTTGTTCTCTGTCCTCTTTTCCTGCTCCCCCACCTCCATGTGCTCATGGCCAATTTCTACTCCTCTAATCTGTCTCTGCCTCTCTCTCCCTCTCTGCCTTTCTCTGTCTCTATTACCCTCTCACCTTCCTTCCTCATGCCCTGAATAAACTCTATTCTATACTATACCATCATATGACTGGTCCTTGGGAAGGGATGTCTCAGCATGGGCCCACAGAGGCACCCATTCCCCAACACCGGACTGCATATCCACTAAACATATTCCTTCTCTCTTTATTTCTATAAAACACAACACTTTCAGTTTGTTGAGATGGACTCACTCCAGACTGGTCTCCAAGTCATGACCTTTCGGCCCTAACCTCTTGGGTGCTGGAATTATACCTCCACACCTGGCTAGATGCACTTTTTTGAAGATATATCTTTATTAATTCTTTGAGGATTTCTTACAAAGGTTTTTATTATCTTTACTTCTCCCAGCCCCTCTCCCTAATTCCTCTCATATCAACACCTCCCAATCTCACACATCTTTCCAAGTTTAAAAAGCAAAATGGCCCACCTAGTTCAATTTGTGCTGTCTGTAGTTCCTGCCAGGGGTGGGGGAGGAGGAGCGGTGCTGGGGAAAAGTCATTAACAGTTTCCCTCATCTGTGAGCCCTGTGAATTACAGTAATGACCAGTATGCCCATATATGCCCATAGGTGCAACAGTGGCACACATGGTATGGTGATAACCAGCTGGTTTCTGATTGGACGTGAGCCTTGCTCCACAGGAGGAAATAGATGCTTGGTACTATAAATCTGTCCAAGACAAATTACCAGTGAGCTCACGGGTCCCAAGGGGTGACTCTATTGCGATTATTCTGCTAACTGGACATGGTGTCAAACTGCTTTCTAAATTTACGTCTTTATACCCACAGATTAGCTCTCAGATCTAATCAGAGAAGTCTTTTTGTGTAATGGATGATGGTTAGTGTAGAAACTCATAGCTGGTTAAAGTGCAGAGTGGATTGTCAGTGGAGTGCTCAGCTACAGATAGGACATCTAACACACACACACACACACACACACACACACACACACACACACCAAGGCTTAGAGACCATTGCAGAAGAGAAGAGTTAATGGGAAATCTTGGAGAAAGCATGGGAAAAGTTGAGAGAATGGTTAGGAGATCAGAGTAGTTAGCACAGGAAGCAGTGAAGGGGAAGGTATCAAGAGATGAGGTCAGAAGACAGAGTGAAGGGCATTGTCTGTCAGAACCATTGCTCTTTGCTGGGAGACCCGAGAGCTACAGAAGCACCTGGAAAAGGAGGGATGTGATAGTCTGGAGGCTGCTGTAGGGACCAGAGTCTGGAGAGCTCAGACAAATGCCAAAGACCAATGAGGGGGGTTTATCAGTGAACTAAATGGGAGGCAAGGACCACGTGGAGCTGATGGAAGTGGCCAGATATCAGGGAGACTGAAGGGCATGCTACAGGGAGGGGCCTTGGAGAGAAGAGAGGAGCCAGATTCTATCCCTGGTCTAATGTCCAGACACGGCTTGCTGTGGAGCCCAGGCTGGGCTCAGACTTATGGTTCTCCTGCCTCAACCTCCCAAGTGCTGGGATTACAGGCAGGTGCCACCCTGTCCAGCTAATACAGCTTTTAACTTAACTCTAAAGACTCAGTTTTATTATTGTTATCTATGCGTGTCTGTGTGCCCTCAGACACCAGGTGTTGTTGCAGGCAGTTGTGAGCCACTCAGTGTGGATGCTGGAAACCTAACTCAGGTCCTTTAGAAAAGCAACAAACAAGCTAGAGAGATGGCTCAGCAGATAAGAGCACTGGCTGCTCTCCCAGAGGTCCTGAGTTCAAATCCCAGCAACCACATGGTGGTTCACAACCATCTCTAATGAGATCTGACGCCATCTTCTGGTGTGTCTGAAGACAGCTACTGCGTATATATGTTACATATAACAATAAATAACAATCTTAAAAAAGAAAAGAAAAGCAACAAACATGCTTAATTGCTGAGCTATCTCTCTAGGCCATAAAATAGCATTTAATATTGAGAGCCAGCACCTTCTATGGGACAGTTAAAAAGGCAGAGTCATTTCTAGTAAGTCATAGTTCAAACCCCTCCCTCTCCAAGGTCCTGTGTGACATCATCTCTCTAAGCTTTTCCCCAACACTGCTCCAGAGGTTCTGCCTCCGTGCTCCACCCAAAGCAAAGGGGACAACAGGAAGTAAAATCTGAATCCTGCCCTGGTCTCCTTGCCTTGTCGCCTCAGTGACAGCTACAAAGCATCACTGTGTAGCACACTCAACGGTGTAACCGAGAGAGTTACACAAGCCAACAACTAACTGTCCCATTGTGACTGGACACTCAGCCACTTACACTACCACCCAGTAAGGAACCATTACAAAGAGAGCATAAAAATGGAAATGTGAGGGCTGTACTTTTGCACTGCAATGAAGACCTGCAGTTGTGATGATCTATCGATGGCTTGACTGTGGTGGATGAAGGCTCAGTCCCAAGGAGGCTCAGCTCAGACCGGGAGGAAGGGAACAGAAGGCAGGTACTTCCATCAGCTAGATAAGGAGGGTGAGATGAGCCCAGACATGAGGCTGTTGACTAAGCTGGTTTGGACAAGAGTGACAGGAAATTGTGGGTGTTATTTATTTATTTATTTATTTATTTAGTCTAAGAGCCAACATAAGAATTCTGCTGGGAGGGAAAAGCAGCTTAAATCAAACTTCGGGATGTCTTGTGAGATGTTGGATTATAGAATAAATATGTCTAACAAAATTCCCTTGCCAGCTCAGCTTTGAGGATTTGGAAATAACTTCAGACTCTTTTGGGAAGGCATCGCTTTGCTGTAACTGTTTTAATACCTCCTGGGGCACCGTAGTGGCACTCAGGGATAAAGATACCATCTTTCGCTGAATCCCTGTAGCCAGGCTCCTGCCCAGGCCCCTGGGGATTCACAGGTGTCAGCCCAGCTCTTTTCCTTTATTCCCTCTTGGCATCTCCTCCTCTGTTGGAAGCGACCTCTCCTGCTCTCGGGAACAGTCAGTGTAGCCAAGAAGAGTGGCACACACCTGGCATCACTGAAGAGCACGAGGCAGGGAGATTGGGATCTTGAACCTGCCTGGGTATAGCAACATTCTGTCTGAAATAAACAACCACAGCAACAACAAATGTAGCCAGCCAACCATGGACCGCGCAGTGTCGTGGGGTAGGGTCTGGACAGGGTCCCGCTGTAAGCGGGTCTTGGGAGTCTCAAGGATCAAAACACCCAACTCAGTTTGGATTGAACAAAAATGAGAATCATGAGGTTTATGCAATAGAAAAGTCCCGCTGGGTTCACTGTAAGGCTCGGCTAGATTAGGTTTTCCTGTGTGTTGGCCTCACTCCCTGAGAACTCTTCCTCTTAGAGGCACCATGTGTCTATGCCATCCTGAAATGGAAACTTAAGGTTTCTTTGGAAAATTAGGTGTGTCAGATGTTTTGCTGGGGCAAACATGGAAAACTGTTTTCCTGAAGCAGACACAGGTGAAAGACTAAGGCAGACTAGTGAAGGAACTTTTAGCTGAAGCAGACACAGGTGGGAGGATGTTTCACTAAAGCAAGCATGTGAAAGGACATGTGATGAACGATTCTTTGATAACAACACGCATGACTTGGTCTGCCTTACATTGAGTAGTTGAGCTCCATTTGTCGGGACTCCATAGAGAGAAACGAACCAAAAAACTTCTGGTGGTGTGCTACTACTTCTTGCTGCTTCCACAGACTGGCCAATTGGCAGAGTGATGCCAGTCAGTACATACTCATGTGGTGTTTTGCTAAGACAGACTCATGTGCCGAGGCAAGACACACAGTGAGACAAGATCTGGGGAGGACGCGTGATGTTTGGAGGGAGTATAAATAGGACTCAGTGGACAGTGAGGGGAACTTGGCTTGCTTTGCAATGCTTCTTGGTTGTGCATCTTTGCTGGTCTTTGCTTTGCTGAGAGAGGCATCACAGAGAACTTCTCTTGGCATCCCTGTTGGTCCTGATTCCTCCTACTGAGTCATGCCAATCCGGCTGAGGCCTGGCTGTCTCTGCTAGGTTATGCCACCGCTGCTGATGTGTGTTTGCTATCCCAACTCTACCCAACTGTATTGCTGGTGTGTCTATGAAGTATTCACAAGTGGATCGAGCTGCCGCTGCTGACCTGTGAACTGAAGTGCTGATTACCGGACAATGCAGATGGGATTTTCTGCAAAGAACAATTTTTAAACAGGACAACATCCCCTGAATCCTTTCTTTTCCACTACCTCTGGTGGGTGGTAGGTTAGAAGGTTGAAAACCATTGCTCTAGAATGAGCCAAAAACCAATAACGGGGTTAATTAAGTTATGAGCTAGCAGTAATGAGTCAAAGCTTTAGGCCCAGGTATTTATTTTATAATAATTCAGTCTCAGAGTTGTTATTTCAGGAATGTGGACACAGGTAGAAAAGCCTGCGGTTACACAAGCTTTCTGCTTATGTGGGTAACACTCTTCTGCATTGATCCATCTCCATTGGGAGTAGGGCATTGTCTGCTGTTCTGCTATGGACCAGTGTTATTGAACAATGGTCCTAAAACTCTGCTTTGCAGCAGCATAAAACGTCTTCAAAAGGTCTGAGTCTCCAAGCAGCAGGGAGGCTAACTCCATCATGAATGAAGTGTGGGGGCTACTATGGAAGTGGAGGAAAAGAAGTCCCAGGAAACAGGTGACTGTCCTGTCCTGGTTAGTGTTTGTTGTTGTTGTTTTGTTTTTCCCAACTTGATACAAGTTGGAAAGAAAAAAACATGCTGTGGACCTGGGAAGAGGGAACCTCCTTTGAGAAAATGATTTCATCAGATTGGCCTGTAGGCAAGTTTGTGGGGGAATTTTCTTAATTAATGATTGATGTGGAGGCCCAACCCTCTGTGGGCAGCGCCACCCTAGGCAGCTGGTCCTAGGTTGTATAAGTGAAAGCAGTCTGAGCAAGTCAGAGAGAGAAAGCCAGTAAGCTGTCTTCCTCCACGGCTTCTGCTTCAGTTCCTGCCTCCAAGTACCTGCCTGGAGTCCCTGGCCAGGCTTCATTTCCTGATGGACTGTAATCAGGACATGTAAGCCAAATAAACACTTTCCTCCCCAAGTTACTGTTGGTGATGTTGTTTATCACAGTAACAGGAAGCAAAGTAAGTGGGTGATGGATGGTATGCCTTGGTCTGAGACAGTTGTCACATGTGGAAAAATTCCCATCAGGAACATCACTGCGCATATAAAGCTGACACACCAAATTTCACACATAGCAATAATTCAAAACAATTCAGACAGCATTTTTATAGTGAGAGAGTTTGTGAGAAAATTCATTTCTAGTCATTCTCTCTCTCTCTCTCTCTCTCTCTCTCTCTCTTTCTCTTTCTCTCTCTGTCTCGTGTGTGTGTGTGTGTGTGTGTGTGTGTGTGTGTGTGTGTTCATATATGGAGGCCAGAGGTTGATGTCATCGTCCTCAGACTCTCTACCTAACTTTTTGAGACTGTCTTTCCTTGAATCTGAAGCATATCACTTCTGCTAGGCTATCTGGCCAGAGTTCTCCAATGGTCTGCTTGATTTGGTTACTTATGTGAGCTTTCAAACCTGGCTTTTTATGTGGGAATTTGAACTCAGGCCCTTATTATTAAAGATTGAACATTACCCCCCTCATACACACACCCCTAGTTTTTCTTTTTAAATCTAGGACTGGGAAATTATCTGTTTCTTTGACATTCAAGACTTGGTGGTCTTTCCCTCACCAGAGTCCCCAAGCTAGTTGCCTCTGTTGGATTCTGGAGTCTGTCTCTCGGTTCCTCTTATGTTTGTGACCTGCTGTTTTAGGGAACAAAACAAGTGGGATTTCCAGAGGACAGAAGTAGGTAGATCATCCCTGGATCTCCTGGTTTAGGAGAGATCCCAGGTACTGACTTGCAGGATGGATAACCTGGGGCTCCAGGAGCCCATATGACCTTTACATTCTGGGGAGTAGGGTAGAGCTATGTTTGTGGCATCATAAGCCAGGTTAAAGGGACCATGCAGGGCTATCAGGGATGCTACCTTTCTGAGAACAGTCCATATTATCAGAGTTATAGAATTACTACAGAGTCTCATGTGTCAGGTAGTCACTGGAGTGTGTGTGTGTGTACATGTGCATGTAGGTGCCGGTGTGTATGTATATATGTGTGTGGGGGGTGGTGGTGGTGGTGGTACATGGATAGGTCAGGAGACAACTTGTATGGATCAGTTATCTCCCAGGGGTTGAATTCAGGCTTATTGGTAAGTGTCTCTCCCTCAGAGCCGTCTCACCAACCTAACACACAGGTCTGTGCAGACACGTTGCAGTTTCATTGTTAGCAGTTCCAGAACCACTTGTCTAGTTTAACACTGAAGACACAAATAAGAGGCATCCATCCTGATCACATGAGCTCAGAGACCTTCCTTCTGGTCCTTACCCATTTGGTGGTTGTCCAGCCATCTGAGCACTTAGAATGCAGGTCCCCTTGTTGCTGTCCTTTCTTTCCTGAGTTATGGCTTTGGTTTCTTCTATGGAGGCATTCACACCTCATTTCTCTCTGCAGCTCAGTGCTGCAGAATTATTATTATTTTAAAATTCAAATAAATGTAAATCATTTCAGAATATATTAGACCTGTTCTCCCTTGGGTTGGATATTTGTAGGGTTGGGAGTACAGTGGGCACTTTGGAGTCATCTTTTATTTTTCTTTTAATTGAGCAGAAGAGTAGTGAGAGAGGATTAGTGCCTGGCCTGGGGACCTCCCTGAGCTGAGCATCACAGCTGAGCTCCTGGTGATCTCTCCAAGCAGGAGGCCAGAGCAGGGCAAAGGTGTTTCAGTTTCAGGGTGGAAACTGGGCTTGTGAGTAACTGAATCTGGGTGTTCCTGATCCACAGTGATGGCCAAGCGCTTTCTTGTTTGGCAGTTCATCTGCATTGTATTTGGACTTAGAAAGACCTCATGCCATCAAGAATCAGCTTTGAATTTTGTGAGTGATTTATGCTTCATAGAGTAAAAGATCTGCTCTTCAGATGCCCTGTTGGAGTAAGCCCATAGAAAGTCTCTAATCTCTATGTCCTAAGGGACAGTAGAGACCAGAAAAGCCACAGTAACACTAGGACTTACAACTAGCCAGTGCAGTGTCTTCATGTGAATTTGCACAATGAAGGTAGACACAGCCATTACCACACAACATGGGATTCTGTCTCAGTACATTCAGCATTGAACTGTGGCCAGAGGCTTAGGAGAAGGGAGTATGTAGTGCATTTGAGCTCTCATTGGATGCCATGTTGATGGTCCTCAGCCCAGAAGTAGACATCATTTGGGATCTTGTGGCAATTGTGTATTGTGCTCAGGTTCTGGCTCTTACCCTCATTAGAGAAAGAATGACTAACCTATTTGTCTTCCTTTGTTATGTTCTTGTCATACCCAATTGATCTGCTATGGTATTGGCTCCATTTACGAGATGTGAATAGGGTTAGGGAGATAGTTCAGTGGGTAAGGGTTAGGGAGATAGTTCAGTGGGCAAGAGTACTCCTGTGCAACCATGAAAACTGAGCTCAGATCCCAGAACCCATGCAAAAAAGCCAGACATGGCTGAGAATGACTGTAAGCCCAGCAGTTAGCGGTAGAGACAGATCTTAGATGCTTGCTGGCTAGCTAGCCTAAGTAAACCAGTTTAGGGAGAAAGAAACCCTGTCTTAAGGGAATAAGACAGAGAATGATAGAAGAAAGATATCCACCATCCTCTAGTTTCAACATGGTGTGTGTACCTGTATACTCCCATGCATTTGCACACACACACACACACACACACACACACACACAAACATACACACAAAAACACAACTGGGAGAAAATTGATTGGAAAGACCTATTTTTTGAGGTAATAGGGCTGAAATGTAATGAGACAAGAGGATTAGAGTTCAGCCTGCCCACTCCAAAATTCATGGAAGTTCAAAGTAGATTGCCCTGGAAAAGTTATTGGCATGGGATGAGTGGACACTTGTACACGTGGTCTGAGGTGTGTGATGAGTGGGTATGTCAGGTTTGCATATGGAGGTTTATAAATTCCCATTTCCTGTAGGTCAGGAACCCATGGCTGCTGCAGTGCTAGCTCTGCCCCCTCCTTAGCCCTGTGATTACATATTTGGTCCAAATCTAGGTACCAACTCTGCCTGCATCAGTGATAAGGCTGTGTGCTAAAGGCCACAAGCAAAGTTGTGTTATCTAGTTGGGCAGACTGAGAGACCGTAATTACGCAAACCTAGGGTTGCTGGCTATCTTTGGGTTTTGTAGGACAGGTGCCTCAGACAAGAGGGAAGTCTGGGCTGGGGGTCAGTGGTTTGGGAGCCCCAACACAAGGATGGCATGGCCTTGTTTTGTGCCCTGAGCAAACCACTCAGTGTAGTGGCACCTCATTAGGGTTTGTCTGGGACTTCCACGGCTGAAGCATTCCCTGTAGAATGTCCCCTGCTCTGGAATGTCATTGCCCTATTCAAAACTCTCACCCTACACAGGACTCTACACTTCTGTGTCCTTAGAGAGATTGTATTTCACAGAAGAGGTTTCTGCTAGTGTTTTCTTCTTCCTTTCCTCTTTTCTGAATTATAGAGTCAGGCATCTTGATTGTTGTAAACAGAGCTACCAGGAAGCAGCAGCACTGAAACAGCTGATATCCATAAGAAAAGGTGCTCAGCCTCCTGCTGAAAGAAATGCTAATCAGAACACAGCATCATCTCTTCCTTTCAGATGGAAGGGCAAATGAGAATGCTGAGATACTTTACAGTATCCAGTTTACGTTAGAGAGTCTGGGGAAGGGGCGGGGTGTGTGTGTCTTCATCTACTACGCTGGGAATGGGAGTTGATGGTGCCCTTTCAGCAAGTCCATTTTGCATACATATTAACATCTCACAGTGTACATTATCCACTCTAGCAATTCTATTTCTAACAATGTGTTCTGGAGAAATTCTTTTGTTGGTCTATGAAGATGCATGTGAAAGACTGTTCAATATACATTCTTTGTTGTAGTGAAAATACGGACCTAATCTAGGAGACTATCGGCCAGGTGATCAATTGGACAATCTTCTAGGGCAGTGGTTCTCAACCTGTGGGTTGTGACTGCTTCGGTGTGTGGAAAGACTCTTTTACAGGGGCTGCCTAAGACCATCTATCTGCATATCAGTTATTTTTATTATAATTCATAACAGTAGCAAAATTATAATTATGAGGTAGCAACAAAAGTAATTTTATGGGTGGGGTTGCATGAGGAACTGTCTTAAGGGGCTGCGGCCTTAGGAAGTTTGAGGCCCACTGTTCTAGGTTGAAGACCACTGTTCTAGGTTGAAGACCACTGTTCTAGGTTGAGGACCACTGTCCTAGGTTGAAGACCACTGTCCTAGGTTGAAGACCACTGTCCTAGGTTGAAGACCACTGTCCTAGGTTGAAGACCACTGTCCTAGGTTGAGGCCCACTGTTCTAGGTTGAGGACCACTGTTCTAGGTTGAGGACCACTGTTCTAGGTTGAGGACCACTGTTCTAGGTTGAGGACCACTGTTCTAGGATGGAGCCTACCAAAGAGGGTGGCAGCTGAGTGGAGCTTTAGCTCTCTCTCCTCTTTCTGAGACTCCTGGAGAAAGATGTTCTCATACTGTAGCATGCTTCCCAAATCACCTGGAGAGGAAGTCCTTGCAAATACAGTGCTTGCTCTAAAGGGAAGAAGAGAATTTATTTCGAGCCACATATGAAAATGATCATGGCACAGGAAATGGATTCGATTTGCCCTCATGACCTGTTCCACTGTGGGAGATTACATGAAGTTTCCTTGGTCATAGAAGAAAATAAAGTTATACATCCACGCATTTACCAGAAACCCTCGGAGAGAACATTAGGCAGGTAAGTCACAGCCAAGCAGGGAGATTTCTGTGTGGGTCTCAGATGCTATCTGAAGAGATTCTTACTTTTTGTTTGTTAAATAAATACAACGAAAAGGTTTTTACCTGATAGCCCAAAAGAAGCTAAACATCAAGAAAACAAAGAACACAGTTAAAAACTGAGGCAGGGAACCAAATAGGGAGTTTTCAAAAGGTGCAGAGCCAATGGCTGACCAGCACTGTTAAGACGTTCCACATCCTTAGCCATCGGGGAAATGCAAATTCAAACGATTTTGAGATTTCATCTTACCCCACTCAAAATGAAGATAAACAACAAACCCAAATGACAATGCTTGTGTGGATGTGGGGAAAGGGAAACATTTATTAGCTCCTAGTGGGATTGCAGACCAGTGTAGCCACTACGGAAATCAGTGTGGAGGTGTCTCAGAAAGCTAGAGTTGTGGTCTACTTATATTACTCTTGGGCATATACCCAAAGGGCTCTATATGCTAGCACAGAGATGTCTGCTTATCCATGTTCATTCTGCTGTATCTGTAACAGGTAGAAAATGTAAACAGCTTGGATGTCAATCAGCTGATAAATGAATAATGAAAATGTGGTACATTCGCACAATAGAGTATTCAGCTGTTGAGAAAAGTGAAAATTTGCAATTCACAGGTGTTTTAGTCAGAGTTTCTATTCCTGCACAAACATCATGACCAAGAAGCAAGTTGGGGAGGAAAGGGTTTATTCAGCTTATACATTTACATTGTAGTTCATCACCAAAGGAGGTCAGAACTAGAACTCACACAGGTCAGGAAGCAGGAGCTGATGCAGAGGCCATAGAGGGATGTTCCTTACTGGCTTGCTTCCCCTAGCTTGCTCACTTTACTTATAGAACCCAAGACTCCCAGCCCAGGGATGGTACCACCCACAATGGGCCCTCCCCCCTTGATCACTAATTGAGAAGATGCCTTACAGCTGAATCTCATGGAGGCATTTCCTCAACTGGAGCTTCTTTCTCTGTGATAACTCCAGCCTGTGTCAAGTTGACACACAAAACCAGCCAGTAGAACAGGTGAATGGACAACAATAGTTCTGAGTAAGGTTACCCAAATCCAGAAAGACAGATATCACAAGTTCTCTCCCATTTTTAGATGTTAGCTGTGAGTCATGAGATATGTGTGCTTCATTTGGGAATCCCATGGAGGTCAGGAAATTAGGAGACATAGGGGCCATGGCTTTCAAGGCAAGGGAGATAGAATGCAGTAGTATGAATAAACAAAGGAAATAATGGCATAGGAAGGGTTAAGTGAGGGGAAGACTGGAGAGCAGGACAGAGGAAGGAGGAAGGAGAGGGATGACTAACCCTAAAGATCTTTCAAAAATTGTATGGAAATCTACTATTATAGGATTATATTAGGGTTCTCTAGAGAAATGGAGCCCATAGGATGAATCTCTCTACAGAAACAGAATTTATCAGAGTGGCTTGTAAGTTATGGTCTAACTATTCCAATGATTGCAAGGCTGGATGTATCAACTAACTGGTCTACAGTATATGCTAGAATCCTGAAGAAGTATACGCTAGTGCTGGTGAAGGCATGGTCCTGCCAGTGAGAGTGAGTATTACATCTGATTTTTAATGTACATTCTGGGTTTTGAACTCAGGTCCTCATGCTTGCATGGTAAGCACTTTGCTGAGGCATCTCCTCAGTTTTCACCCCATTAAGTTCTAGTCAATCGATCAATCAATCAATCAATCAATCATCAATCAGTCTGGAGAAACTTTCACACAGCTAGAGCTTTTTCATGGAGCTTCATGGAGTTTCTATCAACAAGGGCTTGCTCAGAGGCTGGCCTTAACTCCAGCCTCAGTTTCCATAGGGTATGGATTGGGCCTAAGAATTGGCATTTCAAGGAAGATCACAGGGGCTATTTCTTCCAAGTCATATTTTGAGAAATATTGAGAGAGTGATAATTAGAAAATCTCTTCCACTATGACTTAGCTAAGATCTAGAAGTAGTAGTGTAAAGAATCAGAGATAATGAGGCATCAGTTCCTTCCTTTGACCTGAAGCTTCAGTTTGGTCACTCAAATGTGTTCTGTGTACCACATAGAACCTCAGGTGTGGAGGGAAGGAGGAAGCAGCCTATAAACTGGCCCTCTTTAGCAAAAGACAGAGGGAGGGCCAATTGGGGACTTCTGCCAGCTGCTTTTGTTGGTGTCTCAGCTTCTCCCTGGGAAGCTGGCATTCTGGTTTCAAGGACAACATCAGATGTGCAGGGACCAGAGGAGCAGGTGTTCCTAGGAGTCAAATGTTGCAAATGAATTAGCAGGTATTGATTGCTGCCAAGCAGAGGTGCCTGGCTATTGCTTTCTGCCATTTTTGGATTGAAGGCCGAGACATTCCTCCACCCCCACCTACCCCAAAGCTAGCACATCTCTTGAGACTCTCTCAGGTGTATCCTGTGACTCAGAGATCTCTCACTTAGGCAAACGCAGTTTTGTCTTGTCTGCCCAGTCATTGTCGTAGTATGAGGAACCCAAGAATGGAGTGAAAGAGTTCCCTGAGGCTTTCCTCTCTCGTGGGAACCCCCATGATGCTCATGGCCACCATTACCCCTCCTCTCCATATCCTAGGTGAGCCTGATGGTGGTGGTGGGGGGAATGTAGACAAATGTTTAGCTTTTGTCCCACTCCTTCTCACCTACTAGTCTGAGCCTTGTTCTGTTTCTGGCCCCTGCTTCCTAGGTGAGCATCTTGGTGGGCGGGCCCAGATGAGGATGCGCTGTGTCCACTCACTGCTTGTGGTCTTATTCTTGAACCACACTGATTCAGTCATTGCATGTTGCTTCTTTCTGCTCCTGACTCTCCTGGCTATTGAATGTGGTAGGCATTTGTATTCTCACACTTGCCTCTGCCTCATCCAACATGGCCACTGTCAGGAATTATGTTAGTTTTCCACCCATGGTACTCTTTTTGTTAATTAGTTAATTAATTAATTGGTTATTAGTTAATTTACTTTATATCCCGATCACAGCTTCCCTTCCCTCTTCTCCTCCCAGTTCTTCCTTCTCATCTCCCCTCTCCCATCCCTTCTCTCTTTCTCCTCAGAAAAGACGAGACCTCCCATGGATATCAATCCACCTTTGGCATATCAAGTTGCATTAGGACTAGGTGCATCTTCTGTTGAGGCTGGACAAGACAGCCCAGTTAGCGGAAAGAGGACCAAAGACAAAAGAGTCAGGGACAGCACCTGCTCCAGTTGTTAGGGTTCCCACGTGAGGACCAAGCTGTACATCTGTGACATATGTGTAGGGGTCATCCATGGCACTCTTGCTTCAACTCTTCCTAATCCAATATCTCACCTAAAGAGTAGACCTCAAAGCAGAAGATTAGGGATTTCTCCTAGGTCCTGTCCCAACCTGGAAAAATGAAATAAGAACTTGGAATTAAAGGACCTCCATTGACGAGAGTCAGAGCTATAGGACTGTGGCTTGACACTAAATCAAATTTATAGCTTGCAAGGATGTCTTTGAATCATGAGCTGAATAGCAGCAGCTGCAGATGGTCTTGAAGGGACAGACCTCCATCCATGTCAGTAAGGAGGCAGCAGTATCCCCACTGTCCGCGGTGCTGAATTTTACTGCCTGTTTACCCATAGGAGAGGAACAAGAGCAAGCCCACCATAGAAAGTAAGAAATGCCTGCTGAAAGGAGCCTGACATAGTTGTCTCCTGAGAGGCCCTGCCAGAGCCTTACAAATACAGAGGCGGATGCTAGCAGCCAACCATTGGACTGAGCACAGGGTCCCAAATGGAGGAGTTAGAGAAAGGACTGAAGGAACCTCATAGAAAGAACAATAACAACCAACTAGATCCCCCAGAGCTCCCAGGGACTAAGCCATCAACCAAGGAGTACACATGGCTCTAGCTGCATATGTAGCAGAGGACAACCTTGTCAGGCATCAATGGGAGGAGAAGTCCTTGGTCCTATGAAGGCTCAATAGATGCCCCAGTATAGGGGAAACGAGGGTGGGGAGATGGGAGTGGGGTGGAAGCTATGAGGAGCTTCTATGCTCCTCATAGAAGCAGGAGGAGGGAGAATGGGATAAGAGGTTTCTGGAAAGGGGGGAACCAGGAAAGGGGATAGCATTTGAAATGTAAATAAAGAAAATGTCAAAAAAAAAAAAAAAAAAAAAAAAAAAAAGGAAAATTCAACTGACTGTCTTGGAAGCTAAGCTCTCCCCAGGAAGGCGGAAGTGATTAACTTGGGGTCTATTTGAACTAGGTGTCTGGGGTCATCTATCCAACTGGAAGTCCCTGTCCAAACACCGCTGAACACCTGGCTGGGCCCTGGACTTGGCATCTTGACTACATTATGTATTTCAGGCTTTAACCAGCACAGGCAGGCTGTTGTGCTTGTTGTCTGATGAGGAAGGGAGTAGAGGCTTGGCAATGCTTCTCACACCTTGGTTAAGGTTAGGCACCTACTGAAGGGTGATGCCAGGGCTCAACGAGAGAGGTGTCTGTCCCCAGAGCTGGAGCTGGCTTCATTAGACCCAGATACCCCAAAGTATGGGTCAGTGGCTTTTGTTGACATCCGCATGAGAACTGCTGACCACTGGGCAGGTCATCATATTGTCATTTCTTTCCTGGGACAGATTCTGAAACTATTTAAAATGTCTGCATTGACTTCAAAACCCCCACACCACTCACAAACAAATGAGCAAGCCTCAGTCACATTTCTGTTTACAGTGAATATGAAACAAAGCATGCAGATTAAAATGGATGATCTTGTTTAATTGGCCCTTGTTTCTTAACTCACAGCTTCCTCCCTCCAGGTCCTGGCCTCCTCCATCCCTTGCTCTGTGATTCATCAGGGCCTGAGCTCAGCAGCTGTAATTGGTTCCTGACTTCCTGGGATGTCAAAGCCAAGATGGAGATTTTTACGGATCCACCAACCCCATCCCGGATTTAATAATAAGCTGGCAGAAGGGAAGGCAGATTTACAGCGGGGAGAAATGTAATCAAATTTGGAGGTGAAATGCAATAACTACAAATGCTAGTTTTCATTTGGAAGCTTCTCAGATAAATGTGATCTCATCGTGCTCCACAGCCAAGCCCTTCGTTTCTTCTCTGGGAACAGTGGGGACCCTCATGGAACGTGACCCTCAAAGGAAGAGTCCTTGCTGGGATTCCTTCCACACTCTGTCCCAGCAGAGGCTCTGGTGACTGGAAGGTGAAAAGGTCAGCGGGGTGACATTATAGTTCATGTGAAAATGGCTTGTGTGCTTGGATACTTGGTCCCTAGCTGGCGGTGTTTCCGGAAGTTGTAGATAGAACCTTTAGGTGGGAAGCGTGACTGCCCCAAGTTCACTGTATCCTGATTTGCAAAGGCGTAAGCAAGCACAGCAGGAGGCTCTTATCCTTGCTGTACACTCAGCCACCTGGTGCCACACCCGTGCCACACCCATCCTGCCATAGTTGACCATATCCCCTGGAGCAAGAGCCAAAGTAAATGCTTCCTTGTATAAGCTGTTTCTGTCTGGAGTTTTGAAAAGAAACTAATTCAGAGAAAAAAGGATCAATCAGAGTCACCAATAAGATAAACTCCAGGAAAATGAGAACTGAGCACCCACTGGTGTTAATTTCTCCCAAGCCTTACCCACCTCACCCTTGTGGTATCTTGTAAAGTTTAATGATGCTCTTCTTCCTATAGTATAGTGAGAATAAAGGGAGGAATGGGGAGAGGATTCTCAACACTAGCCCAGCGGGGTTCTATTAGATTCTGTGGCCTTTCTCTTTTAGTTTTCTCCACAAGAATTGTAACGGACAGTTAATGTTTTTAATAGGAAATGCCCTTGGCACCAGTTACCCACAATCTTCTTGTTACTGCTGAGATGATTTGGTGTGCCCACCATGCCCAAACTACTGATAGTTTATATCTATTCACACACACCCTATCCTCATGTGTGGGTGCATGCAGAGACCAGAGGGTGAAGTCAGGATGTTTTCCTTCATCTCTCCCCATCTTGTGTTTGGAGGCCGGGTCCTTTGCTCTCTCTGAGCATGAAGCTGGCTGTTTCTGCTATGCTGCCTTGCTCATGAGCTCCCAGGATCCCCGTATCCCTGCTCCCCAGCACTGCAGTTATAGGCACGCACAGCTGCGCACTGCTCTCCCGTGGGTTCTGAGGATTTGAATGTAGGTCATGGTGCTTGCGCTGCCAGCGCTTCACCCGCTCCCCGTCTCCCCAGCTCCCAGTGTTTCTCCGAGAGTCATACAATGGGTTCTTCTCTAGAACTCAACCCCCCCTCTGAACAGTAAATATTATTGTCCTAGTTTTCAACCCTTCATCTATTAGGTGAGAAAATGATCTCAAGATTGAATCCTTTGCAAAAGTTTGTGAGAAGATATTCAACATCATTAGCCATTGGGAAATGCAAATTAGACCTCAACGAGATGACACCGCTCATCTACTGCTATGGTCAGAATACAAAACAGTGATAACACCAAATGGTGCTGAGGGTATAGAGGGCCAAGGAGCCTTGGTCATTGCTGGTGCCAATGGGATGACAATTTCCTACAAAGTCAGTGTCCTATTTGTCCCAGAGAGGTGTAGACCGATGCTCACAAAAGCCTGTCCATGAATGTTCATAGCAGTCTCATTTATAAAGATCCTAACTGGAAACATTCCAAATGGTCTCCATAGGCAAAGAGTTAAACAGATTGTGGACCGTCCATACTTCATCTGTACTGTGAATTCCAAGTCAGCAATCTAAACACATAAGGAACAAGGTGTCGATATAGTTAGCCACTAGGCTGAGTCCCAAAGAGGTTATGCTGAGTGCAAAACCCCCATGTCAATCCAGGGAGGCTCCAGGCACATCGTTCTTACTATACAACATCCTTGGCATGTCAGAAATGGAGGACGGAGGTGTTGGAATCGTCGGGCAGCAGTGGCTCCAGAAAGACCACACCAGGTCAAACAATTCCACATGAGGTTTATTGAGAGGGGAAAGGGCAAAGGTGGTGGTGGAGAGAGAGAGAGAGAAAGAGAGAGAGAGAGAGAGAGAGAGAGAGAGAGAGAGAGAGAGAGGGAGAGAGAGAGAGAGAGAGAGAGAGAGAGAGAGAGAGAGAGAGAGAGAGGTGTTCTCCTTATATATGGATGGTGACATGGTCACAGGTAAAGGTGAGCCCAATGAATTCTGGGAATATGGTGGCAGTTGTCTTGGCAACAGGTGTGTAGGTCATGTTGTCGCCTCTGTGATGTCACAGGTTTCGGAGGTCCCGGTACCAACATAAACCACATTATGGCCATGCTAAAGGCCTCTCATCTCCCCATAGCTATTGGGATTATCCACTGCAGACCCCCTCCAGACCGGAGACTCTATTGTCTCCAAGTGAAACAACCGAGGCGATGAAGCAGCTAGAGCTGCGGCCCTTAGGAGCCTGGACTCATCTCTGCCACAGTGCCCCGCAGTCCAGAACGGATCAACTCGTTGTGGCGCTCAGGTATATCATCGCCTACCTCGCCAGCTGGTCAGGAGTTTGCACATTGGTACTACTTTTCTCTGAACTGAGAGTAATCTAGGAAAACGAGCCCCTGCCAATCCCAGTTGTAGATATGACAGCTGCCCGACATAGGAGGGCAGTGCAGGTCATGCCACTCTTGGTCGCTATGGGAATAGCAAATAGCCATAGGTGTTGGTACTGGAGTTGCAGGGATAAAGACTTCCATGACCCAGTATGATACATTCACTTCCCAGTTTAAAAGCGATCTTCAAGAAATGGCTGAAACTGTGCTTACTATCCGGAAACAGATGGATTCTTTGGCAGCCATGGTGCTTCAGAACCGACGGGGCCTAGATGTCCTGACAGCTAAAGAGGGTGGGCTCTGCCCGTTCCTCCAAGAAGAATGCCGTTTCTATGTCAACCAATCTGGGATAGTGAGAAGTAAAATCCAGGAGCTACAGTTAGACATAAAGAATTTCAGGGATCATGAGACCTCCAGTTCTGGGATTTTTGAAAACCCTATATGGAAGTGGATACTTCCTTTTATAAGGCCTTTTCTAATCATCTCCTGGTGTTATTGTTTGCTCTCTGCCTCATTAATCTTTTTTTTTTTTTTTTTTTTTTTTGGTTTTTTCGAGACAGGGTTTCTCTGTGTAGCCCTGGCTATCCTGGAACTCACTCTGTAGACCAGGCTGGTCTTGAACTCAGAAATTCACCTGCCTCTGCCTCCCAAGTGCTGGGATTAAAGGTGTGCGCCACCACCGCCCGCGCCTCATTAATCTTGTTTCTACATTTCTTCAATGGCAAACACAAAAACTTTCTAACCAAACTATTAATCAGTTCCTGTTACAGGACTACCAGCCACTGCCCACAGAGGAGCTGCCACAGAGGTACCTGATGCGAACGTTTACCAAGTGGACCCTAATGTTGAAAGTCAGCTACACCCCAAAATTGATGACGCCCCTAGACAGCAGGAAGCAGCTTAAGAGACACAGTGCCCTCATTCCCTTCTCACCATCGGCTTCCCCCTCCTCTTTTTCTTCTCTTTATAATAAGAAGAAGGGAGGAATGTTGGTACCAGGACCTCTGAAATGGGTGACATCACATGGGCAGCAACACAACCTACACACCTGTTGCCAAGACAACAGCCACTATATTCCCAGAATCCATTGGGCTCACCTCTACCTGTGACCATGTCACCATCCATATATAAGGGGAATGCCCTTCCTCTCTCTCTCTTTTCTCCTCTTCTCTTTCCACCACCACCTTTGCCCTTTCTCCTCTCAATAAACCTCATGTGGAACTGGTGTGGTCTTTCTGGAGCGGCCACCACCTGATGATCCCAACAGGAGGAATGGTGGCTACTGTGTGGAGAGCTCAGGAGGAGACAGGTGATCCTAGATGCAAAAGGCCACACTGGGGCTCTGTGGTGAAGGGTCTTGGCTGTATTGGTGGTCACACAAATCAACGTATATCATAGGCTTGCATGCATAGGACACACCAGAACACATAAACTTTGTGGAGTCTACAAAGAATGGAGAATTGTGCCAGTGTCCAGGACTATTTGTGCAGAGTGTTATCACTGGAGCAAACAGGCTGAACTCTGTTAATTCTCAAGCATGTGTGAAAGGTTCTTTTGAGTGTCAGTGCTGGGGGACAGTGGAGGGAGAGGAGGGGAGAAGATTACACGTTGATCCTTGTTTCCACCTGGCTGAGAGGAAACTCTATGACCTTGACTTCTGGAGCTCAGGCATCTTGGGTGACTCTGGTGGAATGGTCTAGTGTGTTAACCGGGAGCATTCAATACAATACTACTAATCCATGCTGCGACTCACACGTAGGGTGGGGCATGTGGCCACATGAGTGCCCACCAGTTCCACAAATCCAGGAGAGCTGGAAGCCAAGCTGAGACCAAATCCTTTTAGAGTGTATCTGTGAGTGCTCATGCATGCATGTGTGTACTTGTGTGTGTGTGTAACATGTGTAGTATATGTATGTGTTCATGTGTGCATGCACATGGAGGTCAGAGGTCAATGTCTCAGTTTGCTCTCCACCTTATTTTTGAGATAAGGTTTCTCACTAAACCTAGAGATCACTAGTTGAGCCAGACTGGCTGGTCCGTGTTCTCCAGGGATTCTCATGTCTCAGTTCTCCACAGAGCTGATTATGGACACATGTTACTACATCTTTTTTTTTTTTTTTTAAACAGGTGTTATGGCCCCGTTCTGCGGGAAACCCAGGGGAGCTCAAGAACTGCAGAGTCTGCTGTAATGTAACATTAGAGTCTTTTTATTTCAAGTCTCGACCTGGTTCGCAAACCGTGCCACAACGTAGGCTAGGAGTGTGACCCTGAGCTTGGGTGTCAGGCACTTTATATACAGAATAGTCAGAATAGTTAGGAATTCTTTGAATGTTCAGGGCGAAGGGGGAGGGAAGGCGGGTTAGGTGAGTCATAATTCAGACACAGGGCAGAAACCGTGATGCTGAAAGAGGGACTCTTCTGACCTGGAGGTTCTCTTTAGTGGAGCTATCGAGTACTAGTTTTATGGCTGGTCATAATTGTCTGTGGCCTCTAATTGCCTTCTTTCTCCATGATTTAAGTGTGGGACCCCAATCTCTCTTCCCCAAGGACAGACACCAGCTACACCGGGTTATCTGGGAAAGGGCTGGTCTAGGCACCATCGGAGCTGGGGAGTTTCCACCATTTTAGCACCAGTGGCTCCTTGAGTCTTCTCAGAGGGGTTAGAGGAAGGAGAGAGGGGAGGGGGACTCCCCATATTTGCTGCATGGGGCAAAGATTGGGGAAAGCAAGCTGCCTGCATGCTTCTCCTCACTTGCTGAGGGGACACCCAGGGTCGGGGGAGGGAGAGTGTGGAGACGAGCTGCCCGAGTACTTCACAGGGTAGCTGGGGATCCGAACTCAGATCCTCATGCTTACAGGACTTTTACTGACTGAAGCATCTCTTCAGCCCTTCAAAATCCTTCTAGAAGAATGAACATATTAAGAAAGAGAGAGAGAGAGAGACTCTTAGTTCTGAAAGGACCACCAACAAAAACATTTCTGAGTTTTCTTTTTCCTACCACGTCAAGATACGGTGTCTTAGAATGAAACAAGTACAGAAAATCAGAAGTGATGGATGGAGAGAGGGGCAGAAGCATGGTGATAAAGGGGTACCATCTCTTCTTCTCTATACCGGGATCCTCTCTCTGTGTTAAGGCTGGAGCATCCTCCCCTGGTCTGCTTGGATTTGTGGAGCGTCACATCTATTTCTTGCTACATCTACTTACGTTGTAGGATCACGTTGGTTACGTGTAATAGACCAGTAGGAAAGGGCCCTGCTTGCTGTGTGTCCCACAGTACTTTCCCACCAGCCAAAGCTCTGCTCAGCTGCAGGAGTCGATAATAAAGCCACAGCTCCAAAGATTACCAGACACCCAAGGAAGCTAATTGAGACTTTACCCTGGGTATCTTGATCCCTGGGTAGGAAGAAGGAATGGGTTGTGTGCCCTGAGATGGGTCTAATGAGTAACAAGCTCTTGTCTATAGGTGTGCTTTCCTTTAGAGGCCTCTGCTTTTGAGTCTTCTTTGTCTTCTTCTTTTTCCACTTCCTCTTCTACCTCCTCCTCTTCCTCTTCCTCTGAGACAAGCTTTCCCTGAGTAACAGCTCTGTCTGCCCTGCAGCTCACTCCGTAGACCAGGTTGCCTACCCGATAGCTCCACCGAAGAGAACCTCTAGGTCAGAAGAATTCCTCTTTCAGCATCAACTCACAGAGATTGTCTACCTCTGCCTCCTGAGAGCTGGGATTAAAGGTATGTGCCACCGCCGCCTGGCCTGGGTCTGCTTCTTACTCTAGTTGTCAGATCATTGTCAGAATAATTTATTTTTTTACTATTATCCTCATTTACTTTGTAATTAATTAATTCACTTTACATCTTGATTGCAGCCCTTCTCCCTCCTCTCCTCCTGGTCCTGCTCATCTACCTCCTTCTCTCATCTCTCCCTCTCTTCTCCTCCCTGACTGGGTACCAACCGGGGGAGGAGGTGGGGCAGGGCACTGTTGGGAGCGAAGGAACAGTCAGGACGCTGCTCGCCCGTGTGGGGTGTCCCCCATCTTCTTATACTCAATTACCCATCATTTTAGGATTTAAACCCCTGACGAGAAAATTGGAAAGATACTATTCATGTGGTCCTCCAGTCCCTCACATGCACATGGTATAAATCAATTGATCCTTCATAAAGTGCTTCCCACTGTGGGGGTCTGTAGCCCAGGAACCAAGACTCCCTGAGCCCAGGAATGTTCACACACTCCAGTCACATTCACACAAAAGACTGAGGTTTACTAATTTAAACTCAGCCTTTTAAAAGGAAAGCCACAAACACCTAGGCGTTGGAAGCTGGGGTTCTCGCTAGATGGCTCTGTTCCATAGACAAGCACAGAAAGCTACAGCAGTGATTAAGGCTGTAAACTCTGAAAGACCAGCCTGTCTCCAGACCTGCCAGCAGGAATTAAAAATGATAACCAGGCCAGAGCTTAAACACTTAATATACTCCTCGAAATGGCTTCCTTCTAGACGTGCTAGCTGGCAAATGGTGGATATGATAATTGAAATGAAAATCATTTTGTTTGGCAGACACATTATGGTTTAGTTCTTGTCCCATGAGAAGTTAGGTTGCTCTGATATCATTCATTCATTCATTCATTCATTCGTTTGATCATTAGTTTCTGCAACAAATGCCGCTGCCTGTGGAGCTGTGTCCCTGTGATGCAGGGGTAGGTAATGAGCAAGGCAAACATGTAAACAGTATGGGCCAGTGTGATGGAATGACCTCGGCAGGGAAACAAAGCAGGAGGGAACAGAAGCTGCTGGAGCGCAAGATTTAGGAGAGCTGGAGGTACAGAAGAGCGGCGCGGCTCTGGGAGAAGAGTCTGGGCAGATGAGGGTCCAGAACTGTGCTGATTTCTGGAACTGTAGGCAGCTAGAAGACTCCAACAACCCCCTACCCAGAACAAAGCCCAGCTAAACTGTGCCTCTGATCTCAATAGAAGCTAAGAGAAACTTTTTGACTGCAGGATGGCCAGAGGGGCTGACACTCAAACTGTCAGCAATTGCTACACTGTCCTTGGGGTGGGCACATAAAAGATTGTTCAGAGAGAGAACATCGGTTACGGAACAGTTTTGTGTCCAGGCCTGTACAAGCTCAGAGACTGCTCAGCAAACCTGACAAAGGAACCCAGGAGTGCTCCTGCCAGACCCCCTGCCTCAGGCACGCATCCCTAGCCACTCTGGAGGCAGAAGCAGCCGGAAGTTCAAGCACTTCCTGTTGTGCAGTGAGTTCAAAGCCTGGGACACCCAGGGACTCCGACTCAAAATAAAAACTCAGAAACAGGACTGGGATGTAGCTCAGTGGTAGAGTGAGTGCCTCACAGAGCCCTGGGCTCCCCTCCTGTGGGTGGGGGTGGGGGCAGAGGATACAGAGGGACAAGGGGCCTTCCCGTCTGGTCTGCTTTGTGTTCTCATCCAGCCTCTGCATCCGGTTAAAGTTCCCACTCCCCGGCTTCTGTCAGATCTCCAAGTACTCAGTTTGTTCTTACTCTGGAACTCTAGATGGTTTCTGTGTTGATGTCCAGGCTCCTGGGTCTTTCCTGGGGTGACTGCTCACCATACAGCCTCCAGACAATTGTCACCTATGCTCAGGGATGACCCAGGGTACATCGTCTTGCTTGTCTGGTTCCTTCCCAGCAGCCTCTGAGGTTATTGGCTCAGAGTGAACGCTGTGCGTCTCCTGCCTTGTCCACGGGAGCTCATTCGGCTTTCCATCTCCTGGCCCAGGCCAACAGACGCTCCGTGAATAAACGTGAATGGACTTATGTACTGAACAAGGAGCATTGGTGCTTCCTGGAATAAAGTCCCACGTCCGGACCAGCCTTCCCGGACCACTCCCCCTCCTGATTCTGCCCACGATGGAGGGCCGATCTGCCCACTCTTGGAAGCCCTCACTGGCTATAGGAACTATCGTAATCTATGCTGCAAGACTCCAGTCAGTGTTGAGACTAAGGACCGGGGAGCCAGAAAGATATCTTAAATCTCTGCCTTTCCCGCCTTCAAACTGTATGCCCTAGGTAAGTCCATTTACCTCCCCTAGCCCCAGCCTCAGTTTCCCTCAGCTGGGCAGGCAATGCTTTCATTAAGCAGCAGGCTTCGATATTCTGCCAGACAGTAATTACAGATGGCTGTCTCTGGAAGATTTGCTGGCACCACCGGTTCTTGGGAAGAGAGCCCTGCTTCCGGCCCACAGGGACCCTTGAAGAGAGACCTCGAGAACTGAAAGTCCACACTCAGTGATTGTGCCCCTGGGGAGCGGGAGGTAATGATCCGGGGACGGTTAATGAGCTTCCGCCTCGGCTCTCTCCCGTCGCAGGTGGTATGGCAGTGTTCCAGGCCCAGCGGCTGCTCCCGGCACCTGCCCCCTCCACATCTAATTTCTTTGCAATGGCCTAAAAAGCTAACCAAGCTGAAATAGCTCATTCCAAGGCTCTCAGACTCAGGCACGGTTCTTCAGGGTTTGCAGAGGCCTAGCCGCGTCCCTGACACTCAACACTTCCCGTCTGCTGGGAGCACTTGGCTGATGTGTCTTCAAGGCTCACGATCTAGTTTGGCTTGAGGTAGGGGCTATTGGGTTGCCCCAGAAGGCATTTTTGGTTGTGGACGCCTGCGGGGATCCTATCATCCCCAAGCATTCTTTCCTGGTGCTTCACATTGTGGTTATAACCATAATTCTGCTATGATCAGATAAAAACCACTAGCAACCGTCCCTAGAGGGGTGCGGCCCATGCTAGCTTAGACTACCAGCTGGGGATCTGTTTGCCTGAATTTGGGGTTAACGCTTGGCTCCACCATTTCAGAAATGAAATCTTGGGTCTCCAAGTCAAAAATAATGCTAACTTCTTCTATGTGTGGGACACGAATTGAATCCCAGGCCTTGTACCTACTAAGCACACGTTCCACCAATGAGCTGCATCTGCAGCCCCCCAAGAGCAGCTCTTGTGTTACACACTCCTTGCTTTGTGGTAGCCAGCAGTAATCACAAAAAACGTGAGTAAAAAATAATTCTAGTTAATATTTATCTAGCGTCTATATTGTTACTTTGCTTAATTTGCTTAGTCTCCACAAGACACGTTGGTGAATAGCTTTGAGGGTGGGGAGTGAGTGCTCAGTTAAGATTAGACACAGAGTCCGCGACCACCCCACTCCACATTTTTGATGTGAGTGGGTTGCCTGAGAGCAAGAGAGCGAGAGGTCATTTTCCCCACATTTATGTGTTTGTGTAGGGGTGTGTGCATGTGTGCATAGACCATGACAGTGAGTGTGGGGGTCAGAAGACAATTTGTGGGAGTTGGCTCTCGCCTTCTTCATGTCAACTCAGGTTGTCAGGCTTGGCGGCAAACACCCTCAACCCACTGAGTCACCTCATTGGTCCTGATGAAATCATCCTAAGGATTCATTTCCAGGATTAGAGAAAAGATGATTCATCCCAGGCTCAGCACATGGACTGAGGAGGTGTGAAGGTGAGAGACACTCTTCCATTTCTAATCATCTTGGTTCCTGCATGCTTCTCGATGTCACTCTCGGTGCTTCCTTCTGGCCCTTGTCAGGCTTAGCAGCAGAAATGGTGGGCAGTCCTTATGCCAGCAGGCAGCATCCTATCTCAGGAGCCTGCCTTGTCTCTGTCTTTCTGCCTCAACTTTTGGGCAGAGAGCAGGCAGACTGCTTAGACACTCCCTCATGAAGTGGGTATATTTATTAGTGATATATTTCTTGGTATCATTTTTGATTGATACATTTCATTTTTCAGAAGGATATAGAGTGTCCCTTGGTGGTTAGGTCCTTTTGCCCAAACTGGTAATCCATCATGTTGTATTTTAACGTGTTCATCAAAGGTCCAAGGTTGGGCATTCTCCCATGTCTGGGTTCATCAGGTTTAGATGTGGTGTTCTGAGAGGTCAGGACTAGAAAAGCCCTGGGACTGGGGCTCCTCCCTTGGTGACAGCAGTGGCTTCATAAGAAGAGGAAAGGAGATCTGCCTTAGTTTCTTTTCTTGTGATAAAATATGCAGAGCAGAACAACCTAAGAGAGAAAGGGTTTATTTTTAGCTCACAGTTCAAGGCACAACTCAGCCTGTAGGGGAATTCAAGGCAGCGGGAGCTTAGATCATTTGGTCACATTACATGCGAGGTCAGAAGAACAGGGCAGTACACGCATGCATGCTGGTGTTCAGAGGCCTTTTCCATTCTTGTATAGGCTAAGATTCACGGCCTAGGATGTGGTGCCACCCACAGCAGGCCAGTTTTCCCACTTCATTTAGCTCAATCAGGACAATCCCCATGGTATGCCCAGAGGCCCATCTCTCAGGTGATTCTAGATTTTTGTCAAGTTGACAATGAACACTTAGCAAGCACAAGACTCCAGCCTAGTCATCAGCTCTGCCTCAGTGCATTAGGATGCAAGAAGACTCACTTTACCCTTAGCAGATGTCTCGCCAAGCTCTTGGACTACCCACCTTTCCAAATCATGAGCTTAATAAATCTCTATTCTCTACCAGTTACCTAGCCTCAGGTATTTCATTACAGCAACAGAAAATAAACTAATGTCAATTACACGCGATTCTTAGGCTTTTCATCTTTTCTATTTTAAATCCTTCCTTCTCCGAGTCCCCTCTCAGATCATCTACCACAGTGGTCCTCAACCTGTGGGTCACAACCCTTTTGGTGGCTGTATATCAGATACTTACATGATGATTAATAACAGTAGCAAAATGACAGTTATGAAGTAGCAACAGAATAATTTATAGTTGGGGCTCACCAAAACATGAGAAACTGTATTAAGGGGTCACAGTATTGGGAAGGTTGAGAACCACTGGTCTAGAAGAGACTTACCTGCATACCTTGGCCCATTGTCCTTTTCAACCTTCAAAGACCAAGTTGCCATATGTAGGTAAACTTTGGTGAACAGCATACAGACAACATAAGAGATACGGGCAAAGGTTGAGAGTCACTAATCTACTGGTATCTAATACTTACCTCTGGCTCCAGTTGAGGCATCACAAATGAAGATGGTCCCATACTTGCGGCTCAGGGAACTATGCTTCTCTCTGGCATAGTTTCCCAGAGCAATGATATAACAGACAGGACTGGGCTGAGACCTGGTGCTGTCTAAACACACATGAACCATCTCTCAGAGACTTCCAGCAAACCTTGTGTTGGTTCCACAGCAGAGTGCCCTTATTGCTTTAAAATCTGCTCTTTACTTTTTCTGAGTAATAGGACCATGTTAGTTAGGTTTTTGCCAAAGTGACCAGAACATATGACAAAAAGAATGGTGATGAAGAATTTATTTTAGACCGAGATACTTAAGTCCATTATGAGAGGAGGGCATAATTCCATGGCCAGGATACAGAAAGATAAGGGTCCCCCATAGACACACATCTTAGTGATCCACTTCCTCTGACTAGGCTATTCCTTTAAAAATTTATACTATCTCCCACAGCACAAGTTGGAGAGCCAACCCTTCATTACATAGGCCCCTTTGAGGGATACCTCATACCTAAACTAGAACAAATGCTCTGCAGATTATCTAGAGTTGACTACATTTTTCAGCTTCCCTTGCAGCTAGTGTGGTCATAGTTTTGCCAATGGAATGTGAACATGACAGATCACTTATTTCAAAATAAACTGATTGGTTTTGAGTTTCTCTGCTCCCCTTCTCTTAGAGCTGAAAGTGAACTTGGTGGTGATGGTACATGAGCCCTGATATAGGTGAGAACAGTATCATACAGGAAAGTGGGACAAGATAATAGAAACCTAAAACCCCGAGGGACCGTGTAGAGAGGAGTTTCCCAGGACCATCATCCATCCCTGTGATGTGCTATGAGAAATGAATTCCTATTCATTTTTGTTTGAACAACTGTGTATTTGTGTCTCTCTGTTCCAGCAATGTATCTCAAGCTCTAAACTAACTCAGTCAATAAGAAGGGATTTGAATGAGCTAATTATGGGTATAAATGCTGATGCGACCTCATTTGTGCCATGAGGCTGGTGAGGCCCGGGGAAATTTAGTCTGTGTAATTACCCTGTGGTGTGCTAAGTACTGCAGAATGGCTGGGAGTTTGGAGAGAGTCAGCATCATTGCTGGCGCCCAGGCTCCTCTCTGGCTTATTAAAGACTCCAGTGGCTCATTTCTTAGCCTTTATTCCCTGTCTCATAATGTTGTCTGTCTCCGTGTTCTTCCTTCCCAAGTCTTCTCCTCCTAAGCATGGGTACAGATTGATTGGCTCTCAGTTTGTCTCATGTGAAGGTGTCTTAAAAAGGAGTGAGTCCTCCTTCAGGGATGCAAGTTTACAAGTGGACATCTGGTCTGGGGCAGACATGCTCTGCCTTGTGAGGTCTCATTATTGTGTTCTGCTGTGGGTAACTTTGACCTTGTGGAAATCCCATGTTTTCCTGCCTATTAGATGGGGTTTGATGGCAGAAACTTTAGTTGCTGTGGAGCATGTTATCACAAACTTTATGAAGACACCAAGTTACAATCTTAAGGTTTGGCAGATTGAAATTTAGGGTGCGCTCAGCTAAATTTCCCACTTAGGGTCTCACAGGATCACTCTGGGCTCACCTCTAGAGAGGTGTTAGGGAAAAATTCAGTTCTAAGCTCACTCACATTGTTGGGAGAATTTAGTTGCTTGTGAGTGTAAGACTGAGGTCTCAATTCTCTTGCTGCCTTCCAGCCAGGGTCCTTGCCACCTCCAGGTTGCCAGGTGTGGTCCCTATGCTTAGATGCTCCACCTGCAAAGCCACTGGAGGTGCCCTAAGTCTTTCTTATTCTTTGAACCTATGGCTTACCCTTTTACCAGCATGAGAAAACACTTGGTTCTTAGTGTGATTATGTGATATGACTATATCAGACCCCCAAATAACCTTCCTTTTGATTCATTCTAAGTCTGTGACAAAGATCTCTTTATGCTAAAGCTACAATCATGAGAATGATGTATCACCTTCTTGATGGTCCTCGAATTTTGAACAGAGAGAATCTTGGGATCTTAGAATTCTGCTTTCTACCTTTATAAACACTTTATCTTCGAACTTCTAAACTTCTCCTTTCCTTCTTCCCCATGTGCTGGCTGGTTTAATGTCAACTTGACACAAGCTAGAGTGATCTGAAAGGAGGGACTCCCCGTTGAGAAAATGCCTTCATGAGATGTAGGGAGTTTTCTTAAATAGTGACTGATGGAGGAGGACCCAGACCAGTGTAGGTGTTGCCATTCCTGGGCTGGTAGTCTGGGGCTCTATAAGAAAGTAGACTGAACAGGTCATGGGGAACAAGCTGGTGAGAAGTACCTATCTATGATGCCTGCATTAGCTCCTGCTTCCAGGCTCCTGCTCCGTTGAAGTTCATGTTCTGACTTCCTTCAGTGATGAAGAGTAATATGGAAGTGTAAACCCAATGAGCCCTTTCCCCCTCAAGTTGCTTTGGTCATGGTGTTTCAGCACAGCAATGGTAACTCTAAGACACTTGGGGAGCAAGAAAATGTATAGATTTATTGTTGGTGCTAGATTTGGGGAAAGATTCACTGTGTCCAAATGTTCCAGAGTGCTGGGATGGCGTGGGATTAAGAAGTTAGGGGCTGGGGCTGGGGCTGGAGCTCAGTGGTTTAGCACAATGCTCTGGGTTGCACCCCCAGCTCTCAGCCCTTTAAAAAGCCCAGGAGGATGAATCAGTCTTAGACTTTATTTGTTCTTCCAGTCACATCTATTGAGAACTTGTGGTACCAGTGCTAGGAATCCATTAGGGAAGGAACAGAGATAGATAGCTCCAGCCTTGATCTAGCCTCCAGGGTTGTTATTAAAGGTGATGGGTATTAAACTGGGACACTTCCTCTGATGCTCATGGGAGGTCGGAAAGCTCTTTAGGGAACGCCAAAGCTAATTTTATGGATAATGATGTAGGTAGTGTCTGTCATTCCTGTACAAAAATAATTGTTTCATTGATTACAAATACATCTATTTATTGTTGCTATGTATATGAGTGTTTTCTTGTATGTACGCATATGTACCATGTGTGTGCTAGTTGTCCTGAGAGGCCAGAAGAGAGGGTCAGATTTCCTGAACTGGAGATACAGGCTGTTGTGAGCCTCCATCTGGGTGCTGAGAATGGAACTGGGGTTCCCTGTTGGAACAACCAATGCTTTAAACTTGTCAAGCCATCTCTTCAGCACCAACCCCATGTTGCATTTTTATCATCTTTGTGTTCTTTAAAATTATAGTTTATAGCACAACTGCAGCCAGGGTTTATGAAAGCACTTGGAGCACATGAGAGAAAGCCTGTGGTGTTGTCTCTACTCCTCTTTGCCTGGCTACTGTTATGTGTTGTGTGTTCACTACTTGAAGGATTAAGAAACAGCAGCCAGTTGACTAAACTTGAGCTTGCTGCCTCTTTTTGAAGAAACCGAATGAACTGCCTATGTAGCTAAGAATGACTTAGAACTCTTGGTCTTCCTTGTTGCCACTTCCCACATTTGGGAATTACAGGTCAGTTTGCAGCCATGCTCGTGAATTCCTGTTCTGTCTATGCCTGCTTCCATTTCAGTGTTGAATAGTTGCAGCACTGACTGTGTAGCCAGTAAAGACTCAGATACTCACTTGCTGATTTGATGGTTACTCCTAGTGACTATTCTAGTTACTACTAGTAACCTAGTAATGACCATATTGAGAGAAGGCTAGGAAACAGGTACGTATACCTCCTGGTGTCTGTGAGACTGGAGAGCCTGGGTGGATCAAATAGAAGCAGGACCCTCACCGACACATACAAGTTTACTGGTCTAGAGCAGGTGTCCTTACTGTGACCACCAGCTGCAGACAGCAGACACTGGTGGCTACACACAGTACTTCTCTCTGGGTCTTCAGCTTTGCAATAAGTCATACTTTTGGTCTCTCTAGTTTCTAGCTTCCAGCTTAGTCTGGGCAGATCCTGGCTTTCCTAGCTTTTCAGCCTGCAGAGGGCCACTGTGGGACTATCTAGCTTCTGCCTGGGGAAGCCAATGCAATAAATCCCCTCTGTAATTGTGTATGTTCTATTGGCTTTGTTCCTCTAGAGAACCCTGTCTGATACTCTAGACTTTACAGAGAGCTTGCCAATCCTTGCCATGCATTTCAGAACTCAAAACTCTTTTATGTTGAGTTTTAAAGCATGTATACACAGTTTCAAATATAACACATATTTTTCCTATTGAGAAACTTCCAACTATATAGTATGTATATTTCTGCCTATAAAAGTAATAGGTGCACATAATAGAAATGATAAAATCATAGAAGCATGAAGTGATGGGCTGGGCACGTGACTCGGTGGGTGGCGTTCCTGCCTAGTGCAGACAGTGCCTTGTGTTCAGTCTCCAACACCACATAAACCAGGCACAGTGGGACTCACCTGAAATCCCAGAACTTGGGAGGTGGCGGCAAGGAAGATCAGGAGTTCCAAGTCAACCTTAGCTACGTGGGAAGTTGGAGGCTAGCCTGAGCTACGTGAGATCACCTCTCAAAAACAAACACACAAACCCCAAACACTAGCAAATAAAGATATAAAAGTGTGTAGTGACTGTAGCCTGTTTCGTTCTTATTGGTGGCCTTGTTAGGTACTTAACTCCTAGATTTCTCCAAGTTCTTTTGGGGTGCGTCAACTCTCCTGTGTACATCATTAGAGCCATATCACAGAGGAACCGGAGCTCCGTGTGAGCAAATTGTCCCGAGTAAGCATTCCTAAAGCTTCCTGTCAGCAGCATTTCCTGACACGCCCACAGGCATTCTTACCCATCCCATCCAATCTCTCCTCTCCCTGATTTGTTTAATGAGAAGCTCTTCTGCCTTCACAACAGCAGCAGCAGCAGCATCCCAGGTTCTAATTACTCCCAGTACTTCTCATTACACAGCCATCCTTTAAAAAATAAATATTAATGACCGTTGACTTCATAATAACTCTCAGAGTCAGTGAGAACAGCAGAAATAGTCCCCTCCCTTCGCACCAGCACACTGAGGTCAAGTGGTGGCATTTGTTGTGGGCTCCTGGCTTCTAAGGGCCTGGCCTCTCTGGCCACCCAGGCGATGTCACTGCTCATGTCCAGGAGACAGTCTTCTAGGACATTTGCCGTCAGCCTGGATGCAGCTGTCCGCGCTGCTGGCTACCTCATTCCTTCCGTCTCTCTCAGATCTGACTTTCACCATCATTCTCTCAGTGCCCTCTGGAATTCCCCCTTCAAACTCCCTCAAATTCTCCATTCTTCCTCCTTGATGCATGGCCTTTCATTTGCTCTTTTAGCCCGAGGGCCTGTAGCCTCCTGGCCAGACTCTCTAGGTATAAAGTGCTTTTCCCTCCCATCTCGTGCACCTTAGGGCTGCCCCTTCGCTTTCAGAACTCTCACCTTTCTTTTACTTTAAATCACCCCGGAGACTTTTCAAGTGAGAACCTCAGGGGGGATCTCAGTCCAGATCAGCCACACCCCAAGTGCTCAGGTTTTATGTGTGGCCTGACTGGACTGGTGAGCGACAGTGCCTGCTGTGCCTCTTCAAAGTGGCAGGCTTCCATTCTTCAACCATCAAATACCCCAGGACTGCCTGTCACCGTCCACTCTGTTCAACATTTTCTTGACTCTGGGATACTTGTTGCTTGGCCTTGCTTGGCAGAAATAGAGCAGAAGAGACCATTGTCAGTTACAGGGTTCCAAGAACAGTATAAAATGATCCATTACAGTTATTTTTCATCATCTATTTTATTGAATCCAGTAGATAGGAAATATAATTGTGATGACACATAATCAATAAAAAATTATTGATGAGCTGTTTTGTGTCCTCATGTTTCATGCTGCCTTTAGAAACTGTGTATAATTTATTCTAGACCCCTTTCAGTTCAGACCTCCCCCATCAGGTGTCCTATGGCCAATGTAGCTAGTGGCTTCCATATTGTGTAGAGTCTCTCTTGTCTATTGTCCTATTTAAGTTATCCACCAGCTTCTTCACTCTCTTTCATTATTGTCTGAGCCTGTGTAGATTCCATATCGTGTGACTGATTACACAACTTCAAATGTTCCTGCCCTTTTGTCTTTCCTGTTTCATTTATCAACAAAGACCCTCTCAGTCTGAAGCTACCTGGTTCTTCTTCCTCTTCATCTTCTTTGTCTTCTTATTCCTCCTCCTCCTCCTCTTTTCCCTTCTCCTCCTCTTCTTCCTCCTCCTCCCCACCCTGTTCATAAGGTGTACACATAGATGCAGAGGCCATGAATGAAGTCATGTGTCTTCCTCTATTCCTCTCAACTTTTATTTTTTTTAACACAGGGTCTATCTGTACTTGGAACTTATCAGTTCAGCTAGAGTGGCTGGACGGTAAGCTCCAGGGATCCCCCTGTCTCAGCCTCTCCAGTGCTAGGATTAGGGGTAGATGCAACCATGCCTGTCTTTTTATGTGGGTGCTAGAAATCCAAATTTGGGTCCTTATGCTTGCACAACAAGGGCTTTCCTGACTGAGCTGCCTCCTCATCCCTTTTACACCTTTAGTATCTGTTTCTTGGAAATAATCCCTCCGAGAATAGGATCCTTGTAACTGCACTCCCCAAGCCTGGCACAGCATCTGGAGCATAAGAGAAATTCAATGACTGCTCACTAAACAAATGAAGGATGAATGAATTATGGAACACGAGCACATCCTGATATTCCAGGACTCTTGTCATTACTGTGAAATTCAGAGTCACAAGATCGAACTTAACAGCGTTGGTGAGATCATTAACCTCAGATTTGGGTCGCTGAGGTTGACAAAGTGCAGCCCCTCTGTCTGTTTTAATAGAGATCATGTCTGTAAATACTTCCGAGGGTTTAAGCTCTTTTACATGTGGCAAATCCACAAGTCTAAACAGACCACTGTCCTAACAGGGTTTAGTCAACAGAGTCTTTTATCCCGAGGGGGTAGATGAGGTGGAAGCCCCTGGACAACAGGGTTCCAAGGGCTCCTGGTGCAGGGTATACAAATAAGCTGTGGCCTAGTGGTGGTTTTTAGAACTTATGCCATTGCTTAGACATGAGAATGGGGAGTCTTTCATTTGCAAGTGACAGAAACTCATACGGGTTCTAGAAAAAAAGAACGTCTTGATATGCTTTACTGAAGAAGCTGCTGGTATTTGGCTTTAGGTATAGGTGGCTTCAAGGGCTCAAAACTACCACAAATCAGGCTATGGAACTTAATTACTCTCTTACACGAGAATGTGGACTGCTTCCAAAGAATGGAGTGTGGATAGGGGGGAAAACAAACTAACTATAGCTGATGTGTGGTAAATGCTATGTTGGCCAGATGAAGAAGGTTAATATCCCAGCAATGGATCATGCAGCAATTAAATGGTAATCAGAGGTAAATTAGGTGCAACCTAGAAACATCTTGGAAGAGAGCTTCAGTGAAGGTTTGTTTTCGTCAGGTACCCTATGTACATGTCTGTGAGGGATTATCTTAGGTTCACCAATGTGGGAAGACTCAGACTACTGTGGGCACCACCATTCCCTAGAAAGGGACTCCTGAACTGCATAAAGGTAGAGAAATCAAGCAAGTATAATCAATCAATCATCAATCAATCAATCAATCAATCAATCAATCAATCAATCAAGAGTACAAGCAAGTAAATGAACATTCACATGTAGTAGTGAATTAGTTAAACCACTTTGGCTCCTGGCACCTGCCCAAGAGCTCTCTGGATTCAAAAATCACACACACACACACACACACACACACACACACACACACACACACCAGCTAATTTTGATAAGCCTCGATTATCTCAAAGGCACCCATTTCTAAATTTCTTCACAGCTAACAAACACCCCCTCCAGTATTTCTAAGTTAATATCTACTTCCTGCTTGTTCTAAGCTCTAAAGCTTTCAAGACCTCAACAACAGCCACAGTAGCAACAAGAACAAAAACAACACAGGGAAGATGAAGACAGTGTCACAGTCTTGAATTGTGAGATGGCTACTAGATCCCATGCGACCTCTTGAATCCTGCATCCCAGAACTGACGGTATTGCTAGAGAAGAGCTATGAAATATGGAATTAGGGCGGTGCGCCTATGCTGGCGTCTTAGTTGTGATGACTGTGCCATGTTGACATAGGATTCTTACAACAGTGCAACTGTGTAATGGATGCAAGGAAACTGGTTGGTTTTTCAATTTCTTTTGTAATTCTAAAATCACTGTAAAATAAACCATTCTAAGGAGCTACCAGCAGGATATGGTTTCAGTTTCTTTTCTGAAGTTGTACATTTACATTCCTTTCCAGCTATGATCTGGTGACTGTGTTTCTAGTTTCTGTCCTTATGAACATCCATGCATGCCTGTCACCTCAGTGTTGGGGGACGGAGAAAGGCGGGCCCTAGAATCTTATTACTCAAGGTATGTCATTTAAGAGATACCAAATAGCAGATGTCCCTTTGTCATTGGCTTCTTTCACTTAAAATAATATTCTTGAGGTGAATCCATGTTGTGGCATGTGTCAGAATTATCTTCCTTTTAAAGAGCAACCAGTCTTTTTGTGTCTACACATATTTATACACATATCTGTCGGCGGATATTTGGCTGTTCCCTCTTTTTAGATATTGGAAATAAAATTTCTCTGTGTATATCATAAATAAAATGTGTATATTTGGTGTGAACGTGCTCATGTGTGCACGTCCACAATCTATTTTGAGCATGCAGAGACTAGAGGAGGTTGTTGGATATCTTTTTCTATTATCCTTTACCTTATTTTCAAGGTCTCTCATTGAATCAGAATTCACTACTTTGGCTAGGCTGGTCTGCCAATATGCTTCTAGGACCCACCCATCTTTGTCCCCCAACACTGAACTTACAGTGCATGGTTATGTCTGGCTTTACATGGGTATTAGGTGCTTGAACCCAAGTCCTCTTGCTTTCACAGTTAAGTGCTTTTACACACTGAGCCATCTTCTCAGCTCAGAGTCTCTATATTCAAGCTGTGTTTCCTTATTCTTAGTTCTACTCGTGGTCCAGTTTTCCTGAGTCTGAATATTTTGCCTGTTGCCTGGCATAATTAGTCACATCTATTATTTTCAAAAGTGTCCCTAAGTTTGAATTTTCTATGTCCATTTGATCTTGCTGTATGATATAGACATCAATAGCTCCATCCAGAGGACCATACGTCAGGAGAAGTCACTTGACAGTGATGTCATGTGGCTGTGCTGACTAATGTCCTTGCACGGAGTCCGACAGCCAGGATGAAGCAGTAGTCTATGCAGGGATGTATTCTTTTATGAGCTAAGCAGGGATCCCATGCCCACTTGTAGACCTCAGTTGGAGCCATCCCCACCATTAGGAGGGAGGTCTTGCTTTGCTAAGAGAATGAATACCAGATAGACAAAGGCACAGACGCCAACTACATGTGAAGACATAGGATCTCCACATGATTTTCACTCCAGACTCGAGTGTGCTGCAGGTGGACTGTGCTCACAATGCCTTGCTTTCACTCCCAACTTCAGGGTCAGGGTGCTGGGACTTGCATGCGTCTCTAGACGGTCTTGTCATTCTGGTGGTTCACAGTAACCAGCCATTGCGGTTTTGTTGTTTTCTTAACTGCGGTAGCTGGGAATTACTGGCCTGCATGTAGGCTGTGATTTAGAATCACCTCTAGCATCCTCTGTAATTCACTCATGGGCAAAATAGGAATCTGGTTATGTCCGTGGAAGACTATATTGTGAGTTCCTTGAAAAACATCTGATGGTTAGAAATGGTTGTCCTCCACTTTTGTAACAGATAGATGGCCATTCCATGTAGAGGGCTGCCCCAAGCAGTCCTTAGGGCGCTGGGTTCTTGACAAGTCCTAGCCACCTGCGCAGCAGACTTAAACGCAAGCTCAGATCTCAGGCTTGGAAGAAGGGTGGCCCGGGTTGGAATCTCAGCGCTGCTAAAGGTGTGTGGCTTCTGGCACATTGCTAACTATCTCTGAGGCTAATAACAGTGTCTCTCTCTAATATCTTTCAGGAGTAAATAACACCAGGAAGTCACTCACAGTGGGAAAATTCCAGAGAAGACACACATTCACACTGGTTCTTCTTCATTTTTTTCATTTTATTTATTTATTTATTTATTTATTTATTTATTTATTTATTTATTTATTTTTAAGTATTTGATTCTTCAAATGTTTCATCTGAAAAAAATCTTCATATATATATACACATATACATATATACATATTTGTTTGTATATGTGTATGTATGTGTGTATGTATATGTGTATATGTGTGTTTGTGGGTCTATCTATATGTATATGTGTGTGTATGTATGTGTATATATGTACATATGTGTATGTATATGTATATATGTGTGTAAAAATGCCATCATTACATTTATTACTAAACTATTTTAAGAAGCACTGATTTTGTTGACGTTATCTTTATGAACTGTGAGTGTGGTTCTGCTGCTGAGAGCTCATGACGTTAAGAGCACAGAATTTAATTCTTTTTTTTTTTTTTAATTTTTGACAGCTTTAGAGACAGTCCCTGTTCCAGTTGTTCGGGACCCGCATGAAGAACAAGCTGCACATCTGCTACACACGTGCAGGGAGGCCCAGCACATTTATGCTCTTTGGTTGGTAGTTCAGTTTTTGAGAGCTTTCAGGGTCATGGTTAACTGGCTCTGGGGGATGGAGCAGAGTCTGAGGGAATGGCCAACCAATAACCAGCTCAGCCCAAGGCCCATGGAATGGGCAAGCACCAATCCCTGACGTCAGCTTTTCAGCCTAGGGTGACTGAAGAACAGTGTGACTTTGAGGCAGGCTGGCAAGGTGGGCTTGTTAGAAGTGCAGACTGTGAGCTCCGGCTCCTGAACCAGGTGTCCTGAGCTTGAGGTTGAACAAGTGCTTTAGTGATGTGTTTGCATCTAAGGTGTCTGAATCCCTCTTAAAGCTATTTTCTTCTTAGCACTGGTTGAAAACACTTTGCAGGTAAGTTAACATGCTCTGAAAGGGGTGATCAGATCTATCTTGTATGCCTAGGGCCCAGAAAGTTCCAGATCAGTATAGAAATTTAACAGACGCTAGCTGAATATGATTTCGAAGGCTTTTCCAGATCTCCCAATTCAAATGTTTCTTTGCCTGCTGTCACAGGTTAGGCCCTGAAGAACCTAACTCCAGCAGAGATCTGCATCCTAGGGCAGATGCGAACATGCTTAGATACAGCACCCGGGGCAGGGGGAAGAATGAGAGAGAGAGAGACACACACACACACACACACACACACACACACACACACACACACACACAGATCTCAGTCATTCAGAAGGGACTCTGTAATTGAGGTGTTGCTCCAGAGGTGTCGCTCCAGAGGTGTCCTTAGCAGAAGCAAGTCTCTTGTCATCCTGCATCAGCCTCTCCACGGATGAGGCTGCCAGCAGGGTATGGCACAGCCTTTAGGAAGGCAGGTGACTTAGATGAAGGAAACAGGCATGAGCCAATGGTATCGATAGTCCCACAGCCTGCCAGGCTGGCATCAGCTTGTCTGCTCACTACACACCATGAGTAGCAGTTAGTGAAACCTGCTCATGTTTGTTAGTTTTCCTCATTTCTTTGACTACCTAGCAGAAACAATGTTGGGAGGAAGTATTTCTTTTGGCTTATTTCTTAGGGAGTTCATCCTGGTGGGGAAGACATGGCAGCAGTGTCACAGGATGGCACCTATTGACATCCCAGTGAGTCAGAGAGATCAGGCTGGAAGTGGGGGCATGTACACCCCTCAAAAGCACCTTCCCCTGTGGCCTATTAGTGCCAGCGATGCCTCTTGCCCCAAAGTACCACCATCTTGGAATCAAATGTTCAAACTCATGAACCTGGGGCATGGTAGGGTGGGGTGGTAATAATATTTAAAGCACAGTATGATCCAGGTGACTAATTGTGGATGTCCATCTTTCTCTCTCAGTTTGTCAGTCCCTGGAGGGAAGCAAAGAAGATTTTCCTATTCTTGTAACCCATGTGGTCCATACAAGATATGTTTGGTAAAGGACACTTGGGTTTAGCTTAGTAGGAAGAAACTGAAGCTCACAATGTCTTTTTGAGATTGGGGAAATTTTGGTATGGGGTCCACAAAAAGTGAGATTGGAAACACACTTGGGGTTAAAGGAGAAACCATAGCCAGCCTCTCAGAAATGTAGGCACAGACCCTGAACAATTCTCTACTTAATGAGTGAGCTTCAGGGATGCCTTGGCAGCTAGCCTGAAGTCCTCTGAAATGCAGAATGCATGAGAGCACAGAACATCACAGGTCTGCTCTGCCAGCACCTGGTCACTCCAGCATGACAGTGGCTTCCTTAAAATTTTATTAATTAAAATAATCAATTAAAAATTACATTTCCCAGTGCTGGCAATTGACTCAAAGTCTCACACATGCCAGCAATTACGCATGTAAAATTTCCAAAGCTATTATTTTATTTTCAAGTGCAATATTTATGGGGTGCACTGTAACATTCTGGGACACATATACAATGTATGATGCTCAGATCTGGGTCAACTGGCATATCTAACTCCTCAGACATCTATCATTTCTTTGTGTTTGTAATATTGAAAATCTTTTCTACCAGCTATTTTGAAATATATTCCCATTGATGTCTATAATAGTTAACCTACGGAGTCATAAAACACCCAAAGTTATTCCCCATGGTACACCCCTATGCCCATAAACCACTTCTTTCCTGTACCCTCTCCCTCTTTGCCTCTGTGGCCACTACTCTATATTGTTCTCAAGAGATCAGTTTCCTGACACGCCACTGAGAATGTGTGGCATTTGTCTCTCCTTGTCTCACTTACTTTACTTCTCCTAATTTTTTCATAAAATGGAAAAAAAAAGATTAGAAATCCATTGGGCTTCACTCTTTCCCCACCAGACAAAGTACCTAGAATACATAGGTTGGTGGAAGGAGCCAGAAGAGAGAGGAATAATTAAGAAAAATAATGGGCTTCAAACTAGAATCACAGCCCTATTTAGTAAAAAAAAAAAAAAAAAAAAAAAAATTGGATGTGTCTTTTTACCAGATGAATAATTAAACAGAGTGGATGGATGCCTAGCACAAGGCTCTTGACAAAGACGATCATTCAAGGCTGAATGGTTTCGGCCCCAGTCGTGGCTCTGTGCTTGCACACTGCACTCAGCTGGGATGGTTTAGGTCCATGCCTGCCTCCTGCAGCACAGCTGTTAGAGTTTTACCAGCTTTGTCCCAATTGGGGGAAGACAGTGAGAGACGCCAGGGCACTGGCAGCAGAGGTCCTCTCAATTTAGGATTTGGAAGAGCAGCTGCAATGGAGAGAAGATGATCTATTCAGGCTGTGACAAAATGCCGTGACTGTGCTGTTCGATCCCCAAGTCACACATGGGAAAGCCAGAGAGCAAAACGCTCTGAATCTTCATTAGTGTTGCAGTGCTCTGGATACCATGGGAACAAGAGTGTGGACACTGCTAGCAAAGCTGAAGGAGTGACATGCCTTTGGAAAAATAGCATGTTGTAAGTCCGGCCAATTCCTCCACTCTTCCCATCAGCCCAGTGACTGGCCATCTGTGGTAAGCGGCAGGGAGGTTTCCCACTCGTCAAAAGCAGCAGCTTGGGAGACTTGTACATGCATGGAGGCTTTGGATGGTTGCTTTGTATCTCCTACTTAGGAGATCCCAGTGGCTCTCTGCGTTCAGGATAGGCTGTACTTTTTACTAAGAGGTTCCAGGGCCTTTTCAGCATCTCTGACCCAACAGTCTCACAGGGCTGAGTGCTAGTGAACCAAACAATGACTCAAACTAGAATCCAACCAGAGTATGAGGATTGAAAACTGGGCTGATCAGCCAGGCGCTGTCCTGTGGCAGGACTGGCTAGGACAAGTCTCATGAAGCCTTGGGGTGCTGCATGTGGGTGGAGTCAAGTGTCAGTAGCCAGATCTGATGAGGCTAGATGGCAATTTGGAAATAGGTGGAGCTTAGCAAGGGGTTTCTGTGCTGGGTTCAGTTGTGATCTTCTTCGCAGAAAGAGATTTCAACATTGAAGTCTTGCCTTTCCCCCAAAATAGAATCTTTGGGGCCACCCAGTCTCTATTACAATGTTCAAACCCTACTGTTAAAGGACAAAGCCATGGGCAATGTATAAACAAATGGCCATGGGAGAGTGCCAGTGAATTTTTATTTTAATTTAAAACATTAAGATATTGTCCCCAGAAGACCTGCATTTCCTGTACTCTAATTTGGGCATTAGTAGTAAGCTATATTAAGTTTAAAAACATGATGTTTTCTTATTAAATTTCACCCAGTCAAGTCCTTGGTCCTAAGCTACAGTAGAGGTGATCAGACATCTCTTTATGTGGAGGGAAAGATGATCTGTGGTTCCGCAGGTAAGGGCTGAGCCACGGATGCGGAAGTGGTCCAAGAAGAATGCCCCTACTTGTTTTTTCATGGGTATGTTTTCCCAAACAGGATGGAGTCAAGCAGGAAGCTTAGAAAACTTTTGAATTTACACTGTAGTATCAGATCATGTCACCACTTAGCTCAGAAGTTTCCCATGGCTCTGCCTCATCCAGAGCAAAAATGGTGGCTTACAAAGCCCTGTGTAGTCTAGATCTGGGTACCACAGGCCACATCTCAGGTCCCATCCCCAGTTGTGGCCACCAACCATAGTGGCCCCTCTTACTGCTTCATAAACACATTGAGTACATTCTCACCTCAGAATCTGTGTACAGGTTGTTCCTCCTGCCTTGGATACTGTCTTCATCTGCACAGCTTGCTAGAACATCACCTTGGTCAGATCTTTTCCTAATGCCATCTTGTCCTTCTTCAACCATCTTGTCAACTTGAATTAAGAAATGTCCAGGATACTGGTAAAGCAATCCTCTGTGTGTGCCTGTGGTTGCACTTCCAGTGAGGATTAGAGCACAGGACTCTGGCCTGATGAATGGATTAACCATCCAATGAGTTAATAATATGATTGCCACCATTGGTAGGTGATGAAAGGCAAGATGTGGGGACTTTTTGGAGAAAGTTAGTCACTTGGGTGTGTATCTCTGAAGTCTGGAGCTTGTCCTTTGCCACCTGTTATTATGTGAATTGAAAGGTATCCCCACATCTCACGTTTTGAGGGTTACAACCAGAACATTCTGAAATTGTGAGGAAAAACAATTGGTCATATGACACGAGGCTCTGCTTCTTCCTTCCCATGAAGTGACGAGTCCTCCTTCACCATTCATTTTTGCTGCCATGGTGTCCTGCCCGTGTGCTGTGGCTGAGTGATGGAGCTTCATGGAGCTGTGAACTAAAACAGTTCCTCCCTGTAATTGGTTTCTGTCAAGCATTCGGTCACCGAGGTGTGGAAGTAACCTATTCACTGTCTCATTTGAAATTACAGCCTTCCTTTCTCCACCTCCTCAGACTCCTCAGATATCATTCTTGAGTATCATGGGTATTATTACCAGGCTACCCTTTGCATTTCAGTTATGCCCGTGCTTAACATCTATTGCCCTTTGTTCTAAAACAGGAGGGCCAGGGGCATATCTTTGCTCACTGCTACATCCCAGACACCCGGGCTAGAACATGGTAGAAAGTATGTATGTTTAGTATCGGGTGTATGTGCATGTTCCCATTTTCTGGTGAATGTAAATAATCAGAGAGCTTTTATGGATTCTATCACCTGGTCATGTCCTCGTTTATTTACCAGACTCTTGCGATGGATGACTTGGATGTTTTTATTGTCTTTTATTTTTTATTGTGCTGTAAATGTAGCCTGCAAAGAACTTCACAGGCAGATGACTTGGTTCCTTTAGCAAATAAATTGCATGCATGTACACGAAGAAGAGAGAGAGGGGGAGAGAGAAAGAGACAGAGAGAGAGAGAGAGAGAGAGAGAGAGAGAGAGAGACAGACAGACAGACAGACAGACAGACAGACAGACAGACATCAGGTCAGATAGCAGACTGAGAACCTTCAGTGACACCTACAATTCAAATAAGTGGACTCATGGTTTGACATTTGTGATAGAATTGGAAGTTTGAACACTTGGCTACATTGAAGGAGTCATGTCCACTCTTTGAGGCACATGACTATTTCAAATCATCTGATGTCTGAGGTATACTTGCAAATGATACATGGATGGGGAATGAGAGGATGCAGATGAAAGAGCCTGTTAACAATTGCTAGATTGTGTTAACAATTGCTAGAACTGTGTTAACAATTGCTAGAACTGGGAAGGAGCGTGTGTGTGTGTGTGGGGGGGGATAACGCTACTGTTTTGTGTGTGTGCATGTGTGCATGCACATGTGTCTCTCTCTCTCTCTGTGTGTGTGTGTGTGTGTGAGAGAGAGAGAGAATGTGTGTATGTTTTCACAATGAAAAGTAATTTTAAAACAGTGAATGATAATGTATGTGGGGTGGAGCTAACTGGGAGAGAGCTATGTAAAATAAAATTCTATTGTTCAGGCTGTGTGCTGGGCACATGGGGGCTTTTGACAACATCTTGACTACATATGCCTGACATTTTCTAGAGTGAAAAGTGAATCTGTTTTATGCAACTGGTATCTGAAGATAAAGGCCTGTGAAGTCTGCATTGCTCAGTTCCTTCATACCTGATTGATTGGTCTGACGCCTCTCTAAGTGATGCCTGACCAAACACTGTTTCTACATTCACAAATTAGGACTGTTCTCCAAATACTCATTGTCATTGACTGCAACTTACAAATCATATATTCAGTTCACTGGCTTTTAGTAACTTTGCAGACTTGAGAAGCCATTACTATACTATAGTTTTAGGATGCTCCAGTCACCCACTATGGTCCCCCGTGCCCACTTTCACCGAGTTTCTGTTTTATTCCCAGCCCTAAGCAGGCTCTAATCTATTTTTTCCCTAGACATTTATGTTAATATCCAGGTCCTTATTATGAATTCTAAAAAATCTTTCCTTTCCTTCTCTATGTCATGGTATTTTTTTTTTTTTACACACATGGGATTTTTCTTCTGTTATCCCTGATCCAGTTTTTGAGACAATTCAGGTCTCTATAGTTGGGCAATTCATATGTTACAGTGATATCTGTGACCCCTGGAATAACACTGAAATTAATGATATGCTAATAAGACAATAATGATCAAGGTTCAGAAAATGCCCCAAAGGTTAATGAATGGCTTAGACAGTAGATAGTCCAGTCAAGTCTAGAGGTTACCAACCCATTAGACTGTTAGTGTTCCTCCGGGACCATGGCTGTTCTAAGGTCTGACAGCTCTCTGATGTTTCCTGCATCCTCAGGGCTCAATTTTGCATTATTTCAATGGCACAGATCTTTGGCCTCAGACTTACAGGGGCACCGTGATGTTGTTGCTGAGGCTGGACCTCAACCTTATAGTCTGTCTTATCCTCCCAGTTCCTTAATGAGTCCAGATGGGGGCTCTTATATATTGTCAGAAAGAATTCTCCCCATGAGATGGCTGCTTCTAGTTGTTGACTTGATACAATCTAGAGTCCTCTGGGCAGGGAGTTCCCCCAAGGGATTGTCTAGATTAGGCTGGTCGTGGGGAATTGTCTGGATTTCATTAATTGATGTGGAAAGACCCAACCTAGAAGTGGGTGGCACCCTTCCCTTGATTTGGGTCCTAGACTATATAGAAGGGAGTGAGCTGAGCCCAGGCAGCCGTCTTAAATCAGTGCTGTCTGCTCTTGACCGTGGATATGACTGAAGGTTATGTGCTTCTGGTTCCAGCCTTGACTTCCTGGCAGTGATGGACCATGACGAGCAACTGTGAGTGGAACAAACCCTTCCTCTCCTATGTTGCTTTTGTCAGGTTTTGTTTTTTTTTTATCCTTTTAAAATCACAGCAGTAGGAAATGAGAGTAAGGCATTTGGAATCAGATACAGGGCTGGAACCTAGGTACGAGATACTCTATAGAATCTACAGTCACAGGGCAAGTCAGCCATTTATCCATTTGCTCCATGGAGACAAAATACATATGTAGTTGTAAAAAGATTATATTTCTTATTTTCTACTTTGGCCCCCTTTTTTGGGTCTCTGTTCCATTTTAGTTTTTTTTTTTTCTTTAAAAAGTGTCTATCATTTGGGGACCTGTGTGCCATTTCCCCACTATGGACGTGGTCATTGTCTGTGTACCTGTGACATCTGTAAAGTTGCAGACCTTGGTCTTTTTGACTTTCAAGCATCCATCAGCCTGCTGCAGCCCTACTTCCCACACCCCGCTCTTTTCTCAGCCTGTACATCTCACTGTGGCCTCTCAGAGACCCGAGACTTGTGTGCTAGCCTACTACCCAACCTATTTTCTATGTTTTGTATGAGGAGTTTTTTTCCCAGGATATTTAATTGGGAAGATTATCAAAACTGCAAGTTCCATGTTGTTTTATTTCATTTTCCTTAATAATATAATGAATACATTTTGTGCCAATAAATATTCATTTAAAATGTAATTTTTATGAATGAGTATATTTACCTATTTGCATATTGTTTTGTACATTTCTGTAAGAGATTTTTTATTCCATTAAATTTCTTACCCAGATAAATGTAAACATATGGGTTGGTGTTTTCCATTTTGCAAGTGAGCATTCTGTTCCGTTATGACAAACAAGTAATTACATCTTTTCTGTTGTTGCCTCTTAATGATAAGTTAAGATACTCCCTTGAACTTTTGTCCTAGTTGTAAGATTTTTTTAAAAATTATTTTTGCACAGACTTCTCCACTCCTTGGCTAACTCTCTCAGACATCATTATCACTGTAAATGCTTGCCAATGCTATTTATAAAAGCAGAAGGAATATATTGAGCATGTGTGCATAATATAGCACGCACGCGCGCGCGTGTGCACACACACACACACACACACACAGAAAGAGAAAGACAGAGACAGAGAGAGAGACAGAGAGAGACACAGAGAGAGGCAGAGAGAGACAGAGAGAGACAGAGAACCCAGACTGAGGACCTCATCAGCATCTGTGACTATGAGATACAGACATCTTAGGGATGCAGTACCTACCCCCATTGAACTCCCAAACCCCGTGGTGTAAACGGGGGAGGGGGGGGAAGCAGATACGATTGTTCTTCTATTTCTTGGGCCTGGTCTGGGATGTCTATTGATTTTAGGGTTGCTAATGACTGTGGATTGGAAGAAGCTTTTGTGGCCAGACTGATCCAGACTCAGAATTGCATACACTCCAGAAACAGCTTCTGCTGAGGTGGTCAAAGTGGATCTTCTTTTCATTTTTCTCTTCCTTTCCTTTCCTTTCCTTTTTCTTTTCTTTTCTTTTTTCTTTTTCTTTTTTCTTTCTGTCCTTTCTTTCTTTCTGTCCCTTCCTTCCTTCCTTCCTTCCTTCCTTCCTTCCTTCCTTCCTTCCTTCTCTCTCTCTCTCTCTCTCTCTCTCTCTCTCTCTCTCTCTCTCTTTCTTTCTTAAATAAACCATCTGTCTCCCTGCAGCTAGAGGTGAAGTATAGCCAAGAGGACAGACTGGTCAGGTCTGGTGTCCTCTGAGTGTCAAATGCTTAGCAGTGAAAAGGTTTCATAATGGAGCAGTAGAAGGGAGGGGTGTCATTCGTTAAGTTCTTGGCTACATACAGTACCCACATGAACTTTCTTTAATATCAGCCAGAAATAGGGATACCTCCTTGGGTGGCATCTGGGAATATGTACTATATGGGACAGGCATAGTCTCAAAAGTCCCCATTTCTGTGCAATCATTTAGACCAGTGGGAGTTGTTGATCCCCCTACGACTCGGACAGTCATGCTCTGATTCCCATCCCTTCTGAGTTTCACGTTCATCCCCTTGGCCCCAGTAGCCAACATCCGTTGCTTCCTGTCTCTCCTCATTTTTTATCCTTTCAGTCTGTTCTCCACACAGCAGCCAGAATGACCCTGTTAGGTGTAGTTTGTACAGTTCCCTGTATCTTCCCTAAGGAGAAGAGTCCCAGAGTAGCCATCCTTACAGGTCGCTCTTCCTAATTTCTTCTTCCTCACTGGTACTTGGCTGGTTCCACATCTTAAAGAGGCCCTCAGAGTGGGATGGAACCACAGGCATCTCCAAAGGCGTTAAACAGCTTACACAGTGACCGTGGGCACGGCCATTCCTTGTCCATTCTGCTGTGACTGTCCATTCCCCATGACAATTTCGTCTTGTTCCAGAATTCTCCACTTGACACTGACCAGCTGGCTTCCCAGTGACCCCACTTTTTAGCCATCTCGTATCTCCTGCCATGTCCACTGACTTGCCCACCACAGCGACACTGGCCTCTTCGTTGCACTCTCGTAGCATGCTGTGGTTCCACCTCTGGGCTTTACGTGCTCTTTCTCCACTTGAAACCTCCCTCAAAACATCTGTGCAGTTGAATTCGGTGGTCTGAATTCAAATGTCATCTCATTCTCTTGAACAGTTTTTCCTGTTGCTGATGTGCTCTGTGTTGTAATTATTCGTGTTAATTGTTCATCTTTCTGCATTGGGGTTAAAGTCCAGAGTGATGGTTAGGTGCCTGTTTTGTGGTTCTCTTGCCCTAGAACAGTACCTGGTAGGCTCTGTCTCTGTTTCTCTCCCACTGTTTGTCTTTCTCTGTCTGTCTATCTGTCTGTCTATCTGTCTGTCTCTCTCTGTCTGTCTCTCTCTGTCTTGGTCTCTCTCCCTCTGTCTATCTGTCTGTCTTGGTCTCTCTCCCTCTTTTTCTCTCTGTCTCTTCCTCTATTTGTCTCTGTCTCTGGTTCTCTCTCTCTCTCTCCTTTCTGTCTCTCTCCCCTTCACCCACAGAAATCTTGCAATGACATAAGAAAAGAATTAAGAATGCTGGCACCTGATCTTGGATTTCCATAACTGTGACAAATGCATGTTTGCTGTTCAAGCCACCTGCTCAGTGCTGTTCTGTTAACGTACCCTGAGCTGATGGAGACAGTTATCATCCAAACTCAGGAGCCAAACAGTTCGGAGGCCAGCTGGCCAGTATAAAGTGGAGAATTCTGAAATTATGAAAAGCCAGAATTGTCATAAGGAATGGAAAGTAACGGCAGAATGGGCGAGGAATGGCAGTGCCCACGGTCACACTGTGTAAGCTGTTTAATGTCTTTGGAGATGCCTGTGGTTCTATCCCACTCTGGGATAGTACCGTCCAAGAAGCAGTGAGGAAGAGGAAATTAGGAAGAGAGGCCTGCAAGAAAAGCTATCCTGGGACTCTTCTCCTTAGGGCACTTCTCCTCTGCTGCTTTCTGAATTGGTTTTCCCCTGCCAAATCAGACCTTTCCGTCCAGCACCCTCTGGCTACCCTTTGCCTTCCCTTCTCTCTTTCTCATGCCCTGTAGAACCTGGAGTTACTCTCTTACACCACCAGGTGGCAACAATGCTTCGGGGAGTCAAAACCTAGAGGTAATTAATCATCAGTGGAGCACAACTCTGGGTAGGTAAGCTGTTTGTACTTACATTATCTCATTTAAACTTCTTGACACTCAAAGGAGTAAATGCTGCTGTTATCTGTGATTTACAGAGCAGATCTCTTAGGCTCCACAACCTTTTATCTAATGCCACTCATCCAATAGGTGGCTCTCTGAATACACTTTCTTGCGAATCCTTCTAGGAGCTGAATAATGACTCTTGAAGTTGGACAGAGGCAATGCTCTCAGGCAAGTGCTTTACCAAGAGAGCTCTTCTTCTTCCTTGTCTGTCAAAATGTTTTACAGACAGTCGGATTGACCTCTCAGAGCAGCCTTATAGATCATGCACTGTTAGCATCCCCATGCCATGGGCAAGCTTGCTGAGGTACGGAGCTGCTGTTTATATATGTCTGGCTGGGTGACGGCCCTAAGGCCAAGAACAGCAATGGTCTGAGCTTCCTAGGTGCTTTGCCCAGGATTCAAAGTGGCGATGAGGAAGATCTATATCCTTGGCATCTTGTGAAGATGGAAGGATATCCCAGGAAGAGTGAGATGAACCCAAGAGACTCCCCAACTTCTTTCAAGCAGGAAGAACTCAAAATTTTGACCCCAAATCCTAGATTTGGTCCAATTTCAGGGACCAAACTGACAATTGCCCAGGATGTCTGGGGTTGCTTCTTTTATTCCCAAAACGATCAGCCCCGCCTGGAGCCTGTAGACTCCTAATGCTCATGGAGCAGCACAGCAATGAGCAGTGAGGGTCAGGCAGGGATGGTGGCAAACTGTTGAGCTAATGCCCATAGTAAGAGGCAGTTCTATTCTGTGACTGCCATACAGGGTATTGTTGCTAATCCCCGGATCCGCCACAAGATATAGAAATCCAAAGTTTTGTGCAACATCTATTTTGAGAGATGTTAGCAATGATTTAAATTTTAACAATAATCCAGAAACTGATTAAACATACATGTATGGATAGAGAGGGAGGGTGGGAGAGAGGGGCAGGGGATTTGATGTGCAAGCTCCTGTTGACTGTATTTCGGGATATCTTTGGTTCCATCTATTTCTGAGGCCTTCTTGCTCTTTGAGCATTAAGAGGCATGGCGCCAGATAAGTAGCCCTGAGGAAGGAAAAAAAATTAAGAAGAAGAGAGACCCATAGGGAAGGCATCTCTGGAACTCTTCACAGGGCAGTAAACCTCCCTAAGCAGCTCTTAGGTTTGCTCACTCCCAGAGCCTCCTGGGAACTTTGTGAGATGGTCAGACTCATCTGAACCTTGGTATCTCTGGTACTTTCACAGTCTATATATACACCAAATTTTGAGAACTGTTGTCCTAAGTCCATGGTTTTTAGTCCTAGCTGTATGAGAGAATTCCCCTGAGAGCCATGACAGCCACCGATACACAAGCCCTTCCCAAGAGCCACACAAGATCCACCATGTACCCAGGGAGGATATAGAGACTCAGCATTCAGCATTTGGGCCTAGACCCAAAGGCACTCAGAATGGAGACCAGTCATGTACCCAGATTATATACTCGTAGTGCTCCACAATGGAGATCCACTGTGCACCCAAAATGCAGGCCCACATATACTTAGGGTAAAGACTCCCCATATACCCATCGTACAGACCCACAGCACACCAAGGTATAGAACCATGTACACCTAGGGTGGAGATGCACCTAGAGTAGAAACCTATAATACACCCAGGTAGTGTGGTGCTTTAAACAGGTTTGACCCCATAGATTCATGTGTTTGAAGCTTGTCCATAGGGAGTGGCACTATGAAGCGGGTGACTTTATTGGAGGAGGTGTGGCTTTGTTGGAAGAAGTGTGTCACTGTGTATGTGGCTCCTATGCTCAGACTCTGCCCAATGTGGCATCAGAGCCTACTGCTGTCTGCCCGTAGAAGGCAGTCCCCCTTCTACTGCCTTTTGGATCAAGATGTAGAACTCTCGGCTCCTCTAGCACCATGTCTGCCTGCATGCTGTCATGCATCCCACTATGATGATAATGGGCGGAGTCTCTGAAATTGTAAGCCAGCCCCAGTTTTTTTTCCTTTATAAGAGCTGCCTAGGTCATGGTGTCTCTTGATAGCAATAAAACCCAAACTAAGACAGTTATGGAGCTATAGAGTTGGACCAATGTTCCTGCCAACTGGCTGGACTGAGTTATACATCAGCATTTCTGGGGTGGAGCTGATGCTGCCTACTTCAAACAGCCTCTCCCGTGATGCTCCTGTTGCTGGCTTGGGAACCGCACTTAGAAGAGAGTCTGGGATGGCATTTTCCACTCTCTCAATGACCAGGATCGTCTTCTCTTGTCAAATATGTCATCAACAAATTGCACTGAGAGCGATGGTATCTTGGCAGATTTTGTAATGATTCTTGCAGATTTTAAGAAGGAGTGTCTTTGAACAAGGTGCAGCAGCTGCAGATGTCCAATTTGCTGCCCGATCTCAGCTCCATGGTAATGTCCTACTTGAAAGTTTTGAATGACAGAGCTTGTGAGGAGCACATTTCAAACACATATAAAAACATTGATTGAGTACAATGTGTCAGGCTGCTCTGAACACTCATTTCAACTCATTCTTTTTTTTTTTTTTAATTTGATTGTTATTTGGGAGACAGAATCTCCCTATGTAGCTCAGACAGGCTTTTAAAAAATATTATTTATTTAATGTATATAAGTACGCTGTAGGTGTCTTCAGACACACCAGAAGAGGGCATCAGATCCCATTACAGATAGTTGTGAGTCATCATGTGGTTGTTGGGAATTGAACTCAGAACCTTTGGAAGAGCAGTCAGTGCTCTTAACCACTGAGCCATCTCTCCAGCCCCAGACTGGTTTTTAACTCATATAATCCAGGCTGGCCTTGAATTCAAGGTTCCCCTGCTTTCAGACTACATGGGACTCTAAGTGTGCACAACCATGCCTAGCTGAACAATTTATCTATGCTGCATCTAATCCTCATGACAACCTTATGGAACAGTTTCTGGTTTTCTAGTAGGGAAGCTGAGGTATAAGGTGAGTCTTTGGCTTGTTTGTGGTCATAAAGCTAGTCAGCAGAAGCAGGGTATGAACCCAGGCATTCTGATTTTGTGCTGCGTATACTCATGTGCAGTGCATGTCATATACATTGGGTAACAGCCACATCTGTGAGCTCTCTTGTGGCATAGTTCATGAAGGAAAGAAAAGTGGTTTTGCCAGTGATTACTTGTTATGCCAGAATGAACTGTTTGAGGGCCTAAGTCTTCCTCAATAAATTGAATTTTGTTTCTGTCTGCTCCTCAGCCAGCTGGAAGTCGGTCCTATAAGCCACTTCCCTAGATTCAGGACCCTGTGATTATCCAAATGCTTAGGACAAGCTTAGCAGTCTCAAGATGGTAAGAATAAGTGTCATGAAAAAAAGGCTAGATTATCAGTTGCTATGCCAACCTGGGTTGCAACCTGTTATATAGGGGTTGTCAAGGCAAAGAATACTCTGGAAGATAAATGTTGGGGGGGGCACTCAGTTTTTTCTATGGATTTCAAGCCTACTGTACCCTAAATTTCCTTTCATGGCTCACACCAGCCTTCAGGATGGAGTCTCCCTGCTTCATATGGTTGACTAGCAAATTAACAACCTCAGCTGATCCTTCTGTTTGTAAACCACCTTTTGGTGGGGGATAGGGGGTAGGACATTATTTAGAACTACAAAAGATGCCCATTTTTATCTTCCCTGAAAGCTAACTTGTTAGCTCCTGCAGCTTTGTGGAGGCCGCAGAAGATATAAGAATCTTTCTCAGAGAGAAAAGATGGTTAACCATTCATAGAAAGGCATCCATAACTATCATCTTAGCTTGGGAGGTGGAGACTCGGAGATCCTTGGTGCTTACCGGCCTGTTAGTCTAGCTGATTGGTGAACTGCAGTTCAAAGAATAAGGAGGAAGAGTGATTGTGGAGTATCCCTGACACCAACCTATACATACACCTGTACATACACGTGAGCACATACACTTGTACATACACACACACATACACACACACACACACACATGTACATATACACAGCACCAGAGAAATATAGGTCTAGAGATGTAGGTCAGTGGTGGAGCACGTGTCAAGTGTGCATAAACTCTGAATTCAACCCCCAGCACTACACAGGGAGAAAAAGTTGGGGGTGATAACTTTCACCATCACTTGTAGATTCGTTTTCCAAACTCTAGATCTCAGGACAGGGTGCACTCCAAGCTCAAGTCGAGGGGAGCTGACAGTTCCGTGTTTGGCAATGAGCTTGCCTTTCCATTGTGCCTGAGAGGGGCTTCACCGGCACCGTCTGAGACTGTTTGCTATACACATATCTCCGAGCAGGTAGCCTAGGAAGAAGACAGGCAGAGCCTCTGTTTCCAGGCATGCAAAATGTACACTATTTGCTATATGTCTACTGACTGGGCTCAATGTCCATTCCCGAAGTGGAATCTTATGGTTTCTTTGGAACATCAGTTGTGTCAGATGGTGTTTTGCTGGGCCAAACATGTGAAGGAGTGGTTTGCTGAAGCAGACACAGGTGAGAGGATGTTTCACTAAAGTAGACACATGCAAGGACGTGTGATGAAGGATTCTTCACTAACCACACACATGTATTGGTATGCCTTAGCTTGTGTAGCTGAGCTCTGTTTGTCATGACTTCATAAAGAGAAATGCACCAAAAAACTTCTTGTGGTGTCCTGGCAGTTTCTTACCACTTGTGTAGACTCAGGCTGATCGGCAGAGTGATGCCAGTTGAGACAGACTCACGTGGAGTTTTGCTAAGACAGATTCACATCCTGCATCAAATCATGTGGTGAGGCAAGACCCGGGGAGGACATGTGATGTTTGGAGGAGTGTAAGTAGGACTCATGGACAGTGACTGAAGGCGTGTGCATCTACCTTTGCAATGCTTCTTGGTCTCCAGTCTTTGCTGATTTTCACTGAGAGGCTCGGCTGGTATCCCCGCTGGTCTTGGTCGCTCTGCTGACTCCTGCCTGTCTCTGCTCGGCCATGCTGCTGCTGCCGATTCATGTTTGCTATCCCAACACTACTCAACTGGACTGCTGGTATATTCGTGAAGTGTTTGCCAGTGGATCGAGCTGCCACTGCTGACTTCTGTGAACTAAACTGGACTTCTGCTGTTCTGACAATTGGAGATTGAAACTGCTCCAAAGAGCATTTTCTAAACAGGCCCCATTCTACCGTATTCTAATAACCTTTCTTTTCTACTACCTCAGGTGGGTAGTGGGCTAGAGGGGAGGTTAAAGCATTTAAGAACCCCTATTAAAAGTAGGGCTTGAAAAATCGAAGCCAACACATTCCCTTGTTTCTCTCACGTTCTCTCAACTGTCCCCCAGCCGAGGGAGACCTTCCTCTTCTCTTCTTGTCATCACCATCAGCAGAGTAGAGGACTCTTAGAGAACTGGGTCCTTGTCCTCCAAGGCATTTATGTCAGTCTGTAATGACACACTCTCTACACAGACTATTTGGTTAACATCTGCTCATACCATTATGCTATACTCGGTGCTTTGGGGGGGGCAGGTACAAAGACTGCTGATTTTACAGTTCTGTCTGGTTATCCAGGACATTGCCTGGTAGACACGGAATAAATGTCTATTGAATGAATGATCTATCAAACTGAATAAAAATCACCAAGGGCCAGATAAATTAGACATTCTGTCACAAATCCCATGATGCATCTTTGTTTTCATCCATGGATGCTCAATCAGATCTTGGCACAATGATGGTGCTGAGGCCGCTGACTGGATACAGGCTGGGAAGAAGGACAGGAAGGAGCTGGGCTTGGGTAAGGAGTATTTAGTCACTCTTGGCTGAAAGAGTTTCCTCTACATTATTCATGCCCTGGGATCCATTGAGAACCCAAACTGGGTTAAAACTCTTAGAAGCTCATGAGCTGAGAAAACTGGATATTGGGAAAATAGCTCCTAATTATCTCTTGGGTAGTCTGTCTCCTTACTGGCTCTGGGATGGCCTCATGACTTGCTTTGGATTGTGGGAAAATAGGACTGTGTTAGTAAATTGAAATAATTGCCTGGGTAATTTTATAAAGAAAAGGCATTATTATTTTGACCATTTAGATGTTAGAGTCCAAAAATGGACCAGAGAATCATACGGCAGGTGACAGTGACTCTCCTGGCTTCTCTCTCTTCTGAAAATATCAGTATTTGTGGTGGTTTGAATATGCCTAGGGAGTGGCACTATTAGGAGGTATGGCCTTGTTGGAGTAGGTGTGGCCTTGTTGGAAGAAGTGTGTCACTGTGGGGATGGGCTTGGAGACCCTCCTTCTAGCTTCCTGGAGGCAGTCTTCTGTTTGCCTTTGGAATGAGATGTAGAACTCTCAGCTCCTCCAGCAATATGCCTGCCTAGACCTTGCCATCATTCATAATGGACTGAATCTCAGAACCTGTAAGCCATCCCCAATTAAATGTTGGTCATAGTGTTTCTTTACAGTAATAGAAACCCCAAGATAGCATTTAATAATGAGTGTAATGACTAATCTTGGTTGTCAACTTGACTATACCTGGAATCAACTAAAACTCAAGGGATTTTCTTGGTTGGACTATTTGAAGTCAGAAGATCCACTCTATATCTGGACCACACATTCTGGTAGCAGCCCACAGAAAAGCTCATAGGAGAAGGAAGCTTTTGCTTTTTTGCCTGCTTCCCTCGTTCTCCTTGGCACATTCATCTATTCTTCTCCTAAGAAGTTCTTTCACTGGTATGAAAACCTACTTCTTCAGGATCTCACTGTAGACTGAAGACCAACAGCTCTCTAGGAATCCTCCAGGACTCCAGCACAGGCATCCAGCCTCATGACTCAATAACTATGGAATTCTTGGCCTTTCCATTGTAAAACATTCATTGTTGAACTACCTGGACCACAGCTAGTAAGCCACTCTGATAAAGCCCCTTTTCACACACACACACACACACACACACACACACACACACACATACACGCACGCACACGCACACACACGTGTGTGTGCACGTGTATAAATCTTGTCCATTCTGTTCTTTTAGAGCAGCTGTTTTCAACCTGTGTCACGACCCCTTTGGAGAGGTGGGTCAAAAGACCTTTTCACAGGGGTTGCACATCAGATATCTTGCACATCAGATATTTGCATTATGAGTCACAACAATAGCAAAATTACAGCTACAAAGTAGCAACGAAATTATTCTATGGTTGGAGGTCCCCAACCACATGAGGCCACGGCATTAGGAAGGGCGAGGACAGAGATGAGAACTGCCAGGCGTACTACAGTAGTCAGGGTTCTCTCAAGCACTGGGGAAACACCGAAGAAGCTGGTTACATTGGCAGCCTCCTGACCCTTTACGGTGGGGGTTAAACGCCAACACACGGACCCCAGGAGGACATGCTGCTCCACATTCGGACCAAGGCATGACCCTGGCAGAAGCTTGAAGGGTACATGCTCACTGGCTTTGTCCCCTCTTGTTCATCTGAGGCCCCAGTGACTACCTGTGTGCAAATGGATTCAAGGAAGCCTAACAGATGACGAAGAACAGACAGGTAGAGGTTGTTTGTAACTCCCTGCTGCCCTGCTGACCCAGAACCTCTGCTTGACATGCAGGAGAGGCCATTCTGGACTGGCTGCTTGTAGCATAGCTACCAGATGGATCATAAAGAACAGTTGAGCTGACCCAGCCCCAAGGAAAACACTTGTTAACTTATTACTATGAGAAATCGAACAAAATTGTTTTGATTGATCACGCTTCCCAATTGCTTGTTACAAAGCAAAAGCTGATCAATATAAATATGGTGTATTTGTATTTAAACCCCATCGTTTAATGGTTTTACCTGAGCAATGTTTTTTTTTTTCCATTTTCTGATCTTCTCATGTCTTTTCCATATACAAAAGAATGATAAGAAGGAGAGATCATATATGGGAAAGAATCCATGTATTTGTTCAGTGAGTTCTCAGTTAACATTCTCAGAAGAGGAATATACTGTATACCGTATGGCCCTATTGATGATGTCATATGTGTGTTTTAGTTTGGGGGAACTCCAGCTAAGCACTCCAAGGTGGAGGGATTTTCTCCCTCCTTCTCCCGGCAGACAGCAGGCTGCAGCTAGCTCTCCCCCTGCAACAGCTGCTGTGTCCGCTGAGCTCATCTGTATTCAAGGCAGGGAGTGATGGACAGCTCAGAGCGAGAGACTCAAACGCACATCTGAGACCCTGTGAGGTCTGTCCTCTGGCCTGTGATCCCTCTCTGTGCTGACCTGGGCCTCTGCCCTCCATCCTTAAGGGCTGGTGCTAATGAGAGGGAGAGTGCTCCCGAGGGAGTGCCGCATGGTCCACTGGCCCGGGCCCTGCACTGCTGTGCATGCCCAGCCTCACGGGGCTCTAGGGGTTACAGAGACAGTGGCCTGTGACGGCTCTGCCAGCCACAGAAGCTGGGGAAGTTCTGTGTCCTTAAAAGTCCACTGAATGGCATTAATGGGAAGGAACGGGGTGCCTCCCTACCGTTGGTTTGTGTGGTATCGAGGCATTAGCCCTTGAAGGGAGATGTTGCTGTAAGCTGTCATCTGATTTGAAGTCTTTTGTTTACACGCGGCTCATTTTGAATTACCTGGGCCCTAGTGCCTCAAAACATTTAATAGAACAAGATGTGAGCACAGGAGAAGGCAACGGAGCAGTGACAGGAGTCTCACTGGCTCTCCCGGAACTTCTCAGCTCCTTTCATTTGGTGTTCCTTTTCCTCCTCGCATACTTCGGTGTAGAAAAGGGGCAGCCAGAGTGACTCAGAGCAGACTTAGCTAGGAAAGGGCTCGTGCCTGGGTCTCCGCTGAGTGACCGACTGTGAGCTCCAGGAAGCTGCTTGATTCTGCCGTGGCTCAGTTTCCCCAGCTGTATAAGGATGATGTAGATTCCTCAGTGTGTCTCCTCCCTTAGTTCCTGGAACTAGGTGCACTGGCTCTCTCTATTCAAGACTATTCTACATGAGAGGACTCAAAACCCAGACAGGGAGTGAGTGACCCTGAAACTCACAGCAGTGAGTGACAGCACCATTCTTCAGGTTCAGGCTGTTCAGCCTGTGAGGTATTGGTTTGTTCCCTGATCTCCTGTTAGAAACCTCTCCCCATTGAGAAGCCAACCTTGTGGTTGCCCAACAAGGCACAAACACCTGGACCAGGTACTTTACCAGCTCATTCCTCCAGGAGTATGGTCTGGTGGTAAATTCTATTGAGAATGAAGTCATTTTATTAGGCCAGGAGCATGGGAAATGGATAGGTGGGAGGTCAGGCCCCAGGAGGAAGCTGTGAAGTATAGGATTTATAGTAAGATAAAGCACAGAGGCTGTGGTTACCTGTGCGAAGCACGGGGTGTGTGTGTGTGTGTATGTGTGTGTGTGTGTGTGTGTGTGTGTGTGTGGACAGCCCAGAGTACACTGTAGGGAAGACTGGGTGAAGAGCGCGGGCTGTGACGGTGTCTATGGCAGATGCTGGATGTGAGAGGAAACACTTGGGGCTCCCACAGACCATCATGTGTTCCTGTGCTGCAGCGACCACAGTCCTGACAGAAATGACTGCAGGGAGGAGAGATTTCTTTTGACTCGCAATTTCCACTGTGACTGGAAAGGCACACGACTGACCGTAGCTATGCGGCAGAGGCAGCTTGTGGACAGGGTGGTTGACAGCGTGGTGGACCGGACCCTGAGAGAGTAAGACAGGAATCAGAAGAGGGTGTAATCTTCAGAGTGCTCAACTTCCATCAGCTAGCCCCCTCTTCCTAAAACCTGTACCAGCTGAGGAACAGTTTCCAAAACACGAACCTGGGGGTGTTCAAATCACAACACTCATCTCCTAACCCCATCCTGCTTCCCGGCCTTCTCACCTGGCCTGTTTCCAGGTTTCTGGGAGATTTACCATTCTTCGTGCCCATCCATGTGCTAAGCAAACCTCCTCCCCAGCTCCCTCTTCTGTAAGATAACTCTACCATCAAAGAGAAGGGCCATTGGTGACAATGGACAGGTGGGAAATAACTAGGAGAGCTGACAGCCCCTTGCAGGTTGAACATTTTCCTGTCCATTTCCACCATGACTTACCACCCCAGTGCTCAGTGACTGAAACACCCTCACAGTCTTATTTCTCACGGGTGTTGTGGGGGATGCAGACTGTGCCACCAGAGGAAATGGCATGGATCTGGTGAGGCGGAGCATGCGCAGACCGCAGAAATCCCAAAAATAGAGATTAGAGTCTTGTTGTGAGACCACAGCAGGAGTAGGGCTAACTCCCTTCTTGCTTTCCATGCCTGCCATTGGCAAGTAGCAGGTGACCCCGCCCCCAGCAGGCAGGCAGTCATGTACCCAGCATCTGGAATGCCTGTCCGTGCTAACAAGGCCTCTCAGTAGCCTTGGCCTTTAGCCAATGACCTTCCTTCCCTGCGTAGTCTCACATCCTCCACCCAAAAACTATATAACCCTTGGTTCACCCCTAATAAAGTGTATGGATTCAAACCCACCCTCCAATAAAGAAATATGAACAAGCTAAGATTGTCTCAGAGCACTGCTTCATTAAGGATCATTGGGGAAGGCCTTTACTTGAAAGATCCATAACTAACATTCTTGGAGAAGGCCTTCTCTCTCCCTGTGCCCCAGGAACTCGATTCTTACCAGATTGGAACCCTGTTATCCTGGACTAAGCTTTACCCTCTCCTGGCCTGGCAGGCAGCATAGTCTGATGAGGTGGATATCGGACCCCACCCTTTCCAGAGCCATTCTGCCCCACCCTCTCTGAGCCAGTGTACCAGTGGCAACCAGGCATCCTGAGAAGAGAGGTAGAACTCAGTACCACAGGATCTGGCAATTGGTGGGGTTCAGGCAAGAGGCCTTTCCAGGAAGTCTCTACTGCTTCTGTAGCAGCTGACCAGTCACCTGGAGCTTGCCCGAGCTAGACAATCCGCAGTGGTCCTCTGATATGGCTGGCAGCCAATTTACCAACAAGAAGAGGGGCAAGTGCTGATAGTATGTGTTCTAACTGCCCACAAGACAGTGAGACCCATTCCTCAGGCAACACAAGCCATTGAAGGAAGGTCACTGCATAGGGTGTTTCAAGATAGCCATGTGAGTCAAATACTAGCACGTTCTGCGGCCATACAGCTAGAGTTAAATTAGATCTCAATAAGCATAGTTGTGACATTTAGCACAAAGATGTAAGGAAGTGTGTGTGCTAACCAATGAAGGCTCTGTGCATACTCTGATGGGTATACTCTTAGGCACTTCTATGGACTGGGTAAGCTTCACTTTTTCACAAGCTCCCAGTTTTCTCTGAGTTCCCAAAGGTGGGGGGGGTTATATTGTTAGACAGGGTAGCCCCATCCTCACTCTAGAGAAGAGAATAATGTGGGCATATGAGCTGCCCTTGCTCTCAAATGCTAGTTATTCACCTGTGTGCACCCCTTTCTTCACTTAGGCCATTGTATCAGGACAGGGTGATCAGTGATAGGGTCTTAAGAGATGCCCCTGCTAGATTCTACTGCAATATGGAAAAGAGTTGGTTCCAGGATCCTCTGGAATTTTCCCTGGGCAAACAAGGTACATAAAAACTTTGCTTTCCACGCTGATTTTGTTAGCTCAGACTCATGTTGCTTCTTAACGGTGTGCCTTACCTTTGAAGCAGGTTCTCTTAAGTACAAGTGTCAACATCTCAATGAAGCAAAAAGACCTGATTGGGTTTGACAATGAAGCTAAAACTTATTCACACTTAACTTCCTTCCTTAAATGATTCCTAGACAGGCTGGAGAGAAGGTGATATGGGAGAGTATGCATTTGTAGTGACAGGCTTTGGTGCGTGTGTTTCTGCAGAGGTTGTTAGCAACCTAAACACTGGTGTAGCTGGGCGTTGACAGAAATACGAGGGAGCTGGGAGGGTGAGTGGTAGATAGGTAGCTGAGATGAATTGTGGAGATCACGGTGGTGTGTGTGTGTGTGTGTGTGTGTGTGTGTGTGCTGTCTAGGCTGGTTAGGTCGGATTGTCAGGCTAAGAAATTTATAAAAGTGGGAGAATGACAAAGTGCCCCCGCATCATGAAAATGTGGAGCCGTGTGGAGGGTAGAAGAGTCCAGCTGGAGGAGTTGCCACTGATGACACATTATCCTAGGAGCTGTCACGGTGCTCCATCCGAGGATAGGAAGACACCCAAGTTATGGAGTGAAGGAACCAAGAGGCTGTTTGTTGGACAAGTCCCCCTCACACTGGCATTCCCCAGCTGGGCCGAAAGAATGCGCATCTTGGACATCAGGGATGACGATGGAGGGAGGGGTGCTTCGACGGCACGGACTTCCTTTTTGCTCAGGGTTGGAAAAAAATGCTGAGACAGAAACTCAAGAGAGTATAGGGATGAGAAAGATGTGTGCTGCTTGCTGCTTTCCTTTTTCAGTACTGAGGACTAAACCTTAGACTTGTGCATAGAGGCAAGTGCTCTACCACTGAGCCCGATTTCAGGTCCCATTTTTTTCCTTCTTGCTTCTTTTCTTTCTTCCTTCTTTTCTTCCTTCTTTCACTTCTTCCTTCATTCTTTCCTTCTTTATTCCTTCTTTCTCATTCCTTCCCTCCATCTCCTTCCTTCCTTCCATCTCCTTCCTTCCTTCCTTTCTTCCTTCCTTCCTTCCTTCCTTCCTTCCTCCCTCCCTCCCTCCCCCCTCCCTCCCTCCCTCCCTCCCTCCCTCCCTCCCTTCCTTCCTTCCTTCCTTCCTTCCTTCCTTCCTTCCTTCCTTCCTTTCTTCCTTCCTTTCTCCTGGGTCTAGCTACTTATATTTACCTGGCCTTGAATTCAAGATCCTCCTGCTTCAGCCTTCCAAATGTTGGAATTCCAGGTGTGAATGAACCTGTCTTACTGCACTTTGGAAGGTCAAAAATGGCTGAGCTTTCTGGTACCACAGAGTGCTCTCAAGTTTCCATACAAGACAAGTGCATTCACTGGAGCCCACGAGTCTCTGGCTAGCCCTGGGCTTTATAATCTGTAAGACTTGACAATTTGTCCAAAAGCAAAAGTGTGTGGACCGTGAAGAAAGGCTCCCACCATGGCAACCTTCACAGTGTGCACCACAATTCACATCACAATTCACACCATATATATGTCGTCACAACCTTAGGGGACAAAATTGGCTTCAGTACATATTTCCTCATGAGGACTACCTTCCTTTCCTTGCATGTATGATGTTGTGTTTCTATGAAATGAAGAAAGCCACTAAAAGTCTTGAAACCCAAAGGACACTCATTCCCTCAGGAAGTTTCCATACTAAGTTCTCCTTGCGTTCCTTTCTTGAGCACAAATAGAGGGTAAAATTGCCTGCCATTCATTACAGACATTTCCCAAATCAAGGTGAGATGACCTCACTGCCCCTACACTACCACAATAATTTCAATATTTATGGGGGAACATACTTTTTAGATAGTAGCCAGGGATTCTCCTCACATTTCAGGGCTCATCAAGCAATGTGCTTTAGTATGTTGTGAAAGGAGTCAGACAAGAGGAAGCAGGTGAGCTCTTTGGAGGGAAGAGTTTAGGAAGAGATGACTGACTGGCAGGGGATGGGTGGATGCTATCAGGATCTGTTATGGATGATGGCCAAGTTAAGAGAGTAGAAGGTGGATTGGACAGGGCCAGTAAAGGAGCTGGATGAGGGTGAAGACCAGTCTGAGGATACTGGTCAGTTGGTCAAGTGCTCACTTTGCAAGTGTGAGAACCTGAGTGTGGTCTCCTGAACCCAATTAAAAAAGAGTGGGTCATGGTTGTGTGTGCTTGTCATCCTATCATGGGGAGTTGGAGACAGGCAGTGTCCTGGGGCTTGATGGCCGTTCAACCTAAATGAACTGGCAAGTTCTAGGCCAATGAGAGATTGTATTAACAGCAGCAGAAAATGGTGGACAAAATCTAAAGAAACAACACCCGAGGTTGTCCTCTGGCCTCTACACACATGTGCACACACATGCACCTGCACACATATGTGTGCTCCATGCACACAACAAAAATTAAAAATTAAAAACAAAGAACCAGTTAAGCATCTGATACCTTGCCATCTCCACCCAAGATGTAGGTGCTTTGTTCGCTGGGGAAGAAGTGGGGGCCTCCTGGAACTGCTAAGATTGTGTTTCTATCCCCAAAGGATGTAAGGTCTGGAGTATCGATGATGATAAGCTATTGAACCATTCAAATGGTTCAATTTCTCACCCTTCCAATTTGTGAAATGGAATTCTTTCTTCGGGGGGGGGGGAGGAAGGTCTATAGGTTCCCTTGTTTCAGGGTAAGTTGAGCATCTGCATGCCGGTGACTAGAAAATTGAGATGCAAAGCCATTTTTGTCAAGGTAATGCTGAGGTCTTAAGGGACTTAATGAACAGAGATGAGGTAGTCATCAGAAATATCTGCTGCTTTTCAAAGTGATGCTACCCATAATTCACAAGAAATCAGCCTAGGTGTCAGTCAGAGGATGCATGCATGAAAAAAAAATACACATATAGATACCTACTACTCAGCCACTGTGAAGAAGAAAAGCATGTCATCAGAGGATGGGACTAGAGGACACCATACTAAGCAAAACAAGCCAGACTCAGATACATCCTACACATTTTCTTTCATAGGTATAAGGTATAATTTATATTTTAGCAAAGGTATGAAAGTAGAACAATACTATTTGTATAGATGTAGGGAGTATCAGAAATGAGACAGACAACAGAGGGTAAAGGGGGTAAGGATGCACTATATACACAAATGAAACATTGAAAATCGCTCTCTCTCTCTCTCTCTCTCTCTCTCTCTCTCTCTCTCACACACACACACACACACACACACACACACACACACCACACACACACACACACACACACACAAACACACACGTGCACTGGGGATCAAACCTATACCTTTACACATGCTAGGCAGATGTTCTTCAATTGAGAAACATCCCCAGCCCTTAAAAACTGTCTGTATGAAACCCCAATAATATATGCCTTTACACGCTACTGTATTATAATATGCAAAATTATTGTAATAAAGAGGGAATAGCAACCAGGATGCCACCTGGGATGTAGATGAAGGCGGAGATGGATGGAAGGCAGAGGAGGAGGGAGGTTCCCAGAGTGACTTCTTCCCATATGGACTTCTAAAGAACAGTTTGTACTGGGGAGGACAAAGCAGGCCATGTAGTCAGGGCAGAGTCTGATGTCAAGCCAAGCCAGCTGGCCTCCTTGGCCACCTTGGATGTCAGCCCTGTGGCACATCTGTCACCAAAACATCTGATAAAACAGCTTAAGGGAGGGAGGATTCCTTTAGGTTCATAGCTACAAAGGCTTTGTTTCATCATGGTGGGGAGGCATGGTAGAGCACAATAGTTCACATATGGTGGCCAGGAAACAGATAAAAAGGGACTCAACTGGCTTGATTCCATCCAGCTCTCTAACTCATGGGGTGGTGCCATCTATATTCAAGGTGGGTTTTCTCTTGTAGGTTGTCCTCTTTAGAAACTCCTCTCAGACACCTGGACGTGTGCCTCCCCCCACCCCTGCTAGGTAATGCTAACCCTGCCTAAGTCTGCAATGGAGATGAAGCATCTTAGGAGGGTTGCTACCACTTGTTGAGGTTCTTCTAGGCACAGAACTCTCAGTGGGGAGCTGGTGACCAGGGCTCTTGGCCTCAGGAGCATGGCCCTCATTAGCAGTCTCTAGTGCCCCAGAGCGTGGATTGGAATAGTTTAGACATGAGCAGCGCGTTCCTGATTGACTCGTTTCCATTGAGTCCGTACCTATTAGGGATCTGTTGGTAATTACCCGGCTCCACTTCAGCCCCTGGGGGCCTGTGTTCTGCAGCAGTAATGAGCTTGAGCAGCCTCGCTGGCATAATAAACAGCCCGGAACGCACAGAAGGGCACTGCCTTCCACTCTCAACAGGGCAGCTGCAGCTTCAAGGACAATCCAGAGACTCGGGATCACAGGCGCTTGCTTTTTAATTGCTTTTGTAAAACTGCAGATGAGAAGCAGGCCTAGGGGTCCCCCCTACTCCCGATGGAGTCCTGAGCTCATGCCCAGCTTACTTGCTCGGAGAGTAAGTGGGAGCCACGCCCATAGGTTCATTTAGTGAGTGTTTAATATGTGCTGTGTGAAGAGTTCTGTGTGACTCACTGTGACCACAGGAGATAAGGACAAAGAACATTCCCATTTTCAGATGAAGAAAGACTTAGAACGAGCAATGCGATTTGTTACTCTATTCTAGTTGCGAATTGTGGGAAGCTGGGGAAAAGATGGGGCCAGCCTTGTAGGAGTGAGAAATCTCCTGTCCCCTGTTTTCAAGGTACAGAGCAATGGCTGTTCTGAAAACATGGTGGCAGAGGGCCATCTTCTTGTACACAGCATCTTTGTCACGTTCCTCTTTCTGATCCTCATAATGGAAAAAGAAGCAAGGCTTCAGTCCCATCCAAATCTGCCTAGCAGCCTCCATCTTCACAGGGGTTATTTTCCAGGTGAGTCTAGATCCCATCAAGTTGATGACTGGCATAAAGCATCACAAGGTGTATATTAAGGGCATGTATAATATCCAAGGAAGGAAGTGGCTTTTAAGAAAGAAGAGATAAAGTGATGTTAGAAAAAGGTAGGAAAGACCAGAAATGGTGGTCTATACCTGCAATCCCAGATTTAAGGAGACTGTGGCAGGAGGATTGGGAATTCAAAGCCAGTCTGGGCAACATGAGAACCCACCTCAAAAAAGTCAAAAATAAATGGATAGAGAAGAAGTAACTGCTGCCAAGAATCCTGGGGGAGATGCAGCCGGCAGCCAGACTGGTTGAATGCTGGTTTCTTTCCATGACTCTGCTGTTATTGAACCTACTGTCCATCTGAAAGTGATCTCTAAACAACTATTTAACAAATAGCCATGAAGGTTCCCTCTAAGGCCTCAGCCACAGATATCGAGCATCTGAGACAAAGTGCAGGCACAGTGTAGCAGCTTTCATTTTGTGAGCCAAGCCAAAGCTAGACTCAGGAAAACCCATTGTCTTGAATGCTTCCGTCACTAAATGAGTAAAAATGAGAACAAACAGCATTGACTTAAGGTGTAGGGAAGAGGAGGGTGAGAAAAGAAACCCAAGAAAAGCAGGCAGGAGAAACAAATGGAGTACCACCATTGAACCAGAAAACCTGAGACTAAGACCGGACAGCCCCACCAGAACCTGGATCTAAACAGAGGAAGATAAACGAATCTCCAGGCAATCTAAGGGAATTAGCACAATATGCTCAAACAAACTCAATAAGGTAAATAAGGCCACAGCAGACAAGAGGAGCAGAGCTGCGAGTGGAGGAGGGAGCAGAGCAGTGGAATTGGCAACGATAAAAGAATCAGCGGCATCACAACACGGTGAAAATGGATCTGGACATGGGGTGGAATGGCATTCTCAAGGAAACGAATAAAACAAGTGTGAAGCACGAACAGCCCAACAGCCCTAAGCAAACGGCAAAAGCGAGACTTCACTTCCTGAAAGATCTTGCTGGATGTGTGCACATACACACACTGTCTTTGGAGCACACAAAGGGCCAGATATTTCAGACTAGGATGGATACAACAAAGAAAAAAACATTCCTCAAATCATTTTGCAAATCTGTCAGAACAGATACAAAAGTTAAAAATAATCACAAAAAAGTCAATATTAACCATCCAAATACTCTTATGGGTATCAATTTAAAAAATCCTAAGTAAAACTTTTCCAATTTGATTGTAACCAAACTGAATCTGTTACTATACCTGGAGTACAGTAGCCCAGGATTCTTAACTCTGTTCTTATGACCATTTTTAGCCTGAGAAACTTTTACATGTCCCATGTACACTGATATGTAAAACAGGCATACAAATCAAGTATTTCTGACATAAAATCATGAAGAAATTTATTTTAAAAATTCTGTGGTATACATATACTTTTACCATTTGTTGAAGGTGAAGGTGAATCTTCTACTTTGATAGATACACTTATTTATTTTCACATAAAGAGATCTTTCCTGAGTATTTACTACTCTATACTACAGTATAGAGAACCTCTTCAATGTTTTTCAGAGTTAATCAATATTTTGATTTTATAATCATCAATGGTAAGGATGCCACTTCACTTAAAAATATAGTAAAAGTGACACAAGTAGGTTTATGGTCATTTCAGAAATTATTGGAAATTCTGTTTTAATCCCAAATGAAAACTAACATTTAATGGCATTTATAAAATGCAAGTCAGCAACTCAGAAAGCACTTTAAAAAAATCTAACTTTCTAACACAATATAACCCAAAGATATAATCTGCTGCCAAAGAATGACAGCAGGAAAAGTTAAGAGTCTGTTTTCTGGAATTAAATCATAACACAAATTTCTGTAACAGCAGAAGATTTTGTATATCAGTAAAAACACTACAAGTCACAGAATCCAAATCAAGACTGAGCAGAGGTGTTTCTGGCAGTGTTTGTTGGCCTTGAGTGGTGTGATATGATGCCCTGTGCAGGACCATGGTTGTAGTGAGATCTCCTGATGCATCATGGGTGAATACTTCTGAAATGTGTCCACTGCATGATACATGTGAATTTACATTTGATTTTGTAGTTACGTGTTAAGTGATCTTTTGCCATGGCCAAAGTTTGGTAGGCTCCACACTCAGTTATGAGGTCTCTCAATGTAAGAAGCTGTACAAGAGGTTAAGACTCTGTCAAGTTCAATTTTGCAATACAAGAATGGCTAATTATTAGCAAAATGGTGAACATATTTGGCCACATCAGTAACTCCCCAGCAGGAAGCCAGGTGATTAGCACTGGAGATATAGTAAAAATGCATGTGATAATAGTAATATTCAGTTTTTAGCAGCTCTAGGAAAATAAGGTTCATGGTATAGCTGTCAAGTACTGTGAAGATTTTTCTATTTTTTTTCTTTTTTTTAATATTTTCTATATTCTTTGTTTACATTCCAAAGGCTTTCCCCTTTCCAGTTCCCCCCCCCTCACCATATGTCCCATAAGTCTTCTTCACTCCGCCCATTCCCCAATCACCCCCCTTTCCCACAATTTCTCTGTTCTGGTACTCTCCTACAAAACTGGATTTAGTATTTTCCAGACCAGGGTCCTCTCCATCCTTTTTCTTGGGAATCTTTTGCTTAGCTAATTGTGTCTTGATTATTCAGAGCTTCTGGGCTCATTAATATCCACTTATCAGTGATTGCAATTCATGTGTATTCTTTTGTGATTGGGTTGACTCACTTAGGATGATATTTTCTAGATCCAACCATTTGCCTACAAATTGCATGAATTCATTATTTTTAATTGCTGAGTAGTATTTCATTGTATAAATATACCACATTTTCTGTATCCATTCCTCCGCTGAGGGACACCTGGGTTCTTTCCAGCTTCTGGCTATTATAAATAAGGCTGCTATGAACATAGTGGAGCATGTGTCTTTGTTGCATGCAGGGGAATCCTCTGGGTATATGCTCAGGAGTGGTATGACAGGGTCCTCTGGAAGTGTCATGCCCAATTTTCTGAGGAACCGCCGTACTAATTTCCAGAGTGGTTGTACCATCTTGCAATCCCACCAACAATGGAGGACTGATCCTCTTTCTCCACATCCTCACCAGCACATGTTGTCTCTTGAGGTTTTAATCTTAGCCATTCTGACTGGTGTGAGGTGGAATCTCAGGGTTGTTTTGATTTGCATTTCCCTGATGACTAATGATGTTGAACATCTCTTAAGGTGCTTCTCAGCCATCCGAATTTCTTCTGGTGAAAATTCCTTGTTTAGCTCTGTACCCCATTTTTTAATAGGGTTATTTGGTTCTTTGGGGTCTAACTTCTTGAGTTCTTTGTATATATTGGATATTAGCCCTCTGTCAGATGTGGGGTTGGTGAAGATCTTTTCCCACTTTCTTGGTTGCTGTTTTGTCCTTCTGACAGTGTCTTTTGCCTTACAGAAACTTTGTAATTTTAAGAGGTCCCATTTGTCAATTCTTGATCTTAGAGCATAAGCTATTGGTGTTCTGTTCAGGAACTTTCCCCCTGTGGCCATGTCCTCCAGGCTCTTCCCAAGTTTCTTTTCTAATAGTTTCAGTGTGTCTGGTTTTATGTGGAGGTCCTTGATCCACTTGGAGTTGATCTTAGTGCAAGGAGATAAGAGTGGGTCAATTCCCATTCTTCTGCATGTTGACCTCCAGTTAAAACCAGCACCATTTGTTGAAAAGGCTATCTTTTTTTCCACTGGTTGTAGCTCCTTTATCAAAGATCAAGTGACCATAACTCTGTGGGTTCATTTCTGGATCTTCAATTCTTTTCCATTGATCTACTTGCCTGTCTCTGTACCAATACCATGCAGTTTTTAACACAATTGTTCTGTAGTACTGCTTGAGGTCGGGGATATTGATTCCCCCAGAAGTACTTTTATTGTTGAGAATAGTTTTAGCTATCCTGGGTTTTTTGTTACTCCAAATGAATTTGAGAATTGCTCGTTCTAGATCTATGAAGAATTGATTTGGGATTTTGATGGTGATTGCATTGAATCTGTAGATTGCTTTTGGCAAGATGGCCATTTTTACTATATTGATCCTGCCAATCCAAGAGCATGAAATATTTTTCTATTTCCTGAGGTCTTCTTCGATTTCTTTCTTCAAAGACTTGAAGTTCCAGTCATACAGATCTTTCACTTGTTTGGTTAGAGTCACACCAAGATACTTTATATTGTTTGTGGCTATTGTGAAGGGTGTTATTTCCCTAATTTCTTTCTCAGCCTGCTTGTCCTTTGAGTACAGGAAGGCTACTGATTTGCTTGATTTGATTTTATAACCAGCCACTTTGCTGAAGTTGTTTATCAGCTGTAGGAGTTATCTGGTGGAGTTTTTTGGGTCACTTACTTATACTATCATATCATCTGCAAATAATGATAGTTTGACTTCTTCCTTTCCAATTTGTATCCCTTTGACTTCTTTATGTTGTCTAATTGCTCTCGCTAGAACTTCAAGTACTATATTGAAAAGATATGGAGAGAGAGGGCAGCCTTGTCTAGTCCCTGATTTTAGTGGGATTGCTTCAAGTTTCTCTCCATTTATTTTGATGTTGGCTACTGGTTTGCTGTATATTGCTTTTACTATGTTTAGGTATGGGCCTTGAATTCCTGTTTTATCCAGGACTTTTAACATGAAAGGATGCTGAATTTTGTCAAATGCTTTTTCCGCATCTAATGAGATGACCATGTGTTTTTTTCTTTTAGTTTGTTTATGTAGTGGATTACATTAATGGATTTCTGTATATTGAACCATCCCTGCATCCCTGGGATGAAGCCTACTTGATCATGGTGAATGATTGATTTAATGTGCTCTTGGATTCGGTTGGCAAGAATTTTATTTAGTATTTTTGCATTGATATTCATAAGGGAAATTGGCCTGTAAGTTCTCTTTCTTTGTTGGATCTTTGTGTGGTTTTGGTATCAGCATAATTGTGGCTTCATAGAATGAGTTGGGCAGTGTCCCTTCTGTTTCTATTTTGTGGAATAGTTTGAAGAGTATTGCTATTAGGTCTTCTTTGAAGGCCTGATAGAATTCTGTACTAAAACCATCTGGTTCCGTACTTTTTTTTGGTTGGGAGGCTTTCTATAATGCCTTCTATTTCCCTAGGGGTTATGGGACTGTTTAGCTGATCTAAGTGATCCTGATTTAATTTTGGTATTTGGTTTCTGTCTAGGAAATTGTCCATTTCCTCCAGATTCTCCAGTTGTGTTGAGTATAGACTTTTGTAGTAGGATCTGATGATCTTTTGAATTTCCTCAGTCTCTGTTGTTATATCCCCCTTTTCATTTCTAATTTTATTAATTTGAATACTGTCTCTGTGCCCTTTGGTTAGTCTGGCTAAGGGTTTATCTCTCTTGTTGATTTTCTCAAAGAACCAGCTCCTGGTTTTGTTGATTCTTTGTATGGTTCTCTTTGTTTCTATTTGATTGATTTCAGCCCTTAGTTTGATGATTTCCTGTCTTCTACTCCTCCTGGGTGAATTAGCTTCTTTTTGTTCCAGGGCTTTCAGGTGTGTCATTAATCTGCTAGTGTATGATCTCTCCTGTTTCTTTTTGGAGGCACTCATGGCTATGAGTTTTCCTCTTAGCACTGCTTTCATTGTGTCCCAAAGATTTGGATAGGTTGTACCTTCATTTTCATTGAATTCTAAAAAGTCTTTGATCTCTTTCTTTATTTCTTCCTTGACCAAGGTGTCATTGAGTAGAGTATTGTTCAGTTTCCATCTGTATGTGGGCTTTTCTGTTGTTTTTCTTGCTGTTGAAGACCACTTTTACTCCACAGTGATCTGATATGAGGCAAGGGATTAGTTCGATCTTCTTGTATTTGTTGACATCTGTCTTGTGACCAATTATATGATCTATTTTGGAGAAGGTACCATGCAGTGCTGAGAAAAAGGTATATTCTTTCGCTTTAGGATGAAATGTTCTAATATACATCTGTTAAATCCAATTGGTCCAAAGCTTCAATTAGTTTTACTGTGTCCCTGTTTAGTTTCTGGTTTCCTGATCAGTCCATTGAGGAGAGTGGAGTGTTGAAGTCACCCACAATTATTGTGTTAGGTGCAATGTGTGCTTTAAGCTTTAGTAAAGTTTCTTTTACGAATGAGGGTGCCCTTGCATTTGGAGCATAGATGTTCAGTATTGAGAGTTCTTCTTGGTGAATTTTCCCTTTGACCAGCAATTAGTGACCTTTAGTGTCTCTTTTGATGACTTTAGGTTGAAAGTCAATTTTATCCGATATTAGAGTGGCTACTCTGGCTTGTTTCCTGAGACCATTTGCTTGTAAAATTGTCTTCCAGCCTTTTACTCTAAGGTAGTGTTTGTCTTTGACACTGAGATGTGTTTCCTGTATGCAGCAAATTGTAGGGTCCTGTTTCTGTATCCAGTCTGTTAGTCTATGTCTTTTTATTGGGGAATTGAGTCCATTGATGTTGAGAGATATTAAGGAATAGTAACTATTACTTCCTGACATTTTTGAAAGTATTTTTTATATTTGAGTGGTTATCTTCTTTTGTGTTTGATGAGAGGAGGTTTCTATCTTGCTTCTTCTGGGGTGTGGTTTTCCTCCTTGTGTTGGTGTTTTTTCCCTATTATCCTTTGTAGGGCTGGGTTTGTGGAAAGATATCGTGCAAATTTGGTTTTGTCATGGAATACCTTGGTTTCCCCATCTATGGTGATTGAGAGTTTTGCTGGGTACAGTAGTTTTGGCTGAAATTTGTGTTCTCTTAGAGTCCGCATGATATCTACCCAGAATCTTCTAGCTTTCATGGTCCCTGGTGAGAAGACTGGTGTAATTCTGATAGGTCTTCCTTTATATGTTACTTGGCCTTTTTCTCTTACTGCCTTTAATATTCTTTCTTTGTTTAGTACATTTGGGGTTTTGATTATTATGTGACGGGAGGTATTTCTGTTCTGGTCCAGTCTGTTTGGAGTTCTTTAGGCTTCTTGTATATTCATGGGCATCTTTCTGTTTAGGTTGGGGAAGTTTTCTTCCAAAATTTTGTAGAAGATATTTGCTGGCCCTTTAAGTTGTAAATCTTCCCTTTCATCTAGACCTATAATCCTTAGGTTTGGTCTTTTCATTGTGTCCTGGATTTCTTGGATGTTTTGGGTTACAAGCTTTTTGCATTTTGCATTATCTTTGATTGTTGAGTCCATGGTTTCTATGGTATCTTCGGCATCTGAGATTCTTTCTTCTATCTCTTGTATTCTATTGTTGATACTTGCATCTATGGCCCCTGATTTTCTTCCCAAGGTTTTCTATCTCCAAAGTTGTCTCCCTTTGAGATTTCTTAGTTTTTTTTTACTTCTGTTTTTTAGATCCTGGATGGTTTTGCTCAGATCTTTTGCTTTGTTTGTGATTTCATGTAATTCTTTAAGAGATTTTTTTGTGTTTCCTCTTTCATGACTACTACTTGTTGACCCACGTTCTCCTGTGTTTCTTTAAGTGATTTTTGTATTTCCCCGTTATTGGCTTCTGCTTTTTGATCCATATTCTCCTGAATTTCTTTAAGTAATTTTTGTATTTGCCTTGTAAGGACTTCGAACTTTTGATCAATTTTCTCCTGTATTTCTTTAAGAGATTTATCCATGTATTATGCTATCAGCATCCTCACAAATGATTTTAGATCTGTATCTTGATTTTCTGGTGTGTTGGGGTATCCAGGGCTTTCTGCTGTTGGGGAACTGGGTTCGGATACTGCCATATTGCCTTGATTTCTGCTAGTAACATTCCTACATTTGCCTTTTGCCATTTGTTTATTTCTGGACTTAACTGGTCTTGTTATTACTGGTTGGTGTTTAAAGCTCCTGAGAGCCTGGCGTTTGGTGCTGCTGTCTCAGAGGGCGTCTGTGCTCCTGAGGTAGAAACTGGAAGGTTTCCACCACTGGGTTCCGAATTACCTCCTCAGCTATGATGGGCTGGATTCAAGTCTTCTCCCTGTTTGCCTCTGGATTCTTAACTGGCCTCCAGTGGTCTCCTCTTGGTTTGCCTGGTTAGTCTACTAGCTCCAAGATCGTGGCGGGTCTCAGGGTTCTGTCTAACCGCAAGATTCCCTGCAGGTCCAGGGCTTCCTGGCTGGGCTTCTGAAGCCTAGTCAGTGGCTCTCCCAGTCGGCAGGGCTCCGTCTGATTGAGCTGTTCTCCCCAGGATAGTGTTGGACCGCAGAGCTCTGTCTCACAGAGGGCTCTCTGTGGATCCGGAACTCCCCCTGGTTGGGCTGCAGGGTCCAAGCTGCTTCTTTTCCAAGCAGAGGTAGCCACCCTCTTGCTTCTCTCTCAATAAATCTCTTGTGCGTGGTTTGGCATATGCAGTGACTTTGTGTTATTCCCTGGCTGCCAGGATTCATTTCCCTTTAGAGCTCTAATACTTCCACTGGGGAAACCATTACCCTCAGAGCTGTAACACAACCATGACTATGACAACTCTTATAAAGGAAAGCATTTAAATGGGGCTGGTTTACAGGTTCAGGGGGTATAGCCCATTATTGTCAGGGTAGGAACCTTGGGGGCATGAAGGCCAGCATGGTGCTGGAGAAGTAGAGAGTTTCTACATCTGTATCAGCAGGCAGCAGGATGAGAGAGACACTGAGCCTAGCCTGAGCATTTGAAACCCCAGAGCCATTCCGCAACAAGGCCACATCTACTTCAACAAGGCCCCACCTTCCACTCCCTGTAGCACCACTCTCGAATGACTAAACACTCAAATATGTGTACCCATAGGATCCATGTTCAGACCCCATCCCAACTCCGGGCCCCATAGCCTTGTAGCCATATCATAATGCAAAACTGTACTCAGTCCAATTCCAAAAGTCCCCATCCACTGTCTATCACAGTTTCAACACATTTTAAAAGTCAAAAATTCAGTCTCTTTAGAGACTCATGGCAATCTCTTCTATAATCCCCTGTCAAACTAAAAAAGCAGGTAACATACTTCCAACAGACAGTGACACGGAATATACATTACTGCTCCAAAATGGAGGAAAGGGAGCATGATGAGAAAATGTTGGACCAGAGGAAGTTCTAAAAGCAGCAAGGCAAACTCCAAACTCTGTATCTTCATGTCTGATGTCAAAAGGTTCTTCAAATCTTTTATCTTTGTTAACTGCAACACAGTTCTTTCTCCTGGGCTGGTTCCACTCCCCATTAGCAACTTTTCTTGGTAGGTATTCCACAGCTCTGGCACCTAAAACATCTTGAGGTGTCCAAAATAATCCAGGCTTCGCCTTCACAGCTTCACTCCATGGCCTCTCTAGGCCCCTGTGCAGGGACACCCTGACACACACCTGGCCTCAGAGCTTTCCTTATCTATAGTGGGAGATTCTACAACAACTTTCTTGTATCTGTGACTCTAAAGCCAGATCCAGATGGCCAAAGCTGCTTGGGCTGGGCTGCTTGCCGGGCTGGAACATGGCCTCCTTGTTTGATACATTTTACCAGCTTTCTATTTTCAGTGGGCTCTTTCACAGTCTGAGCTTGGCTGTCCTGGACCTCATTCTATAGACTGGGCTGGCCTTAATCTCAGAGATTCACCCGACTCTGCCTCCCAAGAGCTGGGATTAAAGCACCACCATGCTGGACCCTAAACTTCCCTTTAATTGCTTTTTTTTTTTTTAACAAGCTGTAAGCTTAGCTGGGTGAGGTCTTGTCCTGTGCGTTCCCTTTATTTTCCGTAAGATCAGGTTTTCTTTAAGACTGTTTTCCTCCTTGAGCACAGGACTCAGCTCCATCACACTTCCTGGTGCTCTGCTCCATTTCCCCTCAAACTCTATATTTTGTGTTTTTTCTTGCTTAGCTTGCTCCTTTTCATTATAGATTTGCATATATGTTCTGTCATGTGGCTGCTAATAACCACATGACAGAGTCAATACTAGGCTGTCTTGAAATCTCCTCCACCAACCCCATTAATCCAAAACCTTTCAATTCAGCTTCAGGGAGACTTTTTGGGCAGGGGCAAAAATCAGCCACATTCTTTGCTAAAATAGTACAGGTACACTCTTGAGCACACATAATAATATCCTTTCCCTCTGAAACTTCTTGAGCTGGGCTGTCACAGTTCAAATTACCATTAGCATTGTCTTCTGTGCTCTTAATGGGATGATTCATTAAAGTGTCCAATCACTTTTCTAGTTCAAAGTCACAAAGAGTTCCATATCCCTCCAAACAGCAAAATGATTAGGCCTGTCACAGCAGTACCCAACTCCTGGTACCAAGTTCTGTCTTAGTCAATGTTCTATTGCTATGAGGAGACACCATGATCATAGAAATTCATATGAAGGAAAGCATTTAATTGGGACTGACTTACAGGTTCAAATGTTTAGTCCATTATCATGGCGAAGAATATGGTGACATGCAGGCAGACATTGTGCTGGGAAAGTTGAGAGGTCTACATCTGGACCAGTAGGCAGCAGAAAGTGAAAGACATTGAGCCTCGCTTGAGAATTCAAAACTCTAAAGCCAACCTCCAGTGACACACTTCCTCCAATAATGAATGGCACATCTACTCCAACAAGGTTGTATCACTTCATCCCTGTCAAATTGCACCACTCCCTAATGACCAAGCAGTCAAGTATAAGAGCCTATATGGGGGCATCCCTATTCAAAGCACCACAGGTGGGGAGGAGAAAATCATACAGATAACCTCAGATCATATGACCAATGGAAAAGGAAACACCTTCTACGGCTTCCAGATTGTTAGCACTAAGCAATGGCAGATTTCTCATTTGTTAGTGAGAGATGGACAGAGATGTGCAAACTCTGGTACGGTATGCCTGCTTATACCACATTTTAACAATTGAATATTGGGGCTGGTGATATGGCTTAGTTGGTTAAAGTTCTTGTCATAAAAATATAATGGCCTGCATTGAATTTTTACGAACCAGGTAAAAAAAATCTGAGTGTGGATGGAGGGACATGCTAATGACCTCAGCTCTAAGAACACAGAGACAGGTGGATTGCTGGGACTGGCTGAACAGTCAGCTTAGCCTATGTGTGAGCTCTAGGACATCAATTGATCTGTTTTAAAAGAATAGAAAGGCGCATGGTGCCTGAGTGAATGGCACCCAAGGTTGCCCTCTGGCCTCAATCTGTGTGTTTAAATACACATGTGCAGTGGAACGTATACATGCACCTGCATAAATGGCATTCACACACATGGGTCACATATACACACAAACTATTCATTGCATTGGAAGAGCTGCATACACTTATTAAAATAAGTTAAACATGTCATTCAAGCATCTAAAACAGAGCTAGAAAACATGTCTTCCTTTGTCTAGACGAGAATCCCTACTAGACACTGTAAAACTGTGCTATGACTCCCCCTCTGTAGTCTGTATTTTCTTTTGTTTATGAACAAGTGGAAGCATGGGAATTCTCTCTCTCTCTCTCTCTCTCTCTCTCTCTCTCTCTCTCTCTCACACTCACACACACACACACACACACACACACACACTCCATTTTAAGAAGTGGGGAGTCTAAAGATGCTGTTCTTTAACTCACTTAAATCAGGTACTAGACAATCACAAACATTCAGGCTAATAACAGAGCTTTACATGATTAGAACTGCTGTTCAGCAGATATTTGCTCAGTGGATCTAAAGAGGAGAGACGTTATGACCTGTGGGAGAGAGTGAAGAAGAGGAGTTCAGTGGACTTGGGGTTCTCTGAGATGACCTAGTAATGTAGCTTAGCCCCACCAAGCAAATAATGGGCTTGCAGTTTTGGGGGCTACCGTCCTTAGATAAGAGTTTAATGGTTCTTTGTTTCCAAAGCCAGCCTTTAGAGGGCACTCATCCCTCTATGAACAACAATTCCTCCCAGCCCGTGAAAACAAGAATTTTGGTGAATGTGATATTCAGTCATTTGGGTGCCCCAGTGATATTTGACTGATGTCTCAAAAGACTATGTTTAGGCAACCCACTTTATTATACATCTCTATAGCCACTGCGGATCCGGAGGCAAGAGCACTTACACAGCATATGTAGGATTTTGATATAACCTGTGTATAGGCGGCTTGAATATCCAGGCCACATACTGTTTGACCGAGTACCTCAACATAAAGTAATCTAGATACACTTATTATATAAAGTACCTGGAAAACCTTTAAAATTATTTCTACCTTCTGGGTTCTTGCTTGAAGGTATGTATATGGATATATGTGTGTTTGGTGCCTGAGGAGGCCAAAAGAGGGAATCGTATCCTTTGACTACAGTTAGAGAAGATTCTGAGCTGCCGTGTGGGCTCTGTGCAAGAGCAGAATGTGCTCTGACCAATGGAGCCATTTCTTTAGCCTGTCACTACTGTTTTTCAGATGGGATCTCTCATAGCCCAGACTATGGGAGCCCCTGAATCCACATCCTGAGTGATGGAATTCTAGGTAAGTGTCATCAGTCCCTACGCGGATGGTTAGGGACAAAGATTGACATCTAGTCCACAGGTAAACCATGGTTCATTTCTAGTGTATAAAACTTAAGAAATGATTATGAGTGAAAGCACTCATAAACAAGAAGTGTAATTTTGAGTACATTAATGGAATGGATTTGTACAGATTGTTAAAAGTAACATGATAGGAAAGTATTGATTATCCCAGAACATATTTATAGCATCTTGACAACCAGACAGTGTGCGGTTTCCTTTCTTCTGTACATTCAGTGTTCACCAGACATTTTGTCGCAGTGATAAACTTCTCAGAGAAATACAGTTGTCAAATGGTTTCAAAGATGTCACTCTGTGGTCGTCTGGCTCCACTGTTTTTAGGCCCATGGCAAGGCAGAGATACCACAGTGAAAGTGGGTGGGTGGGCTGGGCTGTTCACCTCATGGCAGCCAGGAAGCAAAGAGTGAGACCGAGTGGGGCCTACAATGATACGGGCAGAGAGGGTGGCTCTGCTGGAAACAGGAATACAGCCAGTTCAGTCTATACTCATGTCTTGTTCCCATGTCACTCATAAGCCAGCAGTGCGTGACTCCTCTTCCTGCATGGTTGCACAAAGGAAAGCACTCCCTGAGAAGAAATGGTACATTCGGCTCAGCAGCTGGGAAGTGGACCCGAGCACCTCCCCTGCCCTTCACCCGCTGGTCTCCTCAGACTCCAGATCAGGTAAGGGAACTCCCGGCCTCTTATCATCATGGAGTTGCAAAGATGATGGCTTTTCCTCTTTATCTTCATAGTATGTGATTGGGGCTTTCGTGGGCTGCCTCTGCCCTGCCCAAACCAGGACAGCCAGCCAAGGATGACTGCATAAGAAACAGAAGCAGGCTCTGGGGTCATTCCTCTGGGGCGGGAACCTGGACCAGGAGAGGGAATAGTCTTAGGGAGAACTCAAATTATTTTTGGCTGATAGGGGGTCTGCGAGCCACATGGGACCTGATTAATTCCGAGACTTCCTGGAGAATCCCAGGTGTGTGCCCCAGGGGTAGTTTGCGTCACCCTTGCCACACACTGTCTTCCTATGCAAGCTACCATGTTCCTGCTCGGCCTGTACCACAACAACTTCAGAAGATGCCACTCCCATAGGCTACAGTTAAGAATGGTGTCCACTGGAATCATGCAATGGGGTGACCCATCCCGCTGTTATATACATTTTGGATCTCTGGAAAGGGATTTGGTCCTATAATGTGTAATTTTTCACAAAAGCCATATTTAAGAAAGTGAAGGAACCCCTGTACCTCCATATATATCAGCGGGGCTTATTTCTGGCTGGTGACATAATGATTGAGTTTTATTTTCTTCTTTGTGATTTTTCCCCCATTTTCCAATCTTTCTGCAATGAGCACATATTCTTTCTTTAATCAGAGAATGAGAGAAAGCGACAATAAATGTTACTTTAAGAAAAAAAAAAAAAGTAAACGAGGTGCCCCGAGAGTCTGGCAGCCAGGAAAGCAGAGGCGAACGCTTACTTGTAAGAGAGAGGCTGGAAGCAGGCAAGGAGAGGATTTCTAATGAGGCCAAGAGTCCAGGGAATGTGCCAGAAGGGGCTGTGATTACCATCCGACTCTAACAGCCTTCTTTAGAAATCACTAGGAGCACCGTGTCCTGGGAACACAGGGAGACGTAGGACACAGTTGGAGAGCAGGGTACGCTGCCCCAGGAGCGGGGCTGAGTGCTGCTTGAAGTCTCTGCCCCCACCAGAGGAAGCGAGCCAAGCTGGGAGCGGCTTGATTAACTGCCGATCTGTGGCCAGTGAATGAAAGTTCAATTAGAATGGGGCTTGCTAATGAAATCCAAAGGCAGGAACAGGAAGCTGGCAAGAGCTGCTGTTTTCTGGAAGTATAAATCAGAACCTGAAGAGGGTGGGTGTCTGGCAGGAGTGCTGGTGAGAGCAAGAGGGGGGCTCCCCTAGGCTGTATGGGTGACCCCCAGGAGAGCGGCACTTGGCAAAGACAGACTGTGTTCAGGTAGGTGAGCTAGAACCTTGTTTGGGCTTCAAGCTCATCTCGAAAAGACGTATGCTGGTGCCTTCCTTGCTGGTCTGCCGTTAAGAAGTAAACAGGGAGACTGGCGCGCAGTGAGTCTTCAACCCGACTGATGCCAAGGACTTCGAGAACTGCAGGTGGCGCTGCCATGGAGCCAGGTTGGTCTCCACCACTCAGTCTTACTGAGTGCTGCCACGGCAGCATGGGCCCAGCTGTAGCAACGCGCTCTCCATGTATGTTGATATCTTTAGCATCCTTGTGCCTCCAGAAGATAAACACTAATGAGTGTGTACATGTGTGCAAGTGTGTGCTGGTGCACATGTGTGTGTAGGTCATGAGCCTTTGTTGTCATTCCTCAGTCTCTACCCATCCTTCTTTTCTTCCCTCCCTTCTCTCCTTCCTCCCTCCCTTCTCTCCTTCCTCCCTCCCTTCTCTCCTTCCTCTATCCTTCCCTTCCTCCCTCTCTCCCTCCCTCCTTCCCTTCCTTGCTTCTTTCCTTCCTTCTCCCCCCCCTCTCTCTCTCTCTCTCTCTCTCTCTCTCTTTTAGGCAGGGTCTCTCACTGACCTGGAACTAACCAAGCAGACTAGGCTGCCAAGCCCCACGGCTGTGCACGTCTCCATCTCCCTGGGGCTGGCTACAAGCATGTGATACCACGCTCAGGTTTTCACACGGGTATTAGAGACTGAACTCAAGTCCTCCTTCTTGTGTAGCAAGAATTTTACTGACTGAACCACCTTCACAGCTCCAAAATAAACATTTTTATAATAACTTTATTTTCAACATTTTATCTGGAAATGAGTTTAGACATAGAAAAGTTAACCAAGTGGTAGAATGTTCCTGAATGCACTGGACCTGACTTCCACCAGTGTCAACATCCTACAAGACTGTAGTTGGATTGTCGAGAACAGCCGACAGCCAAGCTCACGAAGACTGAAAGCCGGCACACAGATTTCAGTGGAGTTCTCCAAACACCCCTTCCTGTCCAGGACCCACTCAAATTTCATCCTTATGTCTTTCTGACTTTCCCGCATGTGGGCTCTGCCTTTCAGGATCCTGACATCTTGGAGTGCTCTTGTCTGTTATGGTATAGGATGTTTTTCAGTTTGGGCAATGTCTTTTCTGACATTTCCTCCCAATTAGCAGACATTCTACATCTGGGTAAGATCACCTCAGATGGAATGATGCATCTTGCTCAGAAGGCCCTACCCGGATTTGTGATGTCGCTACATCTTGTACTAGCTTTGTATTGCACATTAGTTTAGAATTATGGGGGCTTGGTAATTCATCAGAGATCCATGAGTTTATGAAACCCAGACTGACTTCTAATCCTTTATCCTCCTGCTGTAGCCCCTGAGTGCTGGGATTACAGATGTGCACTTGGACACTGCAGAACCCCCCTACACCGTTCCACAGCTTACTGTGCCCTCTTTCCAGCTGTTGGAGAGACTGAGGAGGTTAGACATGCAGGGTTTAAATTGAGGCTTGCCATCCCAACTGCACTGTGCCATCTGCCTGGAAGGTCCCTTAGGGGAGGTCAAAGAGCTCTGGGGTCACCAATTCAGAAGCAGCAGCATCAGGACTGAGACAGGAGGATCCCACGTCCAAGGCCAGCCTAAGCTAAGGTGTCGTTCCAAGGTCAAAGTAGAGCTAGAAATACAGTTCAGAAGCACAGTGCCTGCCCAGCTGGCAGGAGGCCACAGGATTAATTCCCAGCACTCTCAAAAAAGAAGAAAGAAAAGCAAGAACTAAAAGAAGTACAGTTCTTAGGTGAGGTGGGCACGGGTGTGTGAGGGGTGGGATGTGTTTCATGCTTTGTACAGGACAGCTCTATTTGGCTGAGCCAGCTGTGGCCACAAAGAGGGGTGGATCCAGTATGGTTAGATTCTCAATTAGTTTGTCAAGAAGAACCCAGTACTCTGGACTCTCCTGTGAAATAAATAGGCTGGTTCTCAAATATTAGTAACTAAAACACAAGGGACACTCTGAATCAGCCAAACAGGGCAGCCCATTTTGCAGGAGGAGGCTCACATCTTACCACTGGGTAGACTGCAGAGAGCTGAGGTGGGCGCTTGGATGGAGGATTAGTAGGGGAAAAAAATGTCTGTTAAGACCGGAAGTCTTAGCATGATGTCTGTCACGTGAGGACACACTAGCCCCTGCAGGTTGGAGGTCTGCCCCGATGATAGCTGCAGAAGGGTGGATACTCTGACCAAGAAGAATAAACTGTTGATGTGAGCTGGGCTCATCACCACTTGGGACAAAGGGCTGTCTTCTGTCCTTGCTTGCAGCTAGTGCGTGATTAGATGGAGGTCAACGGGATGTTCTTAAGAATATTGTATAGGCTTTCAAGGAAGTCCTCTTCACAGGGAAGAGAACATATGTCTCTTTTTTCACTGGTTGCCTGGAATGTGGATGTAATGGCTAAGTACAAGCACCCGACCTTGGGCCATGTGGTGATCAGAGTGGGGCATCAGGATAGAGAGGAGCCCGAGTCCCCAGAGGTCAGACAGAAGACTGCTCCTGGGCTTCAACAAGGCTTACTACTGAAGGAGGAAGAAAATGTAAGCTGGCTGGTGAAGTCACGGATATTTTGAAGGTTTCTGGTGGCATGCATGCTGAGCCAGAACCATGAAAAGCCCATGTGGTGTGAGAGGGAAGACTATCTAATTCTCAAGTATGCTGTGTGCCACCAGATATCCAAGTAACCTGCTGTGATTAAGCAGATCTCATGAGCAACCCCCATGAGGACATGGGGGACCCTCCTAGGCCACTTAAGTCACTTTGGTAGTCAGTTCCAAAAATGTGTCCCCCATTGGTTTTAATGCTCATGAAAGTCTGTGGCCTAAAGGAAGGAATGTTGGGGTAAGAAAGCAGGGTACCGGCCATTTATTTAAACTCAATTTGCCTAGAATTCGCATGGAGGAATGCCATACCTCTTCACCCCTACAGGAGAAACACAGTGGCCCTCTCTTATCTGTGGTTTCACTTTCAGTGAAGGTCCACACACTAAAAATGCCTAATGGACCATTTCAGAAATAAACAGTTAATAGTTTTTACTTCACGACCGTTCTAAGTAACATAACCAAAATTTTACTCCATCTCTCTTCATTCATCCCGAGGCACAGCCCGCCCCTTTGTTCAGAGTATGCATCCTGCATCTGCTCCTCTCCTCTCTGTCGTTTCAGTACCTGTCTCAGTTTTCAGCTGGATATTTGGGACAGCACAGAGCATAGGTTTGGGGAACCCTTGTTTTACTCAACAATGTTTAAAGATATGCCAAAAAGCAACTGTAAAGCACTTCCTTATGTGAAAAGGTAAAAGTACAATAAGATACATTGAGAATGAGAGAGAGAGAGAGGGAGAGAGAGAGAGAACACTCATATGACCTATTATACAGTTTTAACTGCTCCACTTAATCAGTAGTCACTGTTAGGCTTTATCTTTATAACTCGAACATGCTAGAACCTAGACAGCGGTGCTGGAGTGGGTGTTTGGATCACAGAGAGGTCCACAGATATGAGCATTTCTCTCCATTTGCCCAAGGGAAAGTTTAACATATCCTTTTATTTCTCTTGAACATTTGCCAAATTTGTTCCACGTTATGCCTGTATATTATTCTAAACTGCCTGCCAAACAGCCTTCCTTGAATGGGTGTGTTTCTTTCAATAAATATTCTCAGACCTGTAGCATTTAGAATAGGATTTCCCAAATCCATCCATTTTGATTATTTTTGTCCCCCTCTTGATTTTTTTTAATACTGCCATGCCTGCGTGTATTTCATGAGCTATACCAAATTAGCATGTCGACAGTGTTCTCTCCTGCTTAGGAAAGCACCGGCACTTGACAGCCAGGATGGAGGCATGGATGGATGGGCTTGGGATTGTATTGAGTTCCTTCTAGTTTATTTTTTTTTGAGTTATTTAATTCATAAAGTAATTTGGAGATGAGGAGATACACTGATACATATAACATTATAACGAAGTGTATTTATTACTAAATTATAAAACTTTACAGAAGAGTCTCTAGACAAGCTGGGAGGAAAGCCATTAGGTATTTGAGCATTCATTTAAGTCAACAAATATTCGCTGAGCATCTCAGCCATGAGAGGGATGGAGCAAAGGCCAGGCCAGGCGGCTCTCTTCTTAGAGGGCCCCTTCAGACAAAGGAGAGGGCACACGGTGGTTGTCAGAGTTGTGCTTTTACTGCCAGTATGGTGCTGCGACTGAGTGACTGCATTCATTCCCTCTCCCAGCCTCAGTTTCCCCATCTTCAGAATGAGGGTGACCATCATTTACATGGTTGCACGACAAATGAAGTCAGGCGGGCAGATGGTGCTTAGGGAGTGGGGGCCTTGTCAGACTTCTCTGGAGAAGAGGGGTGGGGGTGGGGGCATAAAAAGACACATTTCTGTGGGAATCAGTGAAGGAGAAAGGGAAGAGAGAGTATGTGTTGGAGTAGGGGGGTGAATGTTGGTCTTCTGATTAGGATTCTCTAGAGGGAAAAAACAGAATAGATGTTTACAAAGGATTTCTCAGATTGGTTGGCATTACAGGGGTCACATAGTCCAACATGGCCATTTGCAAATTGGAAAGGCAGCGAAGCCAGTAGCTGCCCTGCCCATGATGGTCGTTTTAGCATTCCCAGTCCTGGCCTGAAGCCTGGGGTTCTCTGGAGAGTTGCTGTTGAGTCCACACAGAAACTGGAGTCTGATGTCAGCAGACCACCCCCTTGCGCACCTCACTAGGATGAAGGCGCCGGCAGGAGGCATTTTCTGCCTTTCTCCAACGGCCCTCCATCCGGACCACTCTCCCACTGGAAGAGGCTGCCCACAGCCTGGGCCTGCCTTTCTACCCTACTCACTGTTCCACCTGCCAATCGTCTCTGAAATGCCCCTCACAGGCACACAGAGGACCATCTCACCAGTCCTATCCAGTCAAGCTGAAACCCAAGACCAACCACAACACTCCAGGAAACAGACTGAAACTTACAGAAAGGCAAAGACAGATGGCCAAGACAGGGAACCGCGCCAGGGGGATGTGGAGCCTCCACTGGGGATGGGAAGGAGCTGGGCGCAGAACTGAGATGCCCTCAAACCTGGAAGCCCAGGCAGAGGCGGAAGCTTCCGGATGGCTGTGGAAGTGGGCTTCACGGATCCGCAGGAGGTGCTCTGGGCAAGGTTTGCTAAGCAAAGCAGCAGAGGCCAGCACAGCAGGGCAGATGCTGGATGAGGACACGCCCCTAATCCCCCCTCCCCTTTTCCTGTGGATCTCAGACTCCAGCTTCTGCCTTTCTGTAAGGGAGTGGTTATTAAAGGTGGCCTTTGCTGCGTGCATCTCCTTAAGAGGAAGCATGGCTCTGTGGCCACTGGTGTGTGAAGAAACCACCAGCACACTGTATCCAGAGCATCTGTGTGGCAAGAAGTTAGCCGCATCGCTATTAAGCCCTTTAGTTGCTTGATTATGACGTGAAAAATTAGTTTTCAAGAAATCTAGGCTGTGGTAGTGCTCACCTGTAACCCCAGTGGCAGGGTCTCAAGTCTCAGGCCAGCCTGGGCTACACAGAGAGACCCTGTCTTGAAATGAAACGAATCGAAACAAATCAAAACAAAACCAAACGGTAAAGTTGAAAGAAACAAACAGGAGGTGGGAGCCGGACTTGGTTCCCGTGGCTTTCCTCCCCCACCCCTCCTGTCTTGCTCGCTCGCTCGCTCAGGTTTTCTATGGAGAATTCGGGCACTGATCCTTGCATAACAGTCTGTACAAGACCATATGTAGTGTGGCCCTGGCGGGATGACTTCGTTGCTGTGGTAACTGATGACTGCCAGCCGTGCTGTGTCCTTGCTCATCCCGAGTCTTCGTTTATGTCGGAAATTCATTTCCCGACTCTTTTGCCCCGGATAACTTCATGCCATCCTTCAGACAGTAACTCAAGGACGCATTCTTCAGGCAGCCCTCCTGCCTTCCCTCTTTTCACATTATAATCATCTGTTTAAATGGCTTCCACTAGATTGTGGACATTTATGGATCCCAGCCTACAGGCCAATTCTATGCTTCTAATCCGTATCAGAAATCAAGAAAAGTCTGATGAATAAATACCTCAAGGATTTTTTTTTTTAAAGAAATGAATTTAATGGTGGCCCAAGACGCAATGACTAACTCTACCTGTAGGTGGCACAATCGAGCAGGCAGAGCGGAGTGGGAATTGCAACACAATCCGTTTTGGCATCTTCAGCCTTTGCTATTAAGCAAGTGGCTGACTTGTGGCTGAATTGAGAGATGTAGATTTACCAAAATGTGGTGTCACTAAGGCGATTAAGGTACTGGCTTTAGGGTCAGAAGATCCAACTTGAGAACCAGGCTACCTTGTTTGCCAGCTGTGAAACTTCCCGTAGCTCAATTTACTTCTCTGATCCCCGGGTTTTCCGGAGAAATGGGCATTTAAAAAAAATAGCACCTACCTCCGTCCAAAGATGAAGATGGAAGGTGAGTGGGTGTGTCCGCGCAGACCAGGACACAGGGCTCTTCGAGGAGACTGGGAGTTAGAAGGGCCCTGCTTGCATCCTGGTTCTACCTGTGCAGCTTGGAGGATGCAGGGGACATTCCTGATGCCCCACGCCAGCCCCTAACATCTTCAGGTCGCACCTAGAGAGGAAACAGGTTTCCGGGGTTTCAAATCTGATTGGGGCTCCTGAAAGGAGGCCCCTGGGGCGATATGCTCCCCGGCTTCAGCTGCCTCCCCCCTCCCGTGCTGCAAGGAAAGCTGAGGTTCACAAAGTGGCCCTTTAAATGGTTTTTATAGCGACATAAAAGCGCCAGCGGGCGGCTGGCCTCCTCCACGGTGACCTCTGAGCTGGTGGTAAATTGCATCTCTTGGCACAGGCGGCTGCGGGCAGTGCAGGATCAATAGTGCAACCCTTGTCTGGTGGAGGGCAGAGAGTGATGGTGGAGGGGAGGCGCCTCTGGGGATTACCAGAGAAGTTCAGGCCAAGGCCCCAGGGGGATTTGCAGGGACCAAGTCAGGCCAAAGGGATCCTTCATTCCTGGGAGGCTGAAGAAGGGGGCTCCCAGCTGTGGTTCCCAGGAACTCTGAGGGCACTTAGAATGTTCGTGATGGGGGAAAAAAATGAAAACTGGACGGAGGAGCTATTAAAAGGGGGTGCTGCAAGCCCAGCCAGAGGCAGTCTTCCCTACTCCCTTTCTGTTTAGGAACCAGGAAGGAGGGCTTGTCGAACAGCCGGCTGGCATAAGAGTCTCCATGCCAGAGTCCACGAACATATGACCCAAACTTTCTTCTAACTGCCCTTAAGACCAACTTTTGCAGGAGGAGGCTTGGTTTCTTCATCCATTGCAGACATGACTAATCGACATCAGCAATCTTCGGCAGCCAGAGTCTGGGATGCTCAGAGAGACGGAGTATATAGTCCTCCACACAGACCAGTTCAAGATGGTAGTTAGGATAAAACTCACACTGTGATTTTGCTAGCTCCCTTGCTTTAAGCTACACAGGGAAAAACCACAGTTACTGCCCACGGGCATGCCTGGCTCTCACCACGTTAGAGAAATGTGTTGCCAATGTATTTGCAGATAAATAAGTGTATCGTCACAACTATTAGTTAGAGGAAGCTAATATAAGCTAGGACATTTCAACTGCAAAAAATCAAATGATCAACACATCTCCAGACACTAATGCATGTGTCTTCCAGGTTAGGAGAAAACCCAGATGGAAAAATCTAAGTTCAAGATTGTACTGATCAGGCAACCAGAGAGTGTGAATACATTTTCTAGAAAGTTCCAAGATGAAGCCATAAGAAGTTGGTCCATGGTGTTGATGAGAATAGGGAATTTTACATCAATTTCTCATTGTAAGGACTGAGGTGATGATCATAATGCATAGGTGGCCTTGCACAGGGATGGGAGGGGTCTTTTGTGATCTGTAGATTTTTATGGAATAGGGAGGATGTCTAGACCATGCTAGGCTCCTTCCTTTCCATTTCAATTCTAATATTCTGTTTTCATCATGAACTGCCATTACCACACCCTGGTTTGAATGTTGGTTGCCCAGCATTCATGTTTTAGGGTATTGATCACCAAAGCCACACGTTAGCAGCGATTGGATGTGGGGGTCTGTGAAAGAAAGTTAGATGACGCCATGGATGTCCCATGACAACCTCTGTTGCTTTTTATGAAGAGGGAGATCCAAGGTGACAAGCTTGCTGGGTCTGACCAATGGGTCTTCTCCACCGTATTCTGATATAGTAGGAGCGCATTTGCTGGACACCAAGGCCGGACTTCTTAGTCTCTAGAACTCAGAGCCAAATCAACCTCCATTCTTTATGTTATGTACCTGCCTATGTACCCTGCTAGGTAGTGGTCAGGTATAGCTAAAGAAGGCAAACTAAGACAGCTTAGCCATGTCTGCGTCCCTGTCTCTGATGCCCATGCCTGGTCTCCCCTACCAGCCTCCCCACGGCCTGGGCTACCTGCTCATCTCTCTACTCACACTTGATCTGTGTACCCAAAGAAAGCTTTTAGGAGTGAATCATTTTACCTTGGGCTTAAGACTCTCTCTTAACCTTTGAGCAGGAATGTCCACCATGAGACGCTCTGCAGGGTTTGGCCTGTTTGGCTCTCACTGAGGCTCCAGCCATCGGGTCCCAGAACTTACAGTGGTCCTCTGTCACTCTGCTCCCCACCAGCCACAGTCCCCTTTGCTGCCCGATCTTGGGAGTGATGTCCTCCTATCGCTGGCATTGTTGTTTCAAGTCACCTCACTGGAGAGACCCCCCCACTGACCACCCTACCTGATCCGAGGATCCTTGTCACCCCCGGCCACCTTATTCCGTGTTCTTCTCTTACTGTGATTGAGTTATCTGCTTGTGTGTTCATTCATCTGTGTGTACCACCTGCTCTAGTTTGCTTTATCCATTGAAATAAACTCCATGGTCAAAAACAATTGAGGGGAAGAAAGGTTAATCTCACCTTACAGGTTACAGTCTTCAATCAAAAGAAGCCGAGAAAGGAGCTTGAAGGAGAAACCATGGAGGAAGGCCGTACACCGTTTTGCTCTTCACGGCTCGCTCAGCTGCCTGTCTTACATTACCTAGTGCCACCTGCTCAGTGGTGACTCCACCCATAGTGGGCTGGACTCTCCCTCATCAGTCATTAATAATGATGATGATGATGATGATAATGATGATGATGATGATGGTGATGAGGATGATAATCTACAGTTCTCCAGGTGAGGATACTCCTCTTAAATGGATCTAGTTTGTGTCAAATGGACAAAAACCTAACTAGTATACTCCCAGAATATTTTCCCATAAGGCACTTCGGCTTTCTCCTTCACTGCTATGTCCTTTGAGCTGGGGATAGTGCCCATCATAAACATTAAAAATTATCAATTAAATATGTGAAAACATCAATAAGACAAATCATTACTTGAAGCCTCCCCCAGCCCCAGGCTCTGCATAGAACAGCTAACTAACTAACTACTGACTTATTCTCATCATTAATTAAATTTGTCTTTTCACAACTTGATAATGAATGTGTCCTGATTGCTCTCAGGCCCTCCTCTCCCCTTCCTCCCCCTGTCCACCCCAAGTCTACTAACCTTGCCCCCACATTCACATTCTTTTGCTTGCTTGTGTCCCTCAAAGCCTGATCCAGGCCTCTCGCTTCTTTGAATGGCTAAATGATGTCAAGGTTGGCAATGGCTTTGTGCTGACTTAGGTCACAGTTGTGATTCAACGTTTGCCATGCTGAGATCTTATTTTGGGCAGTCCTTGACATCCACGATTAAAAAAAGTGCCAGAAACCAATGACAAGACAAAACCAACCCACAGGCATCCTGCCCAGCACCCCCCTCTCCCCCAGACCACCTCACCGGTTCCAGCGTGAGCGAGCTGAGGTAGTAAAGATCTGCTGGCTAGCAGACATCTCGGAGGCTTGGCTGCGGCAGAGCGCTGGCACTCGGGGTGTGTGGGAGTGGGGGAGCTCCTGAAAGGACAGGCTGTCTGTGTAGGCAGAGTGGAGAGTCAGCATTTTAAAATGCCACTCACAGGCCAATCCTTGCATTTCCTTCTTCCCAAGGCATGCAGGTGCCCACCTTGGAATTTGGTTGGGAGGCAAATGCGTCAGGGCTAAGAGCAGAAGAATTTCCTGAGATTTCTGAAGTGATTGTTGACAACTTTACAGCATTGAGAATAAGCTCACAGAAGGAAGTTTGGAAGATTCAGAAAGAAAGGGAGGTGACTTCTCTTAGCCCAGATAAAAGATTTCTTCTGGGTGAAATAGGGCATAGGAAAGAAACCAATAAATTCCCATAGTAGTGTAGAGGAAGAAAGACCCCCCTCACAGAGAAGTGGGTGCACAGCACATCCACATGTGGCGATGATGCAATAGTTGGAAAATATTTCTTGCATTCTGGTGGACATCTGGTAGACCTCACAGCCTGAGTTAGCAATACATCCTGAGGTCATTTAAGACTTAAGACTGCAATCACAGTACTCAGCCCATTTGTTTGACCCGCCTTTGAGAGAACAAACTGGCCTTTGATTTCCCATGGAGTCAACTTTTACAACCTAAGCTCTTGCATAGCTGCAATCTTACTTCTCTCCTATGCCCCTGACTTAGAGTAATGCGGGTGAAAGTGGCAAACACAGAAGTCAGAAGCAACTTCCTAGAATCTATCACAAAGGTTGAAAGCACCCATTTATGGATATTGGCTGATAAACAGTGATGCTTGTTGTCTGGGTCAGTTGGAGTTAATCAGTGACTTCATCCTTTGTAAAACTCTCTCAAGTATCCCGTTCCTTCCCCATGTGATGCTTTCTATGCTGTACAATAAATGCAGAGGGAAACCCTTTGTTAGGGACCAGACAAAAGTCATACCATTCACAGACACAATCTGACAGACATGGAGACGCAAACAGACAGAGACAGACAGACTCACAAGGGACAGTCTCTGCACATAACACACACAGAAAGGCATACACAGACACACATTGATAGACACGGATACAGAGACAGGCAGAGATTCAGACTCATGCAATCGACAGTCAGAGGATGGGAGGCACCGAGAGGGTGAAGCAGAGGACTCAAATCTGGACTTTCCTTTCTGTTAAATGATTCCCGGGTGGAGTGCTTTTATTTCTTTCCTTAATGTGGCCCCAATGCATTGTTGGTAACTTGGAGCTCACCACTAATGCACATCCATAGATATAAGGCCACAGACACCTGGATACCCAGTCTCATTTGTGTCCTGTACTGTGGGGAAAGTGGCAGACAGAACCCACAGCTAGGATGGATGATGCAAACTCTCAGGAATAATTGTTACCAGAGAATCCGTGCTCTGTGACGCAGCATCCTCCATGAGACCCCATAAAGCAGAGCTGAGGGGTGCTCTGTGAAGCAGGAGTCACACTGAGTGGTGGGTCTCAGGATGTGTCCTGAGCAGACATGTCCACATCAGCACTCCTGGCTTTGGGACACAGAGCCACTCTTCATGGTGCTGGCGGGTTGAAGATCCAGGGACATCACAACAGTTTCTGGCTGGACAAGGAGATGGGTCTGTGTCTGGGAACCTTGGCTGTCAGAGTGTCCTTGAGGCTCTCTCCAGATGTTGCCTCTCCCAGACTTCCATATTCATGTTAAGAAATCATCAGCCCCTGACTAGTGATATCATAGGCGTCACCACACCTTTTTATGTAAAGACTGTTAGATAAAATGAGGCTCGGGCCGCTGTTGCAAAGAACACTTAGCTGTTAAACACTTTTGCGTTCCACTCCATTGACTCTCCCTATTTATAGCTATTCCAGCAGAGCGGTCTGTGTCACACTCATTTCCCGCCAGCTGCTGCTCTTCTCATCTTAGCGTGGAATTGAGACCTAGCGGTACCTGCCCAGGACCGCCTGTTCCCCCTGGCATCGGCCTCTGGGCCAGCACTTAATAGTGAAAATGCAGGGGAAGTCTCTTGTCTCTTCCATCCTGGAGGTGGTCTGGAGTAGCCAGGAGCCATTCTGTGATCTGGGTTTACCTGGTCAGAGGTAGTAAGTGGTGTGAACAGAGAGGAGAGAGTTTAAAATTCTAAAGAGGTGTGGAAATAATGAGCCATGTAAATACTGTAATGAGGGTGGGGACAGATTAATATTAACACCAATATTAATAGTGATAGTAATGCTGGTAGTTAATCTTTATTGAGTTCCTTCCAATGCTCTGAGCAAAGCACTAAAATCTTAAATGCATTATGCATTTAACCTCATCCCAGCCCCACGGGATAGGCTTTGAGTGGGCAGTATTGATCCGATGGGACTGTGCTCAGAGGAGGAGTAAGATTGTGGCTGGTAAGTAAAAAGTAAAATGAATTATGTGAGTGACTCAGGAGAAACCACCAGCTACATCTTTTCTGTACAAAGACAAAAATGAGAAAAAGGGCAGGTAAGACTGAGGGGTGTTTTCTGTTCGATGAATCCCTGAGAGTGGATTTCTTAGCAGTAGAACTGATGTCTAAGTAAAGGCTGAATCTGCATAAACACCACTTCTGGTTGCCCCAGTAACAGGACCCTTAGTTTAGGACAATAATATTATAATTGGAAAATGCAAATGAAGCAAACAGTAATGAGAGGAGTTTTGTGTGGCCCAGTTAGCACTGCCTTGGGGGAGAGTAGACAGGAGGCGAGGGCAGAAGGGGAAACGCTTGCTTTCTGCTTTGGTTACCTTGAGAGAGCTAGGCATGGCGTGTGCTTCCAGCTTCTCCCACGGGGTTGAGCAAAAGTGGAATGGATAATAAATCATGCCCTCGTTGCCCACACCTCCTGGCCCCTTTCCCCACAGTCATAGCCACCTGGGGAAGGATGAAGGACTGTCTTTCTGGTGATCAGTGTCTGTGACCTTGGCTTTGGTCCCTGGGGTCCAGGCCTGCCTGGGATCTGAGACGGACAGTATGGCCAGGCAGCGATGACATCAATCTGCCGACTAGCTCTTTCTTCCTGTCCTGTGAACAGCAGATGGTTGGGCATGCCCCAAAGGAGTCATGGGAGCAGGATGGGAGCCAGGAGATGGTACTCTTGACACAACTTTAAAGACAAGGAAAGCGAGGTTCAGAAAGGGTAAGCAACACCTGTGGACCTTAAAGGTTTGGTTCTAGTTCAAACTGGTCATTCACTCCAGCTCTTATCCAGCTGTTAAAGACTGACTAATGAGACCCCTAACAAGGACAAGAAATGCATGCTAGATTGATGTCTGTCACTTAGCTTTATGTCACCATGTCCAACAGAAGCGACCTGCAGCTTTGGGGATGGGAGATCATAAAAGAGGATTCCAAGAAAGACCTTGAGTTGAACTGGCCTTCAGGTAGGAGGCTCCTCAGCGCTGTGGCCAGCAGCACACTGAAAGAGGTTCCACAGTCCCACAGTCAAAGCAAGACATCTACTCAGGTTTCTGAGGGAGAGGGAGGTCTTGTACTTAAGATGCAGGCTTTGTTAGCTTGTGACCTGTGCTAGCAGTCAGGGTGCCCACGATCGCTGAGTGGCAGATGAGATGGGGCTTGTCTCTTTGTGAGGGGAGAAAGCCTGAGGGGTCATGGGGGGGGCCATCAGCACCACCTGGATGGGCTACATTCTACCAGGATAGACTTGTTTAGTCTGAGACTTGCAGAGCTTTGGTCTGGCAGGATGGATGGAAAGGAAGACATGCTGAAGCTGCTCAGGCCATGGCGGTCGAAATGCATGCGGAAGCCCCTCACATCACAGAGGACCAGGAATCACAGCAGAAACTAGGGACAAAGTGCAACCTTCAAAGGCTTGTCTCTAGAACCCTCCTTTCCCCAGCTCCAGCCAGCCTCCTATGGTTCCACAGCCTCCCAACACAACCTGTGGGGGCCATTTCAGATTTAAACCACAAGAAATTTCCCCAAGTGGTTACAGTTCTTGCCCTCCTCTGATGTTTCTCTCTTTGTAATGTGACCAGCAAGGTCCCCCCATTAAGAGGCAGAGTTTATGTTCCCAGTCCTTGGAACTGGGCTGGCTGTGTATTTGACATGACATGGTTTTATGAAGGCTTATGTCTTAGGGTTTTACTGCTGTGAACAGATACCATGACCAAAGCAACTTATATAAGGGACAACATTTAATTGGGGCTGGCTTACAGTTTCAGAGGATCAGTCCATTATCATCATGGAGGGAAGCATGGCAGTGCGCAGGCAGACGTGGCGCTGCAGAAAGAGCCAAGAGTTCTACACCTTGATTCAACTGTAGCCAGGAGAGACTGACTTCATCACTGGGTAGAGCACGAGCTTAGGACCCCAAAGTCCACCCCAGAACGACACACTTCTTCCAAGAAGTTCATACCTTCTGATAGTGTCACTCCTTGTGGGCCCAGCATTCAAACACATGAGTTTATGGGGGCCAAACCTATTCAGACCACCATGGCTCATCATTTGTGAGCCTAGGCCTCAGGGACTTGGGACTCTACTCTCTTTCATGGAACCCTGAGCTCAGGCTAGTCTGATGGAGCTGGAGAAAATATCTGGAGATAACACAGGTTACAGGCTGAGAATGAGATGCCCCAGGAAGTAGTTCCTAGGACAGTACCCCACTTTATAAATGAAAGATCAGCAGAGAGCAGTCAAGACCAACAGAACAGTCTCACCACCCCAGGAACTTAGGGAAATAAGAAATGTTTGTTTGGCATATGATCTTAATGGCTTTTTTGTTGCTGTGATAAAATACTCTGAAAAAAAAAAAACTTAAAGAAGAAAGGGTTTAGTTTGATTTCCAGTTCCTGGGGGATTCATTCATTCCATGATGGTGGAGCAAGTAAATGGCAGGATCAGGAATGTGGTCACACTGCATCTGTTCTCAGGAATCAGGAATAAACAGGAAGAGGGACTGTGATTTATAGTTTTAAGGCCCACTCTACCCCCAACCCCGCAGTGACTCCCTCCCTCCAGCTTTGCCTCTTGGATCCCACAACCTTCCCAAATAGTGCCACAGATGAGACTTTTTGGGGGACATTTCAAGTTCAAAATACTTGGGTACCAATGGTATTTTGTGATCATTGTTGCCTAGCATTTTAATAGCCAAAAATAGATAATTCAAAAGACTATGGGTACTCTGTAGCAGAAAGATGCACAGTAGAATACAGGCAGCAGCAAGGCACAGCTGATTTGGCAGGTCACATGGGCTCTCAGAATCCAAATCCCTGTTGGGACTGTGGAGACAGTGAGGGTTAGGATGGAAATCTGAAACTCCCCACAGACTCATGTTTTGAAGACTTTCCCCCCAGCTGATGGTTCTGTTTTCAGAGGTTCTAAAAACTTTGGGGATGGGACAGGGCTGGAAGCATAGATCAGTGAGGGGAAGTCCTTGGGGTCTATGTCTCTGTGGCTTCCTATTCCTTTCTCAGAAACATCTCCACCATCATATGAACTACTTTCTACTCTGACACTTCATCCTTCCCAGCATGGTGGACTGAAACTGTGAGCCAGGAGAAATCTTTCTCTCTTAATTGGTCCATGTCAGGTGTATGGATCCTAATGATAAAAACCTAATACATTGATAGATAGCAAAGCAGGTATCAATCTAATACCAAAACATTGCTCTTGGAGAAAAGAAAAAGATACCAACGTGGAGTTGCTCCCTATAGAGAGAAGGATTCTCACGCAGGCCTGATGGATTTCAGCATCACCTTCTTCTTAATCCACCCCCTGCTGCTTCACTTGTCAGGATTAGTCACACTTTCATCTTGCAGTGATAAGATACCCAACCGAAGCATCTCAAGGCAGGAAGCTCGCGGTCTGAGGGCGCTGGCTGCCGTGGCAAGGGAGTCATGGCGGTATGATCTCCAGGCAGCTGCTCACGCTGCGTCTAAGTTAAGAAGCAGGGAGAAAGAAGAAGAAAGGAGAGGACCCTGGGCATGTAAAGATTGCATCCAGTTTAGTAAAGAAACTGAGGGGGGAGGGGGAATGATTGGGGAATAGTTGGGGGGGAGAGGAACTATGGGAACTATGGTGGGTGGGAACTGGGAAAGGGGAAAGCCCTTGGAATGTAAACATAGAATATAGAAAATAAAAATTTTAAAAAAAATATTCTTACTGTAAATATAGTATATATCCAATAAAAATATTGAAAAATAGCAAAAAAAAAAAAAAAAAAAAAAAAAAAAAAGAAGCAGGGAGAGGCAAACACTGGCACCCAGCCTACTTTCTCCCTCTTATTCAGTCTTGAATCCCAGCTGGAATAGTGCTACCCACATCTAGGGTGGGCCCTCTCACTTTGATGAACCCAGTCTAGAAACTCCTCCATTGATATGACAAGAGGCTTGTCTCCCAGGGTGATTCTAGAGCTTGCCATCTTGACAGATGATCATATGTTATTCTGGGTTCTGTGCTGGGTATGGGTTTCCCTAGGTGAGTTGAAGACAGCTTTTGCCCACAGAGAACTGGAAGTTCATGTGACCTAACATGTGGTGCTGTGTGGTAAGTTTGTGTGCAGCATAACATCCTCACTGAAGAGACAGTTCTGGATTCTAAGGATGATTAATGACCAGTTGTTTCCAGTGACTTCCCTTGAAGTGGGCTTGGCTTTAAGGTGAATGAATTCATGATCACTTTTCTATTGAGTTCCGGGCACGGCTGTGTTCTAGAGTTATAATTGGGGTACAGTTTAGTGAGGACTGCACACCTTCTGCAATGATGGTTCCTCATCTGTCTTTGGATTAGGCAAGGACCACACTCAGTGTGGTACCTCATTAGCCTCAGCACTGGGCTTCAGCACCAGGATCTTGGCCAAGCTTGGATCTGAGCTGGATAAGGCAGATGGACTCGGAGCCACAATGACATAGTGTTGTCTTGGCCAAGTGTTCCACGTCTATTCTCTATTTTGCATAGTCAGTCTTTGAGCTTTCATCTGGGACTCAGGGCTGAAAATAAAATAGAATCTTTTGTATGATTCTTCACCTGTTTTCGACTTCCCAAAGTAGCATGTGCACTTGGTGAGTACTGTGTTACTTCGGGGTCCTAGCATCTAAAAAATCTGAAGACAGAGTATACAAGCCAAGCAAGTTCTTTCTAGGGTTCATGGCTGCTGGGTCAATGGAGGCAGGTAAGTTTCGGTAATGCTTTGAATCTGAATGGCTCCTCACCGAGTCCTATGTTAGGCGTTTGTTTGTACTTAGAGTTACTGTTTAGATAAGTTGTAGAACCCTTAGGGGTCTAGTCTAACTGGACCAAGTAGGTCACTGGAACAGGGATTTGAAGGTTATACCTGCTTCTAGTTCAGCTTTGCTTCAGGAGCAACTTCTGCTGCACAGTCTATAGCCATGATTGCTGCCACAATGACCCCAAGGAGATGAGCAGCACCCCTGAAACAGCGAGCCAAAATACTCTTCTCCCCTAGTTGTTCCTGTAGAGTGTTTTGGTCACACTGACATAAAAGTAACTTTTCTGGTTAGTTTTATTATTAACTTACCATAACCTAGAGTCACCAAGAAAGAAGGAATCTGAGTTGAAGTTTTTCTTGATGATATTGACTTGTAGCCATGACCTGATTGATGATTGATGTGCAAGTGCCCAGCCACTGTGGATGGCACCATCCCTAGGCAAGTGGGCCTGAGCTATATAAGAAAGATAGTTGAGCAACAGCGAGAGAGCGAGTCAATAAGAGTGTCTGTCCATGGTTCCTGTCCCCAGGTTTCTGCTTTGAGTTCCTTCCCTGACTTCCCTCAAGGACAGATTGCTATCTGGAAGTGTAAGCAAAACAAACCCTTTCCTCTCATAATTTGAGTTTGATCAGAATGTTTTATCACAATGACAGAAAAGCAAGCTATAACAGTAATTAATGCAATTATCAGTGGAATGAGCCAGAGGCTATTAGGCCACGTGTGTAGCTTCAGCATGTGCAAAGCAAGCTGGACAAATAGAGGGACCAGTTGCTCTTTGTCAGAGTTTAATTTGGGGGTATTCTCAAACAGAAAAGTTGGTATGTACTCTGTATTTTATGTGTGTGTATGTTTGTAGGTGCATGTGTGTGTGCAGGTACATGTGGAGGTCAGAGGATGACCTCAGATGTCACCCTCAGGAACACCACTGACCTCCACTTGAGCAGGACTAGGCTAGACTAGTTGGCCCGAAAGCCCTGGGGATCTTCTTGTCTCTACTGTCTACCACTGGGATTACAGGTGCATAGCATAAAGCCCAGCATTTATATGCAGGTTCTGGGGATTAATCCGAGGTTCTCTTGAGCCAACATCTCTCCAGCCCAGGACTTACCCTACTCTTGCAGGATCCAGACCAGTGGCTAGCTGTATGCTTATTCACAGTGGAAAGCCCATAGGACCAGAAACCTGTATATGAAGTAAATTTCAAGATTCTGGGCCTGGAAAGACAGTGCTGACAGAGTGAAGCCACAGCTGGAAGCCATACCGAGGAAAGATACAGGAGCAGGGAGATGGGAAATTTAATAATCACATTAAAAAATTAAACACCAGGCCCCAGTGGTTGTCGCTTTCCATCCGCTGAGATTCACAACACTTGACATCCAATTATAATTGTGGGTTCCTATAAAACAGCCCATTAACTACAACCATAAATTATTATTGCTTATGTGGAGTAGGCTGCTGGCTTAGTAGCTGATAGTGAGTATTATGGAAATTATTAACGAGCAACAATGTCCTGTTGGTCTGGAGAGGGTGTACAGAGCCTGGGGGAGTGGAGACAGCTGTTCTGGAGTTGGGCCTGTGTATTCTGCTTTGGGTTACAAATTCCTTTGTATGTGACAGTGGGAATTCCTTTCTCAACTGCTCCTCAGGCTTCCTACCTAGTTGTTTTTCAGAGAGAGGGAGAGCATAGCCGGAGTTGAGAGAGTGGTGTTGTTATTTGCTTGTGCCTGCTTAGATACACGCAGCCACAACTCAGTAGGGTGGGTTGCTCACACTTGAGTGCTTTGCACATGCCCGGCAAAAGCTGTAACTTCTCAGTGTTCCCATTTCCTCTTCATATCTTTGGAGGTGAGATACCTTTAACCTCAGTTTACTAGTGAGAAACTGAGGCACAGAGAGGTTATTGGTAACTTAGCTATGGCCAGAGGACTAAGAAATGGCGGTCTTACTTTAAACCCAGGCACTCTGACTTAGGGTTGGTATCCATCTTCCTGCACTGCCTAACAACACACCAGACTCTTTCACACATGCCCATGTATACATCCGAATGGTGAGATAGTCACAAATCACCTTCAAACTCTCTCTAAGAACAGCCCCTCTAACACCACACTCTTGGCTGTTTATAGATCCATAGGTTGAGACCTCAACACACAAATACTCATGCATGCTCATAGGCACGCATGCACATTTGTGCACAGTGGTGCGTTGACATAGACAGGATCACGCGCGCGCATGCGCGCGCGCGCGCGCGCGCACACACACACACACACACACACACACACACTATAATATATATAGGTAAATACTTTAAAAAAGAAACCCTGTTAGAAGAGCTTTCTAGTGTTCAGCAGGCTGTATTGGCAGTTCCCCTTTCTCCAGTGCTCTTTCTTGTTTCCTGGAAGCTTATCTTTCAGGGGACTTGTTCCCCCTGGTGCAGTGCACAGGGTTTCTATCAGTCTGACTCTGGTCAGCTTTACAGCCTCTCAGAATTCTCCAGCCTCAGGTCCTTTGCCAATATCGTTCTCCGTTCCCCAGGGTCACAGAGTTTTGCTTTTTATCCTTTGAGTAGCACTGGGAGACTTACCCCCTGGAGGTAAAGTGTGCAGACTAGATTTACCCCCTAGAAAGCAGACGTTGTCTGTTGCTTTTGAAAATATTTGGCAATATTTTTCACAGCAAAGAGAATATGTTATAGCTGGGTATGTTGGCCATGCCTGTAATCTCAGTACTCGAGAGGCTGAGGGTGGAGGGTTGGGAACTCAAGGCTAGACTGGGTTATGTAGGATGACCTCAAAGCAAAACAAACAGGAGGATAGAACTCTCAACTTCTTGAGAAACACCTGGCCACATCTAATATGCTCTAGAAGTCTTTGAGGCAAGAGCTGAAGAAACGGAGGCAGAGAGCTGTGTCCATCAAACACAGCTAAAAAGGTGACAGAGCAGACTTTGAAATCTGCAACCAAAAGCCAATCTGAAACACAAAGCCAGTCCTCTTAAACACAATCTACATCTTGTCTTGATCCAAAATAATTCTTGTTCTTCTTCTCCCTTTCCTTCCCTCCATCCCTCTTTCTTCCCTCCATGCTTGCTTGCTTCTTTTCCTTTCTCTTCCTTCCTTCCTTCCTTCCTTCCTTCCTTCCTTCCTTCCTTCCTTCCTTCCTTCCTTTTCTTTCTTTCAACATGGTCCCTTTCTGTAGCCTGGGTTGATCATACCTGGGACAATATTTCTCAATTGTCCTCTTTTTATAAGTGCACTATATTTTCAAGCCTTGAGAAAACACATGTTAGAAGTAATAGCAAGCAGGTCCCCTTCCCTTTTGCTTGGCTTGTGTTTCAGAATGATCTTTTAGCACAGTGTCTTCTGCCTTTGAGCACAGCATCTTCTTAAAGTCCCAGGTAGACAGCTAGACACTGGGGGGGAATATAGATGGTGCCAGCGCTTATTAGACTGTTCCAGCCATTATTAGACTGTGCCAGCCCTTATTAGACTGTGCCAGCTCTTATTAGACTATGCCAGCCCTTATTGGACCTTTCTGTCCTAGGACTGAGGTGATGGGAGCCTTGTATTTTTGTCATCTTCTTTTTCTGGATCAGGGTTTTGGTTGCCTGTGAAGAGTAGGAAGTGTATTTCCAGAGAGTCAGCAATGCCCACAGAAGTTTCCTGCCAGGCCAAGCAATTTCCTTTCTGGGTTTATTCCTGCAGCAGATGTTACCAGGGCGCAGACCTTCTCCAAGTGTCCTCATTAGAAGCTCCTTACAGAAATGCCTTGTCTGGGCCTGACACACTGTCTGAGGGAGTTGCAGGCCCAGCCCACTGTGGACCAGGGTGGATGCTAACCACGCCTTACCCTGGTCCCATCCTGTGAGTGAGGGAGCTGATGTTCTGAAGGGAAATAGCCCTCATAGGCTCACAGGGAGTGGTACTATTAGGAGGTGTGGCCTTGCTGGAATAGGTGTGGCCTGATTCAAGGAAGCAGGTCACTGTGGATGGGCCTTGAGGCTGCAGAACCTCAAGCCACTCTATCTTCCTGCTGCCTGCATATCCAGATGTAGAATTGTCAGCTTCATCCCAGCACCACGTCTGCCTGTGTGTCACCATGCTTCCCGCCATGAAGATAATGGACTAAACCTCTGAACTGTAATCCACCCCCAATTAAGTATTCATTTTTATAAGAGTTTCTGTGGTCATGGTGTCTTTTCACAGCATTAGGAACTGTCCCCCACGGTCTCATGTATTTGAACAATCGGTCCCCAGCTAATGGTGCTCCTTTGGAAGGTTGTGACGTCTTAGAGGTGGAGCTTTGCTGGAGGAATTGTGTCTGGTGGGGGGAGCACTGGGGCCCCATGTCCTCTTCACTCTGCCCCTTGACTGAAGATGCAATGTAACCAGTTACTACCTCTTTCTGCCACCATGTCTTCCCTATGGTGATGGATCCTGTGACCTAAAACTGCGAGACAAAATCAGCTCCTCATCCCTTAAGTTGCTTCTTATTGGCTAATTGATCACAACAACAAGAAAAATAACTAACAACCCCACCACCGCCACTCATGTGAGTATCTAAAGCGTCTTTAGCCTCAGTGTGTTGCTGGCTCTTACCCTGCCTCCAGATACTGATGAGGGTCTCTCTCTACCTATCCATTTCTATCTTCATTTCAGAGACCGTCTCAATTGGAATTTATGAAGAAAGAAGAATTAACAGCATGAGCTAAATGACGATAATAAAAATGTAAATTTAAATTCCCCTCTTAGCAGGAAAAAGAACGAGAGGACGACAAATACTCAGAGGTATATCTGGGTAGTGGAATTACAAGCAATTTTTATTCTCTGCAGTTTTTCTTATCTTAATTGGAGATCCATTACTTTTACCTTATATTTTTTATGTTTTCATATCAAAATGTCAAGCATGTAGAAAATAATGTAAGAGATATCCATGTACCCATTATAAAAACTTAACACATGTTAACATTTGCCCTATTTGATGATAGATCTATTTTTTAAGGGCACAGATTCCTTTTATAATCAAAGATTTACAGGCTTAACTACTTCTAGAAATAGTTCTTTTTTTTAACAGAGGGAAACCTGGCAGACCTGGCACTGGACTGTCAGTGTGACCATATCTCCTTAGATATGGCTAAACATATGGTCTAGATATGGTCATCCTCTGCTGTTGATAAATAAACACATAATAAGAAAGTCTGAGGTACATACACAGGTTCAGTGACTAGACATGCCGACATGGGAGTACAGCCTTGAGTCTGTCTGCAGACTGGCTTTCCTCGGGAGTATTTTGGAACTGCATGGGGATTCTTCCACCACAACATGATTAAGTTTAGGTTCTGATTAAGCAGGACTGGCGAGGGCCTGGGGTCCGCATTCAACAAGCTCTCAGGTGATGGAGAGTTGGTACCAAGATTTCAGAAGACTCTACATTATCTCAGACAGAAGTAGGCCATGCTGGTGGTATTGGTCAGAGTCAATGTTGTACCAGATTTAACATTTAAAAAAATATTATCCTGTTCTTGGAGGAAACGATTGGCTGCCAGAGTCTTTCAGCTTTTGCTCTCAGCTTTGAGTGCCCCAATTATTATCAATTATTGTAATTAACTCTTAGAGTAGAGTATAAAGGGTAAACTCTGCAATCTATTCTCATTAGAAAAAAAGATAAATGTTTATATCGTCCTTTCTACATCCAGCATATCTGAAATCAGGACCATTCATCCCTCTGTCGGTTTGTAAGAGTTTAGTTATTGCGTTGGTCTTATTTTACATCAGATGTGAATATTTGCTGTGTGTAATAATTAATCTTCATTGCCGACCTGACTGGATTTAGAATTTGAAGGTGTCTTTGAAGGTGTTTCCAGACTCACTCCATGGACTGACAGCCGGATGGAACAGAAAAGGGGAGGACTGGTAGGGCCCTCCTCCTTCCTGCTCCCCAAGAAGCACACGGTGAAGTGAATGTCTCCACCACGGGGCCCTGCCACGGTGAACCAGATCCTCTCAAGCAAGGAGTCAAAATAGCTTCTTCCTTCCCATAATGGGTTGTCTTGGTTTTCGACTTGACTTGATCTGGGAATGAGTAAGACTCATTATCTCTGGGAGGGTATTTCCTGAGAAAATAACTTGAGTCTCTCAGAGAGAGCAGCATCTCCCAGTGCTGGTCCACATGTGAAGAGCTTTGAGATATGGAATGCTGCTTTTGGCTGCTTTCACTCTTTGTTCTAAGTGCAACTACTCTGTTGCTGTTGCTACTGCTGTCAGGGCTGTTTTGTCAGCGTCCCAGTGTGAACTGAACCAGCAGCTCTCCAGCAATCCCTTACCAGCTCTCCAGCAATCCCTTACCAGCTCTCCTGCAATCCCCAAGGCTGTGGGCGCCATGCTGAGGTGCTAGGTATCTAGCTATGTTAACTAAGCAGGTATCCAGTTTGAAGTTCTCCAGCATGCAGATAGCCACTGGTGGGCTACTCAGAAATCAGTGTCTAGAATAGTCTGACACATCCATTGCAAATGAAATATGTTCATTCTCTCACTCCTGCTGCTCTTGAAAACCCCGAATACTCCTTTGCATTCTTTTCAGCTGAGTGCTCTGGTCTCAGAGATAATAAAAATGAATAAATTTGGAGTTTGAGAGATCTGATAAAGTACAAATCTTCGTTTCCATGTGAATTCTGAGCTAATTGGGGGAAAAGACACAAGTCTAAAACTGAAAAAACACTGCAGCTACATCCTTGTGATGTCTGGCTGAGTTCTGACTTTGTGAATCAGAGTTATTAATGCCTCCTACCGTCCCTCAGCTGGGACACTGGGAAGCCACCCTCTGTAAAGTGTGTGTCTGAGGCATACACACCCACTTACTCAGGTACTTGCCTGACTCTAGACTGAGACAACACTAGGATTTTCTGATAAATGAGCCCCACCCAGGCAGGGAGAGGGACCTACTATGTGTTACCACATACACAGGTCGAGTCTGTGAGGGGAAGGGGTAGGTGGTGTTCTGACGTGGAGCCATTATCCTATAGCAAGAGCTGTGGGGTTTTGTTTTAGAGTTGATGGAACTGGTGTCTCCATTTATGATTAAAAGGTGGAGCTTTCATTTTCAAATAACGGAGGAATAAGAGAAATGATGGTTTGAGGACAGAGAGTAGGGGGCTGGAGAGATGCTGAGTGGCTGGGAGCACTTGCTGCTCTTGCAGAGGATCTGAGCTTAGGTCCCGGCACCCACATCGCACAGCTCACAATCTCCCCCAGCTCCATCTGAGGGACTGGATGCCCTCTTCTGGTCTTTGAGGGTAACTTCACATAAGTGCCCATACACAGATAAGCAAGCATACACACATAAAAAATAAATAAAAGTGAACATAATGACTCCATAAATACTGTGGACATGTCAAACTGCAGAAACCATGTCAGAATGACTCCAGCTACTGACACACTGGCCCAGTTAAGAGTCCCTGAAATCTCATCTTTATAATCTGAAGGTCAGAGTCTCTCTCTCTCTCTCTCTCTCTCTCTCTCTCTCTCTCTCTCTCTCTCCTCTCTCTTTATATTTTTCATTTGGGACAAGAGGATTTAGGTCATAATTTAACTATTGGCCATGATTTTATTCTAGTTCATTTAATAGAGAATAGATAGAACAAAACATTTCAGCCCATTGATGTATTATATATACATTTTTATTTCACATATAAATAATTTATAAGTCGAGTCACACTATCTTATTAGTATTGACCCAAGACTTTTAATTCTCCTTTCTTTCTCTCATCTTACTGAATTCACCATGAGAATCTGAGTGTATAGGCTGGAAAATTGGTTTTGTTTTAAATGACATGAAAAGAGACCATGCTCTTTACAAATTCGGTCCAATATTTTTAGTAACAGGAAACATCCTACTTCAGGGAAGACTTTCCTTTCGTCCATTGCCTGTCAAAGTTATATTTACAGGACCCAGGCAGCATAAAACAATGAATCCATTGGCTAACTGTGCCAGGTAGAATTGGCAGCATAGGCCTGAGGCCCAAACTAAAACCCTGTATCTGCAGAGCGCTCTTGGCATCCAAATGGGAAATATCAAATGACTCCACCCCAAATGTTCATTCATTTGGTTCCCTGGGGACCATTTGTTGTCAGTTTCCCCAAAAGGTTAACTGCTCAACATTTGTGACAAAAAAATTTAAAGGTCTCTAAATATACTTTATAGAAGGGTCACAACCTCTCTTGCCAAGAAAACCCTTTAGAACAGTCAGGAGTCATTTTACATTTGAACCCCCTTTTTTTTCTTGTTGTTGTTGTTTTTTGTTTTTTGAGACAGGGTTTCTCTGTGTAGCCCTGGCTGTCCTGGAACTCACTCAGTAGACCAGGCTGGTCTCGAACTCAGAAATCTGCCTGCCTCTGCCTCCCAAGTGCTGGGATTAAAGGCGTGAGCCACCACGGCCCGACTTGAACCCTTTTATAAATCTCCATATGAAAACATTCTTGAAATTATTTCCCCATGCTTCTCAGGCTACACAGCTTGCAGCGATCCGAATAGATGCTAACCTTGGGCGTTTATATCGGTTGCTGTGCCCGTGGCCTTGTAATAGAAACAGCAGAGCAATTTAACTCAGCAAAGGCAAAGCAATGGAGCCCACGTTTGATCCTCATGCTTGGTGTGAGAGCACAAGCGCTGGGTGTACGCAAGCCCTCAGACTGTGATAGCAAGAAAGGCATGGCTCTATTTCCACAGCTGATCACCAGGAGGTCAGTGGTCGCTGTGTCCTGGGGATGGGGGCAGGGGACGGACTGGGAGAAAACTCTCATGGTGCTACTGTCACAGGAGTGTTGTCTTTCTGACTTAAGTAATTAAGTCAAGAAATATTAACAGCTTAAGCCAAAGTTTATTTAGCAAAGAATACTGAGAAACTCTTCAAAGAGAGGCTGGAGTGAATTGCCTCAAAGGTGTAGAGCAGCCAGGGCGCACTACATGGTAGATTTAAGATAACTTCTCATGGGTGCTTAAGAGGTAGAGGGCATACCCGTGGGATAAGGTGACCCTTATCATGGCGGAGCAGTGCTTCCTTTTAGCATATTCTTCCCATGATCCTCTAGAAAAGCCCCGGAAAGAGGAGTGCCCAATCCTCACTGTGAGAAGTGTTAGAGTGGCATTGGTCACGTCTTTGGGGTTGTAGACCTTTCCTTAGCACGATGCCTCCATTCCTCAGTTTCTAATGCAGTGGGAACAATCTAACTCCAGCTTTAAAGAGGTTTAACTATAACGGGGCATCTGACCTCCAGGGGACACAGTACAAGGTGCAGCTGCTGGTCCCTTGCTTACCTCAGATCTAACACCTTGCCTTCATCAACACCACCATGCAGGAATTTGAACAGAGAGGTGTCCAGAAAACACCAAGGCAGAGAGTTTCTAGTTGCAAAGTGAGATCGTTTTTTATGCCCATCATTCTCTGCAGCTTGACCAGTTGTGGATCCATGCTGTTGACCGTCAGCTACCCCAAAAAGGAGCTGTTGAGTTCACCGAACTCCAGTGCATGACTACAGCGCAGATCAGACTTGATGAGAGAGGAGGAAAGAATGCGCAAAGTCTGGTGGGTAGGGAAGGTGGAAGGAGGAAGGGGAAGGGGGATCTGGAAGGGGTTGGGAGAGGGGGAAAATACATTGTATAAACATCTCAAAGTACTAATAAACACATGCAGAGGAGCTGATGTTAAAGATTATGGCAAATTTAATGATTATCTTTTTATAATGCATGAGGAGAAAAGCAACATTTTATATCAGTGTGTTTATCCATATGGTGTGACTTTTAAATAGACCCTGGTTGCCTAAATAAGTCAGACAGGACACATAGATAGCTTACTGTGCCTTCTAATTTCCTAAATGTTTGTCTTAGGAAGAGACAAGGGAGAGTGTCATTTTTATAGATCAAAACAGCGAGGTATTTGAGATTTCATGCCATTCGATATTTTAAACTCGGGTTGGCAAAAGATATTCAAAATATGGCGGATCACCTAGATACAGCAGGCATTTGTGCCACACAGTGGAGCAGAGACCTAGCATTGCTTCCCAAGCTCGGAATCTTCAGAGCTAGACTGTGGTGCTAACAGAGTTTTAAAAACTTAAAATGGCATTTCTATCTATCTATCTATCTATCTATCATCTATCTATCTATCTATCTATCTATCTATCTATCTATCTATCTATCTATCTATCTTGTATACTGTGGATTCACCAGTGTTTTGCCTGCATGCATGTCTGTATAAGGAAGTTGGATCCCCAGATCTGGAGTTACCGACAGTTGTGAGCTCCCGTGTGGGCGTGGGGACTCGAACTCTGGTCCTCATGAAGAACAGCCAGTGCTCCTAACCATGGAACTATGACTATAGTTCCAGAATCTTTGGTTATTAATTGCCAATTTCTTATTAGGCCCCTTTTCACACGAAGTCACTAGTGACATCAGTGGCATATCATTTGCTCACAGCTAATCTAATATCATAATCTGTGACTTAGGCTCAAGGAGGGAAAAGATAGTCTTACTTTTTCCTCTCTACCAACCCAGACTGCGGCTAATTAGTAGTTGTTATACCACACCATCTGGGCATCCAACAGAAGCATCTAATTTAGATTCTCATTATTGTATATGGGGAGGGCTAACATGCGGAGTATCCCAGTTCCTGTAAAAAAGAACATTATTTTAATAAGGGTCTTGCACAGGAAGGTCTCTCAGGGAACTGGTCCTCTGTCCTTTGAACTCTCATCTTGAGATCATATGAGATGCACTTCCCATAAGCTTTTCTCTTTGCCTTAAGTATTCAGAAGTACCCTGGTGTGGTGGCTTGAGCTTTAAATCCTAGCACTTGGGACGCAGAGGCAGGTAGATTGCTATGACTTTGAGGCCAGCCTGGTCTACAGAAACCTTGTCTTAAAAAACAAGCACTAAAGAACCAAAATGAAAAAGTATTCAGAAGCTCAAAGCTATGTCTGAGCTCGATCACAGGATTTTCACTACAGTTCTTGGCATGATTCTAGTGTGTTCCTTCCCCTTCACCTACTGCTGTTCCTCCTCCTCCTCCTCCTCCTCCTCCTCCTCCTCCTCCTCCTCCTCCTCCTCTTCTTCTTCTTCTTCTTCTTCTTCTTCTTCTTCTTCTTCTTCTTCTTCTTACAAACTCTTGATGAGCTTCCCAAATTGGCCTAGAACCTATTATCCTCCTGCTTCGGCCTTCTGAGTGCTGGGAGTATATATGTGTGCACCTTGATGATCATATTTTACCCTGTTAATTACAGAACCTTCCATTTGGGATTTTGTACTGACCCCAGATGAGCAGCTCTACTGCCCAGACGTCACTTTGGACTCGGTATGAGGCTGTTAGCTGCCCCCGATCCCGTGCTTGCCCTTGCTGTCACAGATGACCCAGTCCTTGCCCTTCCCTTCACAGATGGCCCTGAGCTTGTCCTTGTCATCACAAAGGAAGTGCCAGGCTCTGTGTCTGATGTTTTATTCTTGTCACCACTTCTCAGATATGTCAGAGAAGATTCGATGAGTCCTGTGCACATTATAGTATGTATCTGCTCTCTAGCCTAGGGTCTAACAAGCTTTGCTGATGGCAACTTCTTAGAAGATAATTTGAATGTTAACATTGTAGTACACATCCTTCCATATAAAGACAAGGGATTTAGAGTTAGAAGTTGTAGATTTGAGTCCTCACTGTGGAACCTGGGTCACATTAAGTACATCTCTGGGCTTCAATTTCTTCCCTCTGTGGAACCAGGAATAAGGATTGTAGTTATTGCAAAGTGAAAATGATATGAAGTTATGTGAAAGGATCTCATTCTCTTTAACAAGAAAAGCTCACATCTCATTATTCGAAGACATGGTTGAACTCCTAAAAATACCTCTGTGCCCTGAATTCTTCATTTCTGCTATTTTCTTGGAAACATCATCATATTGTCCAGAATCCCCATGCGGTGCCCCGGTCTAAGGACTCTGAACATAGAGAACCTCTTTATGGGTTCCCAGGACTCAGAAAGTGGCAGAAGAGGCGTGTTCAGTCACTGGCAGAAACCTAGAACTGAGCTCTGTTGGGACAGGGGTCATATGTGTTTGGTGGGCTATAAAACCCACCTGGTCTTTAGCCTAACAACTAGCTGTATGTGGTCAAGGGATGAGCTACATCCTCCTCCCTGGTCTAAAGTAAGAGAGCCCCTCCCTAGGCATGTGGGAGCATTATAGCAAGCCCATCAATATCGGATAAGATGGTACTGTCTGCCATGCTTCGCAGTGAGACATTCTGGGGCAGACCATGCCTGTTAGTCAGTCATGATCCAATTAACCAGGTGTCATCAATCATGTATAGTTCGATAGGCATCAGCCTGACACATGTCAGTCATGCAGATTCATCTCAAGGCCCCCGAGACACATGGAAACAAAATAAATGTCAGACACATAAGCACATACACTTTTGTTAAATGTATTGAGCAAGGAGGGGGATACAAACTATGTGGCCCAGTATCAAGTGGGAAGGGGGCTGATTTAAGATTTAAGGAGTCTCTAAGAGTCCTTCTGTTCCCTTCTTTTCTCTCTCTTATCTTCCCTTCATAGTCTAGTCCCATCTTCTGTGGCCTAGCGACAGTAATACATGTCTGTGTGTGTGTCCGGGGGAAATAGATTTCAAATGATAGGAGTCAAAGTAGACTTGAAGTTTCCTCTGAGACTGGGTTCCAAAGTGAAGTTAGATGGCAAAAGGACATAACAGAATCCCCCTGGAGACCCTCAGTCCGACAGTTACTCTTCCAGCCCCACTTTAATCTGTTCACAATGCTCTGAAGTTCATCTGTTCAAGAATGCCCTGATGGCGTTCTTGGTGAACCCCGAAGTTCCTCCACAGTTCTGCTGTCAGAAAGCCCAAGGCCAATGCCATGGCGAGTTCAAGTGCTGTGGCCTTGGATGACATAAAGGACAGAAGGACAAATGTGACGGAACTCACTCTCTTAACCCCTGTGACAGTGGGTGTGCATGGAGCCCCAATGGCCTATTTGCTTCCTAAAGGATGTCCCTGTTGCTACTTTGCATTGAGGATTAAGCTTCAAAAGGAGTTTTGGAGAGGACAGGCAGTCAAACCATGGTTGCAGTGGCCCACCATTCACCAGCTTTCTGTTCACCCGGTTGAGCATCTGAAGCAGTAGGTAGCCTTTGTCTAGGCACACTGGAATATAAAGGTAAGCAATACTCAACATTAGGGCTAGTTAGTGAAGCAGCATGTTCTCTGTGAGGGTCACATACATGGAGGGGAGGACAAAAGACCTGGGGCTCCTTCTCCTACTTACTCGGTGGTATGCGTACATTTTGTCTGCAAAAAATGGAAGATAAAATTGCTGCGCCAGTTAAATCGTTTTTCCTTTTCTCTCACTGACAGAATGGAATTGAACTTAGTTGGATTGAAGCTTTATGAAGAGGTGACTCCTTGCATCACCAGCTGAGTAGCATCTGACTCAAAGCCGAAAATGCATTTGGTCCAGATCCCAGGGCTCAGGTTAATTTAGGCACTAAGCTCTTGAATACATAATACATCTGGCTGTGGATTTATCCTCTTAGGGGTTCTCTAGCCAGGGAAACTGGGAGAGGAGCAGTTAAGTCAGTGGTGTACCCAAGCTGGCTACTTTTGACTCCAAGAAGTTGGCTATATGTGACTTCTATCTGTATACTCAGTCACGTTGCCCTGGTCACTAGAAACTGACCACAGTGGGAACATTTACACCAGGGAGACTGGCAGATACTGCAGTTGATGTCTCCCTTAGTCCTGCCACTCCATCAGTGATCTGATTTACTAGCTTGGAGAAGAAGGTAGAGAAAGGTTGGTATTGGAGTCCTTTGCTTTCAAAACTCAACAAAAGAGGGAGAGATTGGAAATCTCAAATAGCGCCATATGTGGGGAGCATGGGGTGGTTTCTAGGTTCGTTCTGAAGATTGGTTGGAAAAATGTTGATAAGCAGGGGCAACTTTTCAAACAGCTGGGTTTCCTTGTAACAGTCTGCTAACAGCCTTCCTGACACCCATTTCTCCTCCTTCCCAGGCATCGATACCCTGGGTTGAGCTGTGTACAGCAAAGGATTGCATTCCCTGGCTTTCTCTGCATATACCTGTTGGCCCAAATAAAAATGTCTGTTGCTGCAGAGTTCTTGGGATGCCTCACAATGCAGTGCCTGGGTGCTTTGTGTCTCAAACAATGAGTTGAACAAGGTACGTGTTACTGGGCAATCAAGATCCCCTTTTGAATTCTTTGTGCAAGCAACCAGTTAAGAATACTGGTTGGTCCAGTGGAGCACATCCACATGTTCTCTGTACAGTAGCAAAATTCAGTAAGCATTTTATAAGTGCATGACAAGGCATTTACACTCATTCTCCCAGCCCCCAGAGATAAAAGCGACATGTTCAGGCTGGGTTTATGCTGAATCAGTTTCGACTGAGCCACTCGATCCTGGCTTGTAAGGGCAACTTCATTCAAGGTACGTGGCAAGAGACAGGGCGAGGAAAATTGCTATGAGCTTGGTTCATTTAGAGCTGCAGGACATCATAGCTGGCAGGAATCTAGCAGCCACGGCAGGCTCTGCTGCGAGGGAGCAAACAAGAACAAACTGAGAACCTACTATGTGCTAAACAAGACTTTTCTCACCTAATCTACACAGCAAACCTCTTGTCATGAGTACAGTGTTTGTCTTGGTTTACTGATGGGTACTTTCTTCCAGAAAATAAATTATTCGCCCAAAGCCATACAGCTGAGAAAGAAGAGAGTTTGATGTTGAACTTGAAGCCACTGAGCTCCAGGAGTGCTGCTTTCTCTAGCCTGTTTCATGCTGCCTTTAGATAGAGGCGGCACAAGGGAAGCAAGGACTGGCCCATATTCCATTTGAGTGGAGAAGCATAGAGAGCAGTACACATCCAAAGCTGTGCTCTGTGGAGAAGTCTGGTTCTGGGGCAGGAAGGTGGCCCTCCATACTTTCTGTCCTCTGATTCTAAAACAGAATACATGTTCCCATCTCTCCGCACCTCACAATGCGGCCAAGGGGTTGAGTTCTACTGAAGTAGATATGGATGGAAGAAACGCTGCTACCCCATCCGACCCTCAGGAGTGCCATTCACACCACGAGGAGGCTGTGAATAGAAAAGATGCTAGAACCAGAAATAGAAGTAGAAAGGATGCTATAGCCTCAAATAGAAGAAACGGATTTCTCTTGAACTGTCTTTGGGTCCCGTGGGAATGGTGTATGAAGGGACAAAGGCCAGACATTGTGACAGCTGAACTCTGACCCTTCGTCTCTGTGGCAACCCACTTGCAACAGTCTAGACGTGCTCAGTGCGTGAAAGCTCACCTTTATCTCCTCGCACTTTCAACTCAGCACCAGCCACAGAAAGACAAACAGGACACTAAACTGGACTTCAGAGAGCTTATCGGCTTCCCAGTGCCAGCAGCTTCTGCTCAGGGCACACCTGCGCCCCTCCTTCCCTAAACCCATGAGGAACCTTTCCCCCTGACTTTGGGGACCCTAATGCGAGGGTTCTTGCTGTAGTGAGCCAAGCTATGAGTCTGTAGACCTGCTTCTTTTTTTAGGGTGGTCTTTGTTTCTTGTCCTCTTTCTGTGAAGTGGAATACAGACATGTATTGATCTTGAATTATCTTGCAGGTGAGAGGAGTCTGCATCTGTGGTATTGAAGACCAGCCAGCTACCTGCTTTGAGATATATCAACAGAGAGGTACACTTCAGTCTTTTAAAGTACTGCTTTGGGTTTCTGGTTTCAATCATCTCTCTCTGTCTGTCTCTGTCTCTCTTTCTTTCTCTCTCTCCCCCATGTGAGTCTCCCTGAGGAGGCCTTTTGGTTTCAGACACAATAGTCAGACTTCATCTATTTAAACTGTACTAATTTGGGACTTGTGCAACTTTGCCCCGGGGCAGCCGGAGCAAGAGGGAACAGTTATACTAGATTAAAAATCAGAGCTTGCTGAGTAGACTCATGTACTCTGAATTTCTGTCATTTCATCTAGGACTTTAGCATCTTTCATTTGCATACAATGATGGATATGCTAATTACAGTAGACATACCTATTCATTAAGATGGGAGGCTGCTTAGCCTGGGCAGTCTGTGGATGCTGGCAATGTAGAAGAATGACACTTATCTGCACACAACATTCAAGAGTTTTACAAATTCTTAGTGAATTTTCCTAAAGTTGAGATTAACTGTCGAATTTTACTGACTTTTTATCAGAAGTTTCTTTTATGTCCTGGTGAGATTCTGTTTCCCAGTAGCTATGGCTTTGGCCAGAGTGTAGCTCAGGATACCAGGGCTCTAAACACATTTCAGTGTGAAATACTATAGGGCAGTTTATTGTCACCCACATACATTGCCTGTCTGTTCCCCAGTGGCTCAGAGTATGGGTTCCAGGAAGTAATGGCTATCTCCGCATCACATTTTCAGATCAACAGAGATAAACTCACGAAGTCACATCTCAGTACCATGGGCACAGTCATCTGCTGTCCGGAAGATGCATGGCTCACAAGACCTACCCATACACACAGTTAACACCTTAGACTTTTGTATCCTGGACATTGCCAAGTCAGATTGTGCTTCCAGTGACCTATAGGCACTTAGAACTCTTCATTTGGTCCCACAAGGCAGGATAAGAACTTGGTGTCTCTGCCTTCATTTAGAACCTGGGTCCCTTTCTTTGGGTCACCTGCTCACCTCAGCATGCAGGGATGATAATTGCCCGAGGAGCATCTATCTAGAAACTCTAGATGTCCAGATTATTTTACTCCCCATCAAGGCCAAAGGCACAAAGATAAGAAACACAAAGGTCTTTTACACTATCCTGTTCAGGACCCTCAAGGGCATTCAAAGTCTAATCATTATCTTAAGGGAGGCAGAGGCAGGTGGATTTCTGAGTTCGAGGCCAGCCTGGTCTACAGAGTGAGTTCCAGGACAGCCAAGGCTACAGAGAGAAACCCTGTCTCAAAAAACCAAAAGGGGGAAAAAAGGTCTGCAGTTACCTCTGATTGCTGGAAGCGCAGAGCCTTGTACCGACAGAGCACCTCCCAGATGAAGGAAATTACCTATCAATGGGAGGTGTCCTGGAGCAGAGGTGATCATCCCATGGTCACTAGGTTGCTTCTCCCAAGTGATGAGGTCTTCTTTGGACCAATCTGTAGAACCGAACTGGACAAATGCATCCAGACCACACCCTGACCAGGGCGGCTTAATTATGGTCTAGCTCTTTCCCCTTGGGACAATTCTTCCTTTGTTTAAACCTAAAGGTCTAGTCAGTTCCCTAAAGATGGACTTAGAGTCATGTGGTCCCTTTATCTGTTCCCCTTCCCAATGTAAATATAGATCAAAAGACCTCTCTCTGCTTTTTTTTTTAAAATCATTATTCATCTTCTTAACTGGTTTGTTGGGACAGGAGGCTGAGCTCAACATGCTGGGGCTTTTGCTCTAAAACTTTGTAAACACCTCTATAATGCTAGCAGAGCATGTGAACCTACAATAGTCTCACTGAAAACTGTAATGGATGGATGTGTAGGTGTGTGGGTGGATGCTGAAGACCAGGGCCTTGCATAATGTCGTGCCGGAGAAGTAAACTGCTGCACTATGCTTCCTGCATGGCTCCACGGAGCATGAGAGTCTTGATCTTCAAAGAGTTCATGGTCACTTCTGCTGCCGGTCCTTTCTGCTGGGGCAGACCCTTGGCTGCTCTGCTCCAGTGAAGACACCATCTCCTGATTCATCCTAGAGAATCCGCTGCACTCTGAGCAGTTGGTAAGAACCCCCTCCCACCTCTGGAGCCCCAGAACTGCTGCTGGGGGCCCGGCAGACTCACCACCCATCAACCTCCAAAACCCCTACCACTCGCCTTCTGTTCCTTCTGTTCCTTCCACCTCTTCCACCACCACTCCCTCTGCAGGAGTGCAGAGAGGCCTGAGAGCACAGGTAGGACCATCCCTGCTGCTCAGAAAAATCCATCCAGAACACTCAGGATGGAGTCTTCCTGTTTCTGTCTCTGGCTGGGGGCCATCCTCTGCCACAGTGAGCCATATCCAGGTGGCACAGGGAGATAGCTAACCTCCCAGGACTGTGGAGAGGCCTGAGAGTGCAGAGCTGATCTTGGGTTACAGAGCTACATGTACTAATACCATCACAAGAGAGCTGGTCTCCTAAGAGTGCCTATACACCTGTGTGAACAGAGAGAATGGGAATCCCAGGAGTACAGATAGACAGGCTTGAAGGACAGATAAGCCACAGTCAGAAACAGCAAGACCAGCTAACACCAGAGATAACCAGATGGCAAAAGGAAAACACAGGAACATTACCAATAGAAACCAAGGTAACATGGCACCATCCAAACCTAGTTATCCCATAATAGCAATACCCCAACACACGAGAAACATAAGATCTGGGTTTAAAATCACATTTCATGATGCTGATAGAGGACTTCAAGAAGGACATAAATAACTCCCTTCAAGAAATACAGAACATGGGTCGACAGGTAGAAGCCCTTAAAGAGGAAACACAAAAATCCCTTAAAGAATTACAGGAAAACACAAATCAACAACTGAAGGAACTGAACAAAACCATCCAGGATCTAAAAATGGAAGTAGAAACAATGAAGAAATCACCAAGAGAGACAACTCTGGAGATAGAAAACCTTGGAAATAAATTAGGAGTCATAGATGCAAGCATCAACAACAGAATACAAGAGATAGAAGAAAGACTCTCAGGTGCTGAAGATACCATAGAAAACACCGACTTAAAAGTCAAAGAAAATGCAAAATGCAAAAGCTTGTAACCCAAAACATCCAGGAAATCCAGGACACAATGAGAAGGCCAAACCTAAGGATAATAAGTATAGAAGAGAGCAAAGACTTCTAGATTAAAGGGCCAGTAAAGGTCTACAACAAAATTATAGAAGAAAACTTCCCTAACCTAAAGAAATAGGTGCCCATGAACATACAAGAGCCTACAGAACTCCAAACAGACTGAACCAGAAGAGAAAGTCCTTCCGTCACATAATAATCAAAACACCAAATGCATTAAACAAAGAAAGAATATTAAAAGCAGTAAGGGAAAAAGGTCAAGTAACATATAAGGGCAGAACTATCAGAATTATACCAGACTTCTCACCAGAAACTATGAAAGCTAGAAGATATTGGGCAGATGTCATAAAGACCCTAAGAGAACATAAATGTCAGCCCAGGCTACTAACCTAGCAAAACTCTCAATTACCATAGATGGAGAAAACAAGATATTCCATGACAAAACCAAATTTACACAATATATTTCCACAAACACAGCTCTACAAAGGATAATGGGTGGAAAATACCAACACTAGGAGGGAAACTACACTCTAGGAAAAGCAATAAAGTAATCTTTCAACAAACCCAAAAGAAGCTAGTCACACAAACATAATTCCACATTTAACAACAAAAATAACAGGAAGCAACAATCACTTTTCTTTACTATCTCGTAACATCAATAGACTCAATTCCCCCAATAAAAAGTCATAGACTAGCAGACTAGATATGTAAACAGGACCCAACATTTTTTTGCATACAAGAAACCCACCTCAGTAACAAACATAGTCACTACCTCAGAGTCAAAGATTGGAAAACAATTTTCCAAGCAAGTGGTCCCAAGAAACTAGAGTGGCCATTCTTACATTGGATAAAATCGACTTTCAAACAAAAGTTGTCAAATAAGATAAAGAAGGACACTTCATACTGGTCAGTGGAAAAATCTACCAAGATGAATTCTCAATTTTGAACATCTATGCTCCAAATGTAAGGGCATCCATATTCATATAAAGAAACTTTACTAAAGCTCAAAGCTCACATTGCACTCCACACAATAATAGTGGGAGACTTTAACACCATGCTCAGCAATGGACAAATCGTGGAAACAGAAACTAAACAGACACAGCGAAACTAATGGAAGTTATGAACCAAATGGCTCTAACAGATATTTGTAGAACATTTCATCCTAAAGCAAAAGAATATACCTTCTCATGGTACCTTCTCCAAAACTGACCATATAATTGGTCACAAAACAAACCTCAAAAGATACGGGAATATTGAAATAATTCCGTGCACTCTATCAGATCACCATGGTCTAAGGCAGGTCTTAAGTTCCAACAAAAACAATGGAAAACACACATACACATGGGAGCTAAACAATGCTCTACTCAATGATCACTTGTTCAAGGAAGAAATAGAAAGAAATTAAAGACATGTTAGATTTTAGTGAAAATGAAGACACATCATACCAAAACTTATGTGACACAATGAAAGCAGTGCCAAGAGGAAAACTCATAGCTTTGAGTGCCGCCAAAAAGAAAATGAAGAGAGCTTACACTAGCAGCTTGACAGCACACCTGATAGCTCTAGAACAAAAAGAAGCAAATACACCCAAAAGGAGTAGATGGCAGGAAATAATCAAATTTAGGGCCGAAATCAACCAAATAGAAACAAAAAGAACTATACAAAGAATCAACAAAACCAGGGCCTGGCTCTTTAAGAAAATCAATAAAATAGATAAGCACTTAGCCAGACTAACCAGAGGGCACAGAGGAACAACTCAAATTAATAAAACCAGAAATGAAAAGGGAGACATACAACAGAAACTGGAAATTCAAAAGATTATCAGATCCTACCACAAGAGCTTATACTCAACAAACCTGGAAAATCTAGATGAAATGGACAATTTTCTAGACACATTCTGTAAGGCAAAGGACACTGTCAGAAGGACAAAACGGCAACCAACAACGTGGGAAATGATCTTCACCAACCCCACATCCGACAGAGGGACACTGTCAGAAGGACAAAACGGCAACCAACAACGTGGGAAATGATCTTCACCAACCCCACATCCGACAGAGGGCTAATATCCAATATATACAAAGAACTCAAGAAGTTAGACCACAAAGAACCAAATAACCCTATCAAAAAATGGGGTACAGAGCTAAACAAAGAATTTTCACCAGAAGAAATTCGGATGGCCGAGAAACACCTTAAGAGATGTTCAACATCATTAGTCATCAGGGAAATGCAAATCAAAACAACCCTGAGATTCCACCTCACTCCAGTCAGAATGGCTAAGATTAAAAACTCGAGAGACAACAAGTGCTAGCGAGGATGTGGAGAAAGAGGAACACTCCTCCACTGTTGGTGGGATTGCAAAATGGTAAAACCACTCTGGAAATCAGTGTGGCGGTTCCTCAGAAAATTGGGCATGCCACTCCCAGAGGACCCTGGCATACCACTCCTGGGCATATACCCAGAGGATTCCTCTGCATACAACAAAGACACATGCTCCACTATGTTTATAGCAGCCTTGTTTATAATAGCCAGAAATTGGAAGGAGCCCAGATATCCCTCAAAAGAGGAATGGATACAGAAAATGTGGTATATTTATACAATGGAATACTACTCAGCAATTAAAAATAATGAATTCATGCAATTTGTAGGTAAATGGTTAGATCTGGAAACTATCATCCTAAGTGAGCTAACCCAATCACAAAAGAATACACATGAAATGCAATCACTGATAAGTGGATATTAATGAGCCCAGAAGCCCTAAATACTCAAGGCACAATTAGCAAGTCAAATGACTCTCAAGAAGAAAAAAAGGAGAGGACCCTGGGCCTGTAAAGATTGGATCCAGTATTGTAGACCCAGAACAGAGAAATCGTGGGGGGGGGGGGGGAAGAGTGGGGAATAGCATGGGGGGGAGAGGAATTATGGGACATATGGTGGGGGGTAACTGGGAAAGGGGAAAGCCTTTGGAATGTAAACAAAGAATATAGAAAAGAAAAAAAAAAAGAAAAAAAAATAGTCCCATAAGCCCTGAGGAAATAGAAGCAGTCATTAATAGTCACCCAACCAAAAAAGCCCAGGACCAGATGGTTTTAGTGGGGAATTCTATCAGATCTTCAAAGAAGACCTAATACCAATACTCTTCAAACTATTCTAAAAATAGAAACCCAAGGAACACTACCCAATTCATTCTATGAAGCCACAATAATGCTTATTCCTAAACCAAAGACCAAACAAGAAAAGAGAACTTCAGACCAATTTCCCTTATGAACATTGATGCAAAAATATTCAATAAAATTCTTGCCAACCAAATCCAAGAATACATCAAAATGATAATTCACTGCGATCAAGTAGACTTCATTCCAGGAATGCAGGGATGGTTCAATGTACAGAAATCTATCAATGTAATCCACTACATTCATAGATGCTGAAAAAGCATTTGACAAAATTCAGCATCCCTTCATGTTAAAAGTCTTGGAGAGCTGGGCGTGGTGGCACACGCCTTTAATCCCAGCACTTGGGAGGCAGAGGCAGGCGGATTTCTGAGTTCGAGGCCAGCCTGGTCTACAGAGTGAGTTCCAGGACAGCCAGGACTACACAAAGAAACCCTGTCTCGAAAAAACAAAAAAATAAAAAATAAAAAATAAAAAATAAAAAATAAAAAATAAAAAATAAAAAAAAAAGTCTTGGAGAGATAAGGAATTCAAGGCCCATACCTAAACATAGTAAAAACAATATACAGAAAATCATAGGCAACATCAAACTAAATGGAGAAAAACTTGAAGCAATCCCACTAAAATCAGGGACCAGACAAGGTTGCCCACTCTTTTCCTATCTATTCAATATAATACTCAAAGTCCTAGCTAGAGTAATTAGACAACAAAAGGACATCAAAGTTCTACCAATTGGAAAGGAAGAAGTCAAAATATCACTATTTGCAGATGATATGATCATTTACTTAAGCAACCCCAAAACTTCCACCAGAGAACTCCTTAAACTGATAAACAACTTCAGCAAAGTGGCTAGATATAAAATTAACTCAAACAAATCAGTATCCTTCCTCTACTCAAAGGATAAACAATCTGAGAAACTAATTAGGAAAATGACACCCTTCACAATAGTCACAAATAATATTACATACCTTGGTGTGACTCTAACCAAGCAAGTGAAAGATCTGTATGATAAAAACTTCAAGCCTCTGGAAAAAAAATGAAGAAGATCTCAAAAGATGGAAAGATCTCCCATGCTCATGGATTGGTAGAATTAAGATAGTAAAAATGGCCATCTTGCAGAAAGCAATCTGAAGATTCAATGCAATCCCCATCAAAATTCCAAATCAATTTTTCATAGAGCTGGAAAGAGCAATCTGCAAATTCATTTGGAATAACAAAAAATCCCAGGATAGTAAAAACTATTTTCCACAACAAAAGAACTTCTGGGGGAATCAACATCCCTGACCTCAAGCTCTATTACAGCGCAATGGTGATTAAAAACAAAACAAAACAAAACAAACAAAAAAAAAACAGTATGGTATATTGGTACAGAGACAGGTAGGAAGATTAATGGAATAGAATTGAAGATGCAAAAATGAACCCATGTACTTTTGGTTACTTGATATTTAACAAAGGAGCTAAAAACATCCAGTGGAAAAAAGACAGCATTTTTAATAAATGGTGCTGGATCAACTGGAGGTCAGCATGTAGAAAAATGAGAATTGACCCATTCTTATCTCCTTATACAAAGCTCAAGTTCAAGTAGATCAAGGATCTTCACATAAAACCAGATCCACTGAAGCTTATAGAGGAGAAAGTGGGGAATAGCCTTGAACACATGGGTACAGGGGAAAATTTCCTGAATAGAAGACCAGTGACTTAATATTCTAAGAATAAGAATTGACAAATGAAACCTTCATAAAGCTTCTGTAAGGCAAAGGACAGTGTCAATAGGACAAAACAGCAACCAACAGAGTGGGAAAAAATCTTTACAAATCCTACATCCGATAGAGGGCTAATATCCAATGTATACAAAGAACTCAAGAAGATAGACTCCAGAGAGTCAAATAACCCTATTAAAAATGGGGTACAGAGATAAACAGAGAATTCTCAACTGAGGAAACTCAAATGGCTGTGAAGCACCTGAAGAAATGTTCAACATCCTTAGTTATCAGGGAAATGCAAATCAAAACAACTCTGAGATTCCACCTCACACCAGTCAGAATGGCTAAGATGAAAAACTCAGGTGACCACAGATGGCTAGAATGTAGAGAAAGAGGAACACTCCTCCATTGCTGGTAGGATTGCAAGCTGGTACAACCACTCTAGAAATCAATTTGGTGGTTCCTCAGAAAATTAGACATAGTACTACCTGAGAACCCAGCTATACCACTCCTGGGCATATACCCAGAAGATGCTCCAACATGTAATAAGGACACATGCTCCACTATGTTCACAGCAGCCCTATTTATAATAACCAGAAGCTGGAAAGATGCCCTTCAACAGAGGAATGGATACAGAAAATGTGGTATATTTACACAATGGAGTTCTACTCAGCTATTAAAACAATAAATTCATGAAATTTTTAGGCAAATGGATGGAACTAGAAAGTGTTATCCTGAGTGAGGTAACCCAATCACAAAAGAACACACATGGTATATAGTCACTGATAAGTGGATATTAGCCCAAAAGCTCAGAATAAACAAGATACAATTCATAGACCCCATGAAGGTCAAGAAGAAGGAAGACCAAAGTGTGGGTGCTTCAGTCTTTCTGAGAAAGGGAACAAAATACTCACAGGAGCAATTATGGAGACACAGTGTTGGGCAGAGACTGAAGGAAAGGTCATCCAGAGACTGTCTTAACTGGAGATTCATCCTATAAACAGTCACAAAACCTGGACACTATCATGGATGCCAAGAAGTTCTTGCTGAAAGGGGCCTATTATGGCTGTCTCCTGAGTGGCCCTGCCAGAGCCTTACAGATACAGAGGCAGATGCTAGCAGCCAACCATTGGACTGAGTGCGGGGTCCCCAATGAAGGAGTTGGAGGAGGGACTGGAGGAGCTGAATGGGTTTGCAGCTGAATGGGAAGAATGATGATGTTGGTCAACCAAACACCCCAGGACTCCCAGGGACTAAGCCATCAACCAAGGGGTATACATGGTTTCAGTCATATTTGTGGCAGAGAAATGCCTTGTCAGGCATCCATGGGAGGAGAGGTCCTTGGTCCTATGAAGGCTTGATAGATGCCCCAGTGTGGGGAAATTGAGGGGAGGGTAGGTGGGAGTGGGTTGGGCGGAGGGGCATCTCTTGGAGGCAGGGGGTGTCAAGGATAGGTTGGGGTTCTCTGGGAGGGAGAAAATGGGGAAAGGGTATAACATTCGAAATGTAAATGAAGAATATATTCAATAAACACAAATGAACAAAAAGAGTTCATGATCTACGAAGGGAACACATTTAAATACGTAACTGTTATCTACTGTGATAAAAACAAAGGAAGAGAGAAGAGTGAGCAGCTGCCAGCGGAGGGCCGTTACCTTACACACGCCAAGCCAGCACACTTACCTGAAGTCTTACTGGGATTCTAGAATGAGACAGAGATGTAGGGGAAGAAGAACAAGCGTTCCACAGCAAAGGAGAGGGCGTGGACCAGAGTGTGGGGACTTGGAAAGGGCACCGGCATGCATGTGAGTCTGGAGTGCTGGAGAAGACAGGAAAGGCGCAGGAGAGCCAGACAATGGCTTCATCTCAGGTGCCAGTTTGGGCAGACTGGGCACCATCCGTAGAGTCGGGACATTCAAGGCAAGACTTGGAAGTACCCACAAGGGCCAAGCAGATTCTGCACATCAAGGAAGGGAGCTATGTGGGAGCTGGGAAGCTCAGGAGGGCAGGACCGTGTCCTCAAGTGGTCGTCAATTCTCATGTCAGAGTATCGGCTTTGTGTAGCCAAGGCTCGTGCTCTCTCTCTCTCTCTCTCTCTCTCTCTCTCTCTCTCTCTCTCTCCTTCCCTCCCTCCTTCCCTCCCTCTGTCTTTCTTCCTTCCTTTCTTCCTCCTTTCTTTCTTTTTTTTAAAAGAATATCTGAAACCCTACATTTTGAGGCGAATACTTTCAGTTTGTAAACACTGGCAGCTATTTCAAAGCTTTATGCTGGCCAAGCAAAAATATATATCTGATGCTCCCTCAGTCCTTGGGCCTTCAGTTTGGTATTTTAAGTTGAAAGTATCTTAAGCAGAGATATTACCCAACCAAAAATCATGTTTCAGAGAAGAAGCTGGGCCTGTGGTACATGCCTCTAATCCCAGATCCTTGGGAGGCTGAGGCTCAAGACCAGCTTGAGCAACTTAGTAAGACGCTACTCAAAATTTAAAAATATAAGGGCAAGGGAGACAGCAGAGTCAGCAAAGTTTCCCAAGTAAGCATGAGAACCTGTGTTTGGTCCCCAGCACCCAAGGTAAAAATGGACACAGTACCGTGTGTTTGCAGTCCTTGCCCTGGGCAAGCAAACACGGGCAGATCCCAGGGCTCTCAGCCAGCTAAGCCTAATTGGCACGCTCCAGGCCAGTAAGAGCCTCTGCCTCAAAACAAAACAAAACCACAACACAACAGCAGCAATTAAAACAAAACAAACAAAACAGGTGGGCAATCTACCTGAGAAGCAATCTCCTAATTGGTAAGCCTGAGCCTACTGACTGTCTCAAAAGGCAGTGTGGATGATCTGTTTGATGAGTGACACCTGAGACTGACCATTGTCCTCTACACACACGTGTGCACACACGTGCATGCGCACACACACAAACATATGCACACTCTCCACCATGTGTGTACACTACACGCTAACACAGAAAGAAAATACACACGTAAAAATGACGAGGCTATACCTTAGTTTCAGAACACTTGCCTAAGCATGCACGAGGATCTGGATTCAATGCCTAGTGCTGAAGATAAAGAAACACAATAAACACATCCCTTACAGAGTTCCGTTTGAGCTTTCTGTACCAGTTTCTCACAGCCAGAAACCACCATCCCCCATGTAGACCCTGGCTTCTCCTGACACAGTCTTCACACCCGCCCACTTCCAGCTGTCCTCCCAAGTCCTCCACATCCCTGGTCACTTCTTACACTGGGATTTACTGACGAAGGCCTGGCTTAGACAGAAACACTCAGTGTTAGGACACGAGAGAGCCATAATTTATTTCACATGGACAAGCATGATCCCGTGCATGCTGAACATGAAAGCTCGCGTGAAGTACCCGTAACAGCAGAATTTATGTGCTTTTGTCCACAGGGAGCAGGGAGAGTCACAGAGTGCTTTTCAAAGACATCGTCCTCCGAGCAGAGTGGAGACCACAGGCTTTGAAGTCACTGGCTTATTTCATCAATACAGAGTCCGTCTCCTGGAGTGGCCAGAGAGGGGTTTTGGGCTCTGCACACACACTGTTGATGAATTGCTGTGTTCTGAGGAGGATGGAGGGAGGGCGTTCCCCCATCCCACTGCTCGGGGCTGCGGAGGATGGAGGTTCCCCCACCCCACCGCTCAAGCTGCGGAGGATGGAGGGGTTCCCCAATCCCACCGCTCAGGGCTACGGAGGATGGAGGTTCCTCCCACCCCACCGCTCAGGGCTGCGGAGGATGGAGGGGTTCCCCCATCCTACCACTCAGGGCTGCAGGGGACAATTAATCTCAGAGGGAAGGTACATGCCACTTGGAATTAAGAAGCCCGCCACTGAGTGTGCAGTGTTGGGATGGACTGCTGTTCTCACTCTACAGAACCATCTCCACTCAGAATATCCCCCAACACCGGGAGATCCTTTCTTCTCACAGGAATTCCCCAAGACCTCTCATGGGCGGATGGGAGCAGATTCTAGAACTGGATGGGTGTGCCAGAAGCAGACAGAATTTTCCTGGGCAGAGCAGGAACCACCAGTCTCTTGGTCTTTACTCAGTTTTCTGGTTCCAAGATGATCTGTCATGGGGTTCAAGATGGGAAGAGTGGCTGGAGGTGAGGATCGGGTTCTCTGGGAGCAAACCTCGCTGAAGAGACAAGAGTAGAGCCCTTGTGTCCTGGAGACTCACTCCCACCGGAAGTCCTGCCCAACAGTTTCATAAAATTTAATATTATAAGGTCTATAAAATTCCCGGAGCTGGTCTATAACTTCAGGGTCGATCTGTACATGAGTTCTCCCTTTTGATTTGCCCAGGCAGCGAGGCAGGAGGGTGGACTCTGGTTTTTTCAAGCAAGGGAATCCTTTGGTCTTGTTGAAGTAGAAGTGCTTGTCTGTGATGAATCTCTTGATGCCCAGGAAGTCCTGAATTCGCCCCATCTCACCAGCTGGGTCGGTGATGAGCCGCTCGCCACTGACGAAGTGGATCTGGGCCAGTGGGAAGTACCGCAGCCAGCTCTCCAGGTGCAGTGCGTACATGCCGATGCGGATGGCGTTCCAAGACACGTCCACCAGGCCCAGGCTGCGGTTGCGGAAGGACAGGCCCTCGAAGGTGGGAATGTCTGGCTTCTTGGAAAGCGTCTGCGTGTAGTCAGAGATGGCTCGGGTCACCGGGTTCCGCACCACCACTATCAGCTTGGTGTCTCGCGACATGTTGAAGATCCGCCGAGGGGCTTCTTGAGTGACGAAATAGCTGGGTGTCTTCTCCAGTGTGATCTGGGTTTCCAAGGTCCTTGGCATCAGGCTCCTGAGGGGTGGGGGCAGAAGCAAGACATCATCAGAGAGTGTGACTGATTTGGGGGTGCTGCTGTTAGTTTCCCCTGCTGGGTGACCCATGTGGGCCCCTCTTCCTATATCCCATTTGAGGTTCTTACTTGGTGAGAAACTCACTTCAACTAAGATTGTTTTATACACACACACACACACACACACACACACACACGTAGTATTAATATGCAACAAACGATCTCCAACATACAGTAAGCCTCCATATCCATGGGTTCTACAGCCAGAGATTTGACTTCAAGGAAGTCAATCAAGTGTGTTAGCGTGAGTTTGGATACCCTGAATTCAGGTAAAGATGGGTATTGGTATGTCTGTAAATACCAGCACCCCTATACAAGATGCACAGAGGAGTGGAGCCTACGGACCAGCTAGCTTGGTATATGCAGCAGAGAAACCTCCTACCTCAAACGAGGTGGAAGATAAGAAATGATACCTGAGACTGTCCTCTGATCTCCATACATGATATGCTGCACACACACACACACACACACACACACACACACACACACTTTAGGAAAATGCATATGTGCTAAATACATACATATGTTTCTTTATATACAATGTTGACACTGTACTATGTACTATAAACCAGCCACCTAAAGATGATTTGAAGATTATACAAGTGTAGGATGGAACACAGATACTATGCCATTTTCTATGAGTCTTCAACATCCACAGAGTTTGGTATTGTGGGGACTTACACCAAGGATGACCCTGTGCTGTAGAAAGGCCACATGGCAGCTTATCTCAGGAGGGAGACTCAGGACTCTGGTGGTTGTAGTTAGTGCTGGGAGAGGGATCTGTATGTGGGAGGGAGAGGTAGGCAATCGGGGATAAATGAGAATTACATTTGATTGTATAATCTTTTACGCTGTTTGAAATTTTTAATGTGTTTATTATGTATTCAAAAATACAAAGTAAGCTGTGGAGTATTATCCTGGCCAAAAATATTTCTTCAGATATATTAAAATCCTTTTTTTTTTTTTTTGAGGAGCAAAAGGCTTGTTTTTGCAAGAATAGCAACGGTTATAGAAATGAATTCTGACGTCTTTTTTTTTTTTTTTAATCTGAATTACATCCTTTGTGCAGGGCTGCACGAGACACACCTCCCCTGGCTGGCAGCAACCTCAGAGCCAGGCAATGCAACCCTCCCCCCCTTTTTTTTTTTTACATTTTCTGGTTCTGCTTGGGACTTTGAAGGATGAAGGTCCCAAGGATGAAGGTCTCTGCAGTGTCCCTTCCAGATCTCTCTCTCCAGCCTGGATGGAGAACGCCCCTGATTCCCAGCTGCTGCTTTTTCCCCTGAAGATTGTTGTTTTGTCTTTATACCAGGATTTCTTGTCCCTGGCAGTATGTGTCTGAACATTACATGGGGATGTAACTTTTTCTTTCTTCCTTTCTGGTTCTTTCTTTGTTAGTTTGTTTCATTTTTCTCTCACATCTTTTTTTTGTTTGTTTGTTTTTTTTTTTTATTTTCTATATTCTATGTTTACATTCCAACTCACATCTTTATTTAAATAAAGATATCTAGGGTTCTATCCTAAACCAATTAATTAAAAATATTTTGGGCTATTTTGTCTTAACGCTCATTTTTAAGGTTCACAGGGAGTCAGAGGAGGCTGACAAGGAAGCAGAGTTAAGACAAACCGTTCCCCCAGGCCTACGTCCCTCCAACAGCGCATGGCACCATCCCCCAAGCATCCGTCCTCACGCTTCTCTGGGACACAGACTTGCCCTTCCCAGCCTTCTTCCTACCTTCTGTCATCTCCACCTGTCCCCACAGCTTCCCAGCATCCTCTCTGTCACCAGCTTTCCCTTTCTTTCCTCTAGAAGCACTTATTCACAGCCAACTCTTGGGCCTTGTCATCAAAGCTGTCACGACTAAAATGTTTCACCCTGAAGCTCATTCTAGGACCAGCCATATCCACACAGAACTTCCGAGTGTAGCTTTGTTGGGGACAGCGACCATGCAGATGGAATGGTCAAGTCCCACATCCTGGATGTGTGTGACTCAAATCCACAGCAGGAACCTTAGACACGCAGGGAAGAAGGTGGACTGAGACAGTAATGTGGTGAGCACGAAGGCCCAGAACAGTGCTGCTGTCACCAGCAGCTGTAAAACGGGCACAGAGCAGTGTTTCTTCACGGTATGTATAGGAGACCAACTCTGCCAGCAATCTCACCTCAAACTGGAAAGATCACCTTCTACTATTTTAATGGTTTTCTTATCATCTGTTATGACAACCTTGGGAAATGACAGGTTAGTCTTTGTCCCCTTTCACCTTAAGCACAGTTCCAAACTCACACCTGTCCTTAGCTTTACTTATGAGACTCTGGATTTCACTTTCTTCCATTGTTTTGGACCTAGTAGACAATAATTCCAGCACCATCCTCACGCACCACCTGCTCTCAGTCTCTGACAATGAATATTCCAGGTTTTATTCTTTCCAGTTCTGCACCCAGGTTTCTAGCCAGTAGACAGGATTGCTGAGCCTTCGGACAGTATCAGTCCTAGCTTTGGTTGACTCATCAGCCATGTGTCTTTACAGCATCACCATCTTCTGGTGTTTCAAATTCTCACTGTAAGCTCCCAACTCTTCTTCTCTTACCCACTCTTAACATGAGGCTAGTCTCCTCCACATAGGGAAGGTAGAAGCTCTCATACCCTAATTCCTTCAGTCTTCTTCCATTCAGTCTTGAAACTGACCTTTAGCTGAGCCTGTCCCCAGACCTCTTGCTAGTTTCAGAGAGCAAGGTATACTGTGTATATGCTCTGCCTGTGAGAGCTAGGAGTGCTGGGCTCATGGTCCACCTGTGAGAGCAAGGTGTGCTGGGCTCATGGGCCACCTGTGAGAGCAAGGAGTGCTGGGCTCATGGTCCACCTGTAGAGCAAGGTGTGCTGGGCTCATGGGCCACCTGTGAGAGCAAGGTGTGCTGGGCTCATGGGCCACCTGTGAGAACAAGGTGTGCTGGGCTCATGGGCCACCTGTGAGAGCAAGGTGTGCTGGGCTCATGGGCCACCTGTGAGAGCAAGGTGTGCTGGACTCATGGGCCACCTGTGAGAACAAGGTGTGCCGGGCTCATGGGCCACCTGTGAGAACAAGGTGTGCCGGGCTCATGGGCCACCTGTGAGAACAAGGCGTGCCGGGCTCATGGTCCGCCTGTGAGAACAAGGCGTGCTGGGCTCATGGGCCGCCTGTGAGAACAAGGCGTGCCGGGCTCATGGGCCGCCTGTGAGAACAAGGCGTGCCGGGCTCATGGGCCGCCTGTGAGAACAAGGCGTGCTGGGCTCATGGGCCACCTGTGAGAACAAGGCGTGCTGGGCTCATGGGCCGCCTGTGAGAACAAGGTGTGCTGGGCTCATGGTCCACCTGTGAGAACAAGGTGTGCCGGGCTCATGGGCCACCTGTGAGAACAAGGTGTGCCGGGCTCATGGGCCGCCTGTGAGAACAAGGCGTGCTGGGCTCATGGGCCGCCTGTGAGAACAAGGTGTGCTGGGCTCATGGTCCACCTGTGAGAACAAGGTGTGCCGGGCTCATGGGCCACCTGTGAGAACAAGGTGTGCCGGGCTCATGGGCCGCCTGTGAGAACAAGGTGTGCTGGGCTCATGGGCCGCCTGTGAGAACAAGGTGTGCTGGGCTCATGGTCCACCTGTGAGAACAAGGTGTGCCGGGCTCATGGGCCACCTGTGAGAACAAGGTGTGCCGGGCTCATGGTCCACCTGTGAGAACAAGGTGTGCTGGGCTCATGGTCCACCTGTGAGAACAAGGTGTGCCGGGCTCATGGTCCACCTGTGAGAACAAGGTGTGCTGGGCTCATGGGCCACCTGTGAGAGCAAGGTGAGCTGGGCTCATGGGCCACCTGTAGAGCAAGGTGTGCTGGGCTTGTGGTCCACATGGCTCAGTTCACATCCTCAGGATTCTCTGAATATCCATCTGTAGGCTCCACATTCACTGCACAGGAGTGCTGATGCAGCTGACATTTTGTTTCAAAACCCAAGGTCTGTGTCAAATTGCCTAGGCTGAAAGTTTTAATAGGGTTATTAGTATGGAATGGGCAATATTTTAAAATGTGGGATATCAAGTCAGGTATGGTAGTATGTCTGTTATTCCAGACCTTGGAAGGCAGAGGCAAGAGGATTATGAATTTGAGGGTATCCTAGGAGACCCCCATCTTGCCTCAAAAGATAATTAGAACAAGCCCAAATGTATTTTGATTGAATTCCTTGGCTGGAGTTTCTTAGATAGAACCTTGTATACATTATAATTAGACAATTAGGGGTTTATGATGAGAATAGAGACAATTGCATGTATAGGGTAGGATACTTAAAAACCTGCTTTAAAGATTTTCCAGACTCCACGGGCATTATTGATGCAAAGGTCTTCCCGGGCATAAAGACTTGGTGCTTGACTGGCCATTAAATATATTTCTTTGCAATATCCTGCGGTGCGATAAGGAATATCTGAGAGGAAAACAGGAGGCAGCATTTCCCAAGCCTTAGTAGGATTGTGCCCTCAGCATCCACTAACATCTCCCCTTTAGCTAGTTTGGAAAATTTCAATCAATTCTGGTGACCTTCAGAGTATCAATCATAGCATTTCCCAATTGCACACTAACAGTTTCTACCATTCTAATTCCTAATGGGTACATCAGTTGTATGGCCAGAACTAAAGTAAAGGGACCAGGCTACAGACTAGAGAGGTGGTTCAGTAGACATCAGTACTTGCTGTGAAAGCATGAGCATCTGAATTTTTTATTGTGGTACCCACAAAAATAGCCAGGTGTGCTGAGCATGCGCGTAACCCCAGTGCTGAGACAAGAGGATTGCATGGAGTCCAGAAGAGGGCATTGGATCCCCTGGAACTGGGGTTACAGGTGGCTATGAAGCCCTATGTGGGTGCTGGTTGATCCTGGGTCCTCTGGAAAAGCAGCCAGTGCTCTCAACTGCTGAGCCATCTCTTCAGCCCCTCTTTGAGTCTTAATGGAATCCACAAGCCCTCGAATACAGGTATGTTCTGAGTTCCTCAGCCTCTCTCAGATTCCTGACCTTCTCCAGTCTATTCTGGACCTTCCCAATAGACTGCACAACCATCCTGAAGGATCTACTCCCTCCCCAGCATTTAGTCATCACCTAGGGGGTGATTCATAAGTTGGTAATGGAAGCTGTCACTTCAGCTGCCTGTGTCCGACTGTCCGTGGGCCAAACACCACAACTCCCCATTTTCCTTCTCAAATTGTAACTGCTGTACAGACAGAAAAATAAAACAACAGCAAAATGTCTGTCATTCCCCCCCCCGCACCCCCCCCCGAACATTTGTCTTCCTAACCTGCCCAAGTCTTTGTGCTCCTCGCCTAGTTACAGGGCTCTCCTGTTGCAGCTTACTCTCTGATGTGCATGCTTCTACTGGCTTCAATCCCTTCTGCCACCAGGGGAAACTCTCTAAAGCCAATCCAATCAATGCAAGCCTCAGCGACTCCTTAGAATAAAATCAGTATTCCATGGAATATGAGTTCCCTGCCTACCTTTCTAGAATTAATCCCCATCACTTCTGGTAAGCTGATGGTCACGCCACACTGAACATAAAACCCACTCTCCAAATACAAGTGTCTTTTCATATATGTTTTTTTCTTTCGCCGAATTTATTTTTTTGTGGGTACATGTGCATCTGTGTGTGCACACACTTGCATGTGGAGGCCAGGGGTCACCCTCAGGTGTCATCCTTCATGCATTGGTCTACCTTGGTTTTTTGAAACTGGGTCTCTCATTGGTTTGGAGTTTGCAGATTCAGCTAGACTGGTGGCGTTTGAGGCCCAGGGATCCACCCATCTCAGCCTCCCTTGTGGAGATTACTTGAATGCTCAAAGTGTTCAGCTTTCTATGCAGATTCTGAGGCTGAAACTCCTTTGCTTGTGGGGCAAGCAGTTTGCTGGCCGAGCTGTCTTCACACTCCTGTATATTTAACTTCTCAAGACTTGACATTGGCTTTTTTTTTTTCTTCTCACTTGCTCTGATGAATGCTTTCACATCTTTACAAACTCAAACTGAAGTCACACATCCCTGGCCCTTCCTTGTTGCCTCCTGGTGTTTCATATTTATCAGCATCATCCTATCTTTTGGTAATTACCTCTTATGTCTCTTTTTATGACTAAAGATTATTAGCTCTTTGGAGATGTCTCTTGTTTCTCTTTGCCTACAATCATTGCTCAGTGAGTGGATCCAAGATTCAATCTCAGAAACAAGCCTGTTGGGAGGTAGCCCAGGGTCAGCCAGCATTCTGTTACTGTAACAACAACATAATGCCCCACACAATCAACTTACAAAGAAACATGTTTATTTTGGCACAGTAGTGGATGATCCCATCTGTGGTAATGGGCTCCTTTTCTTGGAGCCTACATGTCTTGGGGGCATGTAGGAGAACATATGGTTGAGGAAGTTATCTACTTCACAGGCAGGAAGCACAAAAGGAAGTGGCCCTACTATGCTTTTCAAGAGCGTACTCCAATGACCAAAGCGCCTCCCATTAGGCCCTGCCTCTGAATGGCTCCACCTCTCCCAATAGCACCCCAGGCTGGGGACTCATTCTTAACATTTTGGCTTTTGGAGGACATGTTTGTAAATAAGGTGGCTTATGAGTCTTCAACAACCAACATTGGTTTCTAAACTTAGTACCCAGCATTCTAAGTACTTAGTATTCCAGCCTGGAATTTGTGTGATTTTTGTCTCAAACACAGAGTCACAGAAGCAGTATTTTTGCTGTTCTAAAGATGTTATTGTGGCCATGGGTGCCATAGGCTGAACTGGAACTCCAAACTCTGCTTCCACAACACACTCCAGAAGCAGGAAGGGAAATGGGGCTTAAAGGAGCACCTCCACAGCCTTCCTGTCTTATTCTCTGCACGCGCTGTGCTCCCCAGCAAGGCTCAGGGCTGTTCCTGGGCACCCTGGGAACTCCGGGAGAAGTGCTTCACCTGAATCCCAAGCCAGACTAATTCAACTGGAAACTTTGAGCACAGATCCAGGAGCCTCCATGAGAAAGCTTATGTCTCTATTGAGCAGAGAAGGATGGTCTAGGGCAGTGGTCCTCAACCCCCTGATGCAGTGACCCTTTAATAGAGTTCCTCATGGTGTGGTGACTCGCAACCATAACATTATTTTTGCTGCTACTTCCTAACTGTAGTTTTGTTACTGCTATGAATCACAATGTAAACATCTGTGTTTTCTGATGGTCTTAGGCGAAACCTGTGAAAGAGTTGCTCGACCCCCAAAGGGGTCTCAGTCCCTAGGCTGGGAACTCCTGCTATGGACTACACATTCCTGTACCTCACAGCCTTCACTAGAGCTGTTCATGAGTAATGGCTCCCATGTGCCCCATGTTCCTCCCCTATCCGTTCCTACTCAGTGGGGTTTTGGTAAGGGTCTATAGATTGCAGTGTGTTTGTGTGGTGTGTGTGTGTGTGTGTGTGTCTATGTATTTAAGACAAAAATTACACATATTCCAGGATGGCCTCAAACTTGATTTGTGGTCAAGGATGACCTTGAACTTTTGATTTTCTTGCCTCCAACTGACAAGTTCGGGATCACAGTTTTGTGATCTCACATGTGGTTTATGTGTTTCTATGGATCAAACCCAGGGTATGCACGCATGTGAGGCAAACATTCTATTAACTGAGTCATAGTCCTAGCCTCCAGTCCCTTTTTAATAGTGTGTTTAGAGACCTGGCCACCATGACAGGAATTTAAACCCTTGGAGTGTGCATGGTTGTCTTTGTTCAGTGCTGTATTCTCAGCTCTGGGAGGAGGTGACTCTCAGTGGGTTTCTGAAAATACCCATTGAGGAGAGCAGGAGACAGTGGAGGCTTTCATCTGGGAAGAATGATGGGGGAGGATCATGCATTACTATGTTGTCCCACACTTCAGAATTCTGGGTTGTGTCATCTAAAGGGAAAAAACTCAGACTTCCTGCAGAGCTTGCTAGAGAGGGAAAAAAATTTTTTTCCCAGACAGGAAAAGAAACTTTGGAAGACCACCTTTAAGGGAGAGTGGATTCCAGAAGTTTCCGTTTGTGACCAGCTGGTTCCACGACTCCTGAGCCTGTGTTGAGGCAGAAGCAGCACGGTGTGGGAGTGCATGCAGGGCGGAGCTGCTCAAGGGCGGAGCTTCTGGGGACCTTGAGGATCTATAGGAAACTCCACTCGGGTGGAGACCCTTCTTCCAGTGGAGGAAGCCACCGCTGTTTGTGGGAAGCTTAGTTCAGGGGCAGATCCCAACGTGGGACGTGGGAGACTTTACCCCTCAAGTCCTAGCTGGCCCACAAAGCTGTTAATACCTCAAGGAAGGAAACAACTTCACATATCTTTATATCCCTGGAATATAGTAGGTACTAAATAAATGCTTCCCAATGAATATATCAATGGAGAAGGAGCTGCAAAGACAAGATATGACCTTCAAAATTAAGTTTCTAGGAACGTTCCCCCCACCCCGCCCCCAGTGATATTTCAGGTCTCCTAGCTGCTCAGTAGGAATTTAACAATGAACTGACAAACTTGTCAATGACATAAGTTCCGGTTTCACTCTGTGTCCACTCCGCAGCACCATCGTCTGCAGACCAAGCCCCAGTGTGTTCGCCTTTTGGAGACACTTCCTATCCAAACCACGATAGGTTTTCGCCACCCGGGGGCTCTCTGGAAATGACATTTCTGACTCACATTGGCTACCCAGTGGAACACAGATGGTTCCCACAGTCTCCACTGTCCACACAAGGTACATCCCGCACACACAGGAATGTGCTGGAGCTGGGCATTATTGGGAACACAGAGTGGGCATGCCTCTGATTATTACAGAGTCTCTGCAAGGCTTCCTTTTTGTTAAATTTGTGTGTTCTGCACTTGTGTTCTGGAAGGCCCAGCTGCCTGGGGGACTTTGTGATTTATTAGCTCCTAAGTGGGCAGCGAGGCTCCTTGAAAAGCACCGCAGTCTCCAGGGGGATAATTAGCAGCCGCGGTGGAGGAAAGAGGCCTCTTTGCAAAGAGCTGATTCTGAAAGCAAACCTGCTAAATCTCCATGCGGAGCCAAGCTCCAGACACCTGTGGCCGTTTACCCTTTGGCTGAGGTAGGCCCAGGTCAAGAGGCTGCTTCCTTCCACCTCTACAGCAGCAAGCCCTGACTGTCAAGTGACCCGGGAGCAAAATGCTAAAATCCAGTTTAAACTCCACCACCAGTCACTCTCCGTTGCCTAGATGATATTGAATTAGACAGCATGTCTGCGGCTCTTTTTATCCTGGCCATAGCCACTGCTAGGCTACAGTCAGAGTGGACTATTCAAAGTTCAGTCTGTCCTTCTGTAGGCTACTTTTCATCCTGAGGGGACTCTGATAGGTGCCCTTTGAAGGAAGCATTTCTTAGCCTGTCTAACAGATTATTGCCTCTACTACAAAGCCTGATGTGTTGTTTCCTTTGCCTAGAGAGGCGAGGCACTTGTTTTCATCCCTCATGATTTCCACGGTACCCGGTGTAGACACAGTGCACTCTTGACATTACCCAACTGAGCATCCCCTAGCGTTAGGAATTGTGCCTGACGCATCTCCGCATCAACAAGGTCTAGTCCTCTAGCTGTTTGTGAAGTCAAGCATTCATTAATTAAGCAGGCATTTGTGTAACACCTACTATATTCCAGGGATACAAAGATATGCCAACCATAAATTTTTCCCTTAAGGAGTTAACAGCTTCGTGGGCAAACTGGGGTTGGAGAGGGGCTGCATCAGAACTTAGCTTCCCACAAAACTGGCCACTTTATTCTCTGGCATAAGGGTCTATGTCTGAAGTCAATTTCCTGTAGGTTTCCAAAGTCCCCAGCTAACTCTTGTTGGGATTCAAAACCCATCAACCAGTCATCTGATTACCTCAGAACTGACAAGGCTGCTCTCTTCATTGCTGTAACGATAGGAAGTCGATTCTATTGGCAGCAGATAATGCTTAGTACAGAAACTCACAGGGGGCTAAGATGCAGAGAGCGAGAGACTGTGGAGTGCTCGGCCCCAAAGAGGAACACGTACACCTCACCCCTTCCAACGAAGGCTCAGAGGAAAAAAAAAAAAGCGTAAGAGTCAGAGATGGTGAATGACGCCAAGGAAACACGCTTTTCAGACACAGCAGGGCAGCTGCACATACGAACCGTGCCGCTGTGAAAACAGGCACAGGACCTAAGCAAGCCCACGCCAGACCAATCCCAGTGTGGAGAGGGGCGCTGGGCTGGAAGCCCCGAGCTAGCCACGGAGCTATTAGAAATTGTTAGCTGCTGGGAAGGAAAATGAGAGTTTTCTCTAAGAGTGCAGGCCCTGGAAAGCCAACCACGCTCCAGTGGGAGATCACACTTCTAAGATAGGGGAAAGGGGACACAAAGTTGGGTGAGAAAGGAAGCAGGGTGGTTCTAGAAAGAATTGGAGGAAGGGTAAATACGATACACTGTATGAAATTCTCAAAGTACCAATACTATTTTCTTTAAAGAAGGAAAATTGGTGGAGGTGTGGAGGTGAGAGATCCTCCCCTGGGTACCTCAGGTGTGGAGGTGAGGGATCCTCCCCTGGGTACCTCAGGTGTGGAGGTGAGGGATCCTCCCCTGGGTACCTCAGGTATGGAGGTGAGGGATCCTCCCCTGGGTACCTCAGGTGTGGAGGTGAGGGATCCTTCCCTGGGTACCTCAGGTGTGGAGGTGAGGGATCCTCCCCTGGGTACCTCAGGTGTGGAGGTGAGGGATCCTTCCCTGGGTACCTCAGGTGTGGAGGTGAGGGATCCTCCCCTGGGTACCTCAGGTGTGGAGGTGAGGGATCCTCCCCTGAGTACCTCAGGTGTGGAGGTGAGGGATCCTTCCCTGGGTACCTCAGGTGTGGAGGTGAGGGATCCTTCCCTGGGTACCTCAGGTGTGGAGGTGAGTGATCCTTCCCTGGGTACCTCAGGTGTGGAGGGTGAGTGATCCTTCCCTGGGTACCTCAGGTGTGGAGGTGAGGGATCCTCCCCTGGGTACCTCAGGTGTGGAGGTGAGGGATCCTTCCCTGGGTACCTCAGGTGTGGAGGTGAGTGATCCTTCCCTGGGTACCTCAGGTGTGGAGGTGAGGGATCCTCCCCTGGGTACCTCAGGTGTGGAGGTGAGGGATACTCCCCTGGGTACCTCAGGTGTGGAGGTGAGGGATCCTCCCCTGAGTACCTCAGGTGTGGAGGTGAGGGATCCTTCCCTGAGTACCTCAGGAGGTCCAGTCCTTTGCAGATCCCTCCTGTTCCTGTGAGAAGACAGCATTGTTCTAGTCCCTTTCCCTTCTGTGTGACTCTCAGTTTTTAAAGGTCCCTAGTAAAGCCATAACTTGAGTGTTGTGGGACTTGTCTCGGATTCCATTGTACAGGTCGACCCACACGACTGAGCCACAGAGAGAACAATGAGTCCTTTTAATGACAAGTCATGCATATATTTGGAATTCAAGATATTTTATTTTTTAATTTATTTATTTTTACAAGGTTTCCATAGCTTGCTCATTATAATATAATATAATATAATATAATATAATATAATATAATATATTGTAAATATATATATCAGATATCAGCTATATACAGGGTCATTAACCACAAACCCAGATGGGAACAATCAGATAGCTAGCATTCGGCATATTGCATCCCAGCGAATGTCTGTTCTAAGCTGAAGGACACAGTTATTGTGCTCCAATTTCGCCATATCCCTACCTAGCAGGCTCTCACAGTTCCTGTCTGGGGGCTGTGGAAAGTAGGGCGCCGAGGACCGAGGGAAATCACCAACGCAACACTGTTGCAGTCTGGATGCAAGTGCGGTTTCAGCACTGGAGGAAAACGTGAGAACATGAAAAATTCATCTTGGCACTAGGACAGCCTTTCTAGGCATGAGACAGAAACCATGGGAAAGTGAAAGCACATTAGAAAACTACGTCTCCGCGATGGGTTAGTGTCACAGGTAAGAGGGAGGTAACACAAGCAGCAAATACCTGCAGCATGCTAACTGGGACCACAGAGGGACAGCTTCGCCTATTGTCATGTGCATAGTTTATGTATTTTCTCTGACTCCTCACAAAAACTAAGTAATGGAGAGAGAGCCAGTAGAAGAAAGGGATGCGGGTCATTAGAAAAGAACAGAAAAGGCCACAGACAGAACAGAAAATAATCTCAGTCTCTCTTAACATGCTCATTTAAAGGGATGCAAATTAAAGTCATGATCACCTGTAACATGGATCATTTATCCACTTACAATGTAGTGTGTGTGTGTGTGTGTGTGTGTGTGTGTGTGTGTGTGCACACGCGGGGAGACGGAGAGAAGAAGGAGAGCGATGGAGAAGTGGGGGAGAGATCTATGTATGTCCCAATGTATTTGTATTTGGCAGTCAAAGGACAACCTCAGTCTTCACTTCTAGCTTGCCTGCTCCCAGGGAGTCTCCTGTCTACACTCTCCATCCTTCCTGGATGGAGTACAGGAGTCTAGACGGATCTATGTCTGTGTCTGTGTCTGGCTTTACATGGGTTCTCAGGGTCTAAACTCAGGTCCTTAATCTTACTCGGCAAGCCTTTCACCTGCTGAGTCATCTCCCAGCCTTAGGATATATAAATTCTAACATGAGTGTGAAGAAGGAAAGCCTTCTTGACAAGGCAGGAACACAAACCAATGCGCCTTAGGCGGGCAGTTAGACATTACCCACAAAGTCTAAGAAGCACATCCCCTGGACATGGCCACTGCGCTTCTGGAAATTTATCTACACAAGTGTGTAAAGCCTTGTGTGGGGGATACAGACACTCACTGCTGCAGCTGTGGCAGACAGAGATGCCCTCCCTTCCTCTCTCGGGGCCTTCTGTCTTCGGTGACTCTACATGTACTGTTCTCACAGTTCCAAAGGATTACCGCTCTCCTTACCACATCCAGCTGAGGGCCGTGGCTGAGCCCCGACAGGAAGAAGAAGCGGGGATAAGGCGCATTGCTTCAAGGCCAAGGTGGGTGCCCAACGGGTCCATCCTGTTCCCTGTCTTTTCTAGTGCAGAAGACTCCAGGGCTCCAGAGCAGAGCAAGTTCAACAAGTACTAGGAAGACTGGAGGCCTCTTACAACTAGGAAATGTCTTCCCTGAGTGACAGGGATTCAGGAACAAGCAGTTTTGTTTGTTTGTTGCTTTGTTTAATTATTATTATAATAGCAAACATGAACCTAACTACCATGCATTATGCGTAAAAGATAGAGACTAGGAACAAGCCGTGTGGCCATTAGTAGGATGTGGTTAAATAAACTCAAGCAAGGCTGTGCCATAGATTATAAAGCGGCTGTTAAAAGCAAGAAAGATCTATTTAAAGACACAGATGGAAGAGAGTCCAGGGTGTATTGTTAAGTGGGAGAGGCGAGTTGCAGTCAGGTTAATGCGACCCTATTTGCGTTCAAAATCCACACACATATGCTGGAGAGTGTATGCATGTGTCTCTTCTGAAAGGATGCACGGGGTGTCCTTAGCAGTGTTTATTTTGGAGAATGACCTTGGGAGATCTGCAGCGGTTGGTGGTGTGCACACTGGGAATTCATTTTCACCTTTGGTTTGATGTGTTTATGGTCTTGCTTCTCTTCTTGACCATGCGCATGTGTTCTTGGTCATTAAGAAAGTGTAGCTTATTAAACGCTATTTGTTAATGCCTCTGTTGATATTGTTTAGGAAGACAAATGCCTGCATTGCGGACTGAAGGAAGGAAGGTTGCTTGCAGTGGCTGAAGCGTGGGTGGGTGGCGAGGACGTGGCAGGCATCCTTCCTCGAGATGCTGGCCCGGATAGGAGGCTGAGGGACCGTGGGTGTTAAGTGTTTTTGCAAATGCTCGAGCAGCCCTAGGAAGTTTCCTGGCAACTGGACCTCAATTTCTCAGGCTCCATCTGTGGCTGAGCTTGGGGACACTAGCTGAAGGTAACTGCATATCTGCCTGTCTCCTCAGGGTTTATCTTCTTCCTCTTCCCTCTGTCCTTCTTCCTGGGTTAAGCCAGTGAAAATCTCTGTGAGGATTCACCAATGCACAAACACAGCAGGTGTCTGCATATCTATCTGGCTCTACCTGGAAGCTGACTTACTAGGCTTTGCTATTGGAGTAGCCAGGTGTGATGGCAGCCCTGTTAATAATGGTGCAAGGCATGCGTTGGATGAAGGCTTCTTGTAGTCAGCAGATCAACAACTGGTGTCACGGAAGGAGCTGTGTGTGATTAGAATTAGTAAAGGGGTTAGACTTAGAATTAGGATTTAAGTCAGAGCCATTCTGTTTCCTGGCTCTGTGACATTCCTACCAGCTTCCTCGCCAGCAACAGGTGGATGGCTCAGACTTCCTGTGCTGTCCTGAAGTCAAAGTCAGGTAGAAAGGTGAGAGCCTGTGTCAATCATAAAACGCCACACCCATCCTTGAGTGGGCTTCCTGTTTTCTCTGGGGTCTCCCTGAGTGGACTCGAGTCTCTTTGGGGAGCCTGATGCCTGCTTTGTCTCCTGCTGCAGTCCCCTGGGGCCGCTGCTCTTTCTAGCTGAACACCTTGATCCAGGGTTTAGAGCTTCCACTTCCTCAGTTAGTCACATTCTTCCTCATCTCGGTGCCTCTGAATTCCAGCCCACGTCCTCCCGTCCTCCCTCTAGTGTGTGTGTTTATAGGTTTTGTTTTATTTCATTTTCAGACGGGGCTGTGTGTAAGCCCTGCTGGCCCCAGACTCATTATGCAGCGATGGCTTTGATTTTCTGATCCTCCCGGCTCCACCCCCTGAGTGCTGGGATTACAAGCACATGTCACCACAATTCATTCAAGGTGGGGATCGGACCAGGCAAGCATTCTACCCACTGAGGCACAATCTCAGTCCCTTTCAACTTTAGTCCTGGTTTAGTTCACCTTTCTGTGGCATCTGGAGTGTCTACCCGCTCCTTACTCTGTAAAATTTTTCTTCTTGGCTTTGGGCACGCATGCTCCTGAGCCCCACGCCTATTTCACACATTTCTCCAGGACTTTGCTTTGATCTTCGCATGGCTCTTCATTCACCTGTTGTCAAGCGACACCAAGGTCTAAATGAGGAGTGGATCTAACTAGTAACCTCTCCTCTCCGACCTTCATCATGGCCAGCTCAGAACTGTCCTGGCCCACCTTCCAAACCTTTCATCATCTTTCTCTAGCAAGGATGGACTCACTCAAACTCATTTAGATGCAGCTAACTCTTGTATGATACTTCCCAATGGGATCAGCATCCAGGAAACAGGAGAGTTCATGGGGGCAGTGATGCTTCCAAGAGGCGCTGAAGAACCACTATCCTCTTTGTGGTTGCCATGAGTCAGCCTGAAACAGTATACAAACCAACTCCAGGAGAGGCTTTCTCCCCTCCTTTCACAGCTTAGACACCCTCCTTCCTACAGAATGGCAGATCGTCTGGAAGGACCTGAAGGAGACAAGCACCACAGAGCTTTGCAAGCAGCAGTGGGGGTCTGAGGCTGGCTGCCCTCACCCTCGCCCCATCTGAGGAGGGGGTTCTGTCAGAAGGCACCTTAGTCAGCAGGTGGCTTCCACCATAGACTGACTTCTGGCTGTCAACGTGAAGGACATTAGCACACACGGCTAGTCTGCCATGCTGCTCTGGTCAACGATCTCCTCCTCCACACACATGTGACTTTAGCACTCTCCCTTGCTTTTCAATTCACCAAATCCTGCCATTTGTAGATGAAGTTGGCTCATTCTCCAGAGGGGATGGAAACCTCTGGGGTCAGGCGAGAATGGAGCCCACCAACCCAGCAGCTTTGGATGCCGCCCTCCTTAGTCTGAGTATCCATCCCTTCACCACGCTGTGTCCCCTACCTGAGCTGTCCACACGGCTCCCCTCCCCCCCCTGCTGTGCATATTCCGATCCACCGAATAAGGACCAATCAGTCCCAAGAACGCCGAGTGTTCCCAGGTACTTGCAAGCTCTCCAGGCAATGACTAGATGAATCAGTAAGTTCAGTGGGTGTTTTCTTTTCCCACCAAGCTTTACAACCTCACACTCCAGAGTCCCCGGAGAGATGTGGATGGATTTACAGGGATGAGTTCTGCAAGCCAGCCTAACTTCCTGCAGCACAACAGTACCCCCTAGTGGGGCGCGATCCTGATACAGCTGGCAGAGTAGACACAGGCAAATCCCCAGGTACCCCGCTGCTGCCTTGGGTGAACTTGATTGCTGATAAAAGAAGGGCCTTTCTGTCTTGTCTCTCCAAAGCTGTAGGCACATCAATTCCTGCATCTAGCTTCACGGTTGCAGAGGTCAGCAGAGTTGGCTTTCCGATCATACGGGGAGCGAGGAGAAGTACTTATTGCCAAGGAGCCTACTGAGTGAGTGGTCAGTACCCCGCAAAGCGTCAGGGCTCTGGTGTGCTTGAAGCTGCATATGTGACTGTTGGGTTCCCAGCGCTTGTTACCAGGTTCAAGGCTTGCCTATTGTACCAGTGAGGATTCTCATCTGGCCTTGGAGTAGAACACTACCACCTGCTCATGCTAAGACGTTCGTATTCTTTCTGTCCAGGGTAGCTAACCCTAGCTCTTCCCATGGCTTACCCTGTCTCATCCTCAGATCAAATGCCACCACATTTCAACGTGATTTTCTCGTCCCGCTGTTTCTTACTCTCATAGATGTAAGCACAGGTGTACAATGACTTTGCATATCTGTTTATATATTGCCTTTCTCCCGTGAGTGCCCCCCCCAACTAAACTCCATCAGCTGGAGATGGTGTCTGCCTCATCTCTGTGTATCTTTAATCCTTGTCACAGAGCCAATCTCATCACAGGCAAGCAGACGGGCATGAATCATAGCCACCAAATATCTCACTTGTCAAATGAATAGGATGGGAAGGAGCTGAGGCCTAAATCAAGACAACATGGGCTCCTTGAGCAAGAAAGAGGCCTGCTGAAGATCCTTACAAAGGATTTCACACACACACACACACACACACACACACACACACATGGTTTATATATTATTCATAGCACACTGATTCAGAGATGAGGTGAACTTTTTTTGCATTAATTGTTTATTTTAGCATATTCTAGGAAATCACCAGAACATCATAATGAGGATATGGCACAATATTTATATAATAGTCACTTACTGAGTACCTACTGTCTGCCAGCCAGTGCTGAGGTCATGGCTATAATTAAATAGACCCAGGACTCACCCTGGTGAAGCTACAGGTTTGGCAGGGGTGCTAAATGGCAAAAGAAAATATTTCATCACAATTTGTTAAAAAGGAAAAGGAAGAAACATGTAATGAGGGAATGAGGTGCTCAGAGAAACCCTGAAGGGGCCAGAAAGCCAGGCAGCGAGCACACGCTCAGAGGCAGACGGGAAGAAAATGAGAGGATAAGGAAATGCAGGGTGGGCTGGGGAGATGGTCCAGTGCGTAAAGTGCTTGCCTTGCAAGCATCGAGATCCAGTGTGAAAGCCATATGTGGTGGTACGTGTCTGTAGTCCCAGCTCTTCTATGGTGAGATGGAGGTAGGGACAAGACCAATCATACCCAGAATGCCTCGGACCGGCTAACTTGGCTCATACAGTGAATAACAAGACCATGTCTCAAACGATGTTGGAAGGTAAGGACTGACATCTGAGGTTGTCCTCACTTCCACACGTGTGTCATGCCATGGACATGACGTGTTCCTGGACACACACACACACACACACACACACACACGTAGATGGTGTTGGGATGAGGTAAGATATCGCTGTGTAGAATCTAAAAGTACACAAGCACCCGAATCGACAGCCACCAAGAGAAATATTACTGATGCAGAAAGTAAAACCAGAACAAACTTGAACCTGATATTTTAATTCTAGTGTCACCATCCACAAAAGTGCAGACTTGAGAGACACTGGTGCAAGAGACAGTAGTTGCAGCAATACATGGTGTGTAGGTAGAATTGAAAGAGAGACCTCAAATCAATTGGCTAGAAATGTCAGGCAGGATCCAGGGGGGAGGCTTCCCCTTCTCTGGAGGGTGTAGTGAGGGTGGTGATTTGTAGGGGTGGAGCTGAGAGTGGGGAGGGGCCTGTGATCAGGATGTGGAATAAATGGATGGATGAATTATTGAAAAAAACTTCCTTAAGCAGACATTTCCAAGGAGGTAAGATGACTACATGGATAGACTGAAGACTACTTATTCCTAATGAAATAAACCACAAAAACCATAGATGTATGCATCCACACATCCAACCATTCGCCCACCAGGCATCTATCCTATAGAAACACGTTGGTTCAAACATCTTAAATGACAGGTAGAGAGCAAGTGTTTTTGTAAGTATCACAGGCACCCAGCACATGTAAAAGAAACATTTCTACAAAGTCGAGCGGGATAAGGACATCTTAGCTGCATCAAATACCAGGCAAAGCAACAGCAACAAAGCAAAACACGCAGATTACCATCTGTAGAAGTTTGTAGAGAAAAATGGCTCCTAATATTTATTATTTTGTCAGTTTGCTCATGAGAGCAAAAGAAAAGCACTGTAAAGCATTCGACAGCTCAAAAAACAACCCATCCCACCCTCCAGAGAACATCCTGCAAAGGACAACAGCTGCCCAAGTGACCCGGTGGCAGAGCCCGAGACTACAGAAGTTGTGCATAAAAGGACAGTAATTGGGGTTAAACTGTACCGAGGCCAAGAAGTAATGCTTTTAGCTTCCACTGTCAAGACTATTCTTCTAACAAATACCACGTGTTCTCATTTACATGTGAAGCTAAAAACCAGCAGGTCTTAGAGGATGGAGAGTAGAATGGTGGGTACCAGGGGCAGGGAAGGGCTGGGGGAGAGGGTGACTATTGGCACAGGGGTGTGATTGGACAGGAGGGGTAGGGGCTCCTCCGCTTCAACGTGAGTCTGACCAAGGATGACAGCAGCCGGCCATGTGGTTTTAAAGGTGCTGTGGAGGCTTCAGATAGGAGGAGAGGGGAGCTTATTCTTTGCAGATGGTGAACAGGACCTCCAGACTCAATGAGCCTGGGCACAGAAAAGAGTGGATTGGGACAAGGAGTCAGGACACTGGCAGACAAGCTCTCTTTAGTTGGAGGGACAAACAGAGGGTCCCTCTCAAAGAACCCCCTGAAGACAAAGAGATGGATATAAGTAGACGGTGGCTTCAGAAGGGGCCGTAATAATGAGGAGAAAATAGTCTTTTTTTTCCTTCCTTCCTTCCTTCCTTCCTTCCTTCCTTCCTTCCTTCCTTCCTTTTTCTTTCCTTCCCTTTCTCTGTTTTTGTTTTGTGGAACTGCTCATGCTTGTTAGGCATAGAGCACAAAGCCACACCATCAGCGGCAATCAGGTTCTGACACAATCTCCCAGAAGCTTGGGGACCAAGGCGGCAGAGACCACCTAGCAGGACAGACAACGGGAGCTCGTCCTCTGTGGATAAGAAACAGGACCGCCAGACTAGATGACATCGGGCACAGAGAAGACTGGGCTGGAGCTCTGGCAGCAGGCGTGTAGATCTACTTGGGGCCACAGGGGAGGACCCCCCCCCTCAAAATAAACGAGCCATCAAATCCTAGCAACCAAAGCACAGTATAAAAGCCAGCGAGTTGCATTGAGCTCAGTATAATTCCATTGAATACCGAGTTATCACTCAGCATGGAAATAGATCACAAGAAAGTTAACCTGTCCATAGATTAGTACTTAGTAATCGAGAAAGTAAGCTTAAGAAGGCAGAAAGCTACATCTTCGACAACAGCCATCGCAAAACAGAGCGGCCATCTTAAAGCCTGCGTAGGCAGCCGACGGGAAGCAAGCTGAGATGAGATGGGTTGCGGGAGGCTCACTGCGGCATGGCACCTCACACACGCTATTTCATTTGAATCTCTCAACAGCACCAGGTATGTGTCACTATTAACTTTATGACCTTATTTTTCATTTAGGAAATTAGGTGAGAAAAAAACCCAACCCCGCCTAAGGTACTGGGAAGCGGAAGCAGGCACCGAAACCCCTGCGCGTCCATCCAGCTGCCTCCGACTCTGCACCTCCGGGCTAGGCGCCTCATTAAAGCTAGGCAAGACAAAGATGCCCACTAACACAGTTAATATTTAACATTGCTCTATAATTTATGGACAACTCAATTAAAACTTTAATAAATGGAGAGATGGGAGCTCGTAATGTTAGTGAGGCATCAATTCTTCTCAAATGAATCTATAAGTCAAGTGTAATTCCAACCCAAATCCCAAAAGGACTTAAAAATTGAATTTGACAAAATAATTATAAAGTTTCTATTGGATTAATAAATTAATGAAAAGAGCCAGTCGGTTTTATTAGAAGTAAGAGAGAGAGAGAGAGGCAGAGACTTGCCACATCCCATATGAATGCATGTATAAAGCTGTCGTAATTAAAACAGTGTGGCTGTGGCTTGGGAGCAGAGAGATGGGGTATGAGTGAAGTCAGGGCGGAAAGCCACGGCGGTGGAAAACAGCCTAAAACTTTCTTTCAATAACCCTTTCTCGATATCTTCCTTACTGTAGTTTTCCTACTGTAGCCTGTGTCTCTTCTTTCTCTTTCCTCTCTCTCTCTCTCTCTCTCTCTCTCTCTCTGTCTGTCTTTCTCCCCTCCTTTCCTGTCCCCTCCCCTCCCCCTCCCCCTCTCCTTTCTTGTCTTATCCAGTCTTGGGAACCAACAAACGGGGCCTTGTGCGCACTAGACAAGTACTCTACCTCTGAGCGACATTCCCAGCCCCAGGGCCAGTGTTTCCAATTACTTGAAAGATTCTGAGTGATTGGTTTTGGTAAACATCAGCAAATCATTTGTGGGGTGGTGGGCTTAGATTTTTTTTTTATTCACTGTTTATCTCAGTATTAAGTCAAAAGTGACCAAACTCATTCAATGTTAAGAAACCATGGGTGCAATGAAATGGCTCACTGGATGACGGAGATTGCTGCGAAGCCTGAAGACCCAGATTTGATTCCTAGAAGCTATACAGATAAGATAACTTTTTTAAAAAAAAGATTTATTTATTTATTTGTTTATTATTTATATGAGTACACTGTTACTCTCTTCAGACACACCAGAAGGGGGCATCCGATCCCAGTACGGATGGTTCTGAGCCACCATGTGGTTGCTCAGAATTGAACTCATGACCTCTGGAAGAACAGCCAGTGCTCTTAACCGCTGAGCCATCTCTCCAGCCCCAAGATAACGTACTGACCTATCAGAATGTTAAAAATTATTTATTTTACTTAGAAATGTGTGCTCTATATAACTATCAGGGCTGCAAGTACACTCAAATGTTATAGAAGGCAATCACTGGATTGTATCCTGTCAAAGTACTGAGATAGTTGTGAAATGTTGTTCAAGGCCACTTACGATATGCAAATGGTAAAAATAATAAAGATAACCTAAAGGAATTCAGTCCTGGTAAGATTGTTTTAACAAAGTGCTATGCTACAATTACAAGCTGCGCTTTAGCAGATGTTTCAGATGAGAAAGGCTGGTGTTTATTAGATTTTAAAAATGATTTAGAAAATACTCTATACAGACCCCTACATGTCTCTGGATACCCAAACGAAGAACCCAGTTTACTCCATGGTATCCTGGTCTCCCATCCTCCCCGCTCTGCAGAACATGCTGCTCCCTGTCTGATAGTCTTATGAAATTCTCCACTTCTTCACTCCCAACACGCTTATAAAATTATAAATAAAAACAGAGCTACAGTCCATTTCTGCCAAACAGGTTATAACAGCAACTTCAAAGAGAAAATAAGGTGCATGTGCCTAAAATACATTGGATGAGGCAGGCACAAGGAGAGAATAGGCTGAAGCCTCTGGGGACAGGAAAGTGGAGGTTCGGGGCTGGAAGGAAACTTTTTCTCATTAGCAAACATAACTCCTGGAAGATCTAAGATCGGCACAGTACTCAAATGTATTAGATACAAAGAAACATAAGTTAAATTCCTTGTAATTTTAATTTTAAGTTAAATTTAAACTAGTTGGATTAAAGTTCAATTTAACTTAAAAACAACACTTCACAATTTCATCTTTGCAATACAAATTAATCTTTTTTTTTTTTTTGTAACTTTTCTTCATGTACTCCCTTTCCCCCAAAGGAATGTAGGAATTGAAAGTTTCAGTCTCTGGCTTGCTCCCTAACACCGAGTAGCCACTGGCAAGCCACTTCACCTCCAAATCTCAGTTTCCCTATTAAAGAGAATTAAATAAAACCGAGCTGTGGAAAAGACTGGGATCGGTACGTGGAAATTTCCCCATCTGATTCCTGCTTAGTGGGCTCCCATTAGCTGTAGTTACTATCAGTAACCTTGAAGCCGCCGGGGACTGGAGGGAGAGCCCAAGCAGGATGCGATTATCCACCCTGGAGCAGAGCCAGGATGCCCTCGCTGCAAAGCACACGGCTGAGTGATGAGGCAAGACACCAGCGTGTACACAGTGAGGGGCTTCCCGTGCTCCCCCGGGCTTGGCAAGTAAGCGGTATTTCACGTGGCACAGCTGCTTGTTTTTAAAAAATTCCACAACTAATTAGTCAGTCTTCCAATCAGCCACGTCTATGTGGCTTCACTAAACTAAGCAGGCTGTTTCCTGTTAAACACAGGTGATTTCTGTACATAACAACGCCTCCGGCAAGACACCAAGTGCCAGGGAATTGGGCAGTTAAAGGTAACTTTCATCCCTCTTGGCAGGCATTTCTGATATCGTAGGTCAGTTTGATGGCTCTCTAAATCAGGAAGGCACAGGATACAGTATACTACACATATCCTCTACAGATTCAGAGATCTGTCTGACACTGCATCCAATCCTGCTTGTTCACAGCCAGACTGAGTACTCAGTTGTAAGTTATTTAACCTCAGCAGGCCTCAGTTTCCCCATCTACTAAATGGAACTGTTGCAATAACTGATAAGTGTAACGACTGATGTAAAGAGCTGGTGCTTGGGCATGTCACTTCCAGAGGACCCTGGCATACCACTCCTGGGCATATACCCAGAGGATCCCCCTGCATGCAATAAGGACACATGCTCCACTATGTTTATAGCAGCCTTGTTTATAATAGCCAGAAATTGGAAGGAGCCCAAATATCCCTCAAAGGAGGAATGGATACAGAAAATGTGGTATATTTATACAATGGAATACTACTCAGCAATTAAAAATAATGAATTCATGTAATTTGTAGGTAAATGGTTAGACCTGGAAAATATCATCCTGAGTGAATTAACCCAATCACAAAAGAATGCACATGAAATGCAATCACTGATAAGTGGATATTAATGAGCCCAGAAGCCCTAAATACTCAAGACACAAATAGCAAGTCAAATGATTCCCAAGAAGAAGAAAGGAGAGGACCCTGGGCCTGTAAAGATTACATCCAGTTTAGTAAAGAAACCGAGGGGGGAGGGGGAATGATTGGGGAATAGTTGGGGGGGGAGAGGAACTATGGGAACTATGGTGGGTGGGAACTGGGAAAGGGGAAAGCCTTTGGAATGTAAACATAGAACATAGAAAATAAAAATTAAAAAAAAAGAATAGGAAGAAGGGATGTATCCAAATAAATTGTATACATAATGTCTTCTTGAAAAAAATAAATATAATATATATTGTTTATATATATTGTTGAGCTTGAAAAGCAAGTTAGGTGCTGGGAGTTACATTTTTGCAAGGGTTAAAAAACAATAAAATTCTAAATCAATTTCAATGAATAAAATCTGGGCAAAAAGAAAAAAAAGAGATTGCATACAGTTTAGTAAAGAAACCGAGGGGGGAGGGGGAATGATTGGGGAACAGTTGGGGGGGGAGAGGAACTATGGGAACTATGGTGGGTGGGAACTGGGAAAGGGGAAAGCCTTTGGAATGTAAACATAGAATATAGAAAATTAAAAAAAAAAAAAAGAGCTGGTGCTTGGGGACTGCAGGGTCCCGGGAACAACGGTAACAGGCAGGCCAGGTGGTGTTCACCTGCAATCAGCTGTAAGGCTATGGAGAGGCAGGAGGAGAGTTCAAGGCCTGCCTGGGCTACAGAGTGAATTCAAGACATGCTTGGCAACTTAGTGAGAGAGTCACAAAGTCAAAAAAAGGGGACAGTCCTAACTCAGTCATAGAGCACTTGCTTGTCTTCCCCCAGCCCACTGTGTGTGTGTGTGTGTGTGTGTGTGTGTGTGTAGACAGAGACAGACAGAAAGAAACCATTTCACTTATACCACTGCTAAGACAAAACCAAACCAAAGATACTCATGCATTTGCATTAGAAGATCTGAAGGGATTTGAAAAATACCCTCATGAAGACCATGCGAGAAGGGGTTACAGAAAGATGTGTATAGCTGAGATCTGTTATCATGGGGTTGTCTCATGTGTGTATGAATGTATATGTATGTGTGCATGTGTATGTGTGTGTATGTATGTATGTGCATGTGTGCATGTATGTGTGTATATGTGCATGTATGTGTGTGTATTCATGCACATGCATTCATAGATGCTCTTGTTCATGCAGGTGTAAATGTCAAGGCACGGGCTGACTCTATTAAGGTAAAAACATTTCAGTGGGTTTCACACACATAAAAATGAGTTCTCTTTTAGGAAGGGATTTTCCTTAGCACCCACACACCTGGTGCAGTTACTGTAGAGGGAGTCCCAGAGGCCCAGGTTTTCCCAAGGCTGCTATACAAGTGTAAGTAGATCTTAACCCTACAACCTTGTATGGAAAGTAGTCTCTGATTAGATACAATGTCAAAGGAGGGACATTGGCGTCTCTTCTAGTTGAACAAGTTGTGCAAAAACCCTAGGATCTTCCTCATTGCTTCAAGGCTCTTGGAATGAGTTTAACTGCTGAAGCCCTCTGCCAGCTTTCATTGCAGTTTTCCTCAAAAATCCAAAATTTCCCAGAAACTAATAGGGGTCTCCCCAAACCTCAAGTCTCACCTCCTGATTGTGGTAAAAAACAAAACAAAAAAGTCAGATGCACATATATGCATACACACATACACATGCACACATGTATACATATATGCATACACACATGAGACATCCTCATCTATAGCAGACAGATCTCAGCTACACACATCTTTCTGTGATCCCTTCTCGCATGGTCTTCATGAGGGTATTTTTCAAACCCCTTCAGATTTTCTAATGCACCCCCCCTCCTGCCACTGCACTGTTTAAGTGTATGGAAAACAGACCTGAGCTGTAATCCAGTCTTCATCACTTGAAGATTAGGTTACTCAGTAACTCTCAACCTCTCTGAGTCTCAGTTCCTATGTTTATGAGATGAAGAAAGGGAAATACACTCTGCAAGCATTTGCAGGGTTTAAATAAAATACATAGGCAGTGTCAGCCCAGTGCCCTGCACATGGATGATGGAATTATACCCTGCACTGCTTCCATCTCTACTTATTGTCATGGCAACCAAGTTGGATTTTGATTGTACATTTATCACCAAAATTCTTGAGCCAGAAGATTCTGTTGTTCTCGGGGCTTGCTCCTTTGTTTAAATCCAAGAATTTATACAAAGATTTGGATCTGCATACATCCACCTTTTTGCTTTTGTCTTTTCAGCTAGCCATATCCTTGTGTAGCTAGAACACAGAGGAAGCTGGGTTGGTATTGATTTTCATGATATAGTGGCTATTGTACAATGTTGTCAACTGGTTCACTCGATTGTGTGCTGTACACTGCCCTTGGTGCTGAAACCAATTTTTTAAAAGCCTTAATTAAAGAGTCTACAGTCTAACAGAGAAGGCAAATAGCTACAAAGAAAGAAGAAATGCTAAAAATGGAGTTGTATCTTAGGTGTGAGGACAGCAGGCACCTAACTTGACTCTGAAGAGTTCAGGGCTGCGCTCATGAAGCCAGTGTTACTTGGATACATATGTATCTTAACACTGTGAAATAGAAAGGAGGGTGTATTTGCTAGTCTGCACCAAAAATGTCAGTGGTATCTGATGCCGCAGACAAGCCAAAGGCTCCCAACAATTAGCCCTATGCTGATGATGATTGGCAGCCCCAGAGAGAGAAATGGGTATAAGGATTCAAGTCTGAGCATCAGTTCTGACTGAGAGACACAAGACCAGGGATCGGCTTGGAGTCTGGATTAATCCCTTTCTTCAAGAAGCAGACTGAGACAAGATTTTTGTGTAATCGTTTTTTTTTGGAAGGTGTTCTTAGAAATCAGCCAACAGTGTGGACAGAAAGAAAGCAGTCATAGCTGTGCTGCCAAGCCAGTTACCACTGAGAGAAGTGAGGGCAGAGACAGTGTAGAGGCTGAGTGAGAGCTGTCCCTGCAAGAGGTCTGCAGTGGCTGTCCATGAGCCCGTGCCTGCTATCAGTCGAGTTATTGAGTACCTCAATCTTCAAGTCCAAAGTAGTTCCTAGAAATACAAACTTCCCAGAACTTTGGCTAGGGATGCTACTGTCATGTGACAGCCATCAGCATGTAGGAGTGGGGACAGAGGCCGCTCTGAGCGGAGCACAGAGGGCCTGCTACAGCTTCATGCACATGTGTGCATAGGTCGGGATGTACTGTACTGAAAGGTTGTGTTGTTCCAATGCACTGAGGCTGAATCAAACCTCCACGTTGATGGCAGGAGGAAGAAGGGACAGGGGAGTGATGGAAGCACAAGGTCCGAGTCTGAGTGACTTGGATTAGTGCCTTTTCAGGGTCTTCCCAGAGTCCCCTCATCTTTTACACCATGTGAGAAACCAGCGAGAAGACAGATCTATGGACTGGAAACTGGCACTCTAATTTTAGACTTGGGTCCTACTGTGAGCAATGCATGTCTGTCCATAACTCACCCAGTTTATGGTATTTTGTTGTATCAATTTGAATAGGTTATGACATTGGCTAGTGACAGATTTCTAGAGCAAGCTTGTCTGCTAAAGGGCTTCCAAGAGTGGCTCTAAATATTTAAGGTAAGAAAAAATGGTTTTAAGGATGTCCATGTATAAGATAACTAGAGGCACTTCTCTGTCTCTGTGTCTCTGTCTCTGTCTCTCTCTCCCCCTCCTTCTCCCCTCCCCCCTCTCAAACTTCCCAAGAACACCAGGGACTTGGGTGAACCAGGATTTATCGTTCCAAAGTGAGATCCATGCTGCAGTGTGAGTGGTCACATGCCTCCCCCATGAAGGTCCTTTAGCCTACGAAGCAGAGGCTGGTTTTTGTGTGATATAATGTGGGTCAGGGCTTGTGTGCTTGTATAGTATACGCTGAGCCCTGAGTTTGACCCTCTGCTCTGCAAAAGGTGAAAGAAAAGCATCCACCTTGGACACTCTATTTAAAGTTGTGTGAACTGTCTTCTTTGCAGCCAAGAGAAAATGGAGACCAAACCAAGTGTCCATGAGTTTGCCAGTTTGTCTCCCCTGTGCCTGGGCTTGCCCCAAAGTGGCACATTTGTCTGTTCTGCACAAGGCTGGCAGCAGTCCTGAGCTTCATATGAGGACTCCTTCGCTGGAGTTTGGGACAAAACGGAGCTTCAGAAGTGGGTCATCCAGGCCCCGTGTGCAGTGGAGTGACCTAGACACAGTCACCTTACAGCACCTTGTCCCTAAGTTGTGCTTCCTGGGAAGGCTTTCTGCTGTGAGAACCACAAAGCTGTATATCAATTTGTTTACTGCGGGAAGCAGCTGTTACTTTGCTATGTTTTGCAAGGAAACTTGGCATCTCATATTCATAAATGGGTTGCTTTGAGTTTAATTGTACAGCTAACTGGAGCTATAAAGCAGAACTCGTGGCTGTCTGGAGAGGAGTTTGAGGGAGAAGCAAACGGGCCCACAGGACTCATTTGCTTAGAGGAAAATCCAAGTGTTAACTGCACCCCCAGAAAGCAATGCATATCCAGCCGTCTGTCTTGGGATGCAAGGGAGTCTGCCCCTGAGAAGTGCTGGTAAAGGAAGGTTTCTCTCTCTCTCTCTCTCTCTCTCTCTCTCTCTCTCTCTCTCTCTCTCTCTCTCTCTCTCTGTGTGTGTGTGTGTGTGTGTGTGTGTGTCTGTCTCTCTCTTTCTCTCTTTCTCCCCCCTTTCCCTCCTCCCCCCCCTTTTCATCCCCTCCCTCTTCCGCTGCCTTTCTCTCTTGTATATGTTTCTTTTGAGACAGGGCCTTGTGATGTAGCCAAGCTGATTCTGAACTTACAATCTTTCTGCTTCTTCCTGCCAAGTAAGCAAATGCTGGGGTTATAGGCACGCAGCATCACACCAGACATGAAAGATTAATTTCTTTATGTATGGATGTGTGTGGGCTCATGCACACATGTATAAAGGCCAGGATGTCCTCAACAACTACTCTTCACCTTAATTTCGTAAGACTAAACTTGGAGCTCCCCGACTGGCTTGAATGTCTGGCCAAGGAGCCCCAGGGACTCCCCCTGTCTCCATCTCCCCAGTGCTGGGATAACAGGCATGTGATGTCACTCTTGTTTCTGACGTTGGTGCTGGGGAATCCAAACTTGGCCTCATTCTTGGGCAGCAAGCACTTCACCAACTGAACACCTCTCTAGCCCTAAATATAGATTCCCAATGTGTTCACTCAGAGTGTGAGAGCAGAGCTGGTCATAGACTTGGGGCAGCCAAGGATGACAGTTAACCAGGTCAAAATGTGCTTGACTTTAACTCAGTGCCATGTGCAATCCTCAGGAAAGTATTTATCTGGGGAAGAGAGCCTGTTTTCTCCCTTGTAGAGGGGCATTTCTGATATTTAAACAAACAAACAAACAAACAAACAAACAAACATCCTAGGACAGAAAAGAATTCACAGGGACACCTGCCGAGGACGTGTGGATTTGAGAGCAGGAGCTCTAAGTTCAGATTCTTCTTGGGGAGGGATTGTCTTGACTCCTTTCAACCTCACCTCCAAAGACTACGGCTTCGATTAGCGGCTGGCTGTCCTCAGGTATGGGAGGTTGGAGGAGGTGCATGAGGGGACTCCTTTTTCTTCTGTCCACCCTTCTGTCTGTCCTTCGCTCTGTTTGTACAGGAGTTTGTGATGTCAGAAGTGCATAGTCTGAGTGAAAAAATGCAATGGTTTGATGCAGACGATGCTTGAGAGAGGCGTCTATCTCAGATCAGATTGGATCAGCTTCATAGGGGATAAAAGAGATGGTGACTAGACCTGCCTCCCTTTTGCAGATGGGAAAACTGATGGTAAAGAAGGTACCCAGGGTTACCCAACTTAAACATGGCCAAGTACAGGTTCAAACCCAGGAGCCTGTTCCTGTAGCACCTGTATTGGAATTTGACACCGCGGAAGGTTCGCCAGGACCCAGGGAGATTCATGCTGTGACGATCCACACTGTCCTGGACAGCAGGATGTGAGGATCTGTGTGAGCATCTGGACACTCTCTGAGCGCCATTGAGGAGCATGGCTGTCCCTTCTCTCCCATCCTGTGGGAAGGGAACCTGGACCTGAGGGTCTGTTCGCCCTCTTACCAGTGTGCTCTCAGGCAAGCTGATTAAGCCTCCACTCCTTTGGTCTCTTGTCTATAAAATGGTGATATGAAGCCTACAGAGTGATCCCCGATATAGAATAAGCATGATGTCGGAGCTAATGATGTGGGATTTGGATCAAGGGCATCTATGCTTCTTTATTGATCCTCTACTATCTTTCCCCTTCCATCTGTCTCTGTGACAGGCCCAGGTAAACTTCGGACCCTTTGGCAAGACCTGCCCTGGTTCCTAGAGCAGGTATGGAAGTCATCCTCTGGCATTCTTTCAATAGATGTAATAGAGCCTGATGTCCCCTGTGACTGGCTGTGTGGGTGCCCAGCTTTCCCGTGGTCTGATGTTGCCCTGTGGCTGGCTGGGGGTGTGTGGGTGCCCCAACTTTACACAAAAGCAGGACCCAGCGTCACTGTTGGCTGATGTTCAAGATCACAGTTCAGTCTAGTATGACCACAAATACAAACAGCAGTCGAGTTTTAATTTCTCCCTGCATCTGTATTTTTCCTTAATTTAGAGTTTAGAGCCAGGAGGGGAGGAGGGCTGCAGTTAATCGATAACCCCAGTACAGATTCAGCTCAACCAAACGAGCAAACAACCAAAACCCAAACAAAAGGCTGAACTCACCTCGGCTGTCATTAGTGGTGCCTTTCTTTAAAGATTTGTTGCCTTTCTTTCTTTCTTTCTTTCTTTCTTTCTTTCTTTTTCATTCATTCATTCATTCATTTATTCATTTATCGATCAATTGATCGATTAGTTGTGTTGGGGAGGGTGCAGTGGTTGGGTTCCTGCATGTTAACTGGTTGGGTTCCTGCATGCTAAGATGCGTTTAGATGTCAGAGGGCGACCTGCAGAAGCCAGTTCTCTCCTTCCACCACATGGAACGCAGCTCAGGTTGTCAGATTTGGTGCCAAGCACCTTTACCTGCTGAGCCATCTTGCTGCCCACTGCCCTGGCCCACTGGGCACACCACACATACAAAACCACACACACACACACACACACACACACACACACACATGCACACACACTGCCCACTGGGCACACCACACATACAAAACCACACACACACACACACACACACACACACACACACACTGCCCACTGGGCACACCACACATACAAACACACACACACACACACACACACACACACACACACACACACTGCCCACTGGGCACACCACACATACAAACACACACACACACACACACACACACACACACACACACACACGCTGTAATGCCTCTCTGACCATATGTCATTAGCTTAGATGGTGCTGTCTGTGAGTTCCCAAACTTCCCGTTCGTCCCACACAGCACAGCCTTTAGCTCGGGCCTGTCCCGGCAGAGCAGCTCCCATCCCTGCAACTTCCGCCCTTCACGCAATCTCTCTAATTTTCTAGCCTCTCCAATTTCTCCAATGTTCTTCTAAGGGGCACTGGACTTTCAGGCTGCGTTGCTGGACGCCAGTCGCCGGTACAGCTTGGCTGGGGACACTCTGAGTTCCTCAGCTGTCACCTTCTGTCCTGTGACCGACAGAAGTGGACCTGGCCAGTGTGCTTTGGAGCTGGAGTCTATTTAACGTTGACAATGTTACCATAGGGAGGCCTGGCTTTTCCCCAAATGGATCATCTGGATATCTGGAATATTGCTGTGGCCTGAGGATCCCAGAGCAGCTAAGTTCACCTCCCTCACCGAGCCCAAAGCATCTCTTTGGAAACTCCTGCATATGTTATTTTTTAATTATGAAATAAGGAAAAAATATTTTTCCTGTGTGAAATTTCTGTCTTAAAACGATCTCATAAAAACAAAAACGAAAACAAAACCCACTAAGAGCTACCAAACACATATGGCTCTAGGGAATAGGCCTGGGTTGCTGCCTCCTACTGGCGGAGAGCGGGCAGCTTGAGTGTCTGTGACACTTGTACTTATTTATTTTTTCTTTTGCTGATGTTTATTAATTACTACTAAAGTGCCTGAGACCTGAGGAGATGCTGGAAGAGGACCAAGCAGGACACTCAGTGCCTGTTCTCAAAGAGCTCACAAACAAGTGGGGCGGAGAACTGTTGGTGTAAGCTCCCTCCCTCGTCCCTCCCCTCCCCTCCCCTTCTCTTTCCTCCCCTCCCCACCCCTTCCCCTTCCTCTACTTCCCCTTATGTGTGGAGACCTGAGGTAGATGTCAGCTTTCTTCAATCACTTCTCTGTCTTGTTTATTAAATGTTTAGCTTTATTTTGAATTAGCATACACAGGATTAAATAGCATTATGACACTTTGAACAGTGTGTTTAGTAATCCTCTTTCTCCCCCTCATCTCTCCCACCCCATCACCCCTGTAACTTAACGCTTAGCCTCTTTTCCTCTGTCCTATCACACGTGCCCTTTGGCCTTCTTTACCTTCCTTAGTATCTGCCGAGACCCAGTATGACAGCCAATCTTGGTTTTCAACTTGATTAAATCTAAAATCAAATAAAACCCAAGCAACTGGACAAGTCTGTGAAGGATTGTATTGAGTGGGTCGTTTGAGGAGAGAAGACTCACCCTAAATCTGGGCCACTCCTTCTCATGGCAGCGCACAGAAAAAGACAAAGAGGAAAGAAGCATCTGTCTTTTGCCTGCTTGTTGTCACTATGGCTGGCAAGTTCATCCACTCTGCGGTTCAGTCTTTCCTTTGCTGGTGTTAGAGACCACTGCTTTGGGATTCTAACATAGACTGAAGACTAGTCGCTCTCCAGGACACCTCTGGGACTCTAGGACCAGATCTGGATTGCTGAGATATCCAGTCTCATGAATTGAACAACACCCAGACTCAAACCTTGGCATTGCTGGATGACTTGGGCTGCAGCCTGTAAGCCACTCAAATAAAGAATATACGTATATATACATACATATACATGTACATATACATATACATTCTAGCAGTGCTTTCTCTTTAGCGAACACTGGCTAATCCATGGGGTCTCTCACTTTACCTGCAGCTTGACAACTTGGTAGACGAGCTGGCCTGTAGAACCCTCACCTCGGCACTACAGGCATGAGCTGCCACACCTGGCCTCTTATGCGGGTTCTGGGGGATCTGAACTCGGGTCCTCATGCTTTCATGGGAGACATTTTACTGAATGAGACATCTTTTCAGGAGAGTACAAGTTTGTTGTTGTTTGTTTTGAATCTATGAAGTATTTTCTCCAGCTTTCTGAGTCCACTGGAAACCTTTGTGTCCAATTTTGCCAAGGCAGCTAGCGTTCTGTTACAGACATTACATATCCCTCCATACCATCCCACAATTCACATTCTGTCCTGCCCATTTGCTCCTAATCTCACCGATACCCTGCAGGCTTTGATTTCTCTCAGCTGGCTTCCTTTAAATCTCAACAGTTCCAACATGGCGGCTGCAGTGTCCACATGCGAATTCTGGTGCCTGCTCTAGAGAACGAAGTGGCTGGTGAGTCAACAGAGGGGAAAAGAGGAAATGAAAGTGTGAAAAGCAAGACCTGAGGGTAGCCTTTGGAGCTTGCTGTGCTCACGTGGATCTGACTCCATCTTCTCCCAGTGTCCGAGAGGCCATAGTGGGGCGTAGGGAAGGGAGAGGATGGGCGTGTGATGGAGCACACACAGCACACACACACACACACACACACACACACACACGTTCAAGACACGCAGGGGTCAGGCACGTTTACAGGTGTCCTTGTCAGTCTTCTCGGTGGCCACACAAGGCGTGTGCTAGTATTATGGAAGTTTTTCAGAAAGTGAATTTAGATATTTTCCCAAGACCATAGAACTAGAAGTTGTTAGAGATAAGGTTACAGTTGAGTTTAGCCGTGTGGTCACAAGTGACAGAAACAACACAATAACAGTAGAGTTGATTGCCAAATATGCTCTGGAAGTCTGGGGATTCATTTAGTCTCAGGGTCCTTTGGAGCCAAGGATCAAATCATGTCCTTGGTACCTTCTGTCTTTATCAGGTAGTGGTCCTCTCCCCTTCTCCTCTTCCTCCCCCACCCTCATTTTTTCTGTAAAGTGCCTGGTATATCACCCCCAGGGCCTGGCACATGCTCAACAAATGCTGATCTACATCCCAAGCCAGCTGTTTTATTTTGACATAAATTATCTCCAAGTTGCTCTGACTGGGCTTGAACTCACTATATAGCCTAGACTGCTTCTGTGATCATTTTCTGTTTTAACATGGATTCTACCGTGTCTTCTTCCAAAGTACAAGTGTAGTGGACATGATCAACCTCTCTCTGAGAAAGCCTTTCACCTGTTTCCTAGGTTCTGGGGTCTGTTCTAGCCCCACACAGGAGGAGTGAGAGGACCACGTAGTGCCTTGGGCCTTCTGAGTGCTGGCATCATAGGCATGTGCCGCCATGCTCGGCTGGTTCTGCTGTGCTCTGTGTCTTGGCCTTACATTTAAGGCTACTTCCTTCGTGTGTTTGGCAGAGACGTCCATCTACACTTTTATTACATAATACTTACAGCCTCAGATCTCAGGGAAAAGCAGCTTATTTCTACTAGCATTCCTACTCCAAGTGTCAGGGAGTTTGGGATTAACTAGTTTTGAGTTCCATGCCATCTCTGAACAAATCACAGTGGCTAGCAGACCAGAAGCTTCCTGATTGTCTTGCCCAGGCTACAGGTCCACCTTCATGGGAGCAATGTAATCTGATATATTCCTCAACCAGGACCACAAATCACAGAAGTTGTTCCACAGTGGGAAAAAAAGGGCGTGGTTCCCAAAGAGGGAATAGATGCTGGGGAGGCAAAATCAACAGATACCATCCTTACTTAGCAAATGCAAATTCTTTTTTTCCACAGGACTATTGAAGAACATACAAACTGAGATAGAGCACTTAGCAAATGTGAGTGATTTCTTAAGCCATTTGACTGCTCTCTAATACCTACCTTAGCCGAGAGTCCTTAACCTTCCCATAGGTTGGACTCTGTTCCTCACAGAGCTTTGTGGGCCACTGAGGCTTCCTAGTCCATGGTTCACACAGTCCATGGTGAACAATTAGGGTTTTCTTCCTGGGCAATGGCCCCTAAGCCTTGTCTAGAAAAATCCCATCCATGCTTTGAAGAGAGAAGACTGGTGGACTGCATTATCCTCTCCAGAAACTCAGAGGAAGATTTCAGATACGGGCAGACTTGAAGGAAGAATTCAGTGGTGGAGTTGCTACTTTCAGATTAATTTACACCACAGCATCCCCCAGAGGGGCCGACAGACTGATGGATGGTGATGTCTGCTGGGTGTGCAGCCACATTAATGCTGTCCTGAACTCAGCTCATTAGCTCCAAGTCTCTCTGACCCTCATCACACCTCAGACACAGCTAATCTCATGCAAAATGGGGCCATGTCACTCGGGCCATGTGTTCACAATGTCAGGTCCCTGGGGTGGCTTCCCAACAGGGCTGCCAAGCCTGCAAAGGGTGTTGAAATCCATGACTCATCTGCCATCTGTCTTTGCCCTTTCAAGGACACAGGACATCTGACAAGAACACAGTGCACACAGGGGCTCAACTGCTTTCTGATGGAACTTCGTAGTCTCAAAGACACAAGAGCTCACGAAAACAGATCATCCTGCAGGACATCTAGAGATCTCTAGAGATGATCTGTCAGGCACCAAAACACATGGTGGAGTCATAGGAGTTCAAGAGGGCAACAGTTTAAACTGGTTATCTGCTCAGAAAGCAGAGCCTGGTTTGGGGTTATCTAGGCAGCGTGCAGGACCAGCACTGAATTTGCAGTCAAAGCCCAAGTGTTCATACTTTTATACCAGCCTCCCTACTAGTGACTTGGTGTCAAAAGTAAAAAATGTGAGCCCTGGAGTGAGACACATGGATGGACCGTCAGAATTATCTCTCCATCTACCCTTATATGAGCTACTTCAAGAGACTTCCATGGGCTCCTTAAAGAATAATTAATAAAAATAATATCAATAGTAATACAGACCTCATAGCGTTCAGTACTCAGTTCTAGGTATATAGTAAGCGCCCCCTCTGTGCTGAGCGCTGCCTTCTGTAGGCTTGCCTCTGCAGGCTTGGCCCCCAGCCTCTTACATACAATTTGGTAAGACTCTTAAAGTCCATGTTTGTTGCAGTTAAGAGTTCATCCCACTGGGGTAACCCAGCTCTGAAGGGCCCTGGCAGACAGGGTGGTGTACCCCCTAGTATTTTCCTATATTGGAGAAGGATCAGACAGGCTCCAATCTACTTAGGCCCTTGCAAAGTCTTAGGGCTTAAGTCCTGAGAAGTTGAGAGACACAGAACCCTGGCTGCTTTTGGAACCAGTGATAGAACCAGGACCCAGAAGGGAGATGCCAGGAAAGCCAGGAGACCATCCATTAGTTCAGTAGCTTTAGCTTCCCCTGGGTCTGGAGGTACACCAGGCTCTGACAGGTTCCTGCCCCAGCAGATGTCTCTGCCGGTTCTCAGCACTGATGGCTCGGTGAACAATGGCTTTTCCCAGACAGCATATGGCACTGGCAGAGTCTGGTGTTCTAGAGACACAGACTCGCAGCCATATGGGCCCGCTGCCTAAGCTGCTGTGGTCAAGTCAGGTCACACGGGGAAGCAAGGGTTGGAGGACTCAGGTGAGAATCTCCGTATCTAGGCTGAGGAAGAACTGCGCTCCAGTCTTTCGGGAGCAAATTCCTTATCAGTCACCAGATTTACAAGTAGTTTATGGAGGAGGACAACTTACTGCTGGGTTATGGAAGTTTCTTAACTTAGCTTATGGTTGCGATAGGGTCTATCACTTGCAAAAATATCCAAAGAAACCCCCTTCTGCTCCTGACCTTCCTGGTGGTGCCTTCTCACACGGACTCAAACTTGGCCATGTGACCTGCTTTGACCAACAGATTTTAAGACATGTACCACATGCAAACCCTTGAAACGGTTGGGTGCCAACACTTGCCCTCCTGTGGACCCTGAACCTTTGGCTATCACTGAGTAGACCAACATCTTTCTGGAGAATGGTTGGCCATGTGGAGCCATGGCTGTCATGATTTCTAGACCAAGCTGCCACACGTCAGCCAGCCCACACGACAGACCTGCAAGATGGCCACAGATGCAGGGATGAGTCCCATCTGAGTTCAGCTAGGTCTGACCCAGACTGGAAGAACCCCAGGTGACCTCGAACCAAGCCAGCACCATGGAGAGTAGTTAGACTCTCTCTGGCGAGTCTAGAGCACTCTGGCGACTGCTTTAAGCTAAGTGTCACAGTGGTTTTTTGTACCAGAGCCAACTAAAGCTCACAACCATAATCCAACAAGACATGGATAACTGCAGCCTCTCACAGAGCTAATAAATACATTTTAAAATAAGACGTTTGCCTCATGGAGAGGGACTGTATGCTCACAATTAGCTGACAAAAGCATCCATCTCTCACTTCTCTCTTCCAGCCTGGGCTATCTGTCCCCTAACATTTCCCGATGGATGTGTAGTAGAGGTCAACAGGAAATGGTCCAAGACACTCACCACTACATTGAGATGAGACTTAATGAATATTTAAATATCTGTTGTGTTCCAGACTTTGAATTTGCTGTGTTAGAGGTTGCGGGTTATGTTAGCCTTTTCCATCCCATGGTCTCTGGAATAGATTCTGCTTCCGGACATGAGGGAGTAGAGCCAAAGGCGTGGTGTTCTCTGAGGGAACACTGGGGTCAGGCTTTGAACGCCACTGTGCTAGCTCAAAAGCTCCTCTCTACCTCCTTCCCCATTCCTTCATTTCCCCCTTCCTCCATCCCTTCCTCTGTCTTCTTTTTTTCTTTTCTTGAGACAAAATGTCACTGTGTATCCCAGGCTAGCCTGAAACTCACAATCCCCCTGCCTCATCTTCCCAAGGGCTGAGGTCACAAACATAGTCAGCTCTTGAAGGCTTTATATAAATACCTCCTTTCCAGTTGACCATGATCCCAACACTGAGAAGGCAGAAGTAAGAGGATCAAAAGTTTGAGGCTAGTCTGGACTATTTAATGAGTTTTGGGCCATCCTGGGCTACATAGTGAGCAATTATCTCAAAACATTAAATAAAAATAAAAGACTTCTTTCTCATTTTGACTTTCATAAGGTGTGAGTCCTGTGGTTTGAGCCACACAGCTAGTCAAGAGAGCAGACTCTCCAATATATTCATGTTTGGGACTTCAAGACACAGTTGGTGGGACCTTGTAGGACATAGGGGTGCCCCCTCCTTCTCAGCAGAGTAGCCACCACCTAGCAGTACAAGTCAGGTTTGCTAGTTCAAATATTTGCATGATCATACAGGCAGTGGTGACTGGCCAGGATGAGTGAGTGAGGTTCCCCCAAGATGCACACTTCATTTCAGAAGGATCCCACTGCTTTCCAGCTGACTGTTAACCAACAGGAATGAGGGTCCCTGTTGCCAAAATCTCCCACTTTTCAAGATAAATCATGTATTTTTGGTCTGTTTTCATTTTAAAGTAAGCATCCAGTATTTTTTCATCAAAATACCATATGAGCTAAACAAAACTTGTGGGGTAACAACAGCCCAGGAGCCTCATCGACTGTGTTTGACACAGGAGATGGAGCATGGGGCAAACGACAGTTAAAGTCAGGGTGCTGTTGAGGGGAACTTATCTCCTGGAAAATAAGTCGGAAGTCATCATCTCTTGGGTCGATATGAGAAGTGAAGGGTAGATTATTAAGTAATTCCTTCCTGGCTTTATCTCCAGGCTGCTCCTTGCCATCCGGATGCCCTAGTGACAGATCACAGGGCTGGCCCCCTTCTGTGCAGAGAGATCTACAGGCCAGCTTCTAAAACGTTCATCTCAGAGTGTCTGCTCTGCTGCTGGCTTGTTTGGGCACAACAGTACACAGATCTCATTTCCATCAACAATATGCAGTCTGGAGAGTAGGGGACATCTGTAGCTGTTATGGCTGATACCCAAGTAAATGTTTATATGCCTGGTCAATTCCTCATGGGTCAATTTCAGTTTATTTGCACCTCCAAGCTAGAACTACCTTGGCCCTGGAAATGTATCCCTTGTTCCTGCCAACATCAATGAAAACACACACACACACACACACACACACACACACACACACACACACTGGTAGCCTATAAGCCAAACCTCTAGTTGTTGCTACGGATGTAGTCTTACACAGTTCCCTAGGACTTTGGCCACCAAATCTCAGACCCTTGTGGATAAAAGGGTATGTGCCCAAGTCATACATCCATCAAATATTTACTGATCATTTACTATGTGCTTGGTGATGGTCCGAAGCCCAGACATAGACTAACCTGAAAAAGCCAAACTCTGTGGTGAATGGAGATGGGGCTAGAATGTGTCTGACAGGTAAGCTGCCTTAGAGAACTCAAGTCCTAAACAGGAAACTAAGCCAGGCAAGAGGGGGATGGAGGGGGTTGAGATATTGACAACGGTGTCAAAGAAGGCCTCACTCTGGAGATGTTAGAGTAAAAGCCTGCAGGGAGTGGGGGAGATGGTGGTGGGCTGGACAGGTACACGATCCCCTAGGCATGTTCCAGTGTGACTTCCCAGAAACAAGGAGGTCACCATTGCTGGGAGGGATAGAAGAGAGGGTTGTAGGAGAAATTAAAAAACAAAAACAAAAAACAAAACAACCACCACAACAAAACCAAAAGCAAAAATGAAAAGACTCAGCATTTATGCCAAATGTGTCAGGAAGCAGAGGGAGGTCAGGATTCAGTCTTCTCCTTGTGCTCTCCTTTACAGATGCTGCGGGGTGCTTTGGGATGCTATTTGGGGAAAGATAGAAGGGAGGCGAGGACAGAAGGAGGAATCAATTAGGAGGCTTTGACTGTCATCCCTGAACACCTGACTATTGCTGGCATAACTTTATTGTCTGGGCTTTCCCAGGAGACTTTGTGTTAACTTGCCTAATTCTGCAACAAAACATCAGATAGAAGCAATTTTACAAACAGAGGGTTTGTTTTCTCTCACAGTTTGAGAGTCAAGTCCTTCACCGCAGGACAGGAGCACGAGGCAGCTGGTTCCATCGCATCCGTAGCCAGGGAGCAGAGAGGGGTGGATGCTGGAGCTCAGCTCACTTTCCCCCTTTTTATTCAGTCCAGGTCCCCAGTCCAATTAATGTGGGTTTCCCATCTTGTTGGGAAATACACGTCTACATATCCACATACATAATCTGTCTACATACAGGCCTCTCTCCTGGGTGATCGTAGAATCCATCAGGTTGACAATCAATATTAACCATTACAGGCTTCGTGGATGCACTGGCATTGCCAGCGAAGTGCTGTGATGTCTATGACTCAGATCTGAGCAGGGCAGAACACCACCCCCGAGGGCAATAGTTGTGTGGTGTGGGCGAACGGCTCAAGTTCATTCCGTGTTGGAGCGAGCTCTCCAGAAGCACAGGCAACCTTTCTGTGCTCCCAGCATTCCTTGTTTTCCCCACCTGCAAGTTCAGGATGGTCCTCAATCATACCGCTTTGTAAATCAGTGCCAGCATTTCAGATTATGACTGCCCGACATTTCCCGATAAGGAGTGATTGGTGTACATGGCTGTTCTATACTGTCTTCTCAGGGAGTGTGTCTCCAGCAAGATTGTGGCTCTGAGTCTTTGACTTCAGTCTGGTCTGAGGCACAGGACAACTCAAGGGCTTCTTTTGAGTTCTTGGTCTAAAGTAACAAGTGGCTGAAGATCTTAAATGGTACGTGGCAAAGCAATTTGCAAAAACTTGACCAACTCCTATTTCTGTCCGTTTGAGGCTTCCTTTGTTAATAGCCTGGATCAGCAATCAATAAATGCATTTACTGTTTCTAAAACAACAACAAAACCCTGTCCAAGATCCCATAGCTGCAACTTAGGGAAGGGGACTTGAATTCACAGCAGCCCGATGCTGACGTCACATCTCAAATCACAACAGTTGGGTTTCCCCTCCCTCATAGATGTATTGGAAGATAGGACAGCTGAGGAGGGATCTGTCGGAAGCAGCTCTGTCTCCTAGGATTAGTTTTATAGGAGCCTCCTTTTCCAGCTCGGCTGGGCTTCTGGGCTGTTTGTGCAACAACATAAATCCCACGTGCAGCCCTCGGTTTCGCACCTGTTAGGAAGATGCTAATGTCATTGTTGGTCCCACAGCTGTTCCTATGTTCACAAACAGGTCCATCATAAATCCTCAAGGGACGGCATTTATAAGCAGTTCTCCCCCACAGAGTCTAGCATCAGAGGTCCATAAGGCTTCTGCTTCATTAATGGGCCATCTTTATACTTGTTAATGTCTAATTACTGACACTAATGGCTCCATGTATTTTAAAAATGAAATTATGAGTTATATTCAATTAGGAAAAACACTTAGAAATCACTGATCAGATCTGGAGAGGGACACAGAGGACTGGGAGTCACGCACGTGCCTCAGCTCTTGGGACCTGAGCAGGAACAAAATTAACTCCAAGAGGAAACAGATCGATGACTGAGAGCGGAAGACAGCACGAGCGTGTATGAACTCATTGGAGATGAACAGCAGTCCCGGGCAGGGCCAGCCTCGGAAACAGATCTAAAACTTAATCGCTGCTGACTTTAAAATACTTCCCGACTTTGCATCCTCTGGTTAATATGCATAGAAACAACACATCAAAAAGGAAAAGAGAGGAGGAAAAGGATCTTTTATGATCCCTGCACACAGAGATAAGCACTATTAAAAGTGTGTTGCATATCCTCTTGGACATTTATGTTTCCACTTGTGAATGTGATTTGGTGCCCATGCATTTTTTTAAAATTGAATTTTAAAATAGAAAATTTAAAAATAGAAACAGAATCAAGCTAAATGGTTGCTTTATTCCATAAACATTTTACATGTGATTGTGCACTGTAGATTATATTCTATATCTGTTTACACTTACTTTTTAAACAGCTGTATAGTATTCCACACCAATCTCTCCCATCGGCATTATGTTCAGCAAAGCTGTATCAAACACTACTGTATTTACTTTGTACCTTTGAAATTCTTTTCTGAAAGAAGCTTCTGGCATGACTTAGTCAAGTTAGCCAAAACTCCTTCAGAAGACTATTGGATCAGTCAGCACACGACATTCCTGGAAGCTCTGTCTTTGGAGGTAGAAAGTTTCTCCTGTTGACTCACTGCATTCTTCATGAGGAATGAATTGACCGTTTCTTCTTTGATTTGTTGGTTTTCTACTTGAATCCCCTTATTAATGTCTACTATGAAATTTTCTTGTTTGTATGTAATAACTCTTTACTTGTTAAGGTGCTAATCCCTGACTTGACATGTTTAGGATTCTGCTGCTAATTTTACTGTCTTCTTTCTTTACAGTTTTAAAAAAAAATAAAAAAATTAAAATGTAAGATATAAAAAAACCAAGATGTCCTGTGTTTAAACAGATGATATAGGTCTAGTTTTTCTGGCCTAATTTCTTATCTTTTTTTCTTGATACACTCTGTCATGGGCACTGAACTTACATTTTTCCACAATTCTGTTGATGTAAAATAGTTTTGTCTTTAATGTGTAAATCTGCAGTCACTTTAAGACTGATTTTTGGTATAACTGAAGAGCAATCCTTTTCCCAATGACTAGACAGTGTCTCAACATTACCAGCTAAATAAGTTTCTCCTACTAACTTAAATGACACCATATCACATATTAATTCTAAACATATCTATGGATTTTCTCTCATTTGTTATTTTTTCTTTTATTGTCACTATTTTAATTATTAATACACTTTCACTGTATTTAATGTAATATTCTTAATCTCTGTGTCCAAATAAATATTCACTGTCATTCTAATTGGTCCCCAGATGAACTTCAAATGCTTCCTTTTAACTGGATATAAAAAGAAATGACCTTGAAGGTGATTCACATCCAGAGTCGTACTGCCACCACTCAGGGGTTCTATCTATGCGTTCTAGTAACAGTTTAGCATTTTCTTCACACAAATCCCTTCTGAAAAGTACTTATGATTTTTCTAGCTGTTATATTCTTGTGCCCTCCCCACAATGGTCCAGTTGGTTGGTGTGTGTGTGTGTGTGTGTGTGTGTGTGTGTGTGTCTATGTGTGAGTGTGTGTGTCTGTGTGTGTGGTTGTGTGTGTCTGTGTGGGTACGCATGTGTGTTCCTCCTTACTAGTTCATTTTCTTGGGGTTTTGACCAGGCAGTGCTACCCCTCTCTTAGTCATGGACAAACATGACTTTTTCTGGAATTCATATCATATATACCTTTGTCTCTCTGTCTCTTTCCATCTCTTTCTCTGTCTCTCCCTCTCTCTGTCTTTCCCTCTTTCTGTCTCCTTCTCCCCGCCTCCCCCATCTCATTGCATTCACTATCCCTTCCACAACACTAAAGAGTTGTTGGCATTTCTAAGCTCTAAATTCTGTGTTAAGGTAATGACAGGTAGGTAGGTAGCTGTCTCTATAATATGAAACATTATCCTGCATTTCCAATTTAGTCTCCTGTTTATAGATGTGACCACTGACTTCCATCAGTGCCCAGTTTAGAAGCTGTTAGCTGATATTATCTGTGCACTCTTCCTTCTCCTGGCCACCACAGTGATTTCATTGTTTGATCAAGCTTCCTGAACACAAAACCTTCTTGGGAAAAGCTTTACTGGGCTCAGTAGAGCACATGTCCCCTAAATTCTCTAGATGTGTATATCTTTTTGCTAATTTTGCTGAATTTCAGCTTCAGGGTTCTTCAGGTTCCCCATCTGTATAATCAGTGTGAATACAGTCACCTGATAGCCAAATAAATGATGGTGAGGGGATGTATGTGCTTTTAATGTCTGCAATAGTATACACAACCTAGATGCTTTAAGATATGATTAAACTTTGTCACAAAATCTTTTGGGACTGTCAGTTTTTTTCCAGAATATTCCCATCATTGCTGGGGTGTTAATTTCATAGTCTTTTCTCATAAATTTCTCTAGAAACTGTTTCCTGGACCATATTTTACTGCTTGGTAAACATAATTTTAAAAATATTTTGCCATTTTGTCTTCCTAATATTATATCTTTGAGTTTATCCTCTACCTCCCCCCTCCCCATGTTCCCGCCCTCCTTTCCTTTTATTACCTAAGTAGAGAGCTGCAGCCATTTCTTTTTCTTTTTTTCTGAGAACACCAGTTCTTATGGGGGGGCATCTCTCTTGTTTGTTTGTTTGTATGTATGTATGTATGTATGTCTTGAGGCTTATGGACCTAGAAGCATCATAAATATGTGACTTGTATGTAGTCAGTTATTCAAATAGGTTTCTGTGGGAAGCCCTATTGCCCTCAGGAGCAGTCCCCTGCAGCCATACTTCTACCAAACAACCTAAAAGTTCTGACCTGGGCGAGCTCTGCTATGGACACGCGCCTTAAGCCATACCAGACAAACCAAATCTCCTGGCGACTTGGAGTTTTGAATCAGAGATGGTAATTAAGTGTGTCTATCTGCTCAGATGAACCGTTAGCAATGTGGTTCCTGTTTACTGTTCTTAACGACAGCCTGAATTTCCTGTGCTTTGTAAAATGCCCTTATAACTTTGTAGCAAATCCACTTATTCTTCTGTATATGCAAATCCACTATTCTTCTGTATATGATTTGAATATGTTCCTTATTCTCAGTCACTGAGGGCTAGGCAGCCATCATACCACCACACCTAGGAGGTGACAGTGTCATGTTATCATAGCTTCTACTGATGAAACTGCCAGGGTTGCATGCATGTCAGTCCCTCTGTTACCTTGGAATTTAAATCTTCCCATAACTGCCATAAAAATGTTTGTCTTGCACATCACAAGTCACCCTGGTTATATGAGCTCCAGGCCAGGGCCTTTCAGACAGAGTAAGGACTCCTGCCAAACTGAACATGGGAGAAACCACATGTGGAACAGCGAGCTGCAGAGGAAGAATGGAAATGGGGTGGCAGCCAGTCACGTCATCACTGAGCCTTCTAGATATACCACGTGTGCGAGCCCCGTGGGCTGAGGCGAGTTGCTGAATCAGAGGTGCCGTGGCAGGAGCTGGTGACTTTAAGGGGAGCTTAAAAAGTCCTAAAGGTGACTTTAAAAGTCCTAAGACAGGAGTCTGGGAATATTTTCGTGTGTGTGTGTGTGTGTGTGTGTGTGTGTGTGTGTGTGTGTGTGTGTTTGTAAATCTATTTCGTCCTGTGTGTCTGTTTCTGTGCATATGCATGCAGTGCCCATGGAGGCCAGAAGAGAGCATTCAGATATCACAGATCTGGAGTTCGGGCAATTGTGAGATCCACTGCATGAGAGCTGAGAACTGAACTCAGGTCCTCTGGGAGAGGAACCAGTGCTCTTAACCCTGGAGATAGCTCTCCAACCTCTAGGTCAGAGGGACTTTTTTCTCTTTGAGGATGAGCAGTATAGAGTCTGGAGAGCTGTATAGAATGATTAAAGCAAGCAGCATATCTACTTTTATGGATGCATCATGAGCACAAGAACCTTCCTATGGCCCTGAGGGGACCAGTTGCCAGCCAATGACTTCAATGCTTCTGGAGGTCTCAGTGAGGCTCCCAGAAGACCCCGAAGATCCTTCCACGTGGAAGGTCATTTCCATTTCCAGTGCAAACTCACTCCAAGCATGATGAAAGCCGCACACAGCTGCCAGGGTGGTAGCCTCCCAGCGCCTGGGTTTTAACCCCGAGGAAGCTGTGTCTTTAAGAAAAAGTCTGTGCAGACGTGTTGGAGTTAAGCTGTCATCAGTGGCCACTTGGTTGTCATCTTTGCTGGATGCTAGGGATATAAGCAGCAAACTAAACAGACCTGGCTCTATCTCCATGGGCTGCCTTTGGTTCTTCCTGGAGCTGCATCCTCCACCATAGTCTTCTTCCCTCCTGGCTCTCGGCCTGGGCTTCTTTTGTCCAGACCCATTAGCCACGTCTTGCCCGCCCCCTGAGCCTATACTCATGTCCAAGGCTGGCAGCCTGGGTGAGTGACAAGGCTGATTCCTCAGCCAGATCCCCACAAATGGACTGAAAAGAACAGTGATAGAAGCCAGAGAATGTTTCTTCTGAGTTCTGACGCTATAGAGGTCCACGGTAGGCGAGCTGACATGCTACAGGGGCAGACGGACTACAGGGGTGTGTAAAATGGGGAGCGGAGGTGATTGGTGCTGAATAGCTGGGGCGTAAGCCTACCAGGTGCCTGGTTGGCAAGCCTTTAAACCTCTATGGGGTGCCGATCAAGCCGCTGCCACAGATCTGCTGTCTCTTTGGAGCCCAGAACCTCCCCGTTTGCAATCTTTGCTCCGATTCTCTTCAAAGTCTGCCATGGGAGAGAGACACCCACACAGCTGCCTTCGGATCCTAGCACAGCAATGCCTGGTGGCATGATGGTGCCTTTATTGATTCATTCATTCAATAAATGCATAGTGGGCAGCTGGGCAATGAAGGGTGCTGCGTTCTTCCAGGTGGAGGTTGATGAGCCAGGGGAAGGTTAGCTTCATTCACACAAAGCACACACTTTCCCAGAGTGGGGATGGAGCACGGTAGTTTGACGTCTTAGTATGGAGGAGATGGCTATCTCAGATAGGTGGCCTCTGTCCTGAATACACTGGGTTGAAGTTTGGATGAAGAGAAAGCCCAGGCAGCAGAGAAGGCTAGGAAATAAGTGCAAGGGCCCTGAGGCAGAGTGGCCCCCACAGCCGAGTCTGTTACAACCAATCTTACAGGCCACGGTCAGAGCCTTTGTGTTTCATTATGCTGTTGCCAAGTGTGTGTGTGTGTGTGTGTGTGTGTGTGTGTGTGTGTGTGTGTGTAGATGTAATGGCCCTAGGTTGAAATCAGGAATTATCCTTGATCAATTTCTCTCTTTATGCATCGATGCAGAATTTCTCAATCAAATTCAGAGCTCACTAACATGGGAATCCCCTGTCTCTACATCTGAGATTGGAATTATAGGTGGATCTTCAGGCTCAAAGGACATCTATGTGAGTGTCTGGGGATCAGAACTCAGGTACAGCAAGTGCCTAGGACCTCTGGGCTATCTCTGCAGCTCCATTTGATGAATTTATATTCATTCATGAATCTAGAAAGTGACCCTAACTTCATCTTTGGGCTAGAAGACATACTTCTAATCTTGTCTTAAAAGCCTCTTGTTGCCAAGATTGTTTGCATTTATTTACTGTTATTTACTGTTTAGGTGATGGCAGAGGCCTATGGGAGAGGAGAGGGCAAGGTTACAGCTTGTCCTGAGACTGACTCTTCATACACACCCTAGATGCAGGTATTTTAATTTGCCTTCTATTGCTATGATACACACCATGGCCAAAGCAGCTTGGGAAGGAGAGGGCATATCTCAGCTTCTAGCTTAAATCATCGTGAAGGGAAACCAGGGCAGCTATCCAAGCATGGCGCCACAGATGAAGACCGCTCACGGGCCTGCCCTCATGCCTGTGTCCCACTGCCCTTCTTATACAACCAGGCCCAGCTGCCTAGGGATAGCACTGCCCACAGTGGACCAGGCCCTTCCACATCAACCACGTGAGACAAATTAGTCAAGGCACCCCCCCACACACACACACACATGCCCATAGGCCATTGGATGGAGGCAGTTCCTCAACGGAGGTGTCCTCTTCCCAGATGTTTGGGTCACAATAACACATGTATCTGTTATACATCATAGTTAAATGTACTTGAGTATCCATGATGTATGAAAGCAAACTGTAAGTACAGGACATGGCTGTTGCCTTTTTTCACAAACTTTTCCCACAGTCTGAGATGTCCCTGGGTGCCAAGGGTTGCAGTAGTGATCAAAATAGAAATTTGTCTGGGAGGGGGTGGGGAGTGCTGATGTCCCCAAAACACAAATGGAACAGGGAAAGAAAATCACTGCACCCATGGGGGCCAAGGAAATGAAAATGCCAAAGTGAGAAGGGGCTCTGATGTGTACTGGGGAGAGGAGAAGATGGTTGCAATTTTAAGTAGAATAAGGTAGACACTGAAGCACTCGTAAACTCGGGGAGTAAGCCACGGTGGTAACTGGGGGAATCTAGCAAGACATGCACATGTGGGTGTGGCGGCTTCAGGACGGTGTACCAAGGCAGGGCGACATGGCCTGTAGTTAGAAAGAGGTCTGATGGAGCTGCGGAGCACATGATCAGAGCTGTGCACTCCTCCGCCTCCTCCCTTCTCTCTCTATCTACTCAGTGCTCCCTGCCCACCGGGTCTCAGTTCAACTGCCATCTTCCCTGGCAGACACTCTTGGACCAGACGACATTAAATTCACAGCCTCCACCCTCAGCAGAATGTTGATGGCCTGTGTCCTTACTTGGTCCCGAGTCCTGCTGCAGATTTAGGTTTGCAGGTTTCCCTGAGTGGAAGTCATGGGTTGCAGATGTGGGGGGTTTCCCATCAAGATTAAGAGCAAAGGTTTTCAAGGCAGGCAGTTCCTCCAGGATTGGCCAGGCATGGACCGTGACCTCGTCTGGCCCAATGAGGAAGCTTTTAAAGACCATACATAGGTGGTCCTGGTACAGTCTGGACGTGAGTCCCGTTTTATGGAAAAGTCAATCTTGAAGGAGTAGTTTTTCAGATATTCTGTAAATTTGTTCTTTAAATTGGAGAGAGAAACAACAAACAGACAGACAGACAGACAGACAGACAGACAGACAGACAGACAGACAGAGATGAGAGGACCTGGCAGCTGGCATGCCAGAATGAAAATGGACAGTAAATTTTTGACACTTTCTGTGACTGCTGATAGAGTGCATACCACTCTCAGGTATCCTGCATCTGAAAAATGGGGTGTGGGGTGTCCCCTGGCATCTTCTCCAAAATGTCCCCTCTGTGCTGAGAATGACTAAAGGCAGCTTGCATTGCTTACAAACAAGAACAGTTTACCCTGTGGGTACTTTGAAATACTCCATGTTTGTCACCTATGTGAAGGCTCCGATCTGTCTCATGTGGGCAGTAGCTGGGAGAACCCACGGAGGGTGGGGGGGGCTGCATAGAGAGACAAGGGCAGCTTGGTCTCATGGTATTTCAGATGAGAAATGTTTGAATTTTCTCTGCTGCTGGCAAGAATGCTTGGTCGTCCGCATGGTGAGTTCGTACGAGTGGTCCCAGAGAAGCTTCTACTGAAAGGAGTCATTTCCCAACATAGAAATAAGCTCAGAGACATGAATCAATTTGTGTAAGGTCACACAGTACAAAGTTGGGACTTGTACCCTGGCTGTCTGTGCAAAATCAGCATTTTCTTCTCAAGCCCCTTACTGAAGTGACTTCTTCCTCAGAATAGCTCTCTATCTTCTCTCTCAGACAAAAGCACCGGCCCCACCCAGGCCTTCCTAAGATTATATCTGTGATAACATACTGATCTAATTATCCCATTCCTCAGCGTTCGAGAACAGAAAACATTGGGTTGTTGAAGCAGATGAAGTTTGCTGCTAGCACGCAAGCATAGACCACACCAGTGTGTGTGTGTGTGTGTGTGTGTGTGTGTGTGTGTGTGTGTACGAGTTCCTGCTGTTACAGCTGAGGGCTCTCTGTAAAAGCATGCGTTATTCTGTTACCTTGGGGTCTAGTGAGGCTCTTGCATTCTGTAGACACCAGTAAAGGTTTGTAAAAGTGAATGAATGAACAGCCACCGAAAGAGCTGTGCTCGCGAGGAATGCCTCCCGTCTCTCCTTCAGCTCCCCTCCAAGGCACCGAGGGGCTTATTAATTATGGATGAGGCTGGAAGCTCTGAAACAGAAGCTGATGTGGGTATAATCACACCCTGTGTTTGCATGATCATAAGTAGATTATTAAAAATGGATAAGGCAGACATAATTGGGCTCCAGCCTACCAGAAATCTTAGAGGAAGCAGATGGAGCGTTTGGGCATTTTCTGTGCTTTAATCTAAACCAGCAGGAAAAAAGAGGAATTGATTAGAAGATTGTCTTTCACATTCCATTATTGATGCCAGTGCTATCATTAGCAGAGGGGTCTCTGGAAGCACACTCCCCCCCCCCAGCACAGAACTGGAGAGATATGGGAAATTTTATTTAGCGAGAGTTCAACTTTGCTCAGCTTGCCAGACTCTGATCTGCTCTTGGGCATCTGGCCAAAGTTGTAAGTGAATTTTCCCCCCTAAATATATTTCTCTTTCCCCTTACATCGGGGCTTGAAAAGAAATTATATTAATGAATTTTCCACTGTTTATGCTTAAAAACCACCTCAAACACCCATCAAGGGGCTATGGGTGGGGCAGTTCCTTCAAAGCAACCCTCTGATGGCTTCTCACTTGAAAGAGGAGGCTGGAGCTTCACAGGCGTCTGGGAAGACACAGGGAGTATCCTGTGAAACAAATGGAGATCTTTCCCTTGTAAGAGGTTTAAAATGTGGAAATTCACAATATTATCTTCCTCTCGCTCATTATTACGAACTCTCGAACTCTCACATCTTTCAGGAGAGTGTGACCCTGACCTATTTACTTATTCATTTGTTTGTCTGAGGGGAGGATGGGTGAGCAGCATCTCATTAAGTAACCCAGCTGGCCACATCTCATGGCAATCCTCCTGCCTCAGACTTCTGAGTGCTTGCTTTGTAGGCATAAAGCACCATGTTCATGAGAGAGAGAGAGTGTGTGTGTATGAGAGAGAGAGAGAGAGAGAGAGAGAGAATGTATGAGTGTGTGTGAGTGTGTGTATGTGTGTGAGAGTGTATGTGTGAGAGAGTATGTGTGAGTGTGTGTGTGAGTATGTGTGTGAGTACGTGTGAGAGTGTGTATGTGTGTGAGTATATGTAAGAGAGTGTGTGTGAGTGTGTGTGAGAGAGTGTGTGTGAGTGTGTGTGAGTATGTGTGTGAGTGTGGGAGAGTGTGGGGGGGAGAGTGTGTGAGTGTGTGAGTGTGTGTGTGAGAAAGAGTGTATGTGAGAGTGTGCATGTGTGTGAGAGAGTATACATGTGAGTGTGCATGTGAGAGAATTGTGTGTGAATGTGTGAGTGTGTATGTGTATGGGAGAGAGTGTGTGTGAGTGTGTTTGTGGGAGAGAGTGTGTGTGAGTGTGTGGGAGAGAGTGTGTAAGTGTGTGTGTGTGAAAGAGTGTATGTGTGAGTGTGTATGTGTGTGAGAGTGTGTGAGTGTGGGAGAGAGAGTGTGTGTGAGTGTGTGTATGTGTGTGTGAGAGAGTGTGTATATGTGTGAGAGTGTATGTGTGTGTGTGAGAGTGTGTGAGTGTGTATGTGATGTGTGAGAGTGAGTGTGTGAGAGAGAGTGTGTGTGAGAGGGTGTATGAGTGTGTGTGTTTGAGTGTGTAGGTGTGTGTGTTTGAGTGTGTGAGTGTGTATGTGAGAGTGTGAGTGTGTGTGTGTGTGGGAGAGAGAGTGTGTGTGAGTGTGTATGTGAGTGTGGGAGAGAGTGAGTGTGTGTGTGAGAGGATGTGTGAGTGTGCGTGAGAGTGTGTGAGTGTGTGTGTGTTTGAGAGTGTGAGTGTGTATGTGAAAGTGTGAATGTGTGTGTATGTGTATGTGAGTGTGTGTTAGATTTATGTAGGTGCATGTGTGTGCACACATGAGTGTGGAGATCACAGAACTGCCTCTGGAGTCATTCCACTTTGTCTTTTGAGACTCTCACTCACTGGAATCTGGACCACAGTGATTGAGACAGACTAGCTAGTCAGAGGATCCCGAGATCCACCTACGTTCACTTCCTCACTGCTAGGATTACAGGTGTGTGCCTCTGTGCCTGGGTTTTTAAATGTGGGTCCTGGGTATCAAACTCAGGCCCTCTTGCTTGCAAGGCAAGCACTTTACCAACTGAGCCTTCAGCCCCGAGTCTCCTGGTCCTCACTGATAAACCAAAGGCCTTGGCAGCGTTCACTCTGGGGCGCTGTAGGAATTCAGTGGAGCAGGATGCACACACAGGTCCCGACTACTGCTGGCTCGACAAATCATTGTTCAGCTTCACTGTGGTAGGACAGTGGGGACTTGCCCTGGACCAGCGCTGCACGGTGTCCACCCTTTCCTGAGATGCTGGGCAGCAACAGCCGGCATCGGCTACCTACAGCTTTCAGCTGGGCGTGTCTTCCCAGCTGGGGAAGCACAGCTAACACCACAGCACACCGTGATGCTAAGCTGGGCTATTCAGAAGGGTGAGCGTGGCACATGCATTATTGACTGGTATCTTCAGTGTGCTGTGTGTATTTAGGGCTATGACATCAGCTTACAGCCTTGGACGGTGCCTCTTGTAATGATTACACTCAGCAGTAGGCACAGGGCATCCTTGGATAAGGTGCAACCTTGATTGGTGTGTGTTTACTCTCCACACTGGACACCTTCAAGCATCCGATATGAGAGCGAAGCCATGGTAAATGGCCCTGCTCTGCTCTACCATGGAAAGAGCCGGAGGACAGTTGAGACACAAGGCAAGGGAAGAGTCAGTATAAAAACCCAGAGCACTCGCAGCCTACACTCCTACTGAGGGAAGGCTACTCCCCTGGGCTCTCTGAGGTCACTGCCAACTTGATGGCTCCTCAGAAACCAAAGGGAAGCAGAGCTGAGCCTAGCCTGTTCTAGGGTCTACGACCTTACCCTCTAGTACTGTTTTTGAATTTTCAAGTGATTTAAAAATATTAATATTATACAGTTACACAATGCCATTTTCATGCATGTATGTAATGTACTTGGAGCATGTTCCCTCCAAAGCCTGTCATCCTCCTGTCTCCATGTCCATCCACTATAGTCTGTTTTGTTCCCAGGCTTGTCTTCTACTCTCATGCCCTCTGTACATGTGTGATTTTTATTTACATTATATTCATCTGTGTGTGTGTGTGTGTGTGTGTGTGTGTGTGTGTGTGTGTAGGTCAGAGGACAATTTGGGGGGTTGGTTTTCTCCCTTTAATGTGTGGTTCCTGGGACTTGAACGTTAGATCATCGATTTGGGTGCAAATGCCTTTTCCCAATGAGCCATCTAGCCAGCCCCAACGAATGGTATTTTATGAATATGCAAATTTCACGAACCACAAATCAAGGGAACTGTGAATTATTTGTCTTTATCAGACCGTCTTTCCCACGCTCACACTGAAATGGCTGGAGCCTAAGGTGCAAATGTGGATTTCTGCACGGGGCTGCCAGAAGCCAGTCCCAGGTTAGCAAGAGGGTTCCATTTCTGGGAGAGACCTAAAGCTTAACTATATGAAATGGTCTGAAGAAACTGTGTCAGGACTGACAGCCAAGGGAATCCACTGCAGCTGGCAATGAGAACCATGAGCAAGCCACCTTGAGATTGAGACAGGCTGACTCCATGGCAGGCTTCAAATCAGCAGTTCAGGAGACTAGGCCTAGATCTCTGTCTCCAAGAACTAGCTAAGTCCAGGCAAATCAAGGCCTCAGAAGCTGCCCCACCACCTGGCCTGAGGCAAGGACAATGGGTCAGTGGTGCAGTTTCCAGACTTCTCCAGCAGCATTTTCCAGACTCCCCCAGCAATGGTTCTGGAATGTCCTTAGAGATAGAGCCAATGATAGAGATCACCTACCACACACCCCAGAATTCCCCAATGTGTTATAAATCAGGCCTGCGAGCTCACTTGGTCGTCTCCATCTTTGTAGATGGTAGACCCCAGCATGCCCAACTTGGGCATCATAAAACGCTCTTTGCATTTACATAACATTTGAGTCCGGGGTATCATTCTTTGGTGAATCATGGACCCTTACAAGGTAAGACCACTTCACCAGTCTGCATCTTATTTTTATGCAGTTCGCAGAAGGTGCTTCTATTGAAAAACTTGAAAAGCATAGAAATCCATAGTCTATGGTGTGATCAAATCTTCTCATGCATGCATGGCCATGCAGTCTGTATCCCACCCATCTGACTGCATCCATGGCCTGCCATACTTAGAAGGAAGAGCAACTTTGTGGCAGTAGTGGGGAGACTTTCTATATGTATCCTTTGTGCCACTTAGCGTCCATCCATCCACCCATCCATCCATCCATCCATCCGCCCATCCATCCATCCATCCATCTGCCCATCCATCCACCCATCTGCCCATCCATCCATCCGCCCATCCACCCATCCACCCATCCATCCATCCATCCATCCATCCATCCATCCATCCATCCATCTGCCCATCCATCCATCCGCCCATCCACCCATCCACCCACCCATCCGCCCATCCATCCATCCATCCATCCATCCATCCATCATCCATCCATCCATCTGCCCATCCATCCATCCACCCATCCGCTCATCCATCCATCCATCCATCCATTCATCCATCTGCCCATCCATCCATCCACCCATCCGCTCATCCATCCATCCATCCATCCATTCATCCATCTGCCCATCCATCCATCCGCCCATCCATCCTTCTAACAGCTGACAGTCTTCTTAGGATTTGGGGGCCGAGTCAGATCCCTGCTTAAGAAGTAACCAGGTGTCTGTGCTTGACCAGGTAAAATGTCCTGTTCCTGGATGTGAGGTGTGGTACAAAGATGAGCAGATGAGGCAGGAGTGATAAGAAGACTTTTCTTGAGGATGCTGAGAGGAGAGAAAAATGTTCTCTCTCTCTCTCTCTCTCTCTCTCTCTCTCTCTCTCTCTCTCCCTCTCTCTCTCTCTGGGGGAGAGAGTGGGGGGGGATGTGGGCAAGTCCATAAACCCTTAAAGCCTGGCTCCAGTCACACACTCCAAAAGGACTCACAACCTCCTCAAACAGCACCTCCCACTAGGGCCAAGTATTCAAGCACACAACCCATGAGGGACATTTTCATTCCAATCATCAGTCTCTAAGTTGGAAAATCTCTCACACTAAGGTCCATGTATGGAAAACTAATAGAATAAAAAATCCCTGGGAGTCAAAAATAGGCTGGAGAAATGGTTCTGTGGCTGAGAGAACTTGCTGTGCTTGAGGAGGACACAGGTTCAGTTCCTAGCTCCCATACAGAGGCTAACAACTGTCTGTAACTGCAGTTCCAGGAGACCCGATACCCCTCCTGACATCCACAGGCACTACAGGCTAATAGTATATATACATATGCATACAATCAGACACACACACATATACACAAAATGAATATTTTTAAAAAGAAAAAAATTACCAGACTCTAATGGAAGTTCCATCAATTAAAAACAATAAAAAGGGAAAAAGTGAAGTCTGTGAAAAATGTCTGTTGTAAAAGGGAAGAGAAAAAATGTTCTTTTCAGAAAGATCTACTGCAGGGAGCAGAAACAAATTCCAACAGCATTTCTTTGTACTATCAAAAAATTGCTTTAAGAAATACAGACTCCATGAAACTAAAATATAGATGTGGGGAAAAGACAGAAAAAAATAATTATGCTTTTAAGGCGTAGAGAGATTGAACTATTTAAAATGCATTTGATACAGTAACAGCTAAATTAGGGAAGTAGGAAACCAACTCAGAGGATGTCGGCCAACTGAAGCAAGTGCCACAGGACCCGGAGGAACAGGGTCACAAGGACATGTGCAAGGCCAATGTGTGACACAGCAGAGGAAGTGCACATTTGTGGTTGGGTTTTGTGGCTCAGGGTTGTAATGTGCCAGTAGTTGCAGCACTGGGGAAGTTGGAGCAAAAGGAGTGTGAGATCAAAGTCACGTGGAAGCCGGGCGGTGGTGGCGCATGCCTGTAATCCCAGCACTTGGGAGGCAGAGGCAGGCAGATTTCTGAGTTCGAGGCCAGCCTGGTCTGCAGAGTGAGTTCCAGGACAGCCAGGGCTACACAAGAAACCCTGTCTCGAAAAGCCAAAAACAAACAAACAAACAAACAAAGTCACATGGAAACTCACTACTGCAGTAGCTATCTAAGAATTACATATACATAGATATATGTACATATACATATATACATATACATCATACACACACACACACACACACACACACACACACACGCACACACACACACGAGAGTGTGTGTTTAAATGGAGTACCCTATAACATAAGATAATGCCTCCTCTAGACACCACAGGCTAACAAATAAAAATCACAGCATAAAAATTCGGTTAATTTATTGGAGATGCTGGCCAATGAGGCCCCAACATTATAGGCTAGTGGCATTCCTCTTGGTTACACTGCAGAAGTTGATATAAGACCTGAGTGCTGAAGAAAACCATCGTGAGTCAGAACTTGGAGAGATCAAGCTGATACTTCATCCCTACTGGCTAGCTTGCATGTATCCTATGAAAGGAGAAACATACCAGTCTTACCTGATTGTGAACCCCATGAGCTACAATAACAACTGGCTTGGGAAGCCATGCCCAGCGGTGCATTGTGGCACAGATGTTACGGTAATAACCAACTACCTTCTGATTAGATTTAAGACCCACCCAACGGGAAGGAACTCATACCTTACACCATTATCAGCGCCAAGAACCTGTGTCTAGACAGGTCATACATAGGTTGTAAAGAAGAACATACTACTATTGCTTTGATAAATAGACAAAACAATAATACAACTGCTAACAAGTTATTATTACACCCATAGATCCATGCATTTGTCAGTATTCAGAGGAGAAGCTTATTTGTTTGTTTGTTTGTTTGTTTGTTTGTTTTGCAGTCCGTGGAAGTTAACACAGAGACCCACAACTGGTCAAGTTACAGACAATGAGAGACTGCAGAGTCCTCAGTCTTAAATTGGACATCTGTGCACACCCCTCCCAAGGTTCAAGGATCACTTCAGAAGAGGGGCCGGAAGACTATACAACCCAGAGGGGGTGGATGACTACAACAAAATTGCTTTCCAGACACAACAGGGGAGTAGCACATATGAACTCACAGCAGTTGTGAGCATGCACAAGACCTGTGTAAGCTCAAGCCAGACAAAATTCCATCCTGGAGGAGGGAGGTGGGCATGAAGACCCACTCCTAGCAGAGAAGCTACTGGACAGATGCTGGGAGAGAGAAAGTCAGTTTTCTGAAGGGTGTGGTCCCTAGTGAGGTGATCATACTCCAGCGGATGGCTCTGTACCCGGAGTTTACAGGCAGCATGAATCGGAGACTGCAGATATTTTGTCTGTCTGTCTGTCTGTCTGTCTGTCTTGGAGAGTACATACAGTTGGGTGGGTGAGGAAGAGAAGTGGATTTGGGATGCGGAGGGATGAAAATGCTCAAAATATATTGTATAGATTGCTCAAAGAATTATTAAAATATAAATCACAAAGAAAAAGGGAAAGAAAAAATACCCAAGGACTTGGGAAATAAATCAGTGCTAGAGAGCTTGACGGGCATGTGCAAGCCCCTGGGTTTGGACCCCAAGAGAAAGGAAGAAGTGGGGGCACATGGGGAGGAAAGAAAGAGAGAGTGGGAGGAGATGTATGTGTTGTGCAAGAATGAGATGGAATAAATGTAATAGAAATAGTAATATTCAATGTGACGGGAAAATGTTCCCCAGTTAAACAAAAACCTGGGTCTGTGTTTCAGAATACAAATCAAATCAGAAAAAAATTCATGAAAAGAGACACGCATCCTGGTGAAGCTCTAACTTCAAGGAAAAGATCTCTATAAATACCCAGGAGGGGAAGCCTATAAAGGAGAGGGGGGCGCCCTGTCTCACATCCCACATCCGAGGCAGCAGAAGACATCAAAGACAACACCATGATTTGAGGGTTCTGAAGCTTGCACCCCCAGGGCTCCCCATGCACAACCCCACTGCTAGTCCACCCCACTCCAGCCTCAGGAGGGAATTCTCTAGGGTTCAGCCGTCCAGCAATTCCAATACCCACACTCTACAGGATTGAAGTCAGATGGCGGCCATCTCTCAGCTGGTTCAAAGCACAATTGTGAGACCACATGCCCACAGATGAAAACTGAAAACCTAGATGCTTTTCTAGAGAGAAAAAAAAATGATCAAAACTGGCTAGCGAACTTGCTTGATCAGACAACCAGCTTTGGAGGAAGCTCCATCTCAGTGTGTGTGTGTGTGTGTGTGTGTGTGTGTGTGTGTGTGTATGTGTATGTAGGGGTGAGTATTTTGGCTTCTGCTTCTGGCTCTGGGAAGTGTGGGTGGGGAGAGTTTTCCATAATTGTGTGTGTGTGTAAGCCTCCTGTGTTGGAGGAAGCCCAGTTACCATGTTACCTCCTGCTTTAGTACCTCTGCCTGCCCAGTGCTCATCTCAGGCTTTAGGAGATTGCAGGGGAGGGAAAGGAATTATGGGAGGGTTCCCTGTGACCTTGGCAGCCTTAGACTGTCCTGGGTCGAGCACAAATTCCTTGGTCTTTCTTAGTCTGTCTGCCCCAGTATCCTGAGTGGCTGGAATTACATCAATGTATCACTGCACCTATGTAACCTGAAATATCTGTCATACAGGTGACACCATTCTTAGTACAAGTTCAATTTTCCTTGTCCAAAGTACTGGTGGCTGGTAATATTTCAGATTTTTACTTTTTTGTTATGGGATACTTGCATACTTATAATGAGATATTTTGTAGACAGGACCCAAGTTTAAACATGGTATAATAAATTTCACACACAGTTTACTGCAAAACAGGATAGAAGTTTAATAGAGAATTCTCAGTGCATCAGTCCTTGATTGTCACTCCTAATATAAGGTCACATATGTAATCTTCCATTTGTGGCATGGGGTCAGCCTTCAAACTGTTTTGAATCTTAGACCATTTGGAATATGGGACTTTTGGATTAGGAATGCCCAAACTATATCTAACCCCTCCCCCCATGCACATAAACTATGTCTAACCCCCCCCCAATGCACATGGTTCTCCTGCAATGCTGAGTTGATTCTTATTAAGGGGGTGAGAGGAGGGAGAGGGAGCACACAGATGCCTGTGCTAAATGGTTATTGTTCTCAAAAGTCCATAATTCTCCTTTTCATTTATTCATGGACTCATAAGCTAGGACTGGTAGAAATTTTACAGAATATTTCCCCTTCTCTGTGGAACAGGCCATTTAGAACTCTCTAATGTACACTCCTATCAACACAGATTTAAAAACAAGTCTAGGGGGAAAAACAAGAAACAAATGAGGGCACCCTGGGTGATTTACTGGTCAGACCCGCCCTCTGTGATGTTCAGTAGCAAGCAAACAATCATTTTTGATTATTTTGGTTGGATATGAATATCCCCAGCAGGGTCATGTATTGAATGCTCAGCCCCCAGTGCAGCAGGAGACCATTAATCTACTGGTTATAACTGGACGGGGTGTTGAGAGGCAATGGAAACTTTGGGAGGGTGGAGCCCAGTTAGAGCAAAAGAGATACTGAGGATTTACCCTTGAAGGATATATTCTCATCCATCCATCCATCCATCCATCCATCCATCCATCCATCCATCCACACATCCATCCATCCATCCATCCATCCATCCATCCATCCATCCATCCATCCATCCATCCATCCATCCATCCACCCACACATCCATCCATCCATCCATCCATCCATCCATCCATCCATCCATCCACCCACACATCCATCCATCCATCCATCCATCCATCCATCCATCCATCCATCCATCTATCCATTCATCTATCGAATCATCTATCCATTATATCTTTCTCCTCCTCCCTCCCCTCCCCATTCCTGGCTGTCAGGAGTTGAATATCTTTTTGTTCCACCAGATGCTTACTACAACCTAAAACTTCTGAAATCACAAGGCGTTGTAATTCTCCTCCTTTTAATTTGTTTAACTCACGTATTTTCTCACAACAACAGAAAGCTAACAGTGATGGAAGGCGCACTAGAGATGAGTTTTGTCAGGAAAGTGATGGTGTGGAAATGGCCGCAAGGGGTTCTTGGAGGCGGAATATTCTATGCATGGAACATGAATAGATTCCCCCGAAAAGCCATTCCACAGATATAAGAATGTATCAGGCTTTTAGATTTCTACATTCTACAAATTGAAAATTTATACAACAATTTAAAATATATATGTTGGTTAAATCTTGAGAGTTTCATACATGTATACAGTGTCTTTTGGTCATATTTAGCCCTCTATCCAACACCCACTCCTCCTAGGTTCACTGCCAATCCCCACCCCTCCCACCGTCATGTCCTCCCTCACCCTCCCCTCTCTCCTTCTCTCTGAAATAGCCTGCTGATTCCAATCCGCACTGCTTACGTAGTCCTGAGTATGTAGCCACTCACTGGAGCATGGTTGACCCACCAGGGTCCGTACCCTCAAAGAACACTGACTCTCCATCCTGTGGCATCCTGTTGAAGCCCGGAGTGGAGCCTCATGAGCTCCTCTGCCCTCCACGCAGGTCTTGGCTGGCTTGATCTTGTGCAGATCTTATGCAAGTCTTGTGCAGGAAACCGCAGATGCTATAAGCTCCTGTGTGTAACTGTTCTGTCCTGTCCAGAGCAATTGTTCCACTCCAGCCCTTCTGACTGGCTCTTACAGTTCTTCATCCCTCACCAAAGACGACATCTGAGTCTTGGTGAGAGGGGTGTGATACTGAGGTCCCATTAGTGGCCAAACACTCTGTAGACACTCATTGTCTATACTTTGAACAGTTACCTGTCAGTTTTTAAAAATCTTCCATGATGTATGAAAACATACCTGATATAAAATATAATGGCATATGTAGGTTTTTTTTTTTAATTCTGTAATTTTTTTGTGTGTCAATTAGTCAAAACCTGATTCTTTTCTCAGTTTGGGAACTAAGATGCTAAAAAGGATGGGAAGCTCGTGGGGGTTTTGTGAAGGAGCACTAGGAACATTTGTCATCTGGTCTGGAAAAATACAGAACGGATTAGGTTCCTTTGGGAACACCATTACCAGTGCAGCAGGTGGCCCTCAGTGCTGGAGAGTCTGGGCTGCAGAGAGGAGATGTGATGTTTTCTGCAGGAGAAAAGCCATCATTACAACCATCTGGAAGAAAATCTTAAATAGAATGTGATAGAGAGGAGGAGGAGCATCCCTGTAAGGAAGAGATTCATTAAGTGTGTGTGGTGGTTACAGTTAACTGTCACCTTGACAGAATGTAGAATCACTTGGGAGATGGGCCTCTGGGAATTCCGGCAGGAGATTATCTTGATTGCCTTCACCGAGGGGAAGATCCTCCCACCGTGGGTGGCACCATCCCCTGGCTGGGATCCTGAGCTGTGTGAATGGAGAAAGAGAGCTGAGCTGCAGTGCATCCATCACATGCCTCATGGATTTGGGTGGGTTATGGCCAGCGGCTTCAAGACCCTGCTGTCTTGACTTCCCTAATATGATGGACTGTACCCTTAAGTGTGAGTCAGAATAAACTCTTTCTCTATTAAGTTGTTTTCTTTTTCAGGGATTTTTTTTTTTAAATCACAGCAATGGAAAAGTACCTAAAAGAGAACTTCACAAGGAGAGAGAGAGGACATAACACACACACACACACACACACACACACACACACACACACACATGAAAGAAAAAACTAGAGAACGCTGGTGTCTAAGAGGTCTCCTCTCTCAGGAGATTATGCACTACAGGGGATCCACAGGCTTTCCCCTTTCCAGGGAGCATGACCAGGGACCAGAGCCAGCAGAGAGACTGCGGTGTTAAGCTGGGAAGAATGTTTTATTGGGCTTGTCTCATAAAGCATGGGTCTCAGGGCTGCCATCACTACTGCTGTTTACTACCACAGTAATGCTGCATTTAAAGCCTCCCACAAACTTGGGCTTCAAACAGCAATCACTCAGTTGTGCTCATGTGTCTGCAGGTAGACTGGAGTTTTACTGATGTATACCAGGCTTTCTCACCCTCAGTACCACTGACAGTTTTTGTTTGAGCATGTATGTGCATGCCCACATGTCATTTTTCTTTGATGCAGAGTCCTGCACTGTCCCGGAACTCAAGTAGGAGCAGCTGGCTGTCCAAAGAGTCCCACAGATCTATTTGCATTTCTCCAAAGCTCAGATTATAAGCATGCACCACCTTACCCAGAATATTTTAATGCAGATGCTGGGACTTGAACTTGGGTCCCTGTGCTTGCACGGTTAAGCACTTTACTGACAGACATCTCCCCAGTCCTACTACTGACATCTGAGGTCAGATAGGTATTCATTGTGGGAACTATCTTGCACAGTGGAAGATATGTATTAGCATCCCTGCCTTCTATACACTGGGTGACTAAAATAACTTCCAAAGGTTGTGGCTGTGGCAACTAAAGGTGCATATGGACAGTGTCACACTTTCTCCGATAGGGGAGAACACCTCTTTTGGCTGAAAGCCACTGGTGTGACAAGCTACGTTTGGGATGGGCTCAGGTGGGCTCAGGCTGCTCCTAATGTCTCATCAGTTTTGAACAAGCTAGTTACCTGAGACATGCTTTTCTCATGGGCAACTTCAGAGGCCTCAGAGAAACATGCTATCCCGACATATTATAGATCATTGATCATGACCAGCCATCATCCTTTAAACAAAGCATGCTACATGCACAAGGCTGTGCTGATGGCACAAGGGATCACAGTAAAGCCCTTGGGAGGGAGGGATAGTGACCAAGACTGTCGGATAACAACCAGACCATCAACATTATAACTGACCTAAAGTTACACTGGTCTGGGTAGCTCTTTATTTTTAATCTTAAACCATCATAGGTGGAACTCTGAAAATGCAGTATACCAAGGAGAGAATGGAAGCCTGTTGCAGCAGTGAAGGCTTCTAAGTCCAGTGCTGGGAGGTGACAGGGCAGATCCCCGGGATTCCCCGCTAGCCAGCCCAGCCTACTTGGTGGGCAACAGGCCAATGGGAGAGACCTTGTTTCTAAAAACAAGGTGGATGGCTTCTGAAAAGACCTCTGGCCTCCACATGCACATGCACATGCACAAATGCATATTCTTTCTCACACACACACACACACACACACACACACAAACACACAAACACACAAAGAAAGAGATGTGTAACACTTGTGAATCAGGAAAACAGGGAAACAGGGGCCATATTGGAGAGCTCGGGCGTTACGGGCCCAGCTACCATCTGCCTGCAGTGGTAGGGTCTAGACTCAGCAAGAACTGATTGCCTCAGTGAGCTCATGCACCCCACGGAGACATGAGAGATGATAAATTATTGGTTAACTCAGCTAAGCTTTGAGGCAGCTTGGTGTCGGATAACCAGAACACTGCCATGTCTTTGCCCACTGATCTTTCTAGAGTTTGGTCACACCAGGGAGGAAGAGCACGTTCTTTTATCCTCAGTGTGAACAAGTGTGGCCTGTGCTCTCCCACCTCTGAATTCAGCATCTTAGTTTACATTGCTGTGATAAGTACCATGACAGAAAGCAGCTTAGGGAAGAAAGGGTGTGTTTGACTTACATGCTCATCGCTGAGGGAAGGCAAGGCAGGAACTAAAGGCAGGAACCCGGAGGCTGGAGCTGAAGCGGAGTCTGTGGACAAACACTGCTTACGGCTTGCTCCTGTGGCTTGCTCAGCTTTCTTGTACAGCCTGCCCAGGGGTGGCACTGCCCACAGTGAGCTGAACCCTCCCATACCAATCCTTAATCAAGAAAATACTCCACAAGCAGGCAATCTGGTGGGGGAATTTTCTCGATTGAGGTTCCTCTTCCTGTTTGGCTCTAGCTTATGTCAAGTTGACAAAAAACTACATCCCAGCTTGGAGAAAGCAGCTTTCCCCTGCATGTGGTTTGGACATAGAGTCCAGAAAGGAGTTGGCTTTTTTGTTTGTTTTTTTCAAATAAAATTATAGGACACCTAGTTAAATCTGAACTCCAGATAAGCAATAGATTTTTAGTGTTACTATAACACATGAAAAAAATGAATTTAACTAAGAAATATACTAAAAGGTATTTCTTGTAGAAAATTCAAACTTATTGTCTTGTTTCCTTAAAAAAATTAAAAAGAATTTATTGCTATTTTATTAGATCCTTTCCTCACTGCTGTGACAATATACCTGCCAAAAACTGCTTAAGGAAGGAAGGGTTTATCCCACAGTTTGAGGATACAGTCGCCATGGTGGGGAGGTCATGAGGCAGAAGTGTGAGGAGGCTGGTCACATTGCACCCGCACTCAGGAAGCAGAGCGAGATGCTGCTCTTGGCCTGCTTTCTCCTTTTAATTCACTCAGGGTTCCCAGACTAGGAGATGGTGACCCCCATCATGGTGGGTGCTCCTGCCTTAATTAACTTTTTCTGGGAAACCCTTCAAAGATACACCCAGAGACTGGTCTCTTTAGATCCTGTCAAATTGGAAATCAAAATGAATTACTACCTTACAAATTGATATTATTAATTGTGCTGATGAGTGGGATTCCCAACGAGATTTCAATACAAATATACACCATGCACTGGCCCTGTCTGTCTGCTGTACATCTAACCCCACCCCTAACATACTCTTTATTTAACTCCCCCACACCCACCCGCATATCAAGTCCGGGGACCTTTCCTAGGGCCTAGTAATCCCTCTTTTCCCTTAAGTCAGTCTTCCTTCTTTCTTCGCTTTCTCCTTTACTTTCATTCAATGTGTTTTTGGATTTTCACATTTAATTCCTTATTATGGCTGAATAATAATTTCCATATATTATGCATAATATTGTGTGGGGGGGTTGAATATTTCTTGGCCCAGGAAGAGGAACACTATTAAGAGGTGTGGCCTTGTTGGGGGAAGTATGTCTCTGTGGGGATAGGCTTGGAGAGACCTTACTCCTAGCTGCATAATACTGCCATGTTCCATCCTGACCATTGACTAAACCCCTGAACCTGTAAGCAAGCCCCAATTAAATATTTTCCTCTATAAGAGTTGCCTTGGTCATGGTGTCTGTTCCCAGCAGTAAAACCCTAACTAAGACTACATACATTGAAATTCAAACTTAATAGGCAAGCCTCACTTTACTGTGGAGGAGCAAGTCTGCTGCTTCCAGAAGTGGGGATGACTCCTACTAGGACAGTAATGCACTGTAGTCCCTGACCCATGGCTAGCACTTCAAAAGGTCCGGGGAGCTGAAAACCCTGGGTTTACATGGTAACCTGTCTCTTGCTGAATTAGCCAAGCAGACTCTGAGAACGGTAAGCCAGAGAAAGTAGATTTACAAGGAGTATGCTGAGCCCTTCCTCGCAGGAACCTTAGGAACGAATGAACTCTTCACCCCATTCCCTTCCCACAGCTGTGCTGAGCTGGGAAGCAGATGTTACAACATGGTTTCTATCCGCTGCACCTCTGATTGGCCACAGGCAGTGCACATCTGCTGCAGACTTCAAGGGATCTGTAGCAGAAACAAGGACAAACCTTTACAGTTCTAAGTGACTGAGACACTGGGGTTGCCTATTACTGCAGCACAGCCCACACATAAGGATGGAGCTGTAACATCTACACTAAGAACCTTTTAGTAAAGAATCCGCGTATCAGTCAACTTTCTCTTCGTTGTGCTAAAACACACGAAATAAGCAACTTTTAAAGGTTTGTTCTGGCTCACAGCTTGAGAGGGTTCAGTAGGTCACGGCAAGGTAATGCGTAGCAGAGTTCACAGCAGCTGTTGGCAGCAGGAGCTCGAAGCTGCTTGCTTAACAGCTTTATGGATCAGGAAACAGGGGCAAGGGTTGGGGGAAATGGGACATCAGGGCTAGAGAATAAACCGTGAGATCGGCCTTCAGTGACCCACTTCCTCCTGCACGGCCCCTACCTCTGGACATTCTTACAACCTCCCAAAGCAGTGCCATCAACTGGATACCAAGCCAAATCCCTATGTTTTCTGTAACTGATTCTCCCAGATTCTGATTGGGGTGGCCAATTTTAAAGAGAAGATGACTGCATTCTACCATAAGTAAGAACAGTAGTAACAACGTGGAACTATTCCCTAGAAGGCAGGAAAGCTAATTCTGCCCGTGTGTGGCTACACATGCAAGCCCAGCTATTTAGGACCATTGCCTGCTCCCCTGTCCTCTAGAGTTTAAACACACCGTGTAAAGATCATTCCCGTTTCCTGGATGAGAAAAACAAGGCTCTAAATAAGTGTGGTGAGGCGACAGCATTGTCCGAGTCTGCTGGATTGAAAACGTTCAGAATGTGAAAGCTTTTAAAGACTCTTAGGTTGAATGGGAGATTTCAGGAAACAGCTGGATAATTTTATAGTGCATATAACCTGCTGCTAAGATGAATGCAATCAATCTAAAGGCCTCAGAAAATCACCACAGTCCATGGGACGATGTCAGGGTTTCTTCACTGGCAGCAGGCGTGGGGATAATCACACAGCCTGGTGTAAGCTATGGTCTCTTTAACAGACAGTGGAGGACAAAAGCGAGAGAAATCAACTTGAGCACTAAGGGGACTTCTCCCTGAGACGGGGAGGGGACTGAGAAGTCACAGAGTCCTCCAGAAGGAACGCAGAGAAACAGCTGGGAGGGGATGGTGGAGGGGTGTGACAAGCCCTTCTTACAGGTATTCAAGGGAGAGTATTTCACAGCGCTTGGAAACAACCCTGGTGCTTTAAAAAATGCTGCGTGGAAGTTCTTTGTTATATTTAAAGCTTGAGACAACACTAGTACCTTTTGCTCCAGTTTATGTTGAAAATCAGTGAATTTCAACTCAAGAAATGTTGACTGAACACCATGTATTACAGACTGAGACTGTGGCCAATATAATCAAGGAGAGGACAGTGGTGTTCGTGGCCTATCTACACTCACCACAGTCCTGCACATAGTTTGTAGTTCCTCCTTTTGCTCCTGAGACAATCGTCAGGGATCTTGGTCTGTCACCCAAGCAACCGTGAATATGATGCTACTTAGTAAGTAGAACAGGATTCCATACTTAAGGCTGTTTGTTATGTGTATCAACTAAACAAAATCTCCTTTGACATCTCTGTTATCTGGATTGTTTGTTTGTTTGTTTGTTTGTTTGTTTGTTTGTTTTGGTGTAGGGGTAGCCCTGACTGATCTTAAACTCATGGTCCTCCTGCCTCAGTCTTCTGGGTGCTGGACTCACTGGTGTGCACCCATGTATCTGGCCTGCTTCTCTGTATCTTTGCAGTATCACACATGCAGTTAATCATCCTCCTGACTTTGTGGCTTGTCATCAATGTCTCACAACATCTTTCTTACATTTTTATTAATTAATGTACTTGTCTATGGCCTTCCCCTATCCCACGGAGAATCCATTCTCACGTATTTAATGTTTATCTCTTGGCTGGAGTCTCTTCTTGCAATATGTATATTGTTCTGCATGTGGGTTTTAAAAAATTTACATAAGTGTTATTGTACTAAAGCTCTCCCTTCTGTGCATTTTTAAACTCAGTGCTGTGCTTTTTACAGTGTTTCCATGTTCTGTGTGCGCTGACACAGGAGCTACAGAGCACTTGGGGCTGTGTACTGTCCCCTCGGCCCACCCATGGCCAGAGATGAGCATCTAGATGACACCCAATATCTTGTTCCCTCATCATGACTACCCTGTAGTGCTTGTCTTTGTCCGTGAACTCTTAGGAAGTTTTCTGGGGGTGCTGTATTAGTAAGGGTTCTCTAAGGGATCATAACTTAAAGAAGGTGTGTGTGCACATGCATATGCATGTGTGTTAAAGGGCATTTATTACAAAACTCACTGGCTGTGGTCCTGCCAGTCCAATAATGCCTGTCCTGAAGTTGTTCAGTCCATGAGGCTGAATCCCTCAGCTGCACTTTGATCTGTCTGTGTTGGAATCCTGAAGAAGTAGGCTCTAACACCAAGAAAGGAATGCCTCTGCAGCAGGGTAGGTGAACTTGCCAGGAACAATGAGGGCAAGTAGGCAAAATGTCAAAAGCTTCCTTTTCCTGCATCTTTTCATGTGGGCTGCCATCAGAAGGTGTGTCCCAGATCTAGGGTGGGTCTTCCCACCTCGGATGATCCAGACAAGAAAATCCTTCACAGGTGTGCCCAGCTGCTTGGTTTTAGTAGATTCCAGATGTTGTCAAGTTGACACCCAAGATTAGGCACCACAGGTACCTCGGGCTGCCTACCCAAGAGAGGAACTCTGGGATTTGATATGCCTTGTTAGACAATACATTGAGCCCACCTCTCATCAGCACTGCATGTCAGTTCTCTGACCTTCTCATAACTGGTCTCTGCCTGCCTAGTAGGTAAGAAACAACATCCCAGACTATTCAGTTTAATATTTCTGATATATAGATTATTAGTGTGCTTACTGTGTGCTGGCAGCATTGGTGATTTACAAGGCAAGTTATCTGACTTGGTCTGGGCCCTCAGTAATCTTACAGGAGGAAACAAAGTCGTCAAATTATAAGGGGGTGGGATGGGGAGGAAACGAAAGATAAGACACACACAGAGCTAGCAGTGAGCCCTGTTGACATCATCACCCAAGGATCAGGCTAATGCCCAAGTAGTAACTGGGCCAACACAATAACCCATCTGAAGGGCCAAGTCATGCCTGTACACTCTGAAATGACATTATAAGGATCTTTTGTTAATAAGACCAAAGCTCAAATCACAGAGACAGGAACTTACCTAAAAGTTGCAAGTTACCCTTAAAATCCTGCTAAATTGTCTATTGTGCCTCGAAACACACATTGCTGTGGTTAAAGAGAATTATAAAGCCCCCCTGAAACATAACCCCAGCTATTTTTATAGGTCGATAGGAAAGAGGTTGACATTTATAGCAGATTTTGTAAAATACCAAGTTTTATGCTGGATCTCAATCTCAGATAACAGCTTCACATAAACCCATGTCAACCCTCATTCCTTCTGGTAAATTCCTTCTGGTAATACTGTAACTCCACTCTCTGTGAATCATGCTGTGGCTGAAATGTTGTTTTCTCATCTAAAACCCTGGGCTGAATCTTTGCTTGCTAAGAAATGGTACTGGGTAGTTGGGTGGGGTGAACTCTGAAAGGGATTAATGACTTTCTAAGTGAGTAGATTAGTAACCACAAGAGTGGGTTATTAAAATTCAAGGAAAGCTTCTGCAAGAAAAAGGACACTGTCAATAGGATAAAACAGCAGCCTATAGATTGGGAAAAGACCCTTACCTCTAGATCCGAAAGAGGGCTAATATCCAAAATATATAAAGAACTCACAAAGTTAGACACCAACAAATAAAATAACCCAATTTAAAAAATGAAATACAGAGCTAAACAGAGAATTCACAACATAGGAATCTTGAATAGCCAAGAAACGCTTAACAAAATGTTCAATGTCCTTAGTTAACAGGAAAATGCAAATCAAAACAACCCTGAGATTCCACCTTACAACAATCAGAATGACTAAGAAAAAAATTCAAGCAAAAGCACATGCTTCCGAGAATGTGAGGTGGGGAGGGGGCACTCCTCCATTGCTCGTTGGAGAGCAAACTTGTACAACTACTCTGGAAATCTGGCGTTTTCTCTGAAAACTGGACATAGTTCTACCTGAAGACCTAGCTATACCACTCTTGGGCATATACTCAAAAGATATTTTCCCATACCACAAGGACACATGCTCCACTATGTTCATGGCAGCTTTATTTGCAATAGCCAGTAACTGGAAACAACCCAGATGCCCGTCAGCCAAAGAATGGATACTGAAAATGTGGCTCATTTACACAGTGGAATACCACACAGCTATTAAAAACAAGGACATCATAAAATTTGCAGGCAAATGGATGGAGCTAGAAAATATCATCCTGAGTGAGGTAACCCAGACCAAAAAAAGGACATTTATGGTATATACTCACTTATAAGTGGACATTAGCCATAAAGTACAGAATACCCATACTACACTCTACATACCCAAAGAAGCTGAACAAGAGGGAAGGCCAAAGCAGGGATGCTTGAATATCACTTAGAAGAAGGAATAAAATAGTTTTAAGAGGCAGATAGAGGGAGGGAACTGGGTGGAGAGGGGAGGGGAAGGGGTTGGGGTGTCAGGACCAGGTGTGGAGAGAGACAAGAAAGAGGGCCAGAGGGCCAAGAGAATCAAGAGAAATCACTGGCTCATGGGGATGTGGGAGGGGGGCATCTTTAGGACCTGTCAGAGTCCTGGGATGGAGGAGGCTCCCAGGAGTCTATGGAGTGACTTTGGCTGAGACTCCTAGTAGTGGGGACATGGAACCTGAAGTGGCCACCTCCTGTAGCCAGGCAGGACCCCCCAGTGGAGGGATAAGGACACCAACATACCCACAAAATCTTTGACACAAAATTTGTCCTTTCTACATGAAATGCAGGGACAAAGATAGAGGACAGACTGAGGGAATGGCCAACCAATAACTGCCACAACTTGAGACCCAGCCCATGGGCAAGCACCAATCCCTGACACTATTCATGATATTTTGTTATGTTTTCAGACAGAAACCTAGCGTAACAATACTCTGAGGGCTCCACCCAGCAGCTAGCTGAAACAGATGCAGGGACCCACAGCCAAACATTGGACAGAGCTTAAAGAGACTTATGGAAGAGAGAAAGATAGAAGGCCCCTGGGGGGACACAAGTGCCACAGGAAGACCAACAGAGTCCACTATCCTGGGCTCCTGGGGATCTCAGTGTATGAAACACCAACCAGAGAATATACATAGGCTGGACCTAGGCCTCCCCACCACACATATGTGCAGCTCAGTCTTCACATGGGTCCCCCAACAACTGAAGTGGGGCGCTGTCCCTAAAGATGTTGCCTAATCTGTGGAAACTGTTCCCCTAATGGTATGGCCTCAGTGGGAGGTTCTACCCTCTCAGAAGAGAAGGGGAAGGGAGGATGGGGAGGTTCTCTGTAGATGGGGGCACCAGGAAGAGGGGGTGGCATTGATCAGGATGTAAAGTGAATAAATAAATTAATTTAATGGAAAAATACATAAGAAGAACAGTGATTAACTAGAGGCTGCAGCTTAGTGGACGTTTGGCAAGATATTGAGCTAGGGGTATAAACTTTCAGTTAAGTGGGAAGAATAAGTTATAAGAACCTGGAATACAATGTAATAAGCATACCATGGTAGTAGCTGAACATGGAATCCCCAAAATGTGAAAAAAAAAAAAAAAGAAAAAGCAAATCTTCCTAGAAACTTTGTCTTGAAGTTACAGAACATCAAATATACAGTAGAAAACAGTCAGAGAGAAAAAGAGAGTTCACATTCAAAGCAAGTCAAAAATGTTCTAGAAGACACTGGAATAAAATTCTGTCCTAAATTAATCTTCATTGAATGCAAACACCAAATAAAAATTTTCTTTGTTTGGTGCTGAGTTTTGCACTCAAGAGCTTGTACCATTCCCTCTGAGCTATGTGCTTAGTCCAAGACAGCAATATTTTAACTGAAAACAAATTGTAAAGATTTGACAATGGGCAAACGAAACTCAGAAGGATGATCTGTGACCAATGGGTTAGGAAAACTTTCCGTTAACTTTATACAAGTTTGTTGTATAGATTTAGCTGATGGATGTTTTATTTTGACTTACAGTTCAGAGGATCACGGTCCTTCATTATGGGAAGGTATGGTGATGGGAGCCCCTTTGTTCATGGCACCAACCAGGAAGAAGAAAAAAGGGGAGGCCAGCTCTGCCATCCCTCTATGGTGACACTCACTTCATGCTGAGTCTTCCTGCCTCAGTCAAATCTCCCTGGAAACAGCAGCACAGATACACACAGAGGTATCCACCACTGATGCATTAAGTGATTCTTAATCCAGTCAGTCTGGCAACTAAAATTAACCATCGCAAGTCTTTCCCTTGTCAGTCTCACACCCAAACACATTACTTTACCATAACTTCTACCCCTGGTCCCCTTAGCCTTGTAGCCAGCTCATAACTTCAGAAGTCTTCATTGTCTGAACATTTTAACACTCTTAAAAGCCCAGACTCGCTTTTAAGACTCAAGGCAATCTCTCAGCTGTGAGGACCTATACAATAAAGAAAATATCAATAGCAACAACTCACATGCTTTCAGTATTCAATGTCACAGAGTAAATGTCCCCATTACCAAAGGGAGGAACAGGGCACAAAAGGGCACAGCAAGGAATGATGGAAGCAAAGTAACACTAAAACATTCCAGGAGCAATGCCCAGTCCTGCAATTTTATCTGGCCTCTGGGGCTCTTGGTGGCATGCATGCTGTTTTTAAAACAGAATAAAAGGTGATTGTGTGATTTGTGTTGTGGTACCCATGGTGTAACTCAAATACTAGACAATTGCATGGCAGGTGGTTGGTGATGAATACTTTTGGATAAAGTTATCGTCTTTTTCAGGAAAAAGATAAAATGGGGATGATTTCTAGATCGAATCAGCTTCATTGTAAGAACAACCTCTGGAAGCCAGCCAGCATACTTGCATAGTCCACGAGGCTGGTGAGCTGGATGGTGGCTCCAGGCAGATTAGGACAGTCAGCGGGGCCTCTGTGGATGTGGTAAAACATGTCCTCATCACCAGCAGCACCTTCCTTCCTCCAGGTGGTGATGGACCATAGGACAATGATCTCGATGGCATGCACTCTAGCATGCTGCTAGATAAACGGCTGCCATCTTCCAGTGCGATCCTGTTCTCCTCTACACACACTGACCATCGAGTTTTGTAAGTGTCTCATGGTGAATCTCAAAAGCAGCCAGTGCCTCTGACCTAATAAAGCTTCTCTGCCAGGCACAGAAATGCAGATGAGCTTGGCCTCTGTGATAAGCGAGTCCAAGTGCGTAACAGTGTGTGAGCTTCACTGAGGGAGCAGTGGAGAAATCATGTTCTCCTCGACTTCAGGCCAACCTCATTAAGGGAAAGTTACCCATGGCAGCTTACAGGCGTGTCTCATCTACCTCAGTTTACCTTTGTGAATAGGTGTCCAAATAAACCAAACATCGGAATCCGCTACTGTCAAAGATGGCATTAAACTGTGTGGCATGACTATGACATTATTAACATTTTCTCTCAAGTTAAAAGCTATGTTTGTTTTTCTCTTTGTTTGTTTTGTTTTTTATTACTTTGCACAATTTCAGGTTTATATATTTCCCCAGAAAATTGTCATTTATTTTTACATTTACAAGTTGTGGTGAGAAGGCCTAATCCTTCTTTACTGAAGACCGCATTCATATTATATGGACTTGAAGTACCCATTGCAACCAGTTGTGAAAACTGTGGGGTGTGTGGATCTGTAAACATGAGAGGCTGGGCAAAGTATTCATCAGAAGGCTCTGAACAAGAAGCAAGAGCAAGAGACACCCAAGGCATTAGTTCCAGCAAGAGTAGTGGGTATGGTAATGATGAAGGAGAGACATGAGCATCTTAGCAGAAAATGGGGGGAGATTGCACGTCTTCTTAAGAGAAAGTACAGTATGCTTCCTTGCACTGAGAAAAAGGCATGAGATTTCAGCTGCCAGGGAAAGCAAAGTCCCCTAAGTCCCAGAAGTTACCTATATTTCAGCTTTTGTGCCAAGAAGAAAACACATTGAGAAGTGCTGCTTAAAGGTATGATTTAATTTATCAAGTGTGATTGACAGATCATTCGAAATTACAACTATTCCAAAGCCCTAGGCAGGAAAGGACATTGTTATCCCCTCCCTCGTGCTTCATACTTTTGTTCTCGTCAAGAGCTCCTTCCAGGTTTCCTGAGCACGGCCCCACTCTCTTTGTGAATTTGCAGCTGGGAGCCAACAGTCCAAAGGGCTTTCAGTGGGCGCCCACGAACTTTCTGAGCCCTGATCTTGGGTGGTCAAACGCTTGCATTCATTCAACAAATACTTATTAATCTTATTATGTGCCCAGAGGCTTCCCAAGGCTTGTGAGAGACAGAAGCCCAGACAAGGCTGTGCTTCATTTCACAGCCACACACAGGTGTTGGAGGGTGCTCACTACAGTGAGATGCAGGTCACGCCGCTTTGCCAATGGCAGTCAGTGATGAACCGTGGCACAGTTCACAGATGAGGAAGCGACATTAGCCTGTGCTCTGCAGGCTGAGCTCTGCAAAGCCCTGTGAGCTTGGATATTTGTGACTAGGTAGTCAAGGGCAGAGTGGGGCAGAGCTGAGATCTCGTGATGAAAATAAGGGGTTGGGGGTATTTCCAGCATGCACATAAATGCTAGAAGGCATGACAGCCTGCCTGTGTCCCAGACCCCAGGGAGTGGAGATAGATGATACCCAAAGCAAATTGGCTAGCTAAAGTAGCCAAACTGGTGACTTCTAAGTTCAAGTAAGAGACTCTCTGCCTCAGTGTATGAGGTGAAGAGTGAGCAAGGAAGACCCTATCAGCCTCTAGCATATCAGCTCACAGCATCTGTACACACAGGCATACTTACATATATGAGAATACACATGCACACATGCACACATGACACACACACACACACACACACGTTAACAAAAAGGAATGTGAGGCTGGGGAGAGATTGGTTGGTAAAGTGCTTGTCTTACAAGCACAAAGACCTGCATTGGCTCAGCAGAACACAAGTAAGAAATCACACTTGTAATCCCAGTGCAAGGGAGGTAGAAACAGTTGGCTCCTAGGTTCAGTCAGCTAGCCAGTCTAACCTAGTTATTTAGTTCCAGGCCAGTGAAAGACTTTATCTCCTAATGATTTGTAATGATGTTCATACTCATAGATTGGTGCTTTGTCCTGTCATCAACTGAGAGGCTTCCTCTGGCCACAGATGGGAGTGAGTGCAGAGATCCACAGCCAGACATTATGCGCACACACACACACACACACACACACACAGAGAGAGAGAGAGAGAGAGAGAGAGAGAGAGAGAGAGAGAGAGAGAGAGAGAGAGTCTAAATTGAAGGTCCCCATCAGGAGCCCCCTCCAATCCAGGAACCCTGTAGAAGTAGAGGAAAGATTATAGGAGTCAAAGGGCATGGAGGATACCAGAATACGGCCCATCGAATCAACTAAGCAGGTCTCATGGGCTCAGAGACTGAAGCAGCAAACCCAGGACCTGCAGGGGTCTGCATCAGGTCCTCTGCATGTATGTTATAACTCTTAGCTTGTTTGGGAGGACTCCTGACAGTGGGAGTGGGTATATCTCTTACTCTTTTGCCTGCTCTCGGGACCCTTTTTCTCCTACTGGATTGCCTTGTCCAGACTCTAAATGATGGCTTTTGTCTTGTCTTATGGCATGTCCTGTTTGCAGTTGTCTTTTGGAGACCTGACTTTTTCTGAAAAGAAAACAGAGAGGGCATGGATCTGTGGGAGAGGGGAGGTGGGAGGAGCTAGGAGGAGTGGAGGGAGAGGAAACTTCTTCCATATTGTGTGAAAAGAAGAATTTTTTTTTTTTTTTTAAGCACGATGAACAAAACAAGTTAGATAGCACCCGAGGAATGACAGCCAAGGTTGTCTTCTGGTCTTTGTGTGCATGTGCACACATGTAAAATTATATTCACATGATCATCGAAAAGATAAAACAGAAAATAATGAGAGTCAAAGAAAGATTTCTCAGGAAGGAAACAGCACCTACAGAGCTCTTCTCCCGGCTTCAGGAGGGAGAAAGACATGCCCAGCAGACGCCTGGATGGTGTGCCCCAGAGCAGGAACTGCTGGACACAGGTCTGCCTGTCTTCACAGGCCATTGTCCTTTAAACAAATTGCCTCCTCACTTCCTCACATCCTTGCCCTTCTCCATGACCTCATGCCCTTTCATAAATGCAGCTCCAGAAGCTTCCACCGCTGAGCGTCAACAGCCGTGGACACCTAATCGATAGCTCTTCATAATGATTTTCTCCCCAGCTAGGACTCCAGACCAACTATTCTGCTCCAACACACCTAGACCACACTGAACAAGGACGTCAAGGCAGCCACAGAAGCAATTTGTCATTTATGATTTTTTTAAAGGACTCATTCTGTGGCTGCTGCAGGAGAGAGGCCTCCCCCAACTGTAGGAAAAGCTTCCTTGATTATACAGTGTCCCAGAAAGGATGCTGGCCCCAGTAACAGCTAGAGGCCGACACCAGAGAGGTTCCGAAAGGGATCTTTGAGGATTCTGAGCCACTCAACAGTGTAGCCTCCACCCTGACTGAGCAGATGATTTGGCCTGGAAGAGATTCTAGAGCTAGACAAAGAATCTCTAGGCTCATTTCCCTGCAGCTCAGCATTCACACACAACTCCCCAAAACCCACACTCTTGCACACATTTCCCCTCTGGGTTACTCTTTAAATCTGTGTGTAATTACATAAGTCTGTTTTTCTTCTAAAACTCTGATAGGAGTGTAACTGGAAACAGCACCCCTTACCTTTAACAGTAGGTAAATGTAGCAAATACATAGAAAGACTGCAAAGGTTAAACTTGAACTGTTACTGTTGTTCCTGTAGAAGAGCTATTGGTGGAGCCTTCAAATTCTATAAATGAAAGGGGACAAAGATCCCACAAACATGCAAGTTATTGCCCAAAGGTCAAAGGGAAGTTGATGACCTTCCCCGAACTAAAGTGAAGGTTTCCTGACTCAGGACCAGAGCTCTTGACATCTGTTCTCCCCCACCCCCATTCAGGATCCCTGAGCACTGTTCAATTCCCTTTGGAGAAGCAGGCTTAGTTCCTCAGTCTACTGAAGCTCTGATATCTCTCACACATCTGTGACAGTTCTCATGAGCACTGTTTAATGCCAGTGCCCTAGAAATGGCAGGCTCCTGTCCCAGGTGCCTCTCGAGTCCCTATTCTGGAGAAGATGGCCTGATCTGAAGGATTCAGAGCAAACTAAGGCCTGTTAGGCACACTTTAGCCAAGACAGCAAGAACAGAACTAAAGGCTGGTGTTAAGATGCCAGATTCAGACCAAGTTCAACAGAAACAGTGAAGGTTATGGCTGAGTTACCCATACCAGGCAGTGGATCAGGTCCTAGAGTGGGGCTTAGACCTTGTTGTCTATCTTCTCCCAGGGATAGGGCTCCTGGAGAGGAAATGGCTGGCCAGAGACTGAGACTTCTTTTTAAGCTTCTGATCAAGAAAGCTCTTGTAGGAGCAGACACACTCCCGGCTTAGTCCATTTTAAAATACAGTTGCGAGCAATTCCTGTGATCCCCAACTGCACCCCTCAAAACTCCATGGAGTTTCTTGATAGCTCAGGGCTTTATCTAAAGTGGAGATACTTGCTTCATTTCTCTCATGTGGGAAAACTTGAAGGGGTGGGGCGGAAGCACCCTTTGGAAATACCCTGCCCCAACAGGCCACTTCTACACGATCTCCCAGGCTTCCCAGCGGGATTGAATCTGACTCACCATAGTGACAAGTAGCCTCTGCTAGCTCAGTTCTCTCCCTTGCTTTCACAAACAAACTCCAAAATAAACAGCCTGCAGACATCTGTATATCTTTGGCCTCACGATGTAGGGAAATTAAATATGCCAGTATCTCATGCAATTTAGATATAGCCCAGAGGCATGCTATATTGGAGGGGTTTCAGTATTAGGGAATGACTAGAAGGACAAGTTCCTGTCCTTTTCAACAAGGCATGCCCTACCCTGGAGACAAAACATCTAATGGCCAGCAATACAAAGATAACCATAGACCGGACAAAGCAGCCTAGGTGTAAGCTCTGGATTCCACTCTGAAGTGACTATGATAATAAAGTGGATATCAAGAACAGGGGTGCAGCCTGGCTCATAGGGCGCTTGGCTGGCCTGCTCAAAGCCTTGGGTTTGAGCCCTAGCACCATGTAAACTGGACATGCTGGTGCGTATGTGCAATCCCAGCACTTGAGAGGTAGAAGTAGGAGAATTGGGAGTTCAAGACTATCTTAAACTACACGTGGAGTTCAAAGCCAGCCTAGGCCACATGAGACCCTGTTTCAAACAACGAGCCAGATTCAGATTAAAAGGGTTCCCTGAACCTACAGCTTCCTCCGCCCAGCCTCCCGGGTCCCTCTCAGTAGTGACAAGCAGAGATTTGCATCTGTGCTGGGGACTAGAGATGCACTGAGCTGACTTTCCATAAACAGAAGGACTTTTTACAAGGTAAAAGATGAGAGCATACAGAGGGAAGACCCGGCCAACCTGGAAATCACAGCATGGCTGTAACAGCGTGCCTGGGATGTGTGGAAAGACTTCAGCGGGACCAGGGAGCACTCGTGAATTCGGAAACAGGGGTGGAGGAATAACTTGCTGAGCACAGATTGGGGCTGTGCAAATCTTGAGCTTATGATGTCCAGGGGGGTTTCTCCGGATGCTGGAAGCCTCCCAGAACAAAGATCCCACAAAACGCTTATCTGAGATACATTGCTGCAATAGGTGTCTGCAGCAAGTACAGAGACAGCCACCTGTCTGTCCCAAAAGTGAAAAGAAAAAGTCAACTTGAGAGGTGATATGCTTACAGGGAACTATGGAAAATTCCCTTATAGGTACTGGGAATCTTGACTACTTATAGGGGAAAAAAAACAATTAATAGCAAGAGAAGACCTGAATATTTAATAGTAGTAATTATAGTGATAAAATAATATTAAAATGGAAATCCCCAAGCAGTCCTCACTGTGGGCTTGGTTCTTTTTCTAAACACAGTGTATGCGTTAATCCAAGCTGGGCCTCATGCTGTCCCCGCGTAGCCAGTACATACATACATCACATACCTGTGACACCCAGGAGGGAATGCAAGAGAGAGCATGGGCGTGAGCTTCCCCGAGGGACCCTACTAGTGAGTAGAGGAGTCTCTACCTGAACTCAGGGCAGCCGGGCTCCAAGCCCTTCTTTTTAATTTAAGTAAGGGAGGAAATTCATGTATGTGTCTTAGGCAAAGAGTAAGAAATGTGCCTACAAAGAGTAAAAGGATCCAGCTAACATCAGGTTCTGCTCTGCTACACACACACACACACACACACACACACACACACACACACAATTTAAAATAAACAAATCCTTTAAAACTTGGTTAAGAAATGAAAACCATTTTTTTAAATTGTGGATTAGAAGAGAACGTTGAGGATCACAGCCAATAAAGACGGGAGTGCTAAAGACTGTCATCAAGGGCCCATCTGTGGCTCAGCTGGTAGAGTGAGAAAGCCCTGGTTCAATCCTCAGCACCCTGTAAACCTGGTGTGGTAACCCACGCCTGTAATTCCAGCACTTGGGAGGCAGATTCAGGAGGTACTGGTTCAAGGTCATTCTTGCCTATACACTGAATTCAAGGTCAGCCTGAGCTATGTAAGGCCTTGTCACAAAAAAAGCAAGAAACAAAAACAAACAAACAAACAAAAACAACACAATAAAAACATGGTTGTGGGCTTTAGAACACAGTGACGGAGGATGTCAGTGGACTTCCGCAGAGGTGGGAGTCTGTCTCTCCCACTCCCGCGGCCCTTCTGGGGTTTATCAGGACAGTCCTGTGGGTGTTAGCACTCGCGTTGGTTCTGATCGCACCCACGTCCCTCTCCACTGAAAACCATTTTCAAAACCATACTTATGAAATATCTTTAGCGCTTTTGCGATGCTTTGAGAGGATTAAATATTTGATTTTTACACGTTTTTTTTTTCAGTATCATAAAGTTTGAGCCCTTCACAGATTTTTTTTTTTTAAGGAATTCTTGAAGCTATATTCTTTCTGTCCCATCATCTATTTTTGTCTATTTTGTAATTTTATCAAATAGTTAACTCTTGAATTTATTTTTTAGTCAATGCTACTGTTTTTCACCATTTGCTAATTTCTTTGCCTCTTCGGATGGTTTCCTGGTTTCCTTTGACTGTTTCCTCCTTCCTCTAACACCTGGGCTGGATTCTTAGTAAGTGCATTTGCTCCAGTTAATAAAGAAGCCGAGTTGCTGTGGAATGGTGCTTTGGCCACATCTGTCTGGTTTCTGCAGGTATTGTATATAGTTCATTGTTTGCTACATATTCTGCAGTTAGGACACTGGTTGTTTTTTTAACTAAGTGACTAGCAGGTGCTATTTTAATTCCCAAGGTTAGTTTTTATATGATTTATACGTCACAGTGGCATAAACATGTTATTTAGTGATATGCAGAAACAAGAAGTAGCAAGCAGAAAGAATCCTAAACGGAATGCTTTTGTCACCAGAAATCAGAATCCACAGAAGTCAGGCTGCTGCTGTCCCAGAAGGGACATGCCCTTGTTTTACTGTTTAAACTTTGCAGACACAATGTTTCTCATAAATGTTAACATCCCAAAGAGTGCCCCCCACCCCCGCAATGGACAGCATGGGGGCTGCACGTCCCTGCACTCTCTCTTCTGTATTACTCTTCAGCAAGTGTTGATCAGCTACAGTCACCTGATAAAAATCCAGATACAGATAACCTAACCTTCACTCCAGAAAAGGAGAAAGAAAACCCCACTAACCTGGAGAGGCAGGAGGGTGGGGAGGATGGCTATAAATACTGAGCATAGAGGCATCCGTGTACTCCCAGCACTTGGGCGAGGAGGATGGAAGATCTCTGTGAAGGCCAAGTCTAGCCTGAGCTACGTAGATCCTCACTCAAAACAAACAAACAAGGCCACAAAAGGGCATAGAACACAATGAGTCACAAGAAGTATTTTAATCACCAGAGAGCTTAAAACTTGAAGCTTTTACATTTGAAGCTGAAAATTATCAAGAGAGAGCCAGGCTTGCAGGTATGGGGCTATAACTCCAGCTGTACTCGGGAAGCTGAGGCAGGAGGATCACAGGCTTAAGGCCTGCCAATACTAAAGAGCAAGTCCAAGGCCAGCCTGGCCACTTTAGAGAGACTCTCAGATTAAAGGGTGAACATCGCTGAGGATGAGGCACGTGGCTCAGTGACAGAGTACTTACCCAGCAGACCCCAGCCCTGAGCTCAACCCACAATACCCCAAACGGACAACAACAAAACAAACAAAACAAAAACAACCAAACACACAGACAGAGACACAGACAGACAGACAGACAGGCAGACAGACAGACAGACACACACACACAAAATTCAATAAAGAAAAAAGGAAACCATAAATATAAAGATGAAAGCATTCAGATCCAACGCCCAGGAGCACATTAGAAGCTGGAACCAGTTCAGAGGTCAACCTGGCACTGAGCATGAAATATCTTCTCTCAAGGCAAATGAAGAAATAAGTAATGGATAAACGTAACCAAATTTTAAGGAAAAAAACGCAAATGGACTAAAATGGTCTTGTAGTACTTACTTCCAAAAAAAAAAAAATTCCAAATTAGAAAGATATAGTTCCACACATTACATTTGCAAAGACCAACTAGGTTGGCAATATTAGAGTATTAACAAGATAGAAAGTCGATCTTTGACACAGGACAAAGGCCTCCTTCAGATCCTCGGGGAAGAAACACGCCTCTGCTAAGGTGGAGAGCCTGGGGTGGAAAAAATGGGAAATTGATACTAAAATTGATACTTCCATCTTCTAAGCATACTGATTTTCAAAGATAAAAAATTCCTCCAAAGAGGTTTTATCCTGAGGGAGGACTGAGTAAAGAGCCCACTGCTGCCCTTGTATTAAATTTTCAGTAACAAAAGGTGGGAGGCAACTGGAGAGCTGGGCAATGGTTTGTTTACGTGGGCAGCAGTCTGTGCACACAACCAACGGCTACACGGACATTTAACAGGACCGCGTAGCTCTGTCCTCCCTGGCATGAAGAAACCCTTGTCACGTTGTTAAATGAAACTGTGACTTATGAAATGGCCTATGAAGCACAGTAGGCTCACTGTATACACCAGGGTGTGTGCAACAGACACACGCACATGAAAAATGGCATATAGCATATACAATGATTTATCCAGAACAGCAAAAAGCAACATGTTAACAGTGAGTGTGACCCCAAGGGCTGCCGAGTGACTTTTTATCTTTTTATCCATTCCCTATTTTTACCCCACAGTGCACAATTTCCACCTTAGTTCTTCCAAGGCTGAAATCATAAAGCATAAAACGTATAAAGGGTTGATCAAAAGTCTCTCTCCTATTCTTGTCTCCCATCCACCCAATTTTACCCCTAGGAAAATGCTGTTAGTGTGCTAGATTTTTTTTTTCCCTATAACCATTCATAATTTATGCATAAATAAGAACACTTGAATATATTATCCCTTTTTCTTCTTTTGCACAAAAGATAACATATGTTTTTCACTTTGCTGCGTTGGGGTGAGTGTGTGTACGTCCTTGGGGGCTGGAGCCCAGGGTCCTGTGCATGCCAGGCCAGCACTCCTCTGCCGAGCTACGCCCACGCCCCACGCAGCTCTTGTAATTGAGCAATCCATCCCGAGAGTGTTTGTAAATCTTCTCTCTCTGCTGTGCTGAGTTCTATCTGGACGCTGCTCTTCACTTATTCATTTACTTCTAAGATCAATTTCTCTTTAGCCCACGTAAATAAAAGCAGTTCTATGTTGGGGACAGCGATGGCAGCAACAGGGCTCAGATGTCTTGATACCCGGTATGATGATCACTTTTAAAATGTGCAAATTCCACACCCTACAAGAGCCCAAGGTGCAAGGTAGGTGGGGCCAGCACAGGGGATGGTCAAGTGAAACCGTGTGGTGCCTTTCCACAGACACTCCCGTGGGATGAACTGTCCTGAAGAGGTGGGTACCCCACGGTGCCTGGTCACCTTCAGTCTGCTCCACCATATTTTAAGAAGCACATCCTCTTCCTGCTCCTCCCCCCATCCCTTCCTCACTTTACTTCCTGACACGCCCTACCTTGCCCTTCTTTTCTGTGCAGACTCCCGGGCCACTGCAGCCACTCTCCCGAGTAACTGTCACTTATGAGATGACAATACCCACATTTCATTCATTCATTCGTTTGTTTGTTTGTTTGTTTTTGCTTGTTTGTTAGTTTGTTTGCCTCTAGTCTAGGTAGTTTGGGCACAATCACTTCATCGAAGGGAGTGACAATAATATGAATAGTGACTTAGTCCTCGAAGGAAAAGCAAACTATTTCAACAAAGACATAATTTCAACAGACAGGATTCTGGGCGGGTGCAGGGGCACCTTGTGTGCGCACTTTAAAGACTGCCTGTGGCCTTTGGGTCTCCTTCCAGATATCATAAAAGAGAGAACGTGACTGGTGGCCTCTGAGTAGCAGTTTTTGAGAAGTTAGGCCATACTCAGGGCTCTAGGAAGGTTGCACTACAAAATCAATGTCCTTCCTGGCCGTGGAGTGCTTTGGCCAGGAGGTCAAATTGACAGAGGTTTTGGTCTCTGCTCTGCTGTCTCCTGAAAGAAGATAGACTGAGCAAGAGGATGCTTCTAGCTCAGCCCTTAGGCTCTCTGCCTAGGAGGCTTCACCACAATAGATTCACCCCAGCTTTGGCCTCACAGCTCTGCGTTATAAGTGGAATAAAGAGGAAGATTTAAATGCCACCTGCAGCCTTGCTAATAGACAGCAAGGATGAAGGTCAGGAAACTTGGAAATCAGAAGGAAAAGACCTACCCCACTGACGATTACGATTCCCGTTCTTCTGAGTGTGCGTGTCCACCAATCTCTGAGTCCTACAATTAGGGATGCTGCTGACATTTTCTTTTATAATTTTATCTTTGAAAATGACATACTTTAAAAAATGTACTTTTGTGGGTATTCTACACTGTGATTTTGTTTGATTTGTGATGCTAAGTCCAAACCCAAGGCTTCATGCATGCTAGTTAAGGTTTCTATCACAAGCTATGCCCTGAGCCTGGATGTTTGCATCTTTAAGTATACTTTCTAATTTATTGTTTGAGGAATTCACACATATATGCAATGTGTTTTATCAAATCCACCCCATTCCCTCCCATGCACATCTTCCCAGACCCCTAGGTATCCCTCTCTACTTCCATTTCCCTTAACCTGCTTAGACGACCTTAGTGCTGCTTCCATCCACACAGGCACACATTTTAAGTCATGTATCGGCTTGCACAAACTTTAACTCATATATCGGTTTGTTTGACTATCACCCCAGTCGGGATACAGGACAGAGCTCTTTGGTCAGTGTTTGTCGTGACCCTCAGGGGGGATGTGGGAAATGACCTTTCTCAGGGGATACATATCAGATATCCTGTATATCAGATATTTACACTACGATTTATAATAACAGCACAATTACAGTTATGAAGTAACAATGAAAATAGTTTTATGGTTGGGGCGGTCACTGCAACATGAGCTATTGTGTTAAAAGGTTGAAGCATCAGGAAGGTTGAGGGCCACTCTCTCAGGGCAACCCTGCAGAATGCCTCCCAGGTCTGGCTGTTTCTAGGCTCCCCTCTCTACTGTCCTGAGCCCTGGCAAGCACTAGATTTTCCACTAGCACGTTGGTTTGCCTATTTGAGAGTGTCGTGTATAATTGGAAACAGGCAGTACATAACCTTCTTCTCACTCAGCATGGCATGATGCCGTGGAGCCCCACCCAAGTCACTGTATTTTTAAGGAGCGGTTCATAAAGGTTTTACACAGGTGATTTCAGGGGCTGGGGAGGGGGATTGGAAGGAAACCTTGGGCTAGCCCTTGGCAAGTGAAGATCAGAACTTATCAAAGCCAAAGTCCAAATACAAATTATGCAAAACCGATCGGGGGGAGATCTAAAAATACTACAGAGCTGGATCTTTTCCTCCCATTTTTCACGTCTGCGTTCGCCTTCCCATGATGCCCTATCCATTTGCAATTTAAATCAGAATCACAGCTTTTTAAACCACTCAGACTTGGTAATGTCAGCCAGTCCCTCCCAAGCTGTTGATGGACCATGACAACTAAATATGATACAGTAATACAACGACACCAAAGCCAGAGGGTGGGGGTGGGTCAGAGCTCCCCAAGTGTGGGAGATGCAGCGCCAGGGCTTAAAGAATGAGACGGGATACACCGTCACTGCACTACCCCTCCATCCTGTCATCAGCAAATAATTCGCTTTCCCATGCCACTATATTTGAGTCTCTTACTTGCATCATGGGGAAAGTCTTAGTTGTTAGAATGGGGTTGAAAGCTCTAAGTGAGTGAGTATGTGAGTGAGTGAGTGTGTGTGTGTGTGTGTGTGTGTGTGTGTGTGTGTGTGTGTTCTGGAAACTAAACTAAGTTGAGGCCTTACACATGCTAGGCAAGCACTCTACCACTGAGCTATATTCCCAGACCTCCCATTGTTTTTTTATTTTCCTCCTCAGGCAGAGCCTAGCAGCCCGCAGAGCATGGCGGCCAGCGGTGTTGGGATAGCACAGAGCTCACTGTTTGGTGATGACCGTGTTTGTTTTCTCAATTACTTTCTATTTCTGACAAAAGCAAGGAATGTCCTTAAGGATGGTGATATAAAGTTTCACTCTATGGTGTGTGTGTGTGTGTGTGTGTGTGTGTGTGTGTGTGTACACCAGAACAGGGGCATGTGCATGTAAAAACCAGATGTTAATGTCACGTATTTTTTCTCAATTGTTCTCCACCTTATTAGTGTTTAAATTTTTATTATTATTTATGTGTATGGGTGCTGCCTGCATGTATCTCTGCTCACCATGTTCATGTCTGGTGCCCACAGACACCAGAAGAAGCCATTGGATCCTCTGGAACTAGAGCTATAGATGGTTCTGAGTTGCATGTGAGTGCTCGGAATCACACCTGAGTTCTATGGAAGAACAGCCAGTGCTCTTAGCCACTGAGCCATCTCTCCAGCCCCTACCTTTTTTTTTTTTTTTTTGAGGCACAGTTTTTTATTGAATCTGGAGCTCATCAAATTGGCCATATAAACTGTGCAGCAAGTACCCAGAATCCTTTGCTTCTGTCAGTCTAATGCTGGGATTGCCGGTGGCTGCATGCCACTTTATGTGTCTTCTCTACACAGCTCTGTGGTTGGACCTCAGGCCTTCATACTTGTGTAGCCAACAGTCTTCTGATCGAGTCATCTCCTCAGCCTCCTGAAGGTTCATTTTTAGTAAATGTAGGTGAGTGACAATTATGAGAAGTCCTGAATAGAGTAAATGACATTGGTAGGTATGTGCAAAAGTAAGTCATGAAGATGGTAGAAAAATGGCTGAAGATTGGGAAACAAGGTGTTAGCTTTTAGAAAGATTGCTGAGAGCCCCATGAACGGGGGAATCTGTGAACATTGCCTCTGAATGACTGATGACTTTCTGGCTTGTCCATCACTGGCTCCTAGTGCTAAACACACAACACCATCCTTAGCATCAATGCTCCACTTGATTTTGATGAGGCCCATGTTAACCTTGGCAGGCTGTCTGTTCTTGAGCTGTGGTTGGCTTTTCTTGTCATGACTCTTCTTTCTTTATCCGCATCTGCCCTTCTAAACCCAAATGTTCCTCCGTCTTCCCATACACACTGAGCAGTGGTCAACAGAGATTCTTCTAGGCTAATCTTTATGCTGTATCCTGCATATTTCCCATCCCTTCTTGTCAAGAAGTTCTCCCTTTCCAGGATAGATTCCATATAGTAAGCCTCCAGAATCAGAGGGACTCTGACACTTACCACAAGCAAGATCATCTCTAAAATATGAACCTCTAAGCACCCGTGCCATCCAGATGCTAGTGCCGGGAGAAGTGTCTGGAAGGATGGAGAAACTCAGCGATTGGAAACACAGCAGCATGAGCCTGAGGAGTGAACAAGGATGCTTCGAGCATGCTCACAACTGACAAGGGTATCATCCTGGCTCTGGATTATTCTTCTCCTCACTGGCCCGACTGAGAAGACTGTACTTTCCACATACTGATGAAGGCCCACATCATGACAGTGACAGTCTACTCTTTTCTTGGCAAGGACACAAGTAACCAATAATCATACCTACTTCAACCACACATAACTCTAGAAGAACCAATAGGAGTGACAGTAAAGTCTAAGACAGTTGTGTTCAATCAGTTTACTTCAGATAGCTATGTGGTGAGAGCCCTTGAGACCTTCATCTCCTATAAAAGAACCCAAGGCTTAGGACAATGGATCAACACACATCATAGAGTATCAGTAGCAGAAGGTCAGTGGTGTCTGCTTCTGGAACCACTCCCCCAATTTCTGAAAGACAGGTGACCAGTAACACCCTACCCACACTCTAGCTTTTTAAGAAGTTTTGAATCAGTAAGATAATACTGCAAGTAGGGAGATTACCATCTGTTTTGTTTGTTTGCTTGTTTGCTGGTTTGTTTTTTGGGATAAGGTCTTACTGTGCAGTTCAGACTAGCCTTGGACTTGCTTCATATCCTAGACAGCTAACTTATGATCCTCCCACCTGAACCTTCCCAGTGCTGGGGTTATAGGTGTACACCACTATATCTATTATTTTTTAAAGTAAAGGAAGTGAAGGAAGGATGGCAGGGAGAAAAATAGAAGGATGGAAGAAAAGAAGGAGGGAGGAAAGGGAAGAAGGGAGGGAGGGGTGGAGGGAGGGGAGAAGAGAGAGAAGTGTGGATTTAGAAGTTGAAATGGAGCTTATGTCTTTGGGGTGAGTCCCTGATTTTTGTTGTCCAACATCATTTATTCACTTATGACCCACAGAGTCCTCAGAAATAGCCCATTTTTTGAAGCGTTGGACTAGCAACTCTGTGAGGCTCAGTTCCCACCTCCAGTTCCCCATGCCATGTTCTGATAGCTCAGGATGTCCCAATCCTTCTACATATTTCTCTTGGCTTCAGTCAAATGGGAGAGGCGGATCTGCTCAGACATGACCTTATTTGCACAGTTGTCATTAGAATGAGTCTCGAGTTCAAGAACCTGTAAGTGCCTTTGACAGAAGTGCCTGTCTCTTAGAAACCTGACATAGTTCTTTCCCTCAGCAAAATGACTAACAGAGAGAGAGAGAGAGAGATCTAGCATGCTTCCTAGGTTTTAACTGAGATGTTTGTGCAAGAGAAATAAGAGAAAGTCACCCAGAGCAGGGCTGGTGCTACTACAGAGCTCTGTGGAGACTTAACTCATTTTTCACAGAATTAATAATTCAGATCCCACACCGTTCCAGTGAGAAGTGGCTGTAACTGCAGTTTAACCAACCACTTCTGAAGATGGGGATTGATCCTGGGAAACGCTGCCTCCACTTTAAGACATCTTGCCTGAGCAAAATGAAAGCTGTTAGATGATTTCATATCTTCATTAAAGCCATCAAAGCAGAAACACACTGCAAAGAGGCTGCCAAGGCAGAGAGCATCCCCTGTGCTTCAGAAGCCTGGGGAAAGTCCTGGGGAGCTGGAACCCAACTATCTTAGGGCCATAGTAGTGGTCAGTTCTGCTGAAAGAAATCACAAGCATCGTCTCCAATCTGCCATCATGACAGCTACCTTCTACTTGTGGGATGGGCTAGAGCAGAGGAGAAGCTGGGTGACTCACATTAGTGACATGTGTCTTTTTTAGGGTTGGACAAGATCCTTCAAAGGATGTCAAGAGGTTATCCAAACAGTTTATGTTTTAAAATGGGCCCCAAAGACCCCTGGGGTGGCTCTGCCACCATCCATCTATTTGGGAATGAAGAATCCAGGTTACAGTTGAACATAGCATTGCATGCTCTTTGAACATAGCAGTCACCCTTGTGGATGAATGCTTGAAAAGTCAGACAACAGGTTAGATTTGGAAGGGTTAGGTTCAAACCTAAGCTTGTCACTTGCAGTGGACTTTAAAAGTTTAACAGATAGAAGCCACTATAGCTTAGTCATTTGTGTCCCGTGGCAACATGTCCTACATGCTTGACTCATCCCCCACACCTTGCTCTCATCGGCCAATCCTGCAGTCACATTTTCAGACCATGCTGGGCATCTGCCACGATCGCAGAGGCTTGCTTTCCTGTTCCTGCTTTGTCCTCCCTACAGAGCAGCTCAGCAGAGACCGTTAAAACAAGGCAGAAGCTAGGCATGTAACTCAGTTGGCAGAGTGCTTGGCCAGCATGCAAAACTCATTCTGTGTTCAACACTGCACTAAAGACAGACGCAGTGTCATGACTCTGTAACCCCAGCACTCAAGAGACGGAGATAGGAGGAGCCAATATTCAAAGTCATTCTTGGCTACATATCAAGTTTAAAGCTAGACTAAAACACACGAGAGCCTGTCTGAGCAAAAAGAAGCAAGAAGTCAGATCACAGGATTCCAGAGTTCCAGCCATCCCAGCTCCTTCTCACTGACCAAGCAAGAGTCAAGGCTCTTGCAGGGATCACTAAGACCCTGTGTGATCTGCTCCCCAGCGGCTCCCTGAACTGATTAATGACATGTTTCTCCTCCTTGCTGGATCCACTCTGGCCATGCTGGTCCTGAGGGATATTACCATCACTCCACTAACCTTGATGCCATTGAAAGTTTACATTTGGTTTTCTCTTTATCAAAGGTTCTTTCCATTAAATTGCAATATTCTTTGTCCTGGGGCCTTCTTCACATTTTAGCTCAAATATCACCATCTCAGAGAGGCCTGTTCTATTGACAGCTGAATACCTTGCCCCCACCAACACCTTTCTTCCTCACAACTCTCTCTGTCATACTATCGCTGACACAGACATATCTTATTGTTGACTATAGAGGACAGGTGTTTTTTTCTGGATGTTTCACCTCTATCTTTTCTATGACTACTGCATAGTCTGGTACATAGTAGGTGTACAACATACATCTGATGACAGGATGATCAAGCCCCAAACATGTAAATTTTGTATTTTCACACTCCATCAGAGCCCATAAGGTAGTGCAAATAAAGAGATGTAAATTACTAGGGGCCTTAGAACAAACTCATGATTTCAGCCAGGCCTCACACCTGAGAATACTAACACTCAACCGTGAAACCCTACTGTGTGCCAGCTCTAAGCTCCAGGGATACAAGCAGATGAAACAGGGAAGGTCTCTGCACCTTGGGAGCTTTCAAGGTCCAAAAGGGAGTGATCACAATCATCTGGATTGTAGCAAGAATCCTGGAGTAGACAAAGTAAGGCAGGGAAGATGTCACAGATGGATGAAGACGGTCACCTGGCTTCCAGCAGATGGCGAAACCAGGGTTTGTTTCCTTTGCTTTTATGTCATGTGTATCATCTGAGACCCGTGTTACAAAAAGAACCAAATCTGGTAGCCATGGGTGTAGGACTAATCCCTGCAGAGGCGATGGCTGCTGCAAACTCCCTCAAGCTTAGGCCTTAGCTGGGAAGCTTCTCTGTGTCCTGTCCTGTCTGGAGACCTTCCTCTGTGACTACACAGGGTCTGTCTGGGAGTTTCTGTTGCTCAGATCTTCCTAGCTTGTCTTCCCCAGTCAGCTCCTTAAAACAAGACCTTCTTTCTGAGGCTTAGTGTGTTTGACACATAACAAATGACCAGTCACTCAGCAGAGGCCACTTAAATTCTGATTTTGCTGTCTCCAAAGAGAATTTGTGTGATGGGTAGCTTAGGTACCGTGTCCACATAGGGACACCTCTTCATCATCTGGCTGTCTTCTTCTTGGGGCTCAGATCACACACTGTCTCTTCCAGGAAGCCTTCCTTCCTCCAGCTAGATTGCATCTTCTTTCCATTCTACTCTTGTTCTCCCGGTCCTGCTATCATGACACTCCCTGACTTGAGTATACAAGTGTCATGAACATCTCAAAACCCATCAACAAGTGAGAATCCTAGAGGCAGGACCTGAGCTCTGTTCATCTTTGTGGCCTTAGTGTTGAAATCAACAAAAGCTCTATGAAGGACTCAATGGTCAATAATAACAGTTAATGCTTGTTGGATAGGTTTTGTATAAGAAATTCTTGGAGTACTTTTATTGCCCATTGAATCTTCACTGTTTCCCTACCCAACAGTCGGTGTGATTGAGCCCCAGGGCACATGCAGAGCACCGTGCCAAAGAGAAGCAACTGGTTGGTGTGGTTGGTGGACACATACCGGCAAGTGGTGGAACAGAGATGCCAATGCAGTCTTCCAAGTTTCAGAGTCTGAGCTTTGGATTTCTGTTTACAGCTACCCATGGCTATGTCTATAGTTTAGCTATCTGCAGTTTCTGGTGCAGTAAAATTAAAACTTATTAAGCAAGAAATTCTAGAATAAAATAAGTTGTTAGTTTTGACTGTCTGTTACAGTGAATAACATTGTGGCATTTCCATCCTGATGTATTCCAATTTGGAAATGAATCATCCTATTATGCAATGTATCCACACTGTGTATGTTACCTACCCGTTACTCAGTCACTGCCTCAGTCATCTGTGGCATATCATAAAGTTATTGATTGAGTATTAAGCGCCTCCCACAGGGTCAGATGTTGAATGATTGGTTTTTGTTTGTTTGTTTGTTTGTTTGTTTTAATCTCAAATCAAATCCACTGATTTGAGAGGATCTAGAAGCTGTAGGAAGTAAAGCCCAGATGCTAGAAGGAGTTCCTTGGACACTTCCTGTTTCCTCTCCTCCCTTACTTCGTCTTTCTCCTTTTCTTCTTACTCTCTCTCAATCTCTCCTTCTGGTCCCTTCCTCCCTCCCTTCCAGCTTCCTTTTGCCATGAGGTAAGAAGTCCCTCTGTCCTACCCATGTTCTCATCGCCATGATGTTCTGCCCAAGTACATGGGACAGATGACCTCTAAAGCTGTCCGCCAAGCTACCTCCCTCCTCCCCTAGGCTCGGCTCTCAGGGTTTTGTCACAGCAATAGGAAAGGTAATGAATGCACACAGTTTCTCAGTACCTGGGTTCCAGTGACCCCCATTTCACTTGGTCATAGGCCTAGACCGTAAGGGTAGTGGGGCTGGAGATTTGGAGATGACAAGCAGCAGCTGTGGAGTGCTTCCTTAAATGAAAAACTTCAGGTGCAAGAAGATGCTGAGAGAGAGAACACAGCTTACAAGTAGAGACATTGTTACCAATGTTGTTTTCATGGTTATTTCTAGTCATCTCTAACTGCCTCATTTATATATCAAATTTTATTATATACTTGAGTATGAGATAAACCATAATGTATATGTTCACACTACCCATGGTTTTGGTCATCTACTGGGTGTGTTGGAAAAGCCTGCCATTAAGGGGTTGGGGGGGGGGACACTGTAGTTTCTGTTTCCTTCTTGTTTTTAAAGTTCATCGCATATACTCCTTAAATCTGAATCTCTGTCTCTCTCTGTCTACCTCTGTCTCTTTACACTCTATCTATCTATCTATCTATCTATCTATCTATCTATCTATCTATCTATAGTCATTCTTTTTTGAGGCTCCCAGCTCAACCAGGAGGCATAATTTCAAAACCAATGTTCATTGATTTGACTCCAGTCTTACAGTAGACTCAGTTTACTGGGAGATTGTGCCTCCTGACAACATCAGGAAGCTACACCAGCACGACTGTCTAACCATGGCATGAATAAGGACAACAGCAGTAGACATGCTGACATGGATTGGGGAAAGCCCAGGAAGCCTCAACCCTACACAGAGAACTATAGGCAACTAATGAATGCTGAGAAATAGCCTTCCTCCCTGGGGAAGAGCATATCAATCTGTTATCCAATACCAAATGGTGGGCCATGAAAACATACATAAAATTAATATTATACAGACTGATTAGTTTATATTTATGTAATACAATACACATATATGTATGTACATGTATGTATGTAACAACAAATAATGAAAGGAGGCCACGAGCTTGACAAAGAGCAAAGGGTGCACATGAGAGTGTCTGGAGGGAGAAAGAAGAGTGGGAAATGATATAATTAAAGTATAATCTCAAAATATAAAAGAAATATATTTTTAAAAAGAGGTTGGGTTCTGTGGAAGGTGTTAGGTCCCTGGCATGTGTCCTTGGAGAGACTCGTAGGGATCTAGACCCTTTCTGTCTCCTGTGTTCCCAGCCATGAGGTTAGGGCTTCTCCCATCTACTTAGCATGGTATACTACCTTGGCACATTCTGTAAGAATGAAGCAGTGGTGAGTTGGAACCTTTCAAACTATGAGCCCAAGCAATCATTTTCCTTTCAAAAGTTGCTTGTCTCTGGTATTCTGTTACAGCCTAACATAAGGGATTAATTACCACCTGATATTTCAACACACAATGTGCTGCACATATGTCAGGTTAAATATATGTCTCCTCAAACATTTAATAGTTCTTTTTAGTGGCACATTCAGAATTCTAGTTTTTTTTAATTGTGGCATGCATTGGTGTCATCGTTATTCACTCTGTGATGCACTAGCTCACCAGAACCTTGTGCCCCGTCTGTAACTTAGTGCTCATTGATCAAGCCTCTTTCTTACACCCTTGGCTCGGTCTCAGCTAAACATCCTTGCAATTTTAAATGAGATCACTGAGACACAAACATTAAGAAATGACAATAGAGGTTGTGCACTATAATGACTGATGTCTAGAAAGCGCTGGCATTATCCCTCCAAAAATGGGAGCACGGCCGTTGCATGGATTGGGAGATGGTAGAGGACATCCCTCCAGATCCCACCGAGAGCAGAGATGGGAACTGGGCAAGACCCATTGTCAGAGTCTTCCGGCTGGAAGTTTGAGAAGACACAACAGTTAATGTGTACATAGGAACCCTACGTGATGCCAAAGCCCCCACCACCAAACCAGCCCATCTGGCCATGTCTCCTGGGAAAATGTGCTCAGGCAGAGCCCTCAGCTCCCCACCCAGTCCCGTTATCCCACAGAGAAAGCTCTGGGGAGTAAAGCATTGGACCAACAGCCCAGCTGTGTAGCCTGACAGGCAACAATTACCTCTGAAATGCTAAGTTATTTCCACTCACTGGTGGCTTTTACCCACCTTGTCAAACTGCTCATGGACTACAAAGCTCTCCAGCCCATCAGTGCAGCCCATTAGGAGAGAAGACTGGCAGCAGAGCCAGCCCACAGCAGCCTGGCACTGAGCCTGGCCAAGGGTGGGCGTTTGACAAATAAATGGATTAACCCACCTCAGAGTTAGCTCCTGGGGAAACGGTGAGTGCCACAGACTTAGCTTGGCTGCACGACCTTTGAGGCCCCTTCGGCCTGACTCACAGCCTGTGAGTGTCTGCTTATCTGCCTCCCTCTTCCTTGCCCACTGGCTGTGAGCCATCCGCACAGAGAGCTGGCCTCCCCTCCCAAGTCCTCCAGCAGATCCGGATCAATAGGGAGCTGTGTGCTTCCGCCCCTCCACACCCACTCCGTCACTCAATCATTCAGAAATGATTCATGGAGGGCTAACCAAGGGAAGAACGCTATTCAACACTGCTGAACACGGGATGCAGAGAACATTAACAATACCTCAGGAAATGGCACCTATTGGCATTGACTGTGGACCAGAATGGATAGGGGCTCTTGGGATGTTCCTCCCAATCTATGTAAGTAAGTGCTTCTTTACAGACGCCCATGGAGGACATCACAGCAGCTCGTCCCTGGTGGGCATCCGCCCCACCCCTCCCTGGTAGTAAAATAGATGCTTTCAGGGAGATGGCATGGGTAACACTTGAAATTTCAAAATGAGTACAGCTCCCAACAGTGACTCTCCCCAATCCTGCCTCCACCCCTCCCCCAACCCTCCCCCACCGCTGGATACAGATATTCCATGCTGGGTATTTTTCCATCTAGTCAGTGGTTCTTTGAAAGATTGATAGATTTCAGGGTGACTGGGGAAGCACCTATCCTCAAGGCCAAGGACAGCTTGGTGAGGAATGATTCGGCAACCAAGGTGGAAACAGTATTTCATGGAAGCCAGGACATCAGTCATTCATGGTAAGACATTCTAACCTCAGAAAATTAACAAAAACAAAAACAAAAACACAAAAAAACCCAGCTATGCTTCTTCCCTTCTCTAATACGTGTTTTGTTTTTCTATTTTAACACCATGAACAGTATTAACAATGTGTGTTCGGTGAAAGTCTCAGGGCCTGTCAGGGTCTTCTTCACAGCCTTAAGCGAAGCTCTCTGGCGGAAATCTTGTTCTTCATTCCCAGACCATCCAGTCCATCGAAGCTCCAAAGAGAAGTGAGACCAGCCCCCCCCAACCTTCCCTGAGTACCAGCGGCTCTTTTGGCCCCTTCAGTGATTGAGAAGAATGGTTCTCAAGCTGGGGCAAACTAATATACCTCCAGCGTGCCGTGAGGTTGACAGGTGTGGGGTTTCCAGACTCAATGGCTTCATTTCCTCAGAATATGTCACACTCCCCTAGAACCATGCAAAAAACAAAACAAAACAAAACAAAACAAAAAAAGACCCTCTTTATAAAGATGTGTCTGCAAAGATGCTGTACGGAAGACCACACACGTGGGGGCAGGGGTCACAGGTCACAGGTCACCGGGACACACAGTGAGCATAGGTCGGTCTGTTTTGTGTGTGGTTCAGTTTGTTATGAGATGGCAAAGCCTTCTGTGTCCTCTTCTTCATGCAGAAGGGCCCTGTCTCCTGCCTGTGGGCTTCCTCCCAAGGCTTGCTGTGCCAGAGTTTGGCTTTGCTGTTACATATGAGTCACTGATTTACATGAGCTTAATAATGTGGTAGATTTCATCCTGTGCTTTTCCCTCTCTGTCTTACTTAGAGCATTACCTCTGGGGCAAATCCTGTTCCTGCTTGTCTTACACAGTCCCAAGAACACACCAACACTAAGCAAGAGAGTAAGTGGAGATAAGAGATGACATCTAGAATTTATAACAAGTTTATCTATCAACATTTGGACACCAGTGTAGAGTCAATTATCATGTAGTAACTTGCTCCAGTTGGCATTTTAATTCAGTTAGAAAAGATTCCCTTCCTCTCCATATATACACTCTGCCAACCCATAGGGCTAGCAGAATTGAGACACTTGAAACAGAACTCTTGAACCCTAAAGACCCTTGGACAGGATACCATTTATATTTCTCTATAAGTGAAAAACATTTCAAATAGGGTGGATCAGAGGCAAACTTTTGTAAAACAACAGTATCTTATGTGAAATCTCATGTATGTTGCGTGTTTCCACATAAGGTGTCCTACATTTTTTTGTTTGTTTGGTTTTGGTGTTTGTTTGTTTGTTTTTGGGTTTTTTAGAGACAGGGTTTCTCTGTGTAGCCCTGGCTGTCCTGGAACTCACTCTGTAGACCAGGCTGGCCTCGAACTCAGAAATCCACATGCTTCTGCCTCCCGAGTGCTGGGATTAAAGGCACGTGCCACCACTATGGTTTTTCATATGATGTAAAAGACCAAGTCAGGCATTGTTCTCATTTTTAAAGGTGGATAGTCAAAAATATGAGGCAAAAATCTATCAATGCAAAGTTAAGAAACAGAAGATGACAGGGAGAGCAAGAAGCAAGGGAGGGAGAGTGAGAGAAAGGAAATCAAGAAAGGGAAGATGATATTGGGCTGAGGAAGTGGCTCGTTTATAAAGTGCTTCAGTGCCCACAAGCATGAGGGTCCTCAGGTCAGGTCAAACTCACATAAAACCCAAACCCCAGTAGCGGGTGTCTGTAATCTCTTAGCTGAGGGGGCATTTCCCTGGAGCTTGCTGGTCATGCTCCCTAGTGAAATCACTGAGTTCCAGGTTCAGTGAGAGACCCTATTTCAAAAAGCAAGGAGAACAACTGAACTTCTGCCTTCAATGCATGCACCCACACATATACATACACACACACACACACACACACACACACACACACACACATGTGAAAAGGGGGGAGTATGAAATTATTTCTTTAGCGATGCGCTCTGGCCACATTTGGCGGCAGCTGCTCTAACAGCGTGTTAGCAGTAGTAGTATTAGTGGCAATAACAGGAGTGTTGGCAGCGGAGCAGCAGCAATTGTGGCCACAGTAGTAATATCAGTGGCTTATCTTTATAGACCCAAGCCCCCCCAATGGCACTTTCTTATGCAATGTTCCATGCATTCTTCAAACCCGAGACCATAATTATGGGCTTCATCCCATGAGAAGGCAGCTGAGACTCAAGGTGATTGTCTTTTTCCAAATCACACAGCATCGAAAGAGGTCATCTCTGGTCTTTGACACAGTGGGCTCCACCCTGGGACCTTCATCAACTTTGTATCCTGTCCCCTTTCCTTCCAAGCAGCTGGTGGCTCCTGCCCGGCATCCCCACAGGTCCACATGCTGCACCTGGGAGGAAATTTGAAGACTGAAGAGAGGGACTCAGGCCAGGACGCAGGTGAGGTGTGATCACGGAAGAGACTCAGAGAGATTCCTCTGCAGAGAGCTGGGTTCTCTCCTAGTGATTTGGCCTGGTGGTTCCCGAGAAGGGTTTAGGATCCAGGAACAAAGAAGACAGGGAAGGCTCTGTTGGCTTGTTCCTTTTTTCTGATGGCATCTCTGGCTGTATCGACTGCCTTCATGGAGAAGTCTCACCTGTCGCTTGATGATGGCGATTCTTATTTTCCCATTGTCTATCTGCATTTAGACCGTCTGGCCTAAGAAGTGTTCCAGGGCTTCAAAATGGGCAGAGTATCATGGACTCCATTGCATTCATGGGCTCCGCACTGGGAAACCGAGGCCACAGCAGTGGGCAGAAGGGAAGGCTGGCTCCTTGAACACAGAGTATAAAGAATCCCAGGCCTCCCCGTAGTTTGTGCAATTGCTGCATGATACTCAGGTGATGAGAAAGGATAAAACAGAGAGGGACAGTGCCCAAGTAGGGGAGCATATTACCTTTTGAGGAAATAGCAATCCCTGGGTGAAATACTGACTTTGGATAGTGCTGGTTTGCAGCGCCTCCCCTCCCCCATGCCAAAACACAAACCACACTGTCCTTTTGTGAGTGCTGTAGGCCCCCCAGCCTTCCTGGAAAACTGATAGGATATCATAGCTATGACCAGACCTCCAGGCTAATCTTGCCTTTAGAAATATCAAGAAGGAAAGGGTAGAGGGGGAGGGGAGGGGAGGGAAAGAAAGAAGTGGAGCTGTCAGTGTGCTTCATGTTAAATAAAACCTACCAAGATTCAGCTGAGAATTTTAGCAGAATCCAAATGTGCTAGGAAAGGGGGAAAAAAAAGGCATGGCTCCCATCTCCAAGGTTCACAGCTAAGCTGGCTTAGAATCACACATGCCAAGGTTAAAAATAAAAAGCAGTCATCCCTGAATGACACAGGCTCCAGAGAGGAAGCCTGAGGTATGCTGCTTGGTGGAGGAGGGAGAAACAGAACCGGGGGAGAAGAGCCTGGGCTCAACATAGAGGTGTTTGTGGAAGGGAGCACCACCTAAGAGCTAGATGCTCAGAATTTTGCTATTTTGCACTTGAAAAGCACTTCACCGTGGGAAAGGTTTCATAACGATCTTCATATTTTCCATCGAGGAAACCCTGGCATGCAATGAGCGTGACTGAGGATGACCTCAGGCAGGGCACCGGTGTTGGATGCTTCGGCAGCCCGTACCCCGGGCTCTGGTTCAAAGAGTCTTTGCACAAAGCTAGGTGAAACAGCTACGGGTCACAGCCCAGAAAGCATAGTGGGCCATCAGCATTGGCATGAAGCCACACCTGACTGTGTGCCAGCTCGTTGCTTGGGCTCCACTGCAAACTATGTGTCTGCCTCTTGGGGAGAGCACACCCCATCCCCTGCTCCTAACAGTCAGAGCTGCTGCTGGCCTGGGCTGGCTGAGAAAGGTGACAAGGCATTCCTGTGGATCCCCTTCTTCCGGAAATCCAGAACGCTCTCTTAGGACTCAATCGGGGTCATCGTTCCAATGAGATGATCCTTTATCCAGTATGCTTACGATTCTAGTGAGTAAAGGGTCTCCTTTTATATGAAAAATGAAAGAAACAGCCTCAGCAACGGTGACAGTTACGGTGGCATCCCTCCAGAATCGCATTACTGTTCAGAACCGTCTAGAATGTCTTCAGGTAGATTCCGTGACATCTCTGAGGCTCACACACTACACTCTAGCCCCAGCGGTGCCCTGACTCAGTCCCTCTGTGGACCTGTCCTGCACTTCTGCACAACACAAGGTGTGAAGGCCAGTGGACACCGGAGGCACTGCAGAGTGAAGGTTGCCACCCCAATGAAGCCTCAGTGTGGGTGCAGACATCACCCTCTGGGGGAGGGAGGGACTCTGGCTGGCAGAAGTCCAAGGAAGAGTGGGCATTCTGGGCATAGCTGACCACTCCTGGGATCCTGCCTAGCCCTCACCTGAAGTGCCCATCCACCTTCCAAATCCCTCCCGGTGGCCAGTATTTTAAAAGCACCTCTAACAGTCATCTCTACATCTTTCAAACACTTTGAAAAAGACTTTGGAAAAGACTGGGCAGGCCAACTATTTTTCCAGCCCCTTGTGACTGATGGCGAAAGAGATGCTGGGAGAGTTTGAGGAACTTGCTCAGTGTAAGGTGTCAGTCACAGGACCAGAATCGAAGGCTCCCCCCTGCACTCCAGCCTCACCAACTCAGGACTAGAACTGCTAGGGGAGTGAGCCCAGAATACAGCGAATATCTGCAGCAGAGACCGGCATTCTCCTCACAGCAAGAACTCAGGACACACTCTCATTTTGTCCTAAATATGGGAACCTACCCAGGCGGAAATCACCACAGAGGGCCTTTGTGGTGATTTCCCTTTCTCAACACCAGGTGCCACACAGGCCAGGGAAGATCAGCCTAGGGACAGGAGTAAGAGCTGTGGGCAACCAGCCCATCCGCCCTAAAAACTGGACCGAGAAGGCAGCCCTCCAGCCAGCACCTGATTTTGATTGGAAATGTCCCCTACCTTCCAGGGACCCCGGGGACAAGAGGGAGTGCCCCTTTCCTTTGCGCTTCAAAAGGACCTCATGAAGAGCCAGACTCCCAGGAAGTTCTGGGTGGACCCTCTACAGCAATCACTCTACATCCCACTTGCCGGCTTAAGAAAGGCAAGGAATTGCTCCAAGGATGGAGCGAACCCGAAGCTCAGGTGACCCTCTTACCTGTACCAGTCCAGCCCTCGTCCGTAGTTCCTGTCGAAGAAGTGAGGTTCGGTGCCCAAGGCCCGCACGTCCGGGTGCACGCGGATAAACTCCAGCACCGCCCGGGTTCCCCCTTTCTTGACGCCCACAATGAGGGCTTGGGGGAGCCGTTTGGTGCCTGGCTTCGGGGAGCCAGAGTGGTTGGATCCGGAGAGGCGCGGTGCTGGCGCGGCAGCGGCGGGCGCGCTGGGAGCGCTGGGCTCGCTGGGCGTCGGCCCCGGGGGATCACACGGGCGGGACTTCGCCAGAAGTTTCTGGCCGCTCGCGCTGGGGCCGCCGAGGCAGCGCGGCGCGCCGAGCAGGCGGCTCTGGCCCAGACCGTCGCAGCAGCACAGGAAGCTGTAACACAGGTAAGTGCAGGACAAGGACAGTGTGAAGGCGAAGAGCAGCCTGCGCGCTCTCCGCGGCTGAGGTGGCCCCGCGCGGCCCAGGACCCTATAGGCCATAGCTCCATGGGCCCGCGCCGGGGGTCATGGTTTCCGAGGTGGCACCTGCGGCGGAGCTGCTGCGTGGCTCTGCGATTGCCTAGAGGACTCGCATGGCGCTGTCCCCGCCGTGCGGGTTGGGCGTAGGGGATATCATCTCCTCCGGGGGCAGCTGGCCTGGGCAAGCACCGTGCCCGGGGGTCCCGGGTACGGTGGCTCCTCGGGGACCAGGTGGCCGCATTGCCAGCATCTCCCGGTACTAAGCGATGGGGGCTCCGGACAGCGGGGCGGCTCCCGGCACTCTTCGACTCTCACGCGCGTCGGGTTCGGAGCGCGCCCAGCGCCCGAAGCCCCATTCCGGATGCTCCGAGCGTCTTTCAGGGGACGCTCTGTGGCCGCGCGGCGGTGCCGGCGGGAGGATGCGCGGACCGGACGGTGGCGCTGGCGCCGACCGCGTTCTGGCTCCTCGGGAAATGCCGAGTGGAGCGCGCTACCGGCTCTATTTAAGGAGTCGCCTGACGTCAGCCGCGCGGGTCCCCCGAGCCCGCGCCGCGCCCAGGGACCTGGCCCGCCCCTTGCACCCTGACTCACTTATTCCTCTCAGGTACAACACTGCCCCGGGTCCTCCCCCTACAGTCTGCTCCCTACGGAGCCTTGGCCAGCCTGGGGAGGTGAAGGGAGGGTGGGCAGGTATATCGTGTACTCCTACGGGAGATTGGACACCCCCATCACTCCGGCCTCTGGACACCTGAGTCGAGATTATGCCAACACCCACCCTAGATATCGACCCGGGTGCTGATGCAAGCACCCAACCCTGATACTGGGTTCCACTACACTTACCCACACATGCACCACACATACACAAGCACAGGAGCAAGCTCACTCTAATCCGGACACTCCTCAACACCCCACAGAGGGTGGAAAAAAAGAATACCCCTAACCGGAGGATAGGAACACAACAAGGACACACCCCATCCCCAGCCATCTCGCCGAACCAATACACACAGCCTGGAATCTGGCATCGTGCAGTGTGCGCACACGCCTGGGACCAGGGCGCACAGTGCAAAATGGATGGGTGGAGGAACGAAGCGAGAGTGAGATTCCGTGACTAGTTACCGAGCCCCCTAGCACCCGCGCGCTGACTCACACCCAGGCGGCTCGTTCTGTCTCGCACCCGTGGAGCACAAACCTCCATCCAATTCACACATCACCTCATCACACACACCACCACCACCACCACCACCACCACCACCACCACCACCACCACCACCACCACCACCACCCCTACCACCACCACCACCCCGAGTCCTCCTACTGGGCCTGGAAATCAAGCTAGCCCCAGAGCCGCAGATTTATTCATCTCTAGGCGGCCGCCCCCTAGCGGTGGCCTGCTCCCCAGGGAGCTGTCCAGGGTACCAGACGCTCTATAAGGGCCAGTGTGTAACTGGTTTCTTCACAGTAACAATGCAGGAGGAAATAATGGACAGAGCACTTCCACGTCTAAGGATTGCCAAGAGGTTGTCCGCAGAAAAGCTCCCAGTGATCAACCCTAGATGGTTAGAACCTTGCATCCCAAGTGGAAATTCCATCCCCTAAAAACTTGGACCAGTGTTCCCAAAGTGAAGACCCTCACAAGATGGCTAGATGACCCCACCACCACCCTCAGCTTCCATTAGGCTGATGATGACTTCAGAACAAGGTCCGTGTCTTCTTGCTCAAACTGGGAAATACATTCCATTTCCAAACCAAGCCCATCCCTAGAAAACTTAGGTCAAACTCTCTGCTGTAGGGACTAGTTTCTAATATATATTAATACGTGATAAGTAATTTGATAATTGTTAAAGCCTACCATATTACCATTGCTCCACATTGCTTTGGGTTATTTTTTTTTAATGTTTTTATTTACTCTGAGAATTTCATATCACTTCCAGTCTCAGCAACTCCCAGAACCCGCTACATGTTGCCTCCCAATTTCATTTCTTCTTCTCCCCTCCTCCTTCCTCCTCCTTCTCATCTTCCTCTTCTTCCTCCCCCTCCTCTTTTTTCATCTCCTCCCCCTCCTCCTCCACTTTGTCTTCCTCCTCCTCCTTCTCTCCCTCCTCCTCTTCTTCAAAAAATAACCTGCTAAGTTCAATTAGTAATTCCCATAGCTTATGGGTGTGGGTCCATCCACGGCAGCACGAGCAACCTGCCAGTCGCCACTCCTCCAAAGAAAACGGACTCCCCAGCAGCCATCAACGGCCAGCAGCTCCTCAGCCAGGAGCGGGGCCTCGTGAGCTCCCTATCAGCCTATGCCAGGAGGCTGGCTGTCTTGACCTTGTGCGGATGTTGTGCAGGTAGCCACTGTTACTGTGAGTTCATGGCGGCAATGACCTGGACATGTTCAGAAAGCATCATTTCACAGTTCTCCTTCTTACCCTCCAGTTCTTGTACTCGTATTTCCCCCTCTTCTAATGTTCCCTGGGCCTTGGGAAGCATGTGCTGTAGGTGTCCTTTCTAGGGCTGGGCACTCTCAGTCACTTATTCTCAATGCTTTGAACAGTTTTGAGTCTCTGCATTAATCCCTGCCTACTGAAAGAGAGAGGGAGGGAGGGAAGCAGGCAGGGAGGGAGGGAGGAAGGGAGAGAGAGAGAGAGAGAGAGAGAGAGAGAGAGAATCTTCTTCTCTGACCAAGGTTGAGAAGCACACAGATCGATGCCTATATCTCTGCATTAGAATCTTAATTCTAACAATAGCTGACATGTATCAAGTGCTTGTTTTGTGCCATAATGTGCAAACTACTTAAAAGGCTTTACCTCACTTATCTTTGGAGATAGGTATTATAGGCATTATTATAAGTCCTAATTTACAGAGAGTGAAAAGAGGTTAAATAAACATATACTCAGTAATTGGCAGAGCCAGGATTAAACCCAGACAGTCTGGCTCCAAGATTCAAGGTTTTAATTACAGAGCTCTGAAGCTTTCGAACTTCCTTTGAGCATTACACACATGACTCCAACCCAGGCTCTTCTCCGAGATGTGGATGAATTTATCTCAATGGCTGCTGAAAATCTGATACCAAGGACTGGATGAGAATTGTAGGCATAGAGTGTAAAGTTCAACAGGACCCTCGTGCACATACATACACACACACACACACACACACACACACAGAGAGAGAGAGAGAGAGAGAGAGAGAGAGCTTTGATAAACTGTTTCTAGTAATGCTACCTAAGACCCCACCACCTTTTTCCTGATGCAGCATCATGCTGCCAACGTCTCCAGCTGGATGCCAAGTACCATCTCTAAGTGTTTCCCTACGAGTGCTGATGATTGAAACATAGCTACCCCCTGCTGTGCTTGAGCAGTGGACTTAAAAAAAACTCTAACATGTGACATTTGACCTGATTAAATTTCATCTCCTCTCATCAGTTCATGGCTTCAGTTATATTTTTTCAAATGTCTGCTTGAATCTCAAGTCATGATTTAGCTTTCATATTCTTGAAAGATAGAAAGATTGAATCCATACTTTTTTAAGGGTCTTAAGGGTTGAACCTAGGTCTTTGTATAGCTAGGAAAATACTTTAATATTGAGCTACATTTTCAGCTCTTGGCTTTACTTTTGATTCTTTGTGTATTTAGGATAGGTGTTTTGTTGTCTCTGAGCCTCGGTTTCTTTAATCTGTAAAATGGGGAGCTATGAAAAATCCCAAAAGCCTCTTGGTCCTACTGTTGTAATTCTGTAGTTACATGATCTCATTTTCCAAAGCAGGAGCTTGTCTCCTGGCACTATGTCACTTCCACATCTCATTACAATTTAATTAATTCTTTGTTCAAATTGTTAATAAAAATGTCAAAACAGGTATGCTGAAAGGAGTTCTAATGCAGGCTTTCAGCAGTTCTTCATGACACCAGCCTGCTATTTCTGCACTCCGTTGTTAACATCCCAGATTGAATGTAGTGTGATCCACCACGGCACGCCTTTTCCTCAGGAAAAAGGAGTCCTGAATATTGTTATTCCTCATCATTTCATGTTTGCTTCCACTTTCAAATTATTTTATTCTTTAATAAGCTCTAAAAATTCAGTCATATCAGAAACAGGTGAGTTTTCTTCTTCAAATATTAACCAGAAAAAACGACCATGGCAGTCAGTAGACAGACAGACAGACACATTTCTTAGGGAATGGGAGAGGCAGTGCCTGCTCTCCTCAGAAGTGCCTGGTAGGATTATGCTGAGTCATGTGGTTCATCAGGGAATACTCACCTAGAGAAGGTAAACATCTGGCTTTCTGTCATATGCAGGGCCGGATAAAGGTGGCTTGAGGCTGACTTGGAAGCTCCTCACTGATGGGGACCCAGGAAGCCATGTGCTTTGTCATGTTTTCTCCATTATGAAGTTAACCCATGTTCTATAATGACCACCTGCTGTCAGCTTGCTCACATTCTGATCAATAGTCAGGAAGAAAAGGACCAGGAGGATGCATGCCAGCTCCCTGTGAGGACAGTTCTACAGTCCTCTGCAGAGGACAGGAATCATCTGCATTATTTCCTCCAATAATTGATCCGCATCATCACGGTGCTGTAGTGATTTGGATAAGATTGCCCCCATAGGATAATATATGTGAATGCTTAGTCACGAGGGAGTGGAACTGTCTAATAGGATTAGAAGGATCAGGAGGTGTGGCTTTCTTGGGGGCAAGTATGTCCCCAGGGGTGGACTTTGAGGTTTCAGAAGCCCATGCCAGACCCAGTCTTGCTCTCTGCCTGTGAATCAGGATATAACTCTCAACTACTGCCCCAGCACTGTGTCTGTGTCTGTCTCTGTGCATGCAACATGATCCCTGCTATGATAACAGACTAAGCCTCTGAACAGCAATCAATGCTTTCCTACAAGAGCTGCCCTGGCTGTGCTGTCTCTTCATAACAATAGAGCAGTGACCTGGTCATGTGCTTGATGGCATCAGGATTCCTTTTCCCTGGGTGACTATACCTAGTTAAATCTTGAAATCACCTCTTAGGTTTATTTTACTTTATGTGTATGGGTGTTTCCCCTGGATATAAGTATATACACTGTGTTCATGCCTGACACCCTCAGAGGACAGAAGAGGCCTTGCTGGGTCCCCTGAAACTGGAGTTACAGACAGTTGTGAGCTACCATGAGGGTACTGGGAACTGTATTCAGATCCTCTACAAGAGCAATAAACATCCCTCATCTCTATACCACCTCTCCAAGCTACAAACGTGAAACTATTGTTTCCAATGAAGAATTTACAGCAGTTGTGACAAATAATCATGTCTACTTCCTTGAAAATCTTTTCTTTTTCACTGTTTAGCTTGTGTGGGCTGGATCTGGCTTTAAAAAAAAAAAAAAGCCAGATGTGTGACCAAGCCCAACGTCTTATAATTACATTTCTATGAATCTAAACAATTTAAAATTTTCCAGTGAGAATTAGTCACAGAATTTTATGGAAACTCTTCCTTCTTTACGACAAATGAGAAAAAAAGAGTTTCAGTTCCAATAGTCTTATGTGCTACCGAGGGGGCTGTGGTAGCTTGATTTCTATTGCTGCAGTAAGCAACGTGAGCAAAAGCAACTTGGGAGAAGAGAGAATGTTTCATCTTACAGATTATAGTCCACTATCAAGGGATGCAAAGGCGGAAACCATAGGCAAAGCCTGGAGGCAGGAAGGGAGGCAGGGATCATGGAGGGGTGCAGCTTACTGGCTTGCTCCCCCATGGCTTGTCCAGACTGATTCCTTATGTAACCCAGGACCACCTGGCCAAGGGTGACACCACCACCAGTGAATTGCATGCCCCCTACCTCCGCCATCAATCACTTAAGATCTAGGGACTGCTTTGGTGAAAACCTACGAAATGGAGAGGGGCTTAGTTTTAAGGACCCCACAAACCTGAAACTGTCATGAATCTGAGACAATCAATCATAGGTGAGCAGCAGAAACAGACTTTGGCTAAGTCGAGCATAGAAGTGAGTAGCTCACACAGAACACACACTCCAGAGCAGGCCATTATCAGGTCGGATCGGAAGGGTAGGGCACAGTCGAGCATAGAAGTGAGTAGCTCACACAGAACACACCCCCCAGAGCAAGCCATTATCAGGTCGGATCAGAAGGGCAGGGCACAGTCGAGCATAGAAGTGAGTAGCTCACACAGAACACACACCCCAGAGCAGGCCATTATCAGGTCGGATCAGAAGGGCAGGGCACGGGCCGGTGAGTGGAGGCAGCCTCAGGATGCATGCTTTTCCCTCTGCCTCTTTTGTACCACTGTTGTAAGAATCCTTCCCTCCTGCTCTAATGCCCTGCACTGAGGACCTTGAATTTGAAATAATAAAATAAGGAAGTTCTTTTCTCCTTACATTTTTGTACCTAATCAAGTCTTATTATTCAGTTTTGTTTGAGAGTAAGTTTCAAATCTTTTCCTGGGAGCTGAATTCTGTAAAATTATATATATATATATATATATATATATATATATATATATATATATCCTCCCCAAAGAGAGTGATTCCTAGGAGGCAGCAGCAGGCAGTGAGGTGGAGTCATGTGATCTGTCAGTTCCCTTCTGGGAGACACAAAGTTCACATCTGAGCCCAGAGGGTGGGCATAAATATTCCACATTTGGAAGGGGGTGGGGAGTACAGATAAATATTCCACATTTAGAAGGGGGTGGGGAGTACAGAGGAAGGAAACTTCCAGTCTTGCTCCACTGTCTGGAAATATCCAAAAGCTCAAGGTGCTCCAGATCCTGTAAACAGGGGGGAAATCCAGAAGACCAGGGACCCTGAGGACTTTAAGAACTAAGATTCTAAACCCTTCTCTATCCCCCATGCTCATGACTTGTGTTATTGGCGACAATCACAGTCCTAATAATAGACACCATTTGTTGCTCCAGGAACAAGGCTAAGCATTTAGATGCATTACCCAATTTAATCCTTTCAATAAACCAATACCATAGGCATCTTTAAGACCCTTAGTTTAAAAGTAAGGAGGCAGTCCCCAGGGGGTTGAATTTCCCACATTCTCCCAGGTGCTGCCTCCCAGGGGAGTAAACAAGGTAAGCAGGGTGGGGAGGGCCAGCCTCAGTCACTTGAGCATCTTGTCTGAGCCACTCAGCACCATAGCTCAGGTCCTGCATTATTTAACCCCTTTCATCTTGTCTCCATCTCTTGCGACTAAGCAGCCACCTCCAGGCCAGCCTGGTGCTCAGAATTTGGGCTATATATTCATGTTAAGGTATTCTTGGTTTCTTCATGTCTTTTCTCCTTTGATCAAAAACTAAATGTGGCTCCTGTCCAGGCTTCCAAGAATGAACTATTTTATCTTAAAATGTATCTGAAGTGTAATGTCAGGGAAGACGCTAGCCCCTGTCTGCTCGTTTGTTCAATAGTGTGGTAGAGCTGACTAGGAAAGGCCATTTTCATTAACCAGAAACAGATGGGAAAGGCACCACTCCTGGCAAAGGGCTCACTCCATCCATTATCGATTCCCCAAGACACAGAGACCTCAGTTGCACAGGAGGAATGAATGTGGGGTAACTCCGGGGGAAAACAAAGATCTCACTTGTCAGTTTGTATTGAATTTTAACACATTCTTTTAACAACAACAACAACTTCTACTTCTACTTCTACTTCTTCTTCTTTTTCTTCTTCTTCTTCTTCTTCTTCTTCTTCTTCTTCTTCTTCTTCTTCCTCCTCCTCCTCCTCCTCCTCCTCCTCCTCCTCCTCTCCTCCTCCTCCTCCCACTTCCTCTCCCCTTCCTCTCCCCTTCCCCTCTCCTCCCCCTTCCCTTCCTCTCCCTCCCCCTTCCTCTCCCCTTCCTCCCTCTCTCCCCCTCCCTCCTCTTCCTCTCCCCTTTCTCCCCCTCTCCCCCTCTCTTCCCCTTCCCTCCTCCTCCTCTCCTTCCCCTCCTCCTCCTTTCCTTCCCCCTCCTCTCCCCCCTCATTTCCCCTTCCTCTCCCACCCCTCTTGAGACCAGGTCAGACTATGGAGCCCACACTGGCCTTGAACTTTCTGTATAGCCCAGGCTTGCCTCGGTGTCACGCTGGTCCTCCTGGCTTAGCTAGCTTCCTGTGTTCTCTCATCTTTTTTATTAGGTGATGCATTCTTTGTGTAGAAACAAATAAAAATGCTGAGACTCAAGGAAAACCATCCCAACACACAGACATTTTTTAAATATTTTGTATATTGTTAATTTTGTTAGGATTTTGTTTGTATCCTTCCCATCAAGTGGTTTATTTGCTTATGGATTGGGTATTTTCTGCTGCTTTGTAAAAGCCTCTTTTACTTTATAGCATTTTGAATCCCTTTCACATCATTAAACACAGATTTATGTAACAAGGCTATCAGAGAGAGAAAACGTTCTATGGGAAATGCAAGGTGTAAGGCTGGCGTACGCCCACAGCTGATGTGAGCGCGGAGGAAACCTCAGCTGTACATGCATCAAGCAAAGGGAAAGTGAAGTCCGGGTGAGAACGTAGAGACCCCTGGATCCAGCTTTGCCTGAGGCTGATGTCTAAAGAGGCAATAGAGTCCAGTGGTTAGGGGTGTGTTCTCTGAGAGCAGAGTGTATGCTTTCTGGGTTAAACAAAACAACCAGAGTAGTGCCTTTAAGATGGAATCAGGCTAATGGGCAGCCTCAGTTAATACTGGCAATGAATGTACTGAGAGTCTCCACTGGCATAGGTCAACAAATATTCCTTTTGGCTCAAGGTATTTTGATTGATACACATACGCACTTTTCAGAGAGCTATGCGTCTTTCAGCCAGCCTGAAAACTTTGCCAATAACACAATTAAATCAAGTTCAACTTTCAAAATCACCTAATATCTTTCCTTCCATGGGTCCATTCAACCCTGGTACTTTTAATATTCCCATGGAAGTAACCAGACACCCTCTCTAGACACAGCTCATGGCGAGTGTTCAATCCGTGCTTCCTGGATAGAGAGGCAGACAATACCCCCAAGCAGCCCACTGTCAGGAGGACAGCTGCAACTTTGTAGGCCACAAGGCCCTGCTCCACTTATGTTAAAGGGCCACACCGCCTGTGCGTCAGCCTCTTCTCTCACAGCCTCTTCCCTCTTTACTATGCCTGGATAATAAATAAACCTGAAATAAATAGGATACCCATCTTGCTGCCCGTGTTGTGGCGTCCTTTGATCCTCTTTCCCTGTACTGGATCTTCTGGTTGAAGTCATCTCTCCTCCCACTCGGTGCTCTCAGCAACATCGCTGAATAGAAGTGCCCTGACTAGTCCCACTTAACATTCATCATTCCTAGTCTCAAGTGGCCCCTCCACACGTCCTCACAATCACGCTACATTTTCTAGCCCATTCAATCTCAAGTCCTCCCATGAACATCCTTAAGACCACCCACCCCCTTCCCACAGCCCTGATGCCTCCTCCCCATGCTCCGCAGCTGAGGACCTTGATCTTACTTCACTGGGAAATCAGAGCAATCAGATGAGAGAGCTTCTTCCCTCACCTCTCTCCACCTGCCAGCATCTACATCCATAGATGATATATTCTGTACTGCTAATGTGATTTTACTGCGTATTTTTAAATAAGACTCTTCTGCTTGCGCACACATCCAATCTATTCCTGTCTTCCCAAGGATGTGACCCCAGCCATCTCTCTGTTTCTCTTCTGCATCATCATCTTTCCCATTGGCCCTGAACTGCTCCCAATGGCATACAATTTATTTATTGCATCTTAAAAGGAAACTAGCCTGTCTTGGCCTCACCCTTCCCTCCCGGGGCTGCTCCGTTATTTCTCCCTTTGGGGCTCAAGCGTTGTCTCTGCTCCCTGACTCCTCCCTTGACACAGGAGTCTAGCCTGGCTTTTACTGCTCCTGCCCATCCAAAAAGACTGTTCTCGTTGAGGTCACCCATAATTCTTCTAAAGAGAAATTCAACTCTTTTTAGCTTCCCTTTCACTGCTACTGTGCAAGGTAGAGATTCACCGGAGGGTATCACGCATGCCAGGCAAGCACTTGACCCAGGTCTCCCCTCTGTCATTGGTCTTTCTTGACCCTACATATAAGCAATATCTGGCATACCTGCACTCTCTTCTCCCAGCTGTGTCCCCTGGAGTGCACAGTCTGTGACACCCTCCCTGTTTCTCCTTTCAAGTCTCCAACAGTTTCCTTTTGTTTCTACAACCTCTCATGCGGAGTATCCTAGAGACTGCATCTGAGACGACATTTCTTCTCCATCTAGGCTCACCCCCCTAGTGACATGGTAAGTTCCCAGGCTTGAAACACCCTTTGTTCTTAGCAAACCCCTCCGAGCTCTCCACTTGGGTGTGTGATGGACATCTCAAACTAAGCAAGCCCCAAACTGAAGTTTTTTTGATCGTCTAGTACTTGAACTTGTCCCAGTTGTGTTCATCTAGGTAAACAAAAACTCTAATCTTTTCATTGTTTAAGTCAAGACAACTCCAGTCAGGGTTGAATCTTTTAGTTCTCGTACCCCACATCTAATCTGTTGACAAGTCCTGTTTATTCTTCCTCAAAACATGGCTGACCCTCACCACCTCTCTCTCTCTCTCTCTCTCTCTCTCTCTCTCTCTCTCTCTCTCTCTCTCTCTCTCCCTCTCCCTCTCCCTCTCCCTCTCCCTCTCCCTCTCCCCTTTCCCAGTCTCGCACCCTGCCCTTTGGTTTGAAAATTGCTGCATCTCCTAGATCCCACTGTCAGGAGGTTTCTAATTAGGTTCACTAAAAGAAAACTCCTTGAAAGAGACAGGAAAATAGACAGACAGGAGAAGAGGAGGCTTGCTAATATATGACATCGTCAGTAACAGCAATGGTGATTAAGCTTGGGCTTCTAATTCATGGTCACACAGCATGTAAGTGGGCAAACCTTTAGACTCAGCCATACAGAATTCACAGGCTTTGCTCCATCAGTGTAACACTCCCTTAGACAATGTGGCCATGGTAACAGTAGTGTGTCCTCCAGCAATCACATCCTACACCAACTGTGGGCTTTTAACATCACCATCCTTTCTGTTCCCACAGCCCAAGAGTAGTTCCTGCAGTGCAGAATGTTTATAAAGTAACTTTCCTTTTCACTCCTCCGACCCTTCCATCATTGTTGAATTTAGTTCCCCACGCAGAATTCTTTCGTTTGAAATACCCAGAGCAGTTCTGTCTTCTGGACAGATGTTGTTAGTGCCCCTAGGAGTTCTTAAGTCCAGTTTCAAAAGCAAGGTGGCTTTGTCTACTCAAAGCTGTCTGTGGTTTCTGAGCTTACTCGGAAACTTCATTCTTGAGGCTAGAGAGTTGCCAGTAAAGCTGAAAGTCCTCTGATACAATAAGCCAAATGGACTGCCTGATCCCCAGGTCATTTCCACACTCCCCCAGACAACCAGCAGACTCAGAAGCATTTCCATCAAAAAATTAAAACAAAACAAAACAGAAACATCTGCCATGAGACCCAAGAGTAAACAGAACGATTCTCCTTTTATTTTTAAGAAGGCCAAATTGACTGATCTAATAGAATTACACAGATACAGAAAGCACTTAAAGTCTGCGCTGGGAAAGCAGCTCGGGTGGCAGAGTATTTGCCATGCAAGTGTGAGGACCCGCCCTCCGGCCGGAGCACCGTGCGAAAAGTCAGGTGAGGGGCAGCCAAGACGGCTCAGCAGGTGCAGCCACTGACAGCCAAGCCTGACCGTCTGAGTTCAGTGCCCAGGACCTACGTGGTAGAAGGCAAGAACAAGTTTCAAATGTTGTCCTGTAACCTGTCCACATGTGTCATGGCTTGTGTGCTAACACATGCGCGCACACACACACACACACACACACACACACACTAAACAAATAAAATTATGTAATAATTTTTTGAGAGGCCAGGTGTACTACCATGTGTTTCTAATACCAGTGCTAGAGAAACAGAGACAGCAGGATTCCTCTAGTTTGCAGACTGTTCAGCCTCATCTAATCTAAGAGCCATAGATCCCAGTGAGAGACTCAGTCTTATTAAAAAGATAGAAACAAACAAAAAATATGCACGCCTTCTGAGGAACAACACTTAAGGTTGAATTTGGCTTCACACACCTGCACACACACACACACACACACACACACACACACACACGACACTTTAAGATACTTTTATTTCAGATTATATAAACTAAATATTATCTGCTCAGCTAAAATCAATAAAGCGTTGTACAAATTGAAAAGTAGCCATAAGTATCAAGAAAAAAAAATGACACTCTGAATTTTGATGAGTTTGCTTTTTAACTAATACGTTGTCCAATTTAAAGGCAGGTCTGGTCATTTTGACTGAAAGAAAACCATTTAGTACTGCAATGAGTTTGCTTGCAATCCCCCCTCGCCCCCCCATGCTGGGAAAGTTCTAATCACACAAAGCATGGTGGCAAACTAGTTTCGCTCACTTTATGTTGACACTTGACCCTTACTACCAGTCTGGGGTCACCCAGAATGGGGTCATCGTACATTCTTATAGAATAAGGAACTAGAGAGGAAGCCACACTGCCCTGTGACTGCACACGGCAGGGGTTATGTGGGAGTGGGGAGGACTGTGACGGCTGCTTCTCATTGTCACCCGGGGCCTTAGTGAGGCTCCCTCTGCTAAGTCTATGCCATCTTGCTAAGACTGACAAAGGGGAAGGCCCAGCAGGAATGTGCGTGGTGCCATCTCATGGGCCTGGAGCTTGGACACAATAAAAGGAGAAAAAGGAGACAGTGAGATTAACACAGGGACTCGCTTCTCTCTGCTTCCGTCCTCTGCTAAGTGAGGGGCAGCCTCTGCCACGTGTCTCTGTGGCTCAGGCCACTGCTGGGCTCTGCCCCAAGCACATGGGAACCAGAACCAAAATAAACAATCTTCCCTGGGTTCTTTTGGTCACAACATTGCAAAAATGGCTAAAGTAGGATCCGAGTTCTCAGCCTCCACCTCTTCTGCTTTCTACCCTGAATGACACCCCCTGGCACAGACCCTTTCAGATGCTTGTCTGAGGAAATACGGTCTCTTCCAGACTGCAGTGGCAGCTTTGTTGGTCTGCTGGGCTTCCCGCTCTCTGTTGTGATCTGGTCTTTGCTCTTGTGCCCGCTCAGTTTTCCTCCCTGTAGACGAATGCCTCTGTTTCTTTTCCGCAGACACTGTGGTCTTGTGAAAACGCGATGCGCAGGACAAAGGACTTCTGAAGGAACCTTGAACTTGGCCAGCAAACCGCACTCGGTGGTGCTTCTTGAGTTATCTCTCTTTGCCAGAGAGGGTGCTTTTCACATCTAAGTCTCCATCCAGCCCTGGTGGGTTTGTGGGCTCCACAAGTGGTGAGTAGCAGGCATGAAAAAAAAAAAAGAAGAAGAAGAAGAAGAAAAGAAAAGAAAAGAAAAAGAAACCAGTTTAGAGGTCAGGGTTTGGCAGGTGGGAGACCTAGTTAATTTACACTGTACAAACAGACCATGGGTCATTCCTTAGATGAAAATGTGGTTTTTTTACCCTCCCGGTATATTTTTCATGTGTTCTCTTTATTGCCCCCTTGAACTCCTTAATATCATCACAGTTTGGGTAACATATCTATGCTCTTCTTAAAAAAAATTCATATATAGAAAAATAGGACAATGTCTCTGTGTTTGGGGACAGGGTGGGAGATACACGCACTTGCAATGGCTCTCTGAAACTTGTTTTCATGCAGCATGCTGACACTTAAGACTGAACTCAGTCTGTGAAAGACATTCTGCCACAGAACTGCTGCCTCTAGCTGATTACAATTGAGATGAAATTTAGCTGCATGTGACTGAGAACGCCCCCTCCCATCCCCACCCTCACACATACCACCACCACAACAGCAGTTTGACTAAGATATAGATTTGCCTCATTTCAAGATTGTCCAATAGGAGGCAGCCTGGGTCCGTGTGGAGTCTGGTGAAGGTGTCAGCCACACAAGCTGCTTCTAGCTCTCTGCAGCTTTGGATGCATCCCATCCTAGCAGAAGACAGGTGCTAAGGTTCCCAAAGGTTTTGTCTCCAATGCAATGATGACTTAGAGGCTGGGAAAAGGAGCGTCACCTCCTTCAGAAGAAAAGTGTCTGTACACTTTTCATTTGTTAGAATTTAATTATGTAAGGGCCAGAAAGAGGGTCTGTGTGGGTAAAGGTGACATTGCCAGGTGTTACTTGTGTCCCTATATACAAACACACATAGATGGATAGATGGATAGATAGATAGATAGATAGATAGATAGATAGATAGACAGATAGATACATATATACATACATGCATATACACATACATACATAAGATGCATATAAAGATATGATAGATACATAGATACATAAATGTACTTTTTTTTTTTTTTTGGTTTTTCGAGACAGGGTTTCTCTGTGTATTCCTGGCTGTCCTGGAACTCACTCTGTAGACCAGGCTGGCATAAATGTACTTTTTAATTTAAAGAATTTAATTACACAGCAACACTTGGCTGAATATTAGAACATAGACACTTTGGATGCACAAAAATATCAACTGGTTTGGTTGTTGTTGTTGTTGTTGTTGTTGTTGTTTTCTCTCAATAAAGACAGTAGACATTTAGAAGGCAAGTGACAGTTTCTGCCTTGGTTTCTTCAGATTCTAACTCTTGGGAGGCTTTGGGGAACCTCTTTTGACACACAGATCAGTCAAGCACTCCCAGCCAGTGAGGCCAGACCCCCGCCGAGCACTGAACTGGAACTTGCTTACTCCCTATGTGCGGGTCACTAACACAGAGGCTGCTTCCTTGAAGACGTGAGGCTGAGGGGGAGTGACCTGGGACATAAAGCTTGGAGGGCTGGGCTGTGTGCCAACCAGAGAGAAGTCAGCCTGCTCACATACCCCTGCTTGCCCTGGGAGTGGGCAGGAGGTCTTTCTTCCCCAGTAAAGGGCATTTACTGGCTCCAAGTGTGAAATGCATGTTTTTTTTCTTTTTTTTTTTTAAATTGGATATATTCTATATTTACATTTCATTTCCCCTTTTCTGGTTCCCCGCCCCCCAAAGGTTCATGCATGGTTTTTAAAAATAATTTCAAAAAAAAATAATTTCTCTCAAAGTAACTATGTCAAGCCACACTCCCCCATCAATTCCCTCCAATCTCAGCTCTGAACATTAAGAGATTAGATTTACAATATAATTTCCAGCTGGATTGGGGGGGGGAACATGTCTGCAGCTAAATAAAACAGCAGGAGAGACAAGGAAAGCTCAAAGTCAAGGATATCCTTGGCTACAATAGAGAGTTTCAGGCTATCCTGGACTCAGAACCTCAAAGCTTCCCGACATAGCTCAATGGTGGTGATCTTTCCAAGGATGTCTGTGATTCTGGGTTTTATTCTCAAAATCAAACTGCAAATGCCAGTCATGTAGAAAATAGTTTATATGTAATTGCTGTTTTTATTGGTATTCCTCTATTTCTAAGGGTGAAAACATTTTGTATGTTTTTAAACATTTGGAAATTTTTGTCTATAATTTTTCTCTTCACTGACTTTGCCAATTTTCTTGAAATTTATGTTTTCATGTAATCTGAGACAATTCTCTCAATTGTTTCCAATTGGATAAACAGTTATCCAAAATCAACTGACAAATGACTATCTCTCTTTACCAAATGTCCAAGATCAACTGTTGGATGGTCCTCTCTCCTCACTGATATAAAACGCTCCAGCCCTCATCTCTGACTCTTTGATTCCATAACCCTATGCATTAATACTTACAAATAATATTGTCTCCACAGGTTTTGGCAGAAATCTTTGCAAAAGATAAAAAAAAAAAAAAAGATATCCAAATAAGAACTATAAAGAATAGACGAAGAACCCTCTGCAAAGAATGATGTGGTTTTGCCAGGTTTTAAATGATAAAGTTACAATAATTAATGCAATGCCATTAGACCAAGACAAAACAAGCAGACCAAAGGGACAAAGAAAACACGGTTTCCTGTTGACGGTGGGATGGAATGGGAGGTAGGAAGGGGAAGGGAGGGATGAAGGGAGGGAGGGAGGAAGAAGAAAGAATGGGTTAGACTCCAGGGTCTTGCTTCCAGAGGTCCCCTCTCACAGACCTCCAGCTGCACCCTACCTTCTACGTTCCCGCTGGGGCCTGAGCCTTTTGTGAAAATACTTTATATCCGAACCATGGCACCAAGGAGAATATCAGCCACGCTTATCAAACAAAGCTCTAATATCCTAAAGATATAAACACTTTAAGAACAAATAAGAAACAGTGATCCACAGTGAGAAAAATTAGCCAAAACACAGGAATAGCTCTTTTGGAAAATCAGAAATGACGAATGCATGAGTGGAAACAGAGCACTGAAGTTACAAAATAAATGTTAACTCGAGCTTATCAGTTGTCAAGCAGGCCAATACTGTTCAAATGACGAGCAACAGACTTGTGAGGGCCGGGCTTAAACACGTGAGCATTTGCGTCGGAACAGTGCTTCCGGAAGACAGTTTGGCTGTGAGTATCACGGGCTTTCGAAAATATCTGCAACTTTTTACCCGAGGGTAGAAATTAATACTAAGAAAATAGATTCTAAACATGAAAGAAGCGTTGCGTTTAGAAGGGGTGGTTTCTCAGGTCATACATGCATGCGTGTGTGGTCAGAAGCCATCTCGATGCAAGGCCGCACTCTGGTTTTTACTCCGCTGCCTTGTAATGCCTTGCTCTCTTCTCTCGAAGCTCAGAGTTGGCCAGGAACAGACAGATCACAGATTAGACAGAAGAAGAGCAGGGTTTCCACATGTGTATTTGAATTTGTCCCTTTGATGGGCCAGCAGCGTGGCTATCAGTCCTAACTTCACATTACAAGTGGCTAGAAAGGGCCTGGAGTGCTGGCGCTCGTGTGTGTGTGTGTGTGTGTGTGTGTGTGTGTGTGTGTGTGTATGGAGAGAGAGAAAGAGAGAGAGAGAGAGAGAGAGAGAGAGAGAGAGAGAGAGAGAGAGAGAAATTAATTTAGAAATCACCTGCAGAGGTTTTAAAAAATCCACTTGTATCCCAGGTCCCACGGGCTCTTGGTTCAATTGGTCCTGGATGAGGCCTGGGGGGGCCGGGGGGTTAGTCTTCATTTTAAAACTCCCTGGATGATTCCTATGTGCAGCCAGGGTCAAGATCCATTGCTAACCAGAACTGCCTTTAAGTTGATTAATTATACAGGCTATTGACCAACACTGCAAATACCAGCCCTTCAGAAACCCCAGGAAGGCAGGGGACTGCTTGAGCCTGGCTGGTCAGAAGTGGTCAGTGGCCAACCTTGTCCCCTATGAGATTGGCTTCCCTGGACACACGAGTGCCCCACCAGCCAAGTGTCTGTTTGATTTAGTACGGAAAGGGTCATAGGTGACCTTGACAGGCACACTTACTAGAGAAGCATTCTTGACTGTTCTGTGACAAACTGCCATAACGAAGCTCCACACCAGTTCGAGTTTCCATTTTTAGCCTCTTTATTACCTCCATCTGTTGATGGGGGTGGCGGCAGCAAACAGAGTGTGAGCTGCTGCGTTATCTGGTATTGTATAAATAAAGGCAGACAAACTCCTCCAGAGTCTCCCACTGGTGGGGGGGGGCTTCTGCTCCTTAAGTGGGTACCTCCTTCTGTCCCTGTAGGCTATTTCTACCCTCCCTCCGGTCCTTGCTGCCGTCTCCTCCACCTCAATAACAAGTTGGCAGTTTACACTCCATTTCACACAAACAACTTTTTGCACCCCCCCCCTTGCTCACATAGTGATGGCTTGAGGCTTAGCTGCAGACCTTGAAAACGCTTCTCTGTTCTCATCCGTGACTATCTATTCCATAATCCCTGTCTGCTCTCCAACCCTGCTTTCCCTGTCTGTGGATGTGAGCTGGAGACTGTGATTCTCTTCAGATGCCACTATCACAGCAAAGAAGGGGTGCGTTAACATGTAGAGCCCAGTACTGGATATAAAGAAAAAGAAGGGGGGATACATGCATAATGTTGATGGTGGCATCTAAGTCTTTGTACCACTTTCATCTCACTAGGACCCCTTAATAAAGAGGAAATGAAATGGGGGACATCCCGGTATCTCAAGACAGCGTTCCTAAAATTCAGTCATTCTTGGGGCCCCTCCTATCTGCTCCACCTGTGGACCAGCTATGTGATTGTTTTTGTAACAGTTCTCCATCTCTGTCTCTGTGGTTTTTGTTTTAGCACGCCTCTCTTGAGCTTCTGAGTGGTGGGATTGCAGGCATGTGCCACTGTAGCAATTGTCTTGTTCTTCATACTTACTGTTCTGGCTCCATTTCTGTTGCTGGGCTAACAGACTCTGACCAAAGGCAATGAGGGGAGGAAAGGTTTATTTCAGCTTATAGGTTTTAGCTCATCATTGAGGGAAGCTAAGGGAAGAACCTGAAAAGACCTGCTTGCTGCCTTGACCAGAGACTCCTGTTTAGCTAGCTTGCTTTCTTTCCTTTTGCTTTTTATACATCCCAAGACTACCTGCCCAGGGGGTGGATCAGACCACAGTGGACTGGACCCTTCTGTATCAATTAACAATCATCTATAAACTTGCCAAATGATCAGTCTGACATAGGCACTCTCTCAGCTGAGTTTCCCTTCTCAGATGACTCTAAACTATCAAATTGACAATTAAATTGATTAGGACTAATACATATGTGTATTACTAAAAGCAAAAGACTGGTGACATTTCCCAAAATTTAAGGTAAGTTTTTTAAAAAAAAATATATGATACAGACAAAACATGTTGCGTCATACTGCTGCCTGCTAGGCACAGAGTTCAAGACTCCAACTCTCTTTGTTAAAAGGTAGATGCAGGTAAGAGGTAAAAGAAGTGATGTTTTAGCACCAGGTTAATATCTTGTGAAGCAATCAAGGACTGAAAGATGGTTTTAACAGACAAACGTTCTTTGCGGTTAGTTGTGAGAGAGACAGCTGGGATTTCTGTTTCGTCTTTGGTACTTAAGCACACTCCACCGTCGGAGAAGCCAGCCCAGTGGTTGCTTTTATTCCGCGTTAGAGCCTCTACCTGACTATTCCCCTTGTTTAGCTGTTCCCAGAAGTATCCTGGAATGTGATTTGGGAGTCTTTTGCCTTTCAGCCAAGTCAGTCATCTAGCACCAAAAATCTCTTTCTGAAATGCTCTAATTCAGCAGGTCTGGATCACAGCTCAGTGCTGAGCTTCTAAAGAGTACCCTGCTGTGAGGACCAGCTAGGCAACCGCTCTCTTAGGCATTCCAATGTGAGCAATAACTTATCTCTATCACCCCCAGAAGCCCCTGGATTAACCCTCCAAAAACCCCAGGGACTGTTAGTCATGATTAGAGGACTCCACGGAACTGAGAAACTACAAAATTAATGCCTGTGATGTATCTCCAGAGTGATTAGATCTCAAGGGCTGATTCATCTACAGATGTAGTCCTATGATAATGTCGTAAAGTAGTGGCAGAATGGTAGGAGGTGTGGTCTTGTTACAGAAAGTATGTCACCAGGGGCGTGTCTTCCCAGGCTCCTTCCTGTATCCTCTTCTGCTTCCTGTTTATCATAAAGTGAACAGTTTTCTGCTGTCCATTCCCACTGCCACGATAAGAGCATCAAGTACACGGGACCAATGATCGTGGGCTGAACTCTCTGCAACCACAAACGAAACTCTGTCCCTTTGGGTTCTTTGAGGGATTTGGTCAGAGATGAGGAAATAACTGAGATCAAATAAGTCCAAAGCACTTCTACCATAAATGATGGCAACTGAAAAGTGTTTCCTATAATAATGACCCCAAGAAACATCTGAGCTTCCATGCATACCCAAGATGTGGAGAAGGGTGAAGAGGGGGAGGGAACCCTTCTCTCTAACCTAACAGCAGCACAAGGCATTGTTTTCTAGTCTCTGCCATGCTTAGTTCCATTTCACTGGGAGTCCTTGGCCTATTTCTACAAATGCGACCTCTGTGAATCATCATCATCATCATCATCATCATCATCATCATCATCATCATCATCATGAAGTCCTGGTGAGAAGAAAGCAGCCAGGTCAGCAATGTTAAAATAACCTTGAATTCGTCTTGATTACCTTCCCCAAGGGACACACCATGCAGTGAACTTCCTAACAGGTAGCCAATTCAGACCTGGCATTTGTGTCATGATAGGTCAGGATTCCTACTCAGGGACAGACATGTCCCTGGACCATGATGTTCAGGACCAAAGTCATCTCCCAATCCACCCTCCTGCCTATAGATCAGAGCAGAGCTTGGCCAACTTGAGCTCAGAGTCTGTCTGATTTTACTCCCCAGGTGACCCTGGCCATATTAATGGGGTCTCTTAGGTCATCGGCTTTAATCTCTGTTGGGGGTAATAATAACAATGAGGATTACATCTTGGAATTGTTATGAGAGTTAAATAAGAATGGATGTCGAGAGATTGCCTAGTGCTTGGCAGAAGCTAATGCTTAGCCCCCAGGTGTCATTCTCAGCATTGCTATTCATGAATCTCTGAGTGAACCACAAGTAATATTTAAGTGCTATGCCATGGCAGTGGATATGTCTTCTAATTTCCTGCTGACCAGCTTTAAGAATGGACTTCCTTACACAATGAGTGTTGGCAGCAGACAAAATCCACCCTGTCCTGTAAGGGGGTTGTGTTAGATTTCACTTTATTGGTCTCCCTTGTAACTAGGAATGCTCAAAAGTTTGCCTGTGTTGTTTTGCGTGGAGTGACAAGTGGGCACGCACACACACACACACACACACACACACACACACAAAGCAATAATTGGTAAGGAGATTAGCAAAGTTAAAGAGGAAACCAGTTTGCTCTGCACTGGAACAGTCAAGGTTTCCTGAGGGTGGGGCTCCACCCATTAGTGTGTTCAACTTGTGGAAATGGAAATTCGGAAGAAAGGTGAACCAAGAACCGCATTGAAGGAGTCCATGCTTGACAACAACAAGGTGTTCCCCTGGGTTCCCTTGTCAGGGTGCTCAGAGGCCATTACAAGTGTGGTGGAAGGGAGCCAGGCTATGGTTGAAGCTAGCAGCAGAACTTGACAGCATTGTCCCTATGTAGCTGGCTTTGCAGTTGTGCAAAATCCAAGAGGTATAGGGGTCATGGAGGCTCCTAGACTGTGACCGTTACACAAAGTTGAAACGGTGAAGCTTATGCTGCAGTGGAGACACAAGGATGTTTGCAGGCTTAGATTTTTCTAAATATAATTTTAATAAGGGTTCTCCAATAACAAGGGTTCTCAAATGCTTTGATACCTTCTCCCCTTTCTGGCCCATTGTCCAAAGACAGGGGAGAAGAGACGGTAAATAGGACAGGGGGATGTGGACCTGTTTAAAAGTAGTTCTTTGGGGATGATTCCAGTCTCAGTGTGTCAGGATAAAAGCAGTCCAGTTCAGTCATTTCAGGATACCAAACATGAATCAGCAGTGGTGGCACGGTCCGGCAGAAACATCTAGGTCTGCACGGAATCAGCACAAGTCAGTGCTCCAGAACCAGAGGTTCTCTGCATTGCTTCTCTCAACAAAGTGAAGGTCAGCGAAGATACAGTACCAACAGAGTGTTGCAAGTTTAGCTATGCAAGCTCCCCGGACCCCCGTCACTGTCCATTGAGGCCTATTTATATTCTCCCTAAACATCACGTGTCCTCCCGTGGGTCTTGCCTCAGCAAAACACCATGTGAGTCTGCCTTAGCAAAACACTGAGTTAGTGTGCATCACATGACACAACTTCCACTTCAGATGTTGGATGGCCACAGGAAATTTACAGATCAAGTGGAGGCAGGTCATATGTGCTACAAACAGCATCAATGGAGGGATGGGGTGCCCAAGGCCATTGGAATCCGGATGACTCCATCTTGAGCCTCAGGTGGTGGAGCTGGAACGTCAGGCTTTAGTGTCTCCTGTGCTAGAATTTGCTCTTTGCTCTTTCCCTGTCATACTCCTGCTCCTTACTCTTGGTATGAGAATATATGTGTACATTTTTATTTTACAAGGACTTACAGTTGCAAGATTGTCTTGAGTGGCAGAGGCAATTGTTAAAAGCTATTGTGAGCCAGGAAGGTGGCTCAACAGGTAAAGGTTCTTGCCATCAAGCCTGATGACCTGAGTTTAGTCCCAGAACTGAAATGGTAAAAGGAGAAAACCAACTCCTGAAAGTTGGCCTCTGACTTCCACATATGTGACTTAAATGTGTATGCATACACACACATACACACCGAAAGAAAGAGAGGAAGAGAAGAGAAGAGAAGAGAAGAGAAGAGAAGAGAAGAGAAGAGAAGAGAAGAGAAGAGAAGAGAAGAGAAGAGAAGAGAAGAGGACATTTTGGTTTGAAGTCTCCTGGAACAAGACTATGGCTTAACAAGATTCATCTGGGTGTCAAGGTGACAAGCGATGGACTTTGGTGAAAGTTCAACATGGCAGGACTTGGAGCCACGCAGGAGACAGACACCTGGGCACACCTATGAAAGCACCTCCAGAGATCTGATCAAGGTGAGAAGACTAACTCTGAATATGGCATCATCATCCTTTGGGCTGGCGTGTCCTTGTTTTTAATCAGACCCCTGACCCCAGTTTTGTCTGTGCTCATCTGAGTGTGGATTTATTTGTATACCGTGTTACTATATGTCAGGTGTCTACCACCACTACCAAAGTAAAGACCAGCAGCTGCATCCTAGCTGTGTGTCATCATTTCTCTTAATGAGCTTTTCTCCCTCTCTGTCATGCTGTTCCTTACCCTAACAAGCAACACGCTCTCTCATTGCACTATGGCACACACGGAATCACATGGCATACAAGGAATTGGCCCTTTACCCAGCATAATTTCATGTTACATGTGTCAGTGGTTCGGTTCTGTTTGTGTTATGGTTACCCTGTGATTTCTTTAGTCACAGTCCTTGCCAATTACAAATGAAGCTGCCGCATGAGTCCATGTAGAGCTTTTTGTGCGGAGATAGCCTTTTATTTCTGTGAATGAGTACAAGCCCAAGAGCTCAGTTATGGACCAAATGGTGATTGAATGTTTACCTCCAAAGGAACAGGCAGATTCCTGCAGAGTGACGTTCCCATTCTAAAGCATGCATGCGATCTAATTTCTCCATGTCCACAGCTCTGGCTGTTGCCACTGATTTTTGTTGTTGTTTTGTTTTGTTTTGATTTTTAACTTTGACAGTTCTAGCAGGTGTGTAGGGACACACCTTTACTGTCAGGGCACATTTTCCTCATGACGAATAATGCTTAGTGTCTTCTCCTGTGCTTGTTTCTCCCAATCTATGCCCTTTTGGTAAAAACGTATCTTCATGTCTCATAAATTCTCTAATTTGATTTTTAAATTCTTAGTGTTAGGAAGTCTTTATATAGTCTTTTTAGTGGTCCTTTGTTGGACATGTGGGTCCCACATATTATCTCTTCGTGTCTGCAATTTGTCTTTTTACAGGACATTTAATTTTATTTATATCTTATGTGTATGGGAGTTTTGCTTGTGTACCTCATGCATACCTGGTGCTGGAGGAGGCCAGAGGAGTATGAGGATATCTGATCTCCAGGAACTGGAGTTACAGATGATTATTAGACTCCACTGTAGGTGTTGGGAATTGAACCCAGGTCCTCTGCAAGAACAGCTAGTGCTCTTAATTGCTGAACTCTCTCTCTCCAGCTCCTTCCTAGAGTATCTTGAAGAACAAGACTTTTAAACTTTAACAAGTTTGTTAGTCAGGGTTCTCTACAGTCACAGAATTAATGGAATATCTCTATATATTAAGGGAATTTATAGTAATGACTTACAGTAGGTAGTCCAACTAACCCAACAATGGGCAGCTGTGAATGGGAAGTCCAAGAACCTAGTAGTTGCTTGGTCCCATGAGGCTAGCTTGTTACTTAAACTGGTCTTTCGTAGCAGTAGATTCCAACAGATGTGCTGACAAGCGAGTGCAAGCAGTTGAAGAAGAGTGAGTCGTTATTCTTCCAATGTCCTTCTGGAGGTCTCCAGCAGAAGGTGCGGCCCAGATTAAGACGTGTACCATCACACCTAGATCTGGAACTTTCTTTGTCACAGGCTGACCTCGAACTCAGAGATCTGATTGCCTCAGTCTCCTTGGATAAAAGGCGTGTACTACCTTGTCTGAGCCTAAGCTTTTTATAGCATTTGTGCCTCAAGATCTCCATGTCAAGATCCAGGTCAGAAACCTATGTCTTCCAAACTCAAGATCTGGATCACAAGTATGCCCTCCATTTCTGGATTGTAGTTCATTCTAGATGAGGTCAAGTTGACAAACAGGAATAGACATCAGGGCAGGTCAAACTCAACAGCTTTTCTTTTTATAGACACATGGTGTTTGGTGCTTGCTGACTTTCATCAACCTGTGCAGATCTGTCTGTGGGACCTGGGACCTCAGGACCTGAGGGAACAGAGCAGACTGCAGTCTAAGGTATAAACCAGCTTCTGTTTTACTTTTAGACACAGAGATAGCCAAGAAAGCAATGTTCCAAGGAAGGCTGTTTGAGTTCAGAAAGACATGATCAGAAAAACATATAAATAAAAACCAGTAAACATACATTGAATATTAACTGAGCATCCATTCCCCTGAACTCTCTCAGGACAGACCGATTTAAACACAATTGCCTGGCACATACTATAGATTATATCTGGAAAGCATGAAAACAAGGTAGAGGCCATATCCAGGTTCAGGGCATGCTGACCAGATTGGGTTCTATAGCTACGATCTGATATCCAACAAGAATAAACATGTCTTATAAACTGAATGTAAATGCTTGTCACAGGAGACATGAAATCACATCCAAGAACAATTCAGGGAACCAAGAACACCTGAGGTAAAAGGCTCTATGACATCTTTCCTGGAGCCTCTTTTACAGTCCCCCAAGGCCTTGTCAGCACGGGTCATTCCTTTGAACATGTTTTGACAGTGCTGAGTCTAAGAACTCATATTTTTCTCAAAGTTTTATAAGTAAAAATACATTTGATATTTAAAAATGTGTTCTATTCTGTTTTGTTTCTATTTTTTATTTAACCATACAAATAAATATAAATGTATGATATTAGAAAGATAAATGCTATCACACCTCAATCCTGTTGCTTAACCTAATTTTGTCATAAGCCTTTATATTATGGTTATATTATGCCTATTATACTATATTATATATAGTATTTATATTTAGATATACAATATAAGGTTATAGCATATACTATAATATACATAAATATTTATTATATTTTGTGTCTTAATACAAGTCTAATCTGTTTGATAGTTTCTAACAGCTGTCTAATAAGTCATTGCACTGATGTACCAGAAGGCAGGCATATTTCAAACCCGCTTACACTGTCCCAGGATCCACTTAATAGGTTTCTTTCAAGCTTAGACGGGCAGCTTTGGTATCTGTTGCTGGACACTAAGAACTCTCAAACAAGCACATAAGCTGCTTTCTGGGTTTATTTAAGCAAACATCACATGTTGACTGTGACTGAAAAAAAAGCTGGAACCTAGAGCCTGTTTCCTTTTGTCCCTTGAATCAGAGAAGCTTGCTGCTTCAGTATAACCCATCTCAGCCTGTAAGGAGCTGTTCCCATCCCACCATGGTAGGTCATCTGTTTCTATTTCAGTGCATGTTTGAGGATTTACATAGATTTGTTTTGAGGACAGGAATGAGTCATTGCCAAGGTTGAGGTTTCAGACTTGTAGAGGTCACTTAGCTCGCTCTGTGGTTCGTCCGGAGTAGCACAAGCCAGTATCATCTGGGAGGAAAAGCTAACTTATGCGAGCTCAGCCTCCACCTGGCTTGACTGGACTCTAGTCCTCCAGGAAGGGGCCTAGGTTTGAGCACTCGGGAGTGCTCAGCCCATTCCCTGCTCCCCGCCTAATGCCTGTCCGTACTCAGAAGAAGGAATGGCTGCGTTGGCTCAGTCTCTGCCCTTTCAAGTATTGCAAAGTTAGGATCTCTCTGGAGAGCGATACCTGTCTGAGCACTCACATTATTTGACTATTGGGAAGTTCCACTTACTGGATTTTAAGTTTCTTTAGAGCTTCTACTAGCCTGGGAGCTCGTTCTTTGTCCCTTGTATTACAGGACGCTGAGCAACATCCTGGCTTCTTCCTTTTATAAGCCAATCACATCTTTCCTCCCCCAGGGGAAATTGTCAGTAATGTCTGTAGACCTTAGCAAATACCCTCTAGAGGTGTACAAAAATCCCCCCAGATCCACCTTTCTAAAACAACTCTGTATATGCTCATGTGTGCACATGCATGCATGCCTGTCCATGTGTAAATGTGGACCTGTAGCATGAACCTGTAGAAGCCAGAGGGCATCATTGGGTGTCTTCCTTTATCACCTGGAACTCACTAATTAGAGTCAGACTAGCCGACCAGCCCCAGAATCCTCCTGTCTCCTCCTTCCAGTGCTGTTGCTGCTGTCTACCTTTTAAAATGAGCACTAGGAATCTGATCTCAGGTCCGCATGATTGTGCAGTGAGTACTGAGTCATCTTCCCCAGACCCCTAAGACAACTTCTTTTTGAGACAGAGTCTGACTATGCAGCCCTGTCTGACCTGAAACTCACTATGTAGACCAAACTGGACTTGAACTTACAGAGATCCGCCTGCCTCTGTCTCCTGAATACTGGACTTACAGACAGACATGTGCCAATTATGTTTGTCCATCTCTAAAACAATTCTTAATTATCCCAGTTGGTAGAGAACTCACTCTGAAGCAGCATGTGATTGTCTCAGAAGTGTAACCATAAGGACACTCTATTTTGTTATAGGTCCCATTTGGCAACTTCCGTCTTTGAGTTATAATTCTGATTTCTGACACAGCACCAAATCAAGTTTCACTGATTTCAAGGTCATCTCCCTTGTTCCTCTGCAATGGTGCTGGATCTCCAGACTCGCTTCCTGTACCTCAGGTGACATACTTCCCATGTCAGTCACCTTCTGCCAAGTAGCCTCCGCTGTGCTGTCCCTCATAACCCATGGCTCTGAATTGAACATAGCATTCCAGGTATGGCCTAGCCATCCAGGGTACAGAGGAGCTATTTCCTGCCTGCTGCAGCTCTTAATGTATCCCGGGATCACATTAGTCAATTATTTGGTGACCACATCCCGCTGTTGACTCAGACTGAGCTTGTGGTCAATTAAGAACCACAGTCCCTGCTCACACAGCTCTTAGTTTCAGTCCATCCTGTGCTGTGGCCGATGTGCTTGTGCGTGCACGTGCTGCACGTGCATGTGCTTCCTAGACCAATTTTAGCCTAAGAACACTGATGTGGTTTCTCATATCCTTGGTTTCAGAATGTCACTTTAGAAAACAACACATTTTAAAACAACAGCAAAAGAGCTTTTTCTGCCCAATTTTATACTATTCTCAAGTTGTTAGACCGGCAATCCTACTATGTGTTCATCACTGGTCCTGTTGGAACCATACACTGTCTGGAGCAGTCTGGATGTAGGTGTTTAGGGACAGCTTTTGAGACATCTTGTATCAAGTACCAGGGATTCTGCTTTGTCTCAGCTCTAACTCTCCAGTCCACATACTCACAGCTTATCTACCGGATAGTGTAAGACAAAAATGAACAGCCTTAAAGAGAGATTTTGGCACAAAAACCTCGAGGGCATTAGGCTAAATTAACTATTCCCTACTCAAAGGCTAAATGAGTGCTTTCTATGAATGGAGTTCCCATGTAGTAAACAAACAAACAAACAAACAAACAAAACAGAATGTTGAGTACTGGGGAGACAGACAGCTCAGTGGATAAGGTGCCCTGCAAGAAGTATGAAGACTTGAGTTCAGATATCCGGAACCCATGTAAAGTTAGATACAGTAGTATGTATCTATAATCTTAGTAATGCTACAGAGAGATGGAAAGAGACAAGAGACTTCCTGGAAGCTCATAGGCCAACTAGCTGGAAATCAAAAGATTCCATCTCAAACAAGGTGGAAGGCCAGGGCCAATACCTGCACTGGCTTCTGGCTTCCACATGAGCACTGTGGCACGTGTGCACCCACACTCAAATGTGAGTGTCCACACATACATATGTACTCACGGAGTAAGGGGGTAAGCGAAAGGAAAATGGTGCTTTCCAGGGACTGACTGGGTGGGGTTTCAGTTTGGGAAATGAGAATGTTCTGAAAATAGATAGTAATGATGTTTGTACAATAGCATGCCTGTCTTCCTGCCACTGAAACGAACACTTAAAATCAGATAGGATAGTAAATTTAATGTTTTGATTATTCTGCCTCAATAAAAAAGGAGATTCATTATGCAGCAAAACAATTGAATTATGCAAGTTTTTCATCACACTCCTGAGACTAATCTCCTCAGGATCAATAGATGAGGTCATTCTCATGTGACAGACTCCGTGACCATGTAATTCCTTCTCAGTTATTCCCAAAGCCATCAGGGACTTGCCAATTAACTCTTTTAGTTGCTCTGATTTTTTTCTTTTGTTAGAACCTAACATTAACTTCTGTACTGAGGCAGGATTCACTGTGTCCCTGAGGCTGGCCTTGAACTCGTGGTCCGTTAGTTCCTTATAATCCTTCAGCTAGGACTATAGGAGTGGGTCACAGGACTTGCATCTCTTTCCAGTCTCCCAGAATCTCTTCCCATGCATATTGCAGTCACAAGGCTGGAAAGAGAGGCTCCTCAAGCATCTGTCTCACCAAAATAAGGTTTAAACTAGAGGAGAATGTGACCACAACTGGATGGCAGGCAGCCTGGCTCCAAGCCTGAAGAAGAATCAATGAATCCATGAAATGGCCAGAGGGTCTGACTGGGTTGGCACCATGTTGGGTTTGGGTTTCGGAATTTCCCATCTACCAAAGCAGAGTTCCATCTCTCTCCCATCCCTTACTCTTTGTGGTGCTGGGGATGGAACTGAGGTCCGCATGTCCTCTAGGTAAGGGCTCTTCTACTAAGCTCCATCTCTGGCCCTTGGCTCTTTAAGACAAAGTGTTGTCACAGATCAGGCAGGCCTTGATCCTGTGATTCCACTACCTTAGCTTCTAGCATGACAGGCATGCACCACTGTGCCTGGAGTTCTCCTACTCTTAGATTTTTGTTTTGTAAAATTCCTTTCTTCAGATCAGAAGGCCATTTTCTTTATTGGAAGCAACTACAATCCAAGTTCTGCTTCCGATCTGTCATCTGTTGGCACAATCCTGTCATTTATCTTCTTGCTTCAAATGTGCCCCCAGATCAATTTTTCTTGTCCTTAACATTTTTGCAAACCTTAGCTCTTTAAACACACACACACACACACACACACACACACACACACACATACACACACACACACACACACACACACACACACACACACACACACACACACACACACACACACACAGCCTCGCTGAATCCATCCTTAGCCAATGCTTACAACTCTCTGCCTTCACCTCTGACTTTTTAAAATCCTTCCTCTGTGTGTGTGTGTGTGTGTGTGTGTGTGTGTGTGTGTGTAAATGCATTTGAATAAAGGTCGATATCAGGTGTCTTCCTCAGTGAACTCCACCTTATTCTTTGAGACAGGGTTTCTGTGAACCTGTAGCTTATTAACTGAACCAGTTAGTTCCAGGAACTGCCCCTCACCTCCCATTTCCAGTGCTAGGACTGCAGACACTGGCTCTACGGCCAGCTTTTTCACATAGGTGCTGGGAGCCAGAACTCAGGTACTCATTCTCTCATTCTTGGGCAGTAGGCATTTTACTGACAAAGCCATCTCCCTAGGGCCCTTCCTTCCATCTTTTGTATAATAAAAGTTTTGCGATAAAATCCCTTTATTTAGAACTCCTGCTCCCACCCCATTTTCCAGTGGGGACTCATGTAGGGAACCATGAAGCATCCTTTATAGAGTTTCACACATTTTGTTCTGCATTTTTGGTTTGGGGGGGGGAGCGGTCACAGTCGGTGGAAATGTCAAAGCATTTTTGTCTATCAGTTAAGTCATGCTGGGTAGAAATTCAATGGATCATTATGGATACCCACAAAATAAGCCAGGTAGATATTATTGTTCCTGCCTCACAACTAAAACAGATGGGTCTCTGTGAGGCCGTGTGAGGTTGTAACTAAAACCGAATTCCAGATCATTTGACTCCTAGTCACCAGCAACGATATTGATCCGGCATCTGCCACAGCTGAGCATTGTTCTAGACTGTAGATACATCAGTGAGCAAAATAAATACAGCAGTCTCAGGGGGACTGGCTTGCCGGCAAGGACAGACAAGCAAGCAGAGACAGAAAGTATGGCAGATGGTGCGGAGAAGGGGACGGGCGTGGCTTCACATTGGAGTAGAAGGTGCCTTTCAGATCAGGTGATATCTGAAGGAGGACACGAAAGAAACTAGGGAATCGTGTAGGTGAAAGGAGGAAGTGTTTCGGAATGAAAAAGGGGAGCTGGTGCGAAGGCTCTGTGGTGGGAGGGACTGGAGTTCTTGAAGGGCAATGGAAGTTAGTGTGGATGGAGAAAAGAGAATGGGGACAGTCGCAAGAGGTAAGGAAAGAGGGAGCAAGAGGGGTCCACCTGACAGGACTTTGGCTTGTTGTGAGATTTTTTTTTGGCGAGTTTTATAAACACCCACTGGATTTCTTAGACAGTTGGATGTGGCATTATAATGAAACAAGATAACTTAGAATGTTAAGGTTTGGGGCTTCAAGTTGGATGTGCTATTACCTGAGCTATAAAGGGAGGCTAGGAATCAGAGTCTAATGTGGGGAAGTTAGTAACTGGAATGAAGAAGATTAAGGAAGAGTTAGAGATCTAGAAGCAGAGGATACTAGGTGTGATGGTTTGTAGATGCTTGGCCCTGGGAGGGGCACTATTGGGAGGTGTGATCTTGGAGTAGGTGTGTCACTGTGGGCGTGGGCTTTAATATCCTAGTCCTAGCTGCCTGGAAGTCACTATCCTCCTAGCAACCTTCAGATGAAGATGTAGAACCCTCAGCTCCTCCTGCACCAAGCCTGTCTAGATGCTGCCATGCTCCTGTCTTGATGATAAGGGACTGAACCTCTGAACCTATAAGCTAGCACCAATTAAATGGCGTCCTTATAAGAGTTGCCTTGGTCATGGTTTCTGTTCACAGCAGTAAAACCCTAATTAAGACACTGGGCATTGATAGATTGTGATATGGCACTTCTAGAAGGTTAAAGAATGGGCAGGGAAGATACTGAGGGATGTGGTGAGTTTGGGGTTCGGAAGAGTGTAGCTGGAAACATAGTTCCTGGCTTTTAGTCTTGCATCATTCTGGATAGTTCTATGTCAACCTGCCATAAGCTAGAGTTATCTGAAAAAGAGATAATGCCAATTAAGAAATGCCTCTATAAGATCTGGCTGGAGGCAAGCCTGTAGGGAACTTTCTTAATTAGTGGTTGATAGGGGAGCCCAGCCCATTGTGGGTGATGCCATTCCTGGGCTCACGGTTCTGGGTTCTATAATAAAGCAGGCTGAGCAAGCCATGAAATGCAATCCAATATGCAGTATTCCTCCACAGTCTCTGTATCAGCTCCTGCCTCTAGGGCCCTGTTTGAATTCTTCTCCTAGCTTCCTTCAATAATGGACTACAGTGTGAAAATGTAAGACAAATTCCTTCCTCCCCAGCTTGCTTTTTGGTCATTGTGTTTCATCATAGCAAAAAATACTGTAACTAAGGCACGCACATCCTGCTAATTCCTTGGCTTTGGCATTTGGACATTTCAGACACCCAGATGTAACAGGTTCACGGCTGTCTTTCTCACTTCGGCAAGTTGAGCCACCATCATCTTCCCTTGTCCATCAGCTCCCAAGGCAATTTATGAACAACACCAGTAGCACCATCCTGCTATAAGAGGAATTCCAACTCCTGCTCCCACCACTACCACCTCCACCCCTCACCCCCCACCCCCCCAACCCCCCCACCCCCACATCCCCACCCCCACACACCTTCACCCCTCCACCCCACCCCACTATTGCAGTGCCAGGATGGGTCCTTGTCACTTCTTACCTGCTATGAGCAAATCCTCCTCATTTTTATACCCATTCCTAATCTGTAGTCTGTCCTTCACCAAACAAGCTGGGTTAATGGCTTCCTGTGTGTTTTACGTGCTTTTGCCTGTGTGTGTGTGTGTGTGTGTGTGTGTGTGTGTGTGTACTTGTATACATGGGTGTGTGTAGCTTTGGGTATTTTTCCTGATCACTCTTCACCTTATCATTTTAGACAGGGTCCTTCATTGAACCTGGAGCTCATGCTTCAGCTGTATTGTCCAGCAAGTCCCAAGAATCTTCCTGTCTCCACCTCCCCAGCTCTGGACTCCAGGTGCACACTCCACACCAGGCTTTTTCACTTGCTCTCTGGGAGGTGGGACTTGGGTCCTGAGACTTAGACAGCAGGCATCTCACTGACTGAGCCATCACCTCAGTCTCATTGGTTACAATGATCTTAAATTATCCACCAAGTCACATAACACCTTAAAATAGGATTTCTGGACCACAGCTGCAGGCTTCAAAGTTCTGTATGTCAAAGTCTGTCTACTTGTGAAGAGTGATGCAGTCCCATAGTCTGTCACGCTGTTGCTGAATATCTGAATACCAAGTGGGATGCATGCTAACTTACAATCTTTCCTTCTTAAAATGACGGACCATCCCTCACAGACAGCCCCAAGCCTAGTAGGTCCTTTATAAAACATCAAGTACATATCTTGTTTTATGTTCCTTGGGTGACACATGCCTTCAACTGCAGAACTGAGGCAGGAGAAGCAGGGATTTGTGGCCAGCCCAGGGGAACACAGGCAGTTCAAATAAGCCTGAAATATGTAAGAACCCCTGCTTAAAGCAAACAAATACCCCCACTCCCATTTTCTTGTTGTATGCTTGCTGCTTAACTTCTTTGTCTCAAACATGTAAAAGTGGGGTTGGGAGATGGCTCAGTTTGTAAAGCACTTCTCCCCCAAACTTGAAGACCAGAGTTTGGATCCCCAGAACCCGTATTAAAACACTGCGTGGGTGTGGCCGCTCACTTTTAATCCAAGCACTTAGAGATAGAGACAGGGACATTCAGAATCAGCCAACTAGCCAGACTAGCAGAACTGGGCTCACCTGAGAGACCCTGCCCCAGTGACTAAGGTGGGTACTGGACAAGGGGGACACTGCACATCAACATCTGACCTCCACACACACATGCATGTATGCACACCACACACACACAGAGAAATGTAAAGGATACATTTAGATTATATCTAGGAACATGCTCATTTAATTGATTAATTTCATTTCTTTTTGTTGTTGTTTTGATATATAGGTGACATTTTCCATTTAAGAATAGAAAATTTGAACTGATGTGCTGGTTAGCTTTTGCCAATTTGACACAGACTAGAGTCACCAAGGAAAAGGGAACCTCAGATGAGAAAATGCTTCCATTGGATTGGCCTGGGGGCAAGCCCATAGGCATTTTCTTCATCGGTGATTGATGAGGACACAGCTCACAGTGGGCTGTGCCATCCTTGGGAGGGTGGCCCTGCATTGTTGTCTAAGAAGTAGGCTGAGCAAGTAAGGAAGGAGTGCCCCTCTATGGTTACTTCTCCAGGTTCCTGCCTTGGTTTTCCCTCAATGATGAACTGCTACTTGGAAATGTAAGATGAAATAAACCCTTTCCTTTTTGGGTTGTTTGTGGTCCTGGTGTTTACTGTAGCAATGAAAAAAACAAACAAACAAACTAATAAAGCTGTGAACATTACTTGGAAGACAAGTGTGTGGTTAAAATATACAAAGTCCTGGGTTTGATTGCCAGCAACAACACACATAAACATTCACACACACACACATGTATACACACACACACACACACACACACACTCATTTACACATATGTGTATACACACATACCAAAAATAGCAAAGCTTTGTTTGATAAATGTTTCATAATCTGGTATCCACTGATTGCCATTCCTTACTCTTTCCAAATTCAACTTCCACTGCTGATGGTTTTCCACACTGAGGAGAAAACCCGAAACCATGTGAATCAAACAGGACCGTGACCAGTACAAACAGATTACTGTAGCAGCTTCTCACAGCCGCCACTGAACCCCTGAGAGTGCCCAACAAGATGAACCCGGTGGAATTTTAACAGAAGCATGTAATGTCCATTCAAGGATACACACAGCCCTGTCCTCAAGGAAAGAGGACCCAAAGGAGCACAGACTAGAAAGAACAAATAAGATTAGAAGCAATAGTCTGATCTTGGTGTTATGTCAAGTTCTTCGTAGAATAGATCACAGTTTGTTTTTATTTCCATGGTCTAAAAGAAAAGATAGCGCTTGCAGCCAAAAACAAAGTCACTGCTAATTCAATTTTCCCTTTCTGGTGTGTGCCACTCAATACCTCTGGATTTTGTAGCCATCCACTGGCTGCTGTGTTTCTTAATCCTGTTAGGTCTGAACTTCATGGCCAATTGCTTCTGTCTTAGAAAAACTCAAATGAGACCCAGAGGACCACTCTCTCACCCCCAGGGATTTGTGTTAGGGAATATGGAGTTACTGGACTCCTAGAATCCCAGGGGATATAAGCAGTCACTGGGCGAAGTCATTCCCAACGTATTTGCCTTTCTCCATTCCCATCTGCTTTCAGAATCCCACAAGGAACATGGCGTGGGGGATAGAACACCTCACACCAAGCTTTTCTTTTCCTTGTTTGTACATGTATGTGTGTTCTTGTGTGTGGTGTCTGTATGTGTTTGTGCAGATGTGTGAATGTTTTCACACAGGCAGCATGTGTGCACATACATATGAAGGTCACGGTTTGGTTCTGGTTATCTTCTTTGATGGCTATCTCTCTTATTTTTTGAGATAGGGTCTCTCATTGAGCCTGGAGCTCACAGGCTAGCTGGCTGAACAATGAACTCCTGCAATTCAACTGTCTCAGATACTCCCCCAATGCCAGGGTTATAGGCATGCACCACCATGCCCAGCTTTTATGTGGGTTGGGAATCCAAAGCCAAGGCCCCAAGCTTGTGCAGTAAGCACTTTACTGAGCCATCTTCCCAGCCCCACTGTAAGGTTTTCTACTTTGCATTAACCTAGGCTGACCTTGAACTCTGGATCTTCCTTCTTCTGCCTCCTGGGTGCTGAGATTACATCCATCCTTTTCTCAAGCATAAAAGTTGATGCCTCGGGCCAGATCAGAGCTAATTCAACAATGCCCAGGGTTCAGGCACAAGTCGTTGTTAAAACAGTGTGGAGCTCTTTAAGGTTGGTGAAGAAAAAATCATTAAACATATAAAGCTTCCAGAATTTGTAATCCAAATCTATAAACAGATTTCCATGCACTGATGTAGAGGAGGGCTCAATTATCATTCACTGCGGTTCTGTTGTTGTCAGAGCAGCTGAGCTGAGGCCAATCGGCAGCCAGATTCCTGCTTCTCCACCGCGCCCCAACTGAAGCTCAGAGTGAAGGGGACAGGAGACACACGTTGAATAATTCAGGTCCTAAATCGCCCCCTGAGCTTCCTCTCAATTGTGTCTCATTCTCTGTAGATCCGGATGGTTCTGTGCACATCTATGGGTTTGAATCACAAAATTACCTCTATTGATTTCACCAGGGTGTGTGATATAAATTTACATTCTATCTTCCTGGCCTCACACCTAAATGCCAATAAGTGTCCCTTCCGAACAGCCAGGCACACACCGACCTTCAGCTTGCTATGTGGTAGAGGAGCCTCTCCTGGGTTGGGTGTGCTCTGCAGGGACTTTTATGGTCAGAATTTTAATATTTAAACTGTTACTTGTGAATGATTTACAAACTGCATAGCAAATGAGAAAACAACCACCTATGTGTCCAGCAACAAAATTGTGTAAGTGTGCATTTTTCCCCATGTGCACTTTTGACTCCCCTGTAGATGTAACTATAGAAGCAAATTGAGAGACCTTCTCAGGTACATCTAATAGCCTGACACCTCCAGACCATCTCCCTCCAAATACACCCCTCCATTTATATGGTCTTTCTCCTGGGATTGTTCCAATATTTTTATTAGACACACAGGCAGAGGGGGGAGCTGTCATGGTTTGAATGTGATTGGCCCAAGGAGTGGCACTATTTGGAGGTGTAGCCTTGTTGGAGTAGGTATGTCACTGTGGGCCTGGGCTTGAGATCCTCACCCTAGCTGCCTGGAAGCCAGTCTTCCACTAGATGCTTTCAGGTGAAGATGTAGAACTCTCAGTTTCTCCTGTACCATGCCTGCCTAGATGCTGCCCTGCTCCTGCATTAATAATAATGGACTGAATCTCTGAACCTGTAAGCCAGCCCCAATTAAATGTTGTTCTTTAGAAGACTTGCCTTGGTCATGATGTCTGTTCACAGCAGTAAAACCCTAAGACAGGGGGAGATGTGTGCATATACATTATATATATATATATATATATATATATATATATATATATCCCTATCTCTATCTCTATCTCTATCTCTGTCTTTATCTATCTATTTATATCTGCAATCACTCTAAAATGTATAGAAAGGCTTACTGGATTCTGTTGCATGGAGAGCTGACATCAAAGGATCAAAAAGCAGCATTGCTATGAACTACACAATGACATTTTATTCAGCCATAGAGAAGAATAGAATTATGTCACTGGCATGAAAGTGAATGCAATGACACTTGTCAGTTATTCACTAAATAAGCCAGACTCAGTAGGACAAAAACAACCAGATTTTCCCTCATATGTGGAATCCAGACATGGACTGCAGTGGATACCAGCCAAAACCATCACTGGAGGATGTTACCTCCTGTCCCTCCTGTAGCCGTCATTGGTGAACTTCCACTGCTGTGTCATCCTGATATGTACAAAATAAATCTATCCCTTATTCATTTTGTATCTCCCACTTCCAAGAAATGACCCTTCTCACTTTCCATATAAAGTTGGGATCTCTAGGTGTAGGCAGAAGGTGTTTTTTTCTTTATGTCTGAATGTTTAATAATTTCCAACAAATGCCTTTACATTAGGTCTTTTGTATTTGTTGAGATTGTTCCATAGCCTGGGGAAATTTTAATAACTCTTCCAGGTGTGCATAACAGGAATATATTCTAATTTTATCATTTATATCCTGAACGTGTGATTAGACAAAGCTTATTAATTGTGGCATTCAGAACTTCAATATCCATATGTACTTTTCATTTTCTGGAACTTCTGCTTCTAAGAAATGTTTATTAAAATATCCCTCTGTGGCTGCAAATCTGTCATGTTCCTTTCATCTCTATCATTTTAGATTTATATGTTTTAAAGCTGTGTTGTTTGTTGAAAACAGCTTGGGAGGCACTTTTCTCTTGGAGAGGCCACACCCGTGCACGTGGACATGTCTTGATTCCCTTAGCAGAAGAGATTCTTTCTCACAACCTCATGCTTAAAATATAAATTTAAAAATTTATAAAGATCGTGTGAAGTTTCTCTTAAGTATATATGTCATGACCAATTTTGGTCCTCTATTATACTAAATTGTCTTAAACAGTAAGTATTTTACTGCTGGAGACTTTGGTCGGTTGGCCTTTGTTTGGTTAGTTTCTCAGGAATAGCTTTTCCATCTCCCAAAATTTACTTTTCAGTATAGGTCTAGTGCTTAGTCCACTTACATTTATTGTGATTTCTAGGACAGATGAATGTTTATCATCTCATTGTATGTATTTTATTCCCCTTTCTATATTGTGTATAGCTTACAGTCCCTTCACATATTAAATCAGTTAGGTTCCCCCACCTCCAACCCAACACTTGCACCATCTCCCACTGTCTGAAATCAGGCTCTGGTCTTCTGGTAGTTGCCCTGACATTTTTAATATGGACACTGTCCTTCTATAGTTAGCCTGTTTCTGCTATCCTCCGGAGCAACATGGGATTCTAGAAATCCTTGACGCCCATCTCTTCCTTCCCGGATGATCTATTTTTGCTTATTTTACTTCCACCTTGGTGTTATTCCACCTCATCTAAGTGGTTTATAAGAGAAGCTCCACTCCACTCAGCGAAGGCTCATTCCATTCACTGAAATATGTCCCTGAGACTATTGCTCTCACTCTCTCCCCTCTCTCTAGAGATGGCTTTTTATCATCTCCAGTTTTGATATTTAAATTGGATAAAGTGTTCTAGGTCAACAACATTCCTCTTTAAGGCATCGAAGAGATGCTGAGTTTGTCAGTGGCTATCAGTCTGTTGTTCCTTCGAGGTAACTTCTTTGTCTTTTATCACTGGTGGCTTTCTACAGTCCTCCTTGTCTTTGATATTTTTTGCTTGACTTTGCCATACCCATGTGCTCTCTGATTCTATCCCCTTAACATTCTGGTATGTCTCACAAGATCTAGATGTCCTACTTGTTGGATGCTGACTGCTTTTCATTCTCTCTCAAATTTTTCCTTCTAAAGCGTTTTCCTCATTAGTATCTCCTGTCTTAGAATTGTTAAGATATAAGATAAGTTTTTAAAAACTGATATCTAACAAGTTCATTATTGAGAGTTGTTTTTCTGCAGCATAGGTGTTTTATCAATAACCATTTCATTTGTTTTTTTTCTTTCAAATATGCTTCTTAATATTTTCATATTATTCTGGTTTTAGTGTCAGTTTATTCTTTCTTTTATCTCTTTAAATTGTTAAGTAGACTTACAAACGCAGGCTGTTTCTAGTCCTGAAGTTCCTGGGGTCGCTAATTTTGTTTCCTGTGGAATCTGCTGAGTCTTCCTCATAGTTGACCATTTCTTCTTTTAGCTTGAAGTTTTTGAATGGTTCCTAAATCCTCCTGGGGATTATTTAATGACATGGATGTTTCATGGAGCCCAGGATATACTAGCTATTAGAGAAAGGTTTTACCTGAGTATCTATAAGGAAACATCAGAGTTACTGGTGTAGAACAAGTTCATAGCATTAACCAATCACCTGAGAATTTGGACAGCCTGCACTTAAGGAGAATTTATCAAACTTCACTTGTAAAATGACCCCACAGTGTAGGCTTGTTATTTTGGCTTCTCATGGATGAGGTATTTTGCAAATCTCCAACCTAGGTTCCAGCCTAGTGATTCGACAGCTATTCAGGTCAGAACTGATGGACACAACTTTTGTGGTCTTCCTCTTGCACATGAAGGATAGAACTTTAACTCACCCATATTTCAGTTTTCAGCAGTGCCCACTATCCTTGCGGGAATAGCAGATAGAGCAAGCCAAATGGATGAAGGTTTGCCTTTGATGGCCAGTGGTGCTGACTCAGCACAACGGCTCTCTCTCCACTCTCCATGACACAAGCTTTTCTGGTGGGCTGTTCATCATCCAGCACCTCACAAGCCCACCATCTAACTCAGCTTTTCAACAAGAAGCCCTGTGCTGCTTCATTTTCCTTCAGCTCAACCGGATGAAAGGCTCTTTTCTTATAAGCTTCCCATGCCTTGGACCTGTAGAAATTTCAATTTTGGTCTTCCCAAAGGCCATGTCACATTTCTCTTTTGCATCCAGACTCCTTTGCCCTTCTCTCTTTCTGTCTCTCCTTGTATCTCCCCACCCCACTACCTTCCTGTGTTTCTCTTTGTTTCTTCTCTCTTTCACTTACTGTTCCTTCCCCCTCTTCTCCTATGCTGACATTCTCAGTTCTCCTCCTTGTCGAGAAGACCTGATTCTAGTGTCAGTAGAGTCTCCTCATTTCTTCAGCTAATCTTCTCTGCCTGCATTTAATGTCTGTTTTCCCTAAAGGCTAAAAATTAGAAATAAAAAGCCTCACAGGAAACCCTCATTTCAGATTATACACTGCTACACACATCCCACAAGCAAAGAGCTCAGTGTACATGAGTCCAAGCCACAAGAAAAAAAAGATGGACTAGAAAGGAAGAGGGAAGTCGCGGTAGGCAGATGAGCATCGCTGGGTCGTGATGCCTCCCTGTGAGGCACTGAACCGGCTTTAGCTGTCGAGTGTGACACTCCTGGTTCCACATCCTGGTCATGCACTGCCTGTGTCAGTGTGATTTGTGATGGTTCTGCCACATTCCCAGCATCTGCTTCCTTGTTTTAATGTTTTAACTGAGGGATAACCAGATCACGCGCCCCATAGGCAGTAAACAGAACAGTCCACATGAGCCATTCCTACATAGTCCTTAACTAAGGATGATTCAATTTCCATATATTCTACCATCTTTACCATGATGCAAACAAAATACTTATTCCATAGAACTGTACTTCAAACCTTAGACTTGCCATTTTCCTTTGCTAGTTATAAGGAGTATGAACTCCAGTCCCAGCCAGCTGCACAATCAGGGAAATAACCAATGATCTACAGTGACCTATGTCGCCGATCTGGCATGTGTAGTGGATTATAAAAATTATATGCATGCTTAACTGAAGATACTTTCAACTTATGATGGATTTATCAAGACATAACCCACTGTGATCCAAGGAGCATCTATACGCTGTGACCTAGCAGGCAGTAACTTAATTGCCCAATAGCTGATGGCAGTTTTTATGAACACATGAGTAATGTTGGGGATTCACATTTTTACTTCAGGCTGGATGACCTTGAATGAGTTATTTTCTCTCTTGATCCCCTAGCTCCCTCATCTGTCATAAATTGCATGGGGTATCATTTTCAACAACATCACTTCCAAGCTCATAATGTAGACTATGGATCCCTTGCCCAAAATGCTTAGAATAGGATTTTTTAAATTTGGAATCATCATGTGCATATTAAGGGATTTGGGAAATAGAATGCAATTCTAAGCCTGAACTTCATCTATGTCTTAAAATTTTAGTCATAGAGCCTAGAAATAACTTTATAGAGTATTTAGAGTATACAAATGTTTTGACTACAGCACCTTGCATAAAGTCAAGGTGACTTCAGAGAACTTTGGGTTTAAGATATATTTGACTATCTACTATGTATGTATGTATGTATGTATGTATGTATTATGTATGTATATATGTATGTATGTATCTGTCTGTCTGTCTATCTATCTATTTTCAGCAGGGGTGAGGCTTTTGGTTTCCTCTGGGTCCCTTTGGAGCACCCAGATTCTAATGGCTAACCACAAGCTCATACTTGAATTTTTTTTCAAAATGACTTCATTTTTCATTTTCTCTCCCAGCATTTAAGTGGCTGATTTCTCCCCATCATATTGAATTAATAGCCAGTCAAGATCGTTTTTATCTTACCCTCCTCAAACATAAAGCAGTGCCAACATTCTAGGCACTTTGGAGTGTTTGTTGAATGAACAAGTGGATGAGTACGTGGGAAAGAATAGTCTGAAGTGATCTGTTTCTGAAATTTGTGGCTCGTATCTGCCAAGTTCCTGCCTGCTTCTGGTTTTCCATTTAAGTTCCATTTAATGAACTCTTACTTTGTTCTCTCTGTGTATGAACATGTGTGTGCAGGTGCCTGGGTGTGCAGAGGCCAGAGGTTATTGTCTTTCTTTCTGGTTCTCCATATTGTTTTGTAAGGCCAGCTCTCTCACTGAACCTTGAGCTCACTGGTTTAGACTAGACTGACTACCCAGCAGCCGCAAGAATCCTCCTGGTTCTGCCTCATAGTGCTGGATTGAAGCTATACCATCATACCTGTTGGTCTGTTTGGGTCTGTTTGTTTATGTGATTACTGGGGATTTGAACTCGGATCATTGTGCCTGTGCAGCAAGCCATCTTCTCATCCCCTCTGTATTCTTCATGTGATAAAACCACTGTTAGTTTATAGCCAATAAACAATTGGCCTCACATGGGGCTGATAAAGGCAATGATTATATTCCAGGGCTCTGGGAATCACCAGGGAGAAATGCAACTAAAGGCAGCAGAAGAGCCAGTCAAAGGCAAATAAGGTCACCCGTACTTAAAGGGTATTTTCTCCTCTCCAGAAAGACTATGTGCCTAGGAATTTCTGTATACACTCAGGGCAATTTCGGACATGGGAGTAGGCTAGAGCTTGGACATTTCGTTGGAGTCCAAAAGCCCCAGTGCAAAGAGCTATGATGCAAGCAGGTGCTTCTCCTTGTTTCTTCTACAGGATACTTCCTGTGGAAGTTGGCAATTAGGTCACAGTCAAGCATGTAACACATACTAAGGCAATAAAAAAATAAACAAAAAACAAAAGGCTAACTGATACAGAACTGGGCCTTAGAAGTTGGATGCTTGATTGGACCATAGTAAAGAAAGGTTGGGAAAGTCCTATTGTACAAGTCCCAGGGGCACCCTTGCATCCTGTAATTCCTTGAATTGACAACTCACCTTTCTCAGAGATTCCAAGAACCTCTGTGCCCTTTGATACTGTGTGTCATTTTAAAATGCCTTTGCCTGGGGTCGGCTACACTACTGGACCATCCCAGCTTCCCTTTTGTTTATTCACCTTTGCTCTGGGAGGTGATTGCACAATTAGCTCCTACCTGAGACCCTTGAATCTGTGGATAAAAGACACATATACACACGGTTAATTCCTTTACAATTTGCCTTCTTGGCACAGTTGCTGAGAGTGTTACTATCTCATGTCTGGAAAAGTGTACCCTTACCAGTTTATTATCTCCATCTCTCCACGTGCCCTAAAGTTAGTGGCTTGTCCCACCTAGCCCCTGCCAAACATCCTTGGCCACCCACCTGTAGTGGAGGCTGTAGGCCCTAGCTCCCCTATCCCTACCTTACATGCTTGCTTCTTCCTCCAAAATATGGCAGACAGACCTCTCTACTTCCTTGCATCTGCCTTTTCCTCCTGGGACCTGGAAGTCCTGCCTGTACCTTCTGCCCAGTAATTGGCCCCCAGCTTTCTTTACTGACAAATCAAGAACCAATTGGGGAACAGGACGTTAGTATCAGAACCTCCCCTTACACTTGGATATTCCCAAGACATTTTCTTTTTATCCACATAAACTATCAAGACTGTATATTGTTACCCGGAATTAAAAAACCCTAACATACAACTCTGCCAGGTGAAGACGGGAGGCCGAGGAGCTTCCTTTTACCTGTTTTTAGCCTTCCTTTGGCCTAGTTCTCCATGATCCTTAAGAGGGAAATATACTGATATTGCAGTCAACAGACACACACAAATCATCTCAACTCAAGGCAGAAAGTGCTCTAACAGCAGTGCTATGGTGGTGTCCTGGGAACAAAAATAAAAAAATAAAAAAATAAAAAAAATAAAACACAGAGAGAAACATTCAGACACTGCCTGAGTTGGGAGAGGGGAGAGTCTCAAGCAGAGATGAATCTCTGGGTGTATGGGGGGGAAATAGGAGGGGGAGTCCTGGTGTATTACCAGGAGCATCTGGAGAGTATTAACAGCATTTATATTGCTTAAAAGAATAGAATACAGAGATGAAAGACAAGGCACAATTTGCTGCTGTATTTAAGAGCTGCTTTTGCCAAGATAGGCTGGGTTCTGCAGTGGTAACGAATTCCACCTCCAAGTTCAGGAGGTTAACCTAGAAGGGATACTGCCTCCCAGTGGTGTATAGGGGACAAATCCAATAGAGACTCACCCTCATGAAACCCCTTAGGGATATGGATGATGTAGATGGCAGAGGCTCTGACACTATGTTGTTGAGCCATCTCAGATGCCAGACCTTCCTATCCCTCGCAGCAAAGGCAAGGGGAAGAGACAATGTTGGCTTGTTATTAAATGTTTTGTGCCAGAAGGTGTATGACCCACTTCTGCTCCATCTTGTTGTTCATGACTAGCCCCACCCAACCTTCCAGGAAGGAGAGCAGATGAGGGTAAACGTGACAAGTCCCAGGAGAAGTGACTTCTTCAGAACTTCCTCATGTGCGACTGCTCCTTGGCATGCTTCCCCTCTTGTCTTGTGAAGCACTACAACTCTCATCATCTCTAGCACCAATCCGTGACTAACTAAAAGATACTACAAAAGGCATGAGACCTAATCCTTCAGGTGTCTGACATTCAAGTCTGAGATGGATATCTTCTCCTTCAAGACAAGCTCCTTCTACAGCCTTCTCTGTTGGAGTTAATGGCAACTCCTTCCTCGCACTTTCTTCATGTCAGCCTGGATCCTACATCTAATATGTCCTGAAGTTTCACCAACTCTTCCTTCAAAATCCATCCAGGGTACTTGGAGCTGGAGATATGGCTCCATGGGGAACGTGCTCATGGAGCAAGCATGAGCGCCTGAGTTTGGGACTCCAGCACTCACATACCAACCTGGGTGTGGTGGTATATACTGTAACCACAGCACTGGGGGATGGGAGTGACAGAGGCTCATTGGCTAGCCAGTCAAACCAAAATAACAAGCTCTAGGTTCACTGAGATTCCATTTTCTCAAAAAGTAAGGTGGACAGTGATATAATAAGACACCTGATATCGACTTCTGGCCTTTCTCATGCATAGGAACATGATTCAAATACTTCTCACCACTTTATGTCACCCTCATCTGGACCACCATCATTTCATGGTTTCCTCATTGAATTCCTTGCTGGCTTTACAGTCCCTATTCTGTGATCTGCTCTCTATAGGAGATCTATTTTGGATCTTGTAGCCACAAGATCCAAATGATTATTAATCTATTGAAGGCTCTTTTGGTTGGTCCCTTAAAAAAATACAAAATAATCTTTCCACCCCTTCTGCAATGCTCCCTGAGCCTTAGGCACAAGAGTGTTTCATAGATTTATCCATGAGAAAACTCTACATTTATAGTGGTTATGTGTTTCTGCAGCTGTCTCCATCTATTGTAAAAGGAGTAAAGGCTACACTTATAAGTGGGTACAAGAACACATGTTTATAGACTGTTGTTAAGGATAGAGTTGTATAGTAAAGTAGTGGTTGTAGATTCTCCTCTGATAACCATGACTTCAAGCTAGGCTTCCAATACCAGGCATGGTTTCCCTCTTGTTGCTCCATTTAAATCCAATTAGAGAGCTGTTGGTTACCACCAAAGTATGTGTGTCACTACTCTACCCTTAATATTATTGTGATGTGGTGTTCTTTGATGTGGTTTATAGTATCCTAGCTAGGTAGTGTTATGTTGCCTCCCTATTCCATGAAAGCTAATCATCAGGGAGAAAGCTTTCAGCTCAGTTCCAGATCAGGGGTGTCTTGGTCCTGAGTTTGAAGTATGTGGCATCTTCAGCAATAGAAACTTACCTTCCACCTCTGGGGCAACCAAGGGCAACAGTAATGGGCTGTTTTGGGGGAGTCTCTTGGGCATCCCTGACCAACAACTCAAAGAGGGCTTCTCATGTCTGATATGATAGTTTTTGTTAGGTTGTTTTTGGCTCTTGGAGGGATCACCATCATTAGCCCCAATGAAAAGTAAAGTTCATTAAAACTGTATATGAATATTTATACACAGTATTACATGTATGATAGGGGATCAGGAAATTTGTTGTGAGATGGTCTCTCCTAATAATGTCAGACAAAACACTCAGAAAGTCTCACCAACATGGCTGCCCAGGGTGAGAGGGACAAGGACAACACTGATGAGCAGGCCTACATGGGAGGGGAAGGGTCCATGAGGCCTCAACCCTACACAAAGAACTGCAGGCAACTAAGGAAAGCTGGGAGTGGGAGATGTAGTCTTCGAAGCCCAGGGAAGAGCTTATGAACTGGTGGTTCAGTACCAAAATGTTAACCCCAAAGACATACATACAGAAAATATTACATGGACTGACCAGTTATATTTAGAAATATACATGTGCATATACATATATACAATATATGCAATACATATATACATGCAAGAACAATTAATGCAAGAAGAGGCCATAAATTTGAGGGAGAGAGAAGGCTATATGGGAGAATTCAGAAGATTAGAGAAGAGAAAAATGATGTGATTACATTATAACCATGAAAAAAATTAGAGAAAAGAAATAAAAAGTAGGCTAGCAATACCAACTGAATAAGGCTTTGTTGGGGTATATGTGAGAACACAAAAGACCGGAGGTGAATGAAGGGTCTCTGAAGACGAGAGACTGAGCGTGCAGACTACTGCTGCCCTGCACAGACACCGGTAATTTGGAATCTGTTTGCGCATGCTGGGACTATCTGCAATCAGTTTACTGCCACCACAGGAAGGTCACATGCCACTCAGTCAGGTATGCAAGTGCTGGGGGTTGTGGGAAGGGCTTGCATATACTTAGATGGAAGTTAGTTGTTGTAGGGTCAATACTTCAAACCAGTGGGTAGGATAAAGTACACAGGTCTGGTCATTCCTGGACTGTCTTATATTAGTGATGTCTCAGGTCATTTGTTCGTCTACTTATGACTCCACAATGGGTCTCTATTGCATTCAGTGGAAAAAAACAAATCTCCACAGAAACCTACGAGGCCTCGAGTTGTGTGTTCTTCTTGCTTTGCCACATTCCCATGTTGGTCTCCTCTTCTGACTCCTCTTCCTCTACCCCTCCACCTCTCCTCTCCTGCAGAGACTTTCTTGCTGTTCTCCCAGAGCCCTGGGCCCCCCAATCTCAAGGCCTTTACTCTTGCTGCTGATTCTTGCCCTGGAGGACTTCACCCCCAAATATCACAATCTTAATTTCTACATTTCTTCCAAGTAGCTGCTAAAATTACACCCTCAGTGATCCATGCCTTGACCACCATATTTAATACTGTGAGTTTGTCCCACCCATGTACCAGCTCTGGTAATTACTGGTTCCACTTTACTGTATAACAGATTTATCACCTCCTGATGAACTACCAGGGCTCTTTACTATTTCTGCTTGTGACCCTTTTTATCTGAGGAATTTTTATGCAATCCCAGGAATATAAAATAGGTATATAAATCAAATATTTCATGATAATAAATCACAAAGGGATTTATTTTCAGACAATTCTTTGATATATACATAATTTTGCCATTTATTTAAAAGTCGCATGCTAATGAAACATGTTTACTTTTCCATAAAGAATTAAATCTTGGCTGAAAGTTTGCTGCTGCAGGGTGAAAAGCATGTTTACCATTTTGCAGAGCTGACTGATATTTTGATTTTATAATCCTCAGTGTTGCAAATTCTGCTCTGCAAGATTGGAGAGATGGCTCAGCAGCAAAGAGCACTGGCTGTACTTCCAGAGATCCTGAGCTCAATTCCCAGCACCCACAGGGCAGGCAGCTCACAGAGTGATGCCCTTTTCTGGTCTGCAGGCATACATGCAGACAAAGTACCTGTATACATAAAAAATAAATCTTAAAAGCAAACCGACAAAAAAAGAAACCATAGTTATGCAGTGGTGGCACAGGCCTTTAATCCCAGCACTCAGGAGGCAAAGGCAGACATATCTCCAAGTTTAAGGCCAGCCTGGTCTCCCAAGTGAGTTCTAGAACAGCCAGGGCTATACAGAGCACCCTTGTCTCAAAAAACCAAAAGAAAGAAAGAAAAAAGAAAGAAAGAACTATAGATAGATAGATAGATAGATAGATAGATAGATAGATAGATAGAGAATATATAGCACAAAATGACAGAAATAAATTTGAAGCTACTTCAGATATTTTTCTCTAGAGATTACATCCTAATTTTAACCCAAAATTCATCGAACAATGTTTTTAGTGAGACTCATCACCAACTGAATCAGCAATTTTAAAAATCAGACATTCCAACACAATGAAACCCAGTTATGCTGTTGTTCTACTTAAATGCTGAAGATGACAATGAGAAATCACTAAATGCCTTTGTTTTCCACTGAACAACTCTGTGTCTGTGAGAGGCAAGAGCGTTTAATGTGCGGGAGGATCGCTGCAGCTCGTGATGCACAGTTGCCTCACAGCTTAGCCAAGGTGTGGTTGTGAGTGGCATGATGGCATCTGTGCAGTGCAGAGAGAACGTGTGTGTGTGTGTGTGTGTGTGTGTGTGTGTGTGTGTTCAGAGCCACACTGCAGTGAAGTCACACGGCACTACATTGATGAGCTCCACAAAAATTCCTGGGATCTGTTGTGTGTTTGATTTTTGACTTAATTTTTAGTTGTTGCACATTCAGAAAACATGGATTATTTACAGCCTTCTTGCAACTGCCCCACGCAAAGGTCATGACCTATTGCTTAAGAACTGGGACTAGACACTTGGATTGTTATTGTGTTTATTGTTTATCCCTTGTTGCCTAGGTTGTGAGTTTCTTGAGGCCGTCACATCCTGGGAGCTTTTCAACATGTTCATCTGATTTACCCTGAGCATCTAGAATGGTGCTTGCCACGTGTGTGCTCCATAAATCTTAGCAGAATAAGTTAATGAAATATGGTTTTGCTCTCAGTAATTCCATCTAGTAAAATTACTTCACCTCTGTATAATCTTATTACATAAGATATTAGTTCTTTGGGAAAAGATCAGTCATCCCAGACGAAAACTGGTCAATGGATCTGAAATATAACCTTATTAGAGAACAACTAGTAAAACTTCTGTATCACTCATAAACAAACAAGTACAAACAAAAACAATAAATAACATTCCCAGCTATCGAACTGGAGAACACTATCTTAGGCTGGCAAATGTGTGGGCATGTTGGCATTACCATACACTACATTTCCAAGAGAATAAATGATATTCTAGCAACCATCAAGAAACCATAACATCATCTTACATTTTGGTCCCCTAATAATCATAAATATGCATAAATGTCTAGCCATTAGAACCCTACATCAATAGAGTGGTTATATTAGCAAAAACTGGAAACAAAACAAATGCCAAAAAGCAATTACTCTATGATGCCTTTGAAAAACAGAAAGAAACTGGAGAAGTAAAAACAAGTTCCCCCAATCCATCAATATTCATCACACTCAGCAACTGATGCTGGAGTCTGCACTCAGTTCTCAGTATCACTGACATCCATAAGAGACCTATAGGAGCAGGGAGTGGGACCTTCCCACCAAGGAAGCCATGAGTATGGTGAGAGACATTTGATAAATGTAATAAAAGAAGGATGAGCTGAGGGTAGGAGCCATTCTACCCCCAAAGAAAAGTCTATTTGGGGTAGAGTTTAGACTACTGAGAATCAATATCATCAGCTGGAAATTCTAAACTATGAGTAACCGTACCAGAGATAGAGGTAAGATCACCCCAAGAAGAAAGGTAGTCACAGGGTCGACTCTCCAAACTCAAGTCAGAAGACACTAATGCTAACAATGTTAGCAATAACTCTTCAAATGGCTCTTATCTACTAACCACAGTTGCTACCAAGCATGCATCTGAATATGACTCAATGGCTCTCTGCCTCCACGTTTTACAAGTCCAGGTCCCAATCAGCTCTGAACTCTTGCCTGAAGGCTTAACTGGAGAAGAATCAAATTTGAAGTTCATATGATTGTTGGCAGGATTTGGGTCTTAGGGTGGGGGTAGGGGTAGGGTAAGGGGATATCAGCTGAGAGCACCAGTGTGTTGCTTGCCAAGAATAACAACCAGCTCCAAGCTATTTGTTGGCCTCCTCAACACAGCCACTAAAAACAAGTCAGCAAGCCTGCAAGAATTAAGTCTTCTAGTGAGACATACACTTATACAAACTGTAAGCTTGAGAGTTACATACTGCTATCTTTGCCATATTAGTGAGAAGAGGGTCAGAGGTCATATCTACCCTCAAGAGATGTACTGTTTAGCCTTTATCGTCAATTTGACACAATCTAAAGTCACTTATGAAAATCAATGAGGAATTATCTAGATCAGGTTGGCTAATGTGCATATCTTTGAGAGGGGTTCTTTTATTGTTAGCTGAGAGAGCACACTGTGGGTAGTGCCATTCCCTAGGCAGGGAATGGATGTATAAGAACGAGAGGACTGAGCAAGCAGGCAGCATTGGTGCATTAGTTTCTCTCTGTTCTTGACTGTGACTTTATTGTGAAGAGCTGCTTGAGTTTCTGCCTTGACTTCCCTAATAGGATGGACTGTATTCTGAAACTGTGAGCCTAATAAACCCTCTCTTCCCCTAAGTTGCTTTTGGTCAGAATATTTTATCACAACAACAGATATAAAACTAGGCCAAGAGTAGAAGATTCTTTGGATGTGGAAAAGCCTGGAGATGATTTGGGACAGCCTTAGGGTCTTTCCGATGCGGGGCTGTCTCATCGGGACTCCAAGTCTGAACAGAGCGTGAAATGAGATGGAAGAGGAAACCCATGGAGTAGTCTCAGCCTCATACACCAAATGATCCCAAAATTTGCAATATGAACCCCAACTTTTCAAAAACTCCCTCCAGCTCATAGTTTCCAGGCATGATTGTGGTTTAATCAAGGAGAGAAAACGAAGACTCCAATGCACACAGGAACTGAGCGGGTGACAGAAGATCTCATTCAGCTTTCCTGTGAAGGAAGAGGTGGGGACTGTGGCTACCAGGAGCACAGAGCCTATCACCAAGGGCCACTCAGGAGACTATCGCCTGAGAAGAACCTCACACGTGAAATCTCCCTAGATTTGAGATTATCTGTGGGCTCAGTGAAGCCCATCTGTAAGCCAGATCCTGCTTCCCGCACCCTTCGGACCTTTGCGCCTTTTGCAGAACATGGTAAGGCGCGCCTGCTGAATTCCAACCTCATAGATGCCACTCCGCTGGCTCCTGGTACTCCCGGCTGACAGTCCGCAGAGCCTCCGGTTGTGTGAACTACTCACATTCAAAGCTGGCCAGCCTGATGGTGAGAGCTTTACATCTCAGGAGCTTTACTGTTTCCAAATCTGGAGGTAAGCACGGTCTAATTAAGAAGTCATTTGATAAAAATTAATCCCTCCAGGAATATCCTGGACTCAGAAGAAAGCTGCAGCAAGCTCATTAGCTGCTGCAAGTTCCCAGTCTACCTTGAAGACCCTGATCCTCCTCTGGGTTTATCTCAGAGGCTGCAAACAGCTGCCACGGAGTCTGGGGACCAGATGCCAATGATCTGACCCTCTTAGGAAAGACTGTAACAGAACTTGGAGCCATGGTCAGGGCCATGCCCCTTGAGTCCTACTCTCTGTTTTAATCACTTGAGCCTGAGAATAAAGGGACAGATTTCATCTCGCTGAGTAGATTTCTGAGCTTGCCTCTCCTAATCTGTGTAAGGTCTGTCATCTGCACAGAGGGAAGAATCACTAAATGAGTGCTGGGTGGGGGTAGGGGTCAATGCAGGGAACTGTCCCTGGAGAAGGACTATTCCCCTAGGTTCATCTGGCCCTGTGCTGTCTTACTTCCCCTCAAGGTGATGGTGATATGTCCCTGGAGACCTATAAACCTGTCCAGAACAGGCCCTAACTTTAATCTCTCACTAACCCAGTTGTAAAAGCTTTTTATGTAAGCCGGTAGTGGTGTTAGAAGCAGCGTGGCTGTATTTTTTGTCTCAAATGTTTCTATTTTTATTTTTTAAAAATATAATACATGCACATGGGCAACAGAAAAATGTAAACAGAATAAAGGAGAAGTCCTACTAAACCATGAGTCCCAGCTCCCCACCCCAGGGCAGTCGCTGTGTTGGACTAAGCTCTCTGGTAAGAAAGATGGCTGTTTTTAAATTTTCTAATTTGGTCTCAGAAATAGCCAAAGGCCAAATAGAGCCCACAATAATGTAATTAAAATGAGTGATGAGGCTACACGTGGAACATGTCAGAGCGAGAGAAAGATCACAAACACTCTTACGAGAGAGAGAGGGAGAGAGAGAGAGAGAGAGAGAGAGAGAGAGAGAGAGAGAGAGAGACAGCTTGGTTCCCCATCTCTCTGAAAACTCTAGTCCATTCCATAAACATTTATTGCACGCAGTGTGTCAGACCCTGTCCCTAGTACTGTGGGTTATACTGAGATAAATCATATAAGGTCCCTGGCTTTGGGGAGTTTACAATAAGAATAACTCACATTGTATTGGCCCCTTTCCCTTTACAGTGAAATTTTCGGGAGAGTTATGTCATAACTCAGGCCAGCCATAGCCTGAGGCATGCTGGGACTTGATCAGCCCAGGCTGGCAGGAGGGGGAAGGCAGAATGGGGGATGGTGACAGAGGACTGGCAACCTTCGCCAGGACTCAGAACCACTGAGGAACAGGGACTTGGTCCAGAGTTCTGGTCTCCTGGGAAGGTTAAGGTACCAAGGTCAGGAAAGCTGGATGCTCCCGCTGTGGTTATGGGAGTTCCATCTAGCAGGCATCTGTGCCTTTGAGCCCAGCTCAGCTCCTAATTACAAGTGTGGTTGTGAGCCAATTACTTCACCCCTGTACATCTCACCAGCAAAGAGAAAAGATAGCTCTCTCCTTTCAGAGCTGATAGGAGGATTAGGAGGATCTGGCAAGCCAAAACAGCACAGAGTTGTTTAAATAATGTTTAGCAAAAGGCATTGATGTGGGTCTTGCATTAGAAATATTCAGTAATGCAAGACTGGATCTCCTCCACCTACTACAAAGAAGAGGGTTCCCCTGGAGAAGAGGGGGTAGCAAATACTCTGGAGTTTATTCCCTCCAATTTCAACTTCATTTGATGCCCCTCACTGTGAGTCTGGTATCCACTTCTTTAAGTTCTAGTGCCAGCATACCATAGGGAAACAACAGAATTTCTAAAACTCTAGGTTAAATGTTATGGAAAATCAGCCCCATACATACCAGACTCTGCCTTCTAACTCTACACCCATCAAGCCGCTCACCAGGCTCTCCTGTCTCTTCTTACACACAACTTCCAGAAATAAGGTGGCTCTGCATGTGCCCCTCACTTACTTGCCAAAACTAATGGGCACCTAAGCGTTGAAAGTGTGTAGCCAGGGATCTGTGCTAGGCAGAAGGCCAGAACAGTTCCTAAGAGAAAACTATACTTGGGCAGAGACCTGAAAAATTAGTTGGAGTATCTAAGTGGGATGTAAGAAGGTCAGGAATGCAGAAAAGAATATTCTAGACTGAAGAAACAGAGTGTGCAAAGATCCTGGGGCAGGAATTTATGTGGCAAAGTGGGAGGCTAGAAAGAAAAGGTACTGTGTCTGAAAGGGTAAGTAATAAATTACAGAATAATTTTCAAGTGACAACGAAGAGGTAAATAGGAGACAGGTTGCGAAGAATGCTGTGGCCACATATGGCGACACTGTGACCCCTTTCAAGAAAGGGATGGTCACTCTTGATGCTGGACATGTGTTGTCCAGCCTTCAGTTGTCAGACTCCGTAGGCGTGGCGTTAGCTACAGCCTCACTTACTGCCCCATCCTTTGTGGTGTCAAAGGATATTCAATGAGGGAGAATAGAGCAGACACAACTCAGTTCTGTGAAGAGTTGGCCTAAGCGCAGAGCTCCTTGGGAATTAGCTGAGGCACTGTGGACTCATTTCCTATGTCCGTCCTCTGCATCTTTTATCTCAGTCCCCTTCTCCCTTTCATGAGTGAGCATCCCAAGGGGACTCTTAACAGGCGAGCATTATGCTAACCTGTGCCTTAGAATCTGAGTCTACAGAACCTGCGAAGAACTTGTGACTTAACCTAAGAGCCATGGGAAGAACTGTGTGGCTCATACAAAGGAATAACACAATCAGAGTTGCATCTTACAAAGCTCAGGTTGGGAAAAATGGCTCAGGGGATAAAGGGCTCCCTACAATAGCATGAGGGCCCAAGCTAGGATCCCCAGACCCTATGTCAAAGTTAGGCACAGCACAGTGTGCACTTGTAACTCCAGCACTGGGGGTCAGGAGTGGAGACAGGCAGATCCTGGGGCCTCAGTGGCCAACCAGTGTAGCACGAGCAGTGAGTTCCAGGTTCAGAGAGAGACTCTTTCTGAAAACTAGATGGAAATGTGGGAGGAAGACATCCAGCATCAAACCGTGGCCTCTGCGCGCGCTCACACACACACACACACACACACAGTCGCACACGTACATGGCATCTCATGTCCTCCCCTATTGCTCTCTGCTTTGTTTTGAAACAGGGTCTATCTGAACTTGGAGCTCATCGACAGGCTAGCCTGGCTGGTCACAGAGCCCCAGGGGAAAGTACTACAGAGCTTGTGAGTTCTTACAGCAAGCTAGCAAGAAGTAAGATAAACTGTGCTTAGGCAGAGTGGGTTTCTGGTTTGTTCTTCTGCTGTTTTCTCCGTGTTGGCTTCCTTTTTGTTCTCTCAGAATTTAAGAATGTGAATATCCCAGTTGGTCTACTCCTGCTGTGGGATGGGGGAGGGAGGTGAGTTATACCTATTGTCATAAAGTGCTGGCCTGTGCATGGGAGGTGCTGAGAGGAACACGACAGAGACTTTGCACAGGGAGTTTACACCTAGTGGCAAAGGGTGTGTGATAAACAAGGGAGACAGACAGCATGCCAAGGGGTAATGAGTGCTTGGAACTATAAACTGGAGAAAGAGGAAGTAGGGGTCCTGGGGAGTAAGCAACCGGAGGGGGAACCTGGGAGGGCACAACTGGAGCCCCAGCTTCCGCCTGGCATTTCTTGAGGAGAGATTTTAAAGAAAACGTCTCCTAGCTTTTTACACGGTAGAAATGGAGGCAGCTCAGTGGCTGATCGCTACCCAATCATGGAGTCACTTAGCACTCATGCAGGGAGAGGCATCTCTGATTATTTTGCCACCAGTCCTAATGGCCGGAACCACCCTGATTCTTCCTTGAGAATTCCCTTTCCTGTCCTAGTGATCCTCGGATCAGATAGGGTTAGTTTAGTATGGTTTAAGATGGGAAGAAAAATGCTACAACGTTTGAGAGTTTTTACAGCAAGCTATCAAGAAGAAGAAGAAACTGTGCTCATGCAAATTTTATGTGTCCTATTTTGTGTGTGTGTCCACATGTGCACGTATATACATGTATGTGTGCAAAGACAGGCCAGAGGTCAGTGTTGAGTCTTTTCTTCAGTTGCTCTTCATCTTAGATTTGGAGACAGTGTCTCTTAGTAACAGTGGAGCTCACCAGTGTCTAGACTGGCTGGTCAGAGCTCCCAGGATCCCCCTCTCTCTGTCTCCCCATCGGCATGCTCAGCTGGGCTCGTGGCTTGTCAGCAAGCTGAGGCTCTCTGCCTCTCTCCGCCCGCCCTCCAGAGTACATGTCCAGTCGAGGATCCACGCTCAGGTCCTCATGTTCCCACAGCAAGCACTTATTGACTGAGCCATCCTCCCGGCCCCGTTAAAGATTTAATGAAGTAATGCATATAAGTATTGCACCTCGACTGGGACGAAGCACCTTTACTCAGCGTTGGCACCATGTACGTGCTCAGTAAACATTTGTTAAGTGAATGAATGAATGATCCAGATAACCTCCAAACCCCTTGCCTGAGTCCCGGCTCACCCTCCTGGAACACACATTGATTTGTTCTGGATTTCTTGATAATTAATCTCTTGACAAAATTTAAGACCTGTTAATTACCCCTGATTAATTAGGGTGAACTTTTTAATTGCTTCTCTAAGCTGAAATACACTGTCAATAGGCCCCATAATTAGTGACCGAGTAATCAGTTTTAAACCAATTATCCCACAGTAACAAGTGAAAGTAGGCAAGAGGTGCCCCAGGGGCTTGGGCCAATTTCAGTGGAACTCAGAATAATACAAATTGGCACTTGTGGGGTGGGGAACGCATGCTCAGTGTGATTGGAAATACAGATACTTAGGGCCTCTGGGGTGTTCCATTTGTCTGAGTTCTCAGAACTGTATTACTAATAGTGATAAAATAGGTGTGCTTGCTGACCACCCAATCCAAAGCCTGGAATAGAGTCTTCGTGTTGTTTGGATGTCTGTGGACACAACATAAAGCTATGCCAGTTTCACAGTCCCAGGGGTATCACTCATACTGAGCCTGTGCGAACAGTACCTCTGAAAACCACGCAGTGCAGCACATATGTGTGAAATAGAAGGACTTATATTCCTACAAGGGAGACCTGGAGGCATATTAAACTGTCCCCAAATAGGGAAAGGCAAGCGCTGAGCAGTTTTTGTGGTCTATCTTGAGCATGGAGTTATATCATGTGTGCATTTAATTTCTACTAATCTTCCCTCTTGCATTTGGAAAGAAATTTAACAAAAGGAAATAATAACAGCAATGGTACAGGCAATTCTGCTTGCCACTCCATTCAATACTGGCACACCCAGGGAGAGCCTGAAATAAGGCCTTGAACCTGCTGTTCCCCCATGCTTCTCCATAGAGACGGTCACACCATGTGAAGTAATTAAAGATTAGTACCTTTGTCTTCATTGTTATTAACTTTTTAAACAGCAGGGCCTTCTTGCCAGCCATTCAGTGGGTATCCAATTGGAGAAGAGATTCCTTCCCATATTGATGGGAAACTGGCTGGGCTGGCCTTTCTGAAAGATGGCATACGGGCTCCAGCACATAGCCTTTCCTGGTAATTTTCAAGAATAATTTTGAAAATGCAGGGGTCCCCCTCCTTTTCTGCCATTCTTTTCTACTACTGGGAATCATACCCAGAGTTTTGCAAATGCTAGACAAATGTTTTACCAAAAGCCGAGCCACTTCCTCAGCCAGACTGTCCCCTTTTATGCTTCCTGGAATCCCTAAGGCAAAGCATAATTCCAGTTTAAGGGAGTCTGGTACAATTGTCTTTCTCAATAGCTGCAAATCCTGGTACACCAGATGATCCTCAGGGCATGGGGAGGGCCAGCTGCATCAGAAGCATCAAGGATGCTTGCTTTAAGAGAATGCAGATTCATACCAGGTATAAAGGAACACACTTGTGTTCTCAGTACTCTGAGGTTAAGCCTTAAAAAGTTTGAGTCCTACTAGTAAGTTCAAGTTCAGCCTAAGTCAGATAAGATCCTGTCTCAAAAAGTACAAGGAAGGCTAGGATGGAACTCAGCAGCGCAGAACTTGCCTGGCATGTGCAAAGCTCTAAGCTCAGGTCCCACTAAAACCAAACCACAACCAAAAGAAGAAAAGCACACAACCTATTGATGTCAGGCATTCAGGAGATGATGGAGATAGGATGGTCAAAAGGCTGAGCTCAATGCTGGCTCATTTAGCAGTGATTTCCATGAAGTCCTGGTGACCTGAATCAAAGCCCAGAATCCACATGAAATACTCAGGAATAGGAGGACACTTATACTGCCTGAACTTGAGGTAGACAGATCAAACTGGGAGTGCAAGGTAAAAGTGGGAGTCCTTGCCTCAAAAAGGTGGAGAAAAGATTAAGACACCTGCAGCTGTCCTCTATACACATGAATACACACACACACACACACACACACACACACACACACACACACACATCCCACACACACATGCGCACCTGAGTTTGAATCTCCAGCACTCACTTTAAAAACCAGGCCATAGTGGCATACATTTGTCACCCTAGAACTGGGACCAGAAACAGAAGGATCTCAAAGGCTGGCTGGCTGGCCAAACTAGCCAAAAAGCATGCTCCATGTTCTTTGAGAGACCACGCCTCAATAAACACAATGAAGAATGATAGAGGAAGACACCTGCATCAGCCTCTGGCCTGCACACCACAGGCAAGCATATCCACATATCCACATACAACATGCACGCATGCACTCGTGCATGCACACACATATAACACACACAGCAATGCACACGTGTACACACAACACACACAAGCACACACACATACAACATGCGCACACACACACACACACACACACACACACACACACTAAATAAGAACACAGATTCTTGGTTCCCACCTCAGACCTATAATGTCAGAATATACAGGCACGGGCTCCTAAAATCTGCATTTTTAAAAAGCTTCTGGGCCTTTGATGTACAATTGTAAACTTAGGTGAAAGGAAAAAGAGGGTCCCTGCCAGTCTCCGACCTGCCTTCCTCACCTAGGACAAGATTGGTCCATAGTATACATTTATTAAGTATTGATTAACTTCAAGCAAGCCCATGGATTTGCTCTGGCTTATCAGAACATAGATCAGGCTGTGACTGAAGGAGATGAGATGGGTACTTCCTTGTCTTAGGGTTTCTATTGCTTCAATGAAACACTGTGATCAAAATTAGACTGGGGAGGAAAGGGTTTATTTGGCTTGCACTTCCACATTGCTACTCATCACTGAAGGAAGTCATGATAGGAACGGGGCGGGAACCTGGAGTCGGGAGCTGATGCAGAGGCCATAGAGGGGTGCTGCTTACTGGCTTGCTCGTCACGGCTTGCTCAGTTTGTTTTCTTATAGAATCCAGGACCACCAGCCCATGGAAGGTAGCACCCACAATGAGCCTTGCCCCTCTCCATTAATTACTGATTGAGAAAATGCTTTACCTCTGGATCTCATGGACACATTTACTCAATGGAGGCTCCTTCCTCTTTGATGACTCCAGCTTGTGTCAAGTTGACACACGAAACCAGCCAATACACTCCTCTTTCCCCAGTCTTCTCCAGGACAAAGGCCTGGGCCCTGCCTTAGGAAACTGCAGCTCAGTAAGGACCCTGCCACCTGCTCCTCATCCTCTGGGAAGCAGCCCACAGATGCCATTAGACATTCATTTGAGGCCTAATCCTCTAATCCAAAAGCTTGCTGAATTGCCAAGTGAGAAATATGCACAGACACAGGCCACTTGCTCCCACAGTTATTTCCAGCTGGTAAAAAGGAGGCAGCTGGGGAAAGAGGCTTTAGGCTTTGCTCTCTGAGCCGGGAAATCCCGGAGCGGTCCTGGGATATAGCTCTTCCATCCAGCTCCATCTCACTCAGATGCCCACAGCCTGGAGAGGTCTAGTCCCAGAGAGGACGGCAGGACGATTGCATATTGAGATTATCATATGACTGTCATGTATTGCCCAAGCATCTCCTTCTTTCAGAAAGGAGCTCTTGATTATCTACTGCATTGCCAGTACTGCTTGGGTGGCACAGAATTCATCGAGACAGAAAGACTCAGAGCCAGACACTCCCAGGTTCTCTGTTCCTCTGTCAGCCCAAAGAAGCTAGCCCACTCTATAGACTTCTACTTCCTTTTGGAGACCTTAGTTAGGGTTTCTATTGTTGTGATAAATCATCATGTCCCAAATTAAGTTGGGGAGGAAAAGGTTACACCTCCGTATTATAGACCATCACTGAAGGAAGTTAAGACAGGAACTCAAATGGGCCAGGAACCTGGAGGCAAGAACTGGTCCAGAGGCCATGGAGTGGTGTCGCTCACTGGCTTGCTCATCATGGCTTGCTCAGCTTGCTTTCTTATTTAAAAAAAAAAAAAGCATCTCACTCTGGGGATGGAACCACCCACAGTGGTATGAGCTCTCACCCATCAATCACTAATTAAGAAAGTGCCCTACAGCCCTATCGGGTTCCCTCCTTTCAGATGGCATTAGCTTGTGACAAGTTGACTTGAAACTATCCAGCAGAGAAATAATAATGCCACAATTTCACTCTCCACTATCATCCCATCCTCCAGGTCCCCACTACCCACTGTGTTCCCATATCCCCATCACCCCACCATGTCCCCACCCCCCCACCATGTCCCCACAACCCCACCATGTCTACACCACCCCATCATGTCACCACCACCCCACCATGTTCCCCCAACCCCACCACAGTTTTATGAACCCCTTCTTTAATACAAATGCTTCTTACTTGTGCTTATTTAAATACACCATCTGTCTTATGAGCAGAACCTGACTCACAGTATCTCTCTCTGAGTCTTTGAGGGATGTATTGGTGAGTAGAGGTGGGTGTTTCCTTAATCACCTTTCCACTTTTTTTTGAGACAGGGTGTCTCACTAAACCTGGAACTCCCTCTTTTGGCTAGACAGTCAGGCCAGCAGCTCCCTGAGGTGCACTGATCTCTGTTCCTCTGACCCCAGCCCTGGGACTGCAGCTGTGCACTGCCTTGCCGTGTTTCATGTGAACGCTGGAGATCTAAACTCGGTCCTCATGCTTGCATACCCTCTCTAGGCAGCCTTTCCTCATGTACACTTGATGAAGAAGCTGAGAACAAGGTTTCAAATTGAGTCCTTGTGGCACCAATGTGTCTCCACGAGCCTGGGTATGTTGGGTTTTTATATTTGGAAGGACAACTGCCATCACTTAAAAAGAAAAACAAAATCAGCTCCCTGTAAAAAATGTCTTAGTCAAGATTTCTATCCCTGCACAAGCATCATGAACAAGAAGCAAGTTGGGGAGGAAAGGGTTTATTGAGCTTACACTTCCACATTGCTGTTCATCACTAAAGGAAGTCAGGACTGGAACTCAAGCAGGTCAGGAAGCAGGAGCTGATGCAGAGGCCATGGAAGGATGTTACTTACTGGTTTGCTTCCCTTAGATTACTCCGCTTGCTCTCTTATAGAACCCAAGACAATAAGGGATAACACCATCCACAATGTGCCCTCCTCCCTTGATCACTAATTGAGAAAATGCCAAACAGCTGGATTTCATGGAGGCACTTCCTCTCCTGAAGTTCCTTTCTCTGTGAACTCCAGCCCGTGTCAAGTTGACACATAAAAATAGCCAGTACAACAAGTTAGACAGAGGGACAGCAACAGGCTTCTAATTCTGTGTGCCATCACTGCTTCGGGCTGCGTGTCAGCTGCTCACCCCAGACATAGTGCTTTCGCGAATAGTCTCCACTATTCCCTATGGGATCCTTGGTGCCAAGATGATTCTATGTTTGCTGCACACACTCTGCTTTTCTTAGAAGGAAGAGGAAAATGAACGTTCTCCCTCCTTGTGTCCAGTAGGAACTGGGAAGATACAAGTTAGACCTGGGGGTGGGGCATAGCGAATATCTTTGTAGAAACAGATACATCCTAAATTGTAACAGGACACCCCTGCCTGCTGAAAACTCGTTTTTGTTACCCTCCAAATTCAAGAGAGAATTTACACATTGGGCACTAAAATAGAGTTTTCCTTAAATTTCTGCCTTAAAGGCATCCAACAGTAGCTCAGAAAGATAGATAACAAGTGAATTTGGGTTGAATTAGACAAAGGAAGTCTAAATGAGTCATCTAATCTCTATACATCCTTGCTTCCCAGTGTATGGTCTAGACTCGATGTTGACTTAGAGACTCCAGGGGAAAAGGCCAAGCTGATGCAGAAAATTCAGCCATCAGAGATAGATAAGGTCCTGATCTAGCCTTACTTTACATACAGATCTCTGTTTATACTGCTTTAATTTTGTCTTCAAGGAAACAGAACTACCACTGATTGAGTTTTACATTGCACTGGAGATTTTATACATAGCATTTGGTTCTGTTGTTTGTACACAGGGTTTCATGTAGCCCACACCAGCCTCCAACTCTATGCAAAGCTAAACATGACTCTGAACTCCCAAGTGCTGGGATCACAGGGCTGTACCACGATGCCCCACTTTATTCAGTGTAGGGATCAAACCCAAGACTCATACATACATGCTAGGCAACTTCACCAACTGAGCTCGCACAGGCTCTCTTTTAAACAAGGTAAGAATATTGGTTATTATGACTTCCATTTTAAATAGAAGAGTCCGATATCCAAAAAAGTGGAGAGCCTAAGACAGGATCACAGGACTGAAATGTGATGGAACCCGAGAGTCAGAGCAACCACACACATCTCTAGTGTCACCTCTTCACTTGATCTTAGCCAAAAGGCCGAGACGCGATCTAGTGTCACCTTTTAAGAGACTTAAGCAAGCTGAACAAGCTTCGGTATTTAGTTAGTATAAGGTTTGTTGTCTTTAACAATATAGAGAACTTTCCACATCTGTCTACACAGGTCTATCCCCATTCTTTGCAGCAGTTGCAGGGAGTGCAGGTGCCCAAGCTGTCTACCTGTTCTCTATTGGTGGACATGGACAGTTTCCCAGTGTCTCATGACCATGAGGAGGACTGTTGTAGGACTGTTGTAGACTCTCTAACACACACACACACACACACACACACACACGTGCGCGCGCGCGCGCGCGCGTGCATTCTTTAGTGACTAACTCTATAGTCACTAAACAAGCTACTAGCCCTGGGATAGCTTTTTAAATGTGTACATTTAAAATTTCTAAAGGTCCAGGCCTATTTTCCTGGGCCAATTCACCATTTTCACTAACAGGAATGCCTGTTTTCATATGCCGTTCACATACAGAGCACTATATTAATAATCTTTCACTATTATTATATTAATAATCTTTCATTATTATCACAGTGCATAGGTCGCTGGTACTTCCCTCTGTAGCGGCTTCTCTTCTGCCTTTGAGGTAAGAGTGCAGTCCTTACTCTTTCATCAACATTGAGTATCTCAGTGCAGATGAGGTCACAGGTTCTTGAGAACCACTCCAAAAAGAACTTGGAATAGTCTCTGGTCCAATAAAGGACAGAGGTGTCTCTCTGTCATGTGCTAGAGCTGATAAAAATCACTCAGAGTCATTGCTGAAAAGCTGGGGCTAGACATAGAGCATCCTGGCAGCTAACCTGTAAGAGACAACATCCCAATCCCCTCTGATTGGAAGAGCTGTAGGCAGGGAGTACCATATCCTGTTCCACGGAACATAACACCCACTGATAAAGGACAAACGCATGAGACAAGTAACAAAGTTATCACTACATAAAGAAATGTGCGACTGAGCACTGAGGGACTTTCAGAACTCAGGAGTAAGTGCTGGTGAGCAGACAACAAACAGGCTATCCAAACTACCACCTGTTTCTTCCAAGAATGACTACCAGCCAGAGTTAAAAGTGAGAGAAGGGCTTCCAAGACAACAGCAGAGGAGACTCCTTTCTTTATAAGAAAAAAGGGAGATTCTTTTGATCCCACAGTTCTAGTGGGGCAGCTTGCACTGCAGTATCCCTTTGTATCTGAAGGGTGTCAGTCCCAGGACACCTGAGATGGCTCTCTACATCGCTACATGCGTACATCACTGATACACATGTGAATCAGCTCCAGATGACGTAGAATACCAGATACAATGGAGGCATCGTGTAAATGGCTGTTAGACTGTGGTCCTCAGGGACTATCACCAAGAAAGAGGGATCTGTGCATGTTTAGCACAGACACAAATCTTTTTCCAGGTTTCTTGGATCTGTTGGTGGCTGGATTCATCAGTGTGGAGCCCAGAGTTATGGAAGACCGAGTATACTAGCTAAAAATACAAAGTCCGGGCCAGCAAGATGGCTCAGCAGACAAAAGTGTTTGACAAAATATGGCTACCTGCATTCATCCCTAGAACTCACACAAGGAAAGAGAACCAACTCCCACAAGTTGTCCTCCGGCCTCCTCATGTGCTATATACCACTTGCCTGTTTTCTAATTAAATACATGAATAAATGTGGGGGGAATTAAGCATTAAGTCTTATGATTTGCACCATAATCTCCAAAGATGCAACAGGGAAAAGTTGTCATTTAACCAGTACCCAGATGATTACATGTATAGAGGAATTTTTCAGAGACAATGAATCTCAGCAAAGTGCCTTGTAGACAAGCTATCCATGACAATTCTAGATATTTCTTTTGTTCTGGAACTAGGGTAGAGATTTCTTTGTGGTTGGTGTTTGGTTAGTTGGTTGATTGGTTGGGTGGTTGCTTGGTTGTTTGGTTGCACCATGCTATCCATATTGAAAATCACTGGTGCTTCAGTGGCCAGACATGACAGATCACCAGAATCACCCTGATGCTAAAATACTAATTTTATGATCTAGGCTATTAGCAAATGCACCACTGAATGGGCTGACCAAACAGCCCTGGAATGGGTCCTCAGATCAGACAGGCCATTGTCTCACCATAACTGCTGGGAATTGGTTCTACAAGCCCCGCTACTCCCACTTCTGCTGACGTCCACACTATTCCCTCTGCTTAAGAGTTTAAGATATAATGATTGAAGCCTAAACATCTCTAGCTTACACACAATACCTAGCACAAACTGACTATTGCAGAAACAGTTGTTGTATGATATTACTTGGAGAATGATGACAAGACAAATGTCTGCAAATGTTCACTGCACATACTTTCTTAAAATATCTTCAATCCTCAGTTGGTTGAATTCACAGATGCTGAAGGCTGCCTTCCACCATTACAGTACCACCTGCTCTGTGGATGCAATCCCCGGAGGAGTCCCTAAGTTAGTTCACTCACAAGTCAGAATCCTCTCTCAGGAAGACCAACCCACACCCAGGAGGATCAGATGTGAGAAAATGCAGATATTCCAGAAATAGAAGGATGTGCAAGGGCAGGAAAATCCTTCTTAGGAAGGCCCCTACTTACTGTGTCCTTTGCTAGGTTTACCTTGAACTGACCAGCAAGCTGTGGACCCCACCCCTATCCTGTGGAACTGAAACAGAACTATCTTAGTGGGCCAGAAGGGTTCCTCTGTCTTCTCAGGTTTGCTTTGTTTTGTTCCCCCGCCCTTTGGCTTTTCAATTATATTTCTTTTGTATCTTTTCAAAGTCAAGGTCTCCTTATGTAGCCCAGGCTAGCCTTGAAGTTGAAAGCCTCCTGCCTCACCTAGGCAGGAGTGTTGGGCACCTGTGCTGGTTTGAATAGGAATGGCCCCATTAAGCACTGTGTGCATGCTTGGGTCGTTAGGAAATGGCACTACCTTAGAAAGATTAGGAGTTGTGTCCTTGTTGGAGTGGGTGTCACTTTTTGGAGGAAGTGTGTCATTGGTGATCAGATTTGAGGTTTAAAAAGTCCAAGCCTCTCTCTCTTCCTGCTGTCTGAAGATCTAGTTGCAGAACTCTCAGCTCTTTCTCATGCACTATGTCTGTCTGTGCCATCATGTTCCTTGCCATAATGATAATGGACTAAACCTCTCAAACTATAAGCCAGCTGTCGTAGTTAGGGCTTTATTGCTGTGAAGAGACACCATGACCAAGGCATCTCTTACACAGGAAAATATTTAATTGGGGCTGACTTACATTTTCAGAGGTTTAATCCATTATCATCGTGGCAGGAAACATGACAGCATGCAGGCAGACATGGTACTGGAGAAGGAGCTGAGAGTTCTATATCTTGATTGAAGACAGCAGAAGGATATTATATCCCACACTGGGCATAACTTGAGCTTAGAAAATCTCAAAGTCTGCCCCCACGGTGATACACTTCCTCCAACAAGGACATACTTCCTAATAGTGCCTCTCCCTAAGGTCCAAGTATTCAAACACAGAAGTCTATGGGAGCCAATACCTATTCAAACCACACCAGGCCCAATTAAATGTTTTCCTTCATAAGAGTTGCTATGATCATGGTGTCTCTTCACAGAAACAGAAGATTAGTAAGAGAGCACCTCACGTTACTCTCTTTTGTTTAGTCTTTTTCAGCCTTTGTAATATCTCCACTAATATATACAAAACCCTTCCTCTCTTCTACTGGACTGACCAGTCCCTTTTTCTTCTCCCAGCCTATGCCTTGGAAGGACAGCACAGCCTTATCTTTTCTGAGACTCGCCTCCATGCTCTCCGAGCCCCAAGACTTGCTGCTCTTTCCAGTGAAAGACTCTAAGGATATCAGAACACTGGGTTAGTTTTTATGTTCAGTTCCATCAGGAGCAGGGTATCTGGTCCAGAGATGTAGATGCCCAATTCCAGCTGGTGTCAGAGCATTCTGCCAACAGACTGCACACGCTGCCATTCCTTCTTCCCTACCCAAGCCCAGCCCTGCCTAGATTCTTTGGCCAGGACTATAAAATGCTATCTTGTTATTATTTTCATTTACATTTCCCTTATTATTAATGGAAATCTCTATATACTTGTTCACCTCTGATGTTCATATGTTTCTCTCTACCAGTCTACCTGTAGGGGATTCTTACCAAATTGATTTACTATCCCCAGTTTGTCTTTTTAGTCTTCTATGTTGTAAGGAGAGGTGGCACATGGGAATCCTCTCTAACTGGCTTCTTCCAGTTGAGATCGATTCCTTTGTTGGTGAATGTTGCTTTAAGTACACGAAGCCCAGAAATGGGCCTGCTTGCATGTCCTCAGAACTAAAGCACATGCTCTAACCAAATTTGTCTCCCACAGCCTGGGACTCAGTTTCCTACAGGCACGCACCCCACCCATTTCTTGGGCTGGAACCTGGGCTACCACTTACATTTTCTTCTGTGTGACTCCTGAAGCCCATTGTTTATTCAAGCCCGTGGGGGCAATGTTTGATAGATAAACGTTAGAGAGACACTGGGTCATCTGAGGTCAGGGTGCTGGCAGACCCAGTGCCATGTGGAAGCCATTTCCTGGTTTGCATTTTCCTTATCTTTCAAGGAAGGGTCAGGGGGAAGGAAAGTTGTTGGATCTTGCATCTCTTCTCCTGCATGTGGATGTGAATGTGAAAGTTCAGGCCTGAGGCTGCCATGAGGTGTCTTCGTCAGCCATTTTCCACTTTTTCTGTGACAACATTTTTCTCTGATCCTGGAGCTCACTGATTCAGCTGGATTAGCCAGCCACCGAGTCTCAGAGGTCCTCTGTGTCAGTCCCCTCAGTGCTCAGATGACACATGTGTGCCACCACTCCAGCTTTTTTACATAAATGCTGAGGATTCAAACTCAGCATTTACTGTACTGACTAAGCACCGTAAGCACTTTACTAACTAAGCCATCTCCCCAGTTACTTGTTACTAAACCTATCCATGAGGGCCCTACCCCAGTGACCTAATTATCTTTCAAAGGCTCCACTACCAAATGTTACAGTGTTGGACATTAGGATTCCGCATACAGATCTGAGCAGCAGGGATGCATCAACACTCACTTGTGGCTCCCTGAAATTGAAAGAAACAGGAAACACACCAGGGCAATCACTGGAAAGCCACAGTGACCTAGGAGAATCCATGAAGGTTTAGGACATGTAAACCGTGGCAAAGCCGGGAGCCAAGAAAATTTGGGGGCCCTTTGATGAGGGAGGTCCAAGAAGCAACAACATCTGCATCATCCCTGCCTCTGTTGGGAAGCCCAAAGCCCAGGCTCCGCCCACGCTCTCATTCCTGTCTGTCACCTCCCAAACCAAGCCCTCACTTTATGAGGCAGCCATGCCTTGAATTCCTGTTCTTTCTAGGACTTTTAGCATGAAAGGATGCTGAATTTTGTCAAATGCTTTTTCAGCATCTAATGAGATGATCATGTGGTTTTTTTTCTTTTAGTTTGTTTATGTAGTGGATTACATTGATGGATTTTCGTATATTGAACCATCCCTGCATCCCTGGGATGAAGCCTACTTGATCATGGTGAATGATCATTTTGATGTGCTCTTGGATTCGGTTGGCAAGAATCTTATTTAGTATTTTTTCATCAATATTCATAAGGGAAATTGGCCTGTAGTTCTCTTTCTTTGTAGGATCTTTGTGTGCTTTTGGTATCAGCGTTATTGTGGCTTCGTAGAACAAGTTGGGCAGTGTTCCTTCTGTTTCTATTTTGTGGAATCGTTTGAAGAGTATTGGTGTTAAGTCTTCTTTGAAGGTATGATAGAATTCTGCACTAAAACCATCTGGTCCTGTACTTTTTTTGGTTGGGAGACTTTCTATAACCCCTTCTATTTCTCTAGGGGTTATGGGACTGTTTAGCTGATCTAATTGATCCTGATTTAATTTTGGTATTTGGTATCTGTCTAGGAAATTGTCCATTTCCTTCAGATTCTCCAGTTGTGTTGAGTATAGGCTTTTGTAGTAGGATCTGATGATTTTTTGAATTTCCTCAGTTTCTGTTGTTATATCCCCCTTTTCATTTCTAATTTTGGTAATTTGGATACTGTCTCTGTGCCCTTTGGTTAGTCTAGCTAAGGGTTTATCTATCTTGTCGATTTTCTCAAAGAACCAGCTCTTGATTTTGTTGATTCTTTGTATGGTTCTCTTTGTTTCTACTTGATTGATTTCAGCCCTTAATTTGATGATTTCCTGTCTTCTACTCCTCCTGGGTGAATTAGCTTCTTTTTGTTCCAGGGCCTTCAGGTGTGCTGTTAAGTTGCTAGTGTATGCTCTCTCCAGTTTCTTTTTGGAGGCACTCAGGGCTATGAGTTTTCCTCTTAGCACTGCTTTCATTGTGTCCCATAGATTTGGGTAGGTTGTACCTTCATTTTCATTGAATTCTAAAAAGTCTTTGATTTCTTTCTTTATTTCTTCCTTGACCGAGGTGTCATACCACTCCTGGGCATATACCCAGCGGAATCCCCTGCATACAATAAAGACACATGCTCCACTATGTTCATAGCAGCCTTATTTATAATAGCCAGAAGTTGGAAGGAGCCCAGATGTCCCTCAAAGGAGGAATGGATACAGAAAATGTGGTATATTTATACAATGGAATACTACTCAACAATTAAAAATAATGAATTCATGCAATTTGTAGGCAAATGGTTGGATCTGGAAAATATCATCCTAAGTGAGTTAACCCGATCACAAAAGAATACACATGAAATGCAATCACTGATAAGTGGATATTAATGAGCCCAGAATCTCTGAATACTCAAGGCATAATTAGTAAATGAAAAGATTCCCAAGAAGGCAGGAGAGGACCCTGGTCCTGAAAAGACTGGATCCAGTTTTGTAGGAGAGTATCAGAACAGAGAAATGGGGGAGGGGGTGATTGGGGAATGGGCAGAGGGAGAGGACTTATGGGACATATGGTGAGGGAGGAACTGGGAAAGGGGAAAGCCTTTGGAATGTAAACAAAAAATATAGAAAATAAAAAAAGAAAGAAGGCAGCCATGCTAGTCCATCCACCCTCCTCCTCTCTCTGTTCTCTTTCCCTGCTTCCTCCTGTTTCAACACTACCTTTCATGGGTATAAATGAATATGGACAGATAGAGGACAGACAGTGAAGAGGGGTTTTAAATAGGGAGTGTCTCCTTGACTGGCATCGTTCAGCAAAGATGCCCTATTATGAACATAGTCCCACTGCATTCTTATGGGTCATGACCATGGGATAACTTCACTTTCTTAAATTGATCTGTGTTCCTTTTAAAGTGCCAGCTTCTATTCGTATGGTGGGGTACCTGGATTCTGTGAGCTGGTGGAGACGAACATGTTGTGTAGGTATGATCTGTGTAGTCGGGGTGTGGAGTTCAGGAGGGAGGAATGGGTGGTAGGCAGTTCAGGGCAGCTGATTCACATACCACAGGCATGGCAGTCCTTAGTACAATGTCACGGTTAACACCTTGTATTTTGTTTGCATCAGACGTCATGATTTATTTGTCCCAACAGATGTAGAAATGCTCACAGACCAGATCAATAGTTTTTGCAATGGGAATTCTCTGCCAACATGAGCCCCTTCCAAAAATCCCCTCAAAATCCAGGGATATTCTTTTTCTCAAGTTGAGGCACACTGAGTGACTAAGATCACTCCACAGCCATGACCCCATCCCTGCGGATAAGGAGTTGCTAGACATTTGTGAATGGCTTGGTGTAGAGCTGGCCCCAACCACATTGCTTTGTGTCTACCCTTCTCAGAGCCCCTAGCACTGGCAGCATCCTTAAATCCTAGGCTACGGAAGCCTAAGAAGATCTACCCTTTTGTGCCATTCTGAGAGTTAATGATGCACTATCCAATTAAGCCATGCTCACCTGTCCACCTGCACACTCTTAACAACCATCTTCCTCTAAGAGATCACATTCTTGCTTCCTTTGTTTCACAGTTATGATGTCTTTCGAATTTCCCTTCTGCCAAAGGCTTGGCCCCCGAGGCTGTTTCTTATCACTTATTCCTTCTGCCTCAGGCACACTGTGCGTTCCTCTGCTCTCGCTTTGCACAGAGCTTCCTTTCTGTAGATAGTCAAGTCCAAAATGCCTGCTGACTCTCTCAGACAGAAGACTTGGTTGAATAAAAGGTCTGAAGGATGCAAAGTAAGGTGATGGGGGGGAATGATAGGGGTTGGGGGAAATATCAAATGTCACAGGAGATATGCAGAGGAAAGGGGAAATGATGGGAAGGGAAGTCTAAATGAGGACAGGGCAGTACTGGGAGAAGGCTAACTCACTAATGATATTTGGAAAAACCATATTCTATTCTATAAATATTGTTTATTTTTAATTGGATTTTTAAAATATTATACACACACACACTCACACAAGTACACTGTAGCTGTCTTCAGATACAGCAGATCCCGTTACAGATGGTTGTGAGCCACCATATGGTTGCTGGGAATTGAACTCAGGACCTCTGGAAAAGCAGTCAGTGCTCTTAACCGCTGAGCCATCTCTCCAGCACTTTAATTGGATATTAATTGGAGTTACGCTAGACAGGGTATTTGCTTATCCCAGAAGCCATGGATTGCCAAATAAAAAAGCCAGTATCAGGTATGAACTACCTACCTTCAATTCTTTGGTCAGAGGGGTCCTGGAGGCTCCTAAAACAATACAAGCTATTACCTTTGCTCTTGATTGCCCACCAGAACTCAATTTTTAGAACAATTTCTTTTTTAAAAACAAATCACCCATATTGGTTCTAAAACATGGATAAATCAAATTAGAACTGAAGGGGAAGCTGCTTCCATTCCGGCTAACCCTGGGAGGTGGGATACAGGCTGCAGGGGGGAAAGTCATCAATGGTCTTACCCAACTGTGAACCCTGTGCACTGCAATAATGACCAGCAAGGTACACCCAGGGGTGTAATAATGCCACCGACGTTATGGAGGTAGCAAATCACTTTCTGATTGGATTTAAGACCTAATTCACACAAGGAAGTGCACGTGGGGCATTGTAAGCCTTGCCAAGGACCCTTAGTCAGGGAGCTCACAGGTCCTAGGAATGAACCTATTACTTTATTATTCTGCCAGAGGACACAGCACCAAGCTATCCTCTAAATTCATTTTTTTCTAGAAAAGTTAATTTCTCCGCGCAGTGGATAGTGGTTAAATTGGAAACTCACAGGTGGTCAGCGGACAGTTAAATCAGACTCTCACGACTGGTCAAGTATCAGTAGTGTGCTCAGTCATAATTGAAATGTCACAGACCTCTCCAAAGCTCAGGGACCATTGAAGAAGAGGGTGTGCAGAGACTGTGAGAGCCTTTGGGAGGACTGGGCATCTTGCAGGTTTGATAGGACCAAAGTACTCCTGAGCTCCCAGTGGCTGCTGTTGCTTGCATATGGCCCACATAAGATCGAGGAGTCAACACTGTAGCATGAGGTGGGACATTCTCTGAACTTAATCAATAGAGAGGTACATGGAAGAGGAAAAGACCATTTTTGAAGGATATGGATCCTAGTAGGTCAATCAAAATCCAAGAGATTGGACTTCACCCAAGAGTATATAGACAACACAAATTGGACCCACTAGGTTGAATTTTAAATAAAAGAGGACATAAAGTTGGGGAGTTACAGAGGTAGGATAGACCTTAGAGAAATTAGAAGTGCTTATGAGTATTATCAAAATACATGGTATGAAATTCTCAAAAAATAATAAAAAATATTTTTTAAAATAAAGAAAATGCCATAATGAAACCTAATACTTTGGATGCCAATTTTACAATAAATAAAAACAAAATGAGACATTGCTGGTGCTGTAAAATTAGCTTAATTCAGAGTAGTGTTCTTGGGGACAGCAGGATTTCTCAGTGGTATAGGACTTGCTGGCAAGCATTACAATGTGGCTTTGATTCTCAGGACACACAGGATGGAAGGAGTGAACTGACATCTGTGGGGTTTCCTCTGACCACCATGTGCATAAACACATACATGTAACTAAATCAATATTATTTTTAGCTGTAAGTTTGACTTGAATTATTTCTCCCTCTCACAAACCTCTCCTTGTTCTTTTTTAAATTAAAGAGTTAAGTAAATATTTTTAATAAATAATGCTTTCTCCAACTCTTGTGGTGTTCCTTTGGCCACAGTGACAGCTCTATAACCCTAGCTTCCTGCTACATAGATACTAACCATCCAGATGGCACCTCCTGGGGTGGAGCAAGAAGCCTCTCCCTTATAAGATGGACAGGATTTTACAAACATCATCTGTCAAGTTTATCTGCAAATGACTAGATTGCAGAAAATTAATTTCACTTATTGATTTTTATTTCAACACTCATTCTTCCAGGGATAATAAATAACATTGGTTTATCAATTGGTAGGCATTTTCCCATATATATTAATTTAATACGCATAGAATAAGGACTGGATAATTGTAACTTACTACCACAAAGGTTAAGTGCTTGTCTTAGTAACACTTACCCTACCCCAGCTTTTCTCTCTTCTTTCAGATATAGACTGGTAAAAACTGTCTTCCCTTCTCAAGGTCTATTCCTCCACGAGCTTCCCAACAGAGAGCTTGAAACAACTCTGACTAACAAAGATTGGTAATACACCTTTATCTGCTTGCACTACTTCAGCTCAAGTCAAACTTTAAAGAAAAAAAAATCCCAAACTGTCTCCATCAAGTAACTAACTAATAAAAAGCTGAGCTCATGCAACCACTTAAGTTGTACTTTCTGTCGGAGACATGTTCTGAGACATGTTCTGGGAATGCTTGATAGCATCATGCTTAACAAAATCAGGCCTAGATCTTTAGTCCAAAACCTTACCTTAGAAACAAATGAAATGTAGTGTACTTTGTGTACAAGTCCATTGTTTTGCATTTACTTATTTATTTATTATGTAGGGTGGGGATGCATCCCATGATGCACTGGTGGAGGCCAGAGGAAAAGTTTCCAGAGTTGTTTTCTGTTCCCAGTGTGTGGGTTCTGGGAATAGAATTTTGGTCTTCAGGGCCAGTGGTAAGAAGACTCACTTTTATTACCATAACAAAATATCTGAAGCTGAGTAACTATACAGAAAAAGAAAACATGTTTTCTGTAGCTCACAGTTGGGGATGCCAAAAGTCCAAAAAGCCTAGTGAGGCACCCGTGGGAGACAGAAGGTGCACCACTCAGAGCCAGGGATCACACACATCACCAGACAGGAAGTTAGAATGACTAGAGTCTCTCAGTCCCTGGAAAGGCATGCCGTCCACTAACCTAGCCAGCAACAAACACACCACAATACAGAACATGCCTCCAATACACAAGCCCTCAGGGGACAAGACCGGCCAAACCATCACACTTCTGCCGACCACCACTGCACATGCTTCAGTTACTGAAAAGAAAGGATGCTTGCAGTTCTCTTTGGGTTTCAATTTTGTAGCAAAGAAACAGCAAGAGAATAGCATAAATGCAACACCCACACCCTCGGCACGCACGCATGTTGACGCATGCTCAGTGTGAAAGTCATGGAGCAACCGGGTTCTTAGCTACAGAAAAATCACTTAGTTCAGAAAAGTGATTTTCTGAACCTGACTCTCATCTGTCCCTGGAGAATTTATTGAAAACACAGATCTCTACTGGGCATGGTACTGCATGCCTTTAATCCCCAGCACTTGAGTGACTGAGACATGAGGACCATAAATTCCCAATACAAACATGATTGATGGGGGTAAGGAGAGAGAGAGTGGGAACAAATCCTGCTGCTCACCTGAGATTAAAAGATACAGGTTGTGGTGGAATGGAAATGACCCCATAGACGCTTATATTTACGCACTATTGAGCAGTTGATGGAACTGTTTTAGAAGGATTAGAAGGTGTGGCCTTGTTGGAGGAGGTGTGTCACTGGGGCTGTGTTTTGAGGTTTAAAAATTCCATGCTATTTCTAATTAGCATTCTTTCCTTCCCCCTCCCCCTCTCCTTCACACTCCCCCTCTCCCTTTCCCTCACCTCCCCTTCTCCCTCTCCATCCTCTTCCTCTCTTCCCCTGTCCCTCCCCTCCTCTCCTCCCTCCTCCTCTCCCCCTCCCTCTTCAACTCCCGCTTCCCCTTCTCCTCCCCTCCCTCTCTTCTTTCCCCTCCCCATTCTCTGGATATTGTCTCAACATGTAAGTTCTCAGCTATTGATCCAGTGTCATGCCTGCCTGTCTGCTGCCATACTCCCTGCCATGATGGTCACAGATTCTTAACCCTCTGAAACTGTAAGTAAGCCCCCAGTGAATGCTTCCTTCTATAAGTTACCTTGGTTATGAGTCTCTTCACAGCAATAGAAAAGTAACTAAGACACCAGTGAATTCTGTCAAAACAAGTTTGGTGATCACTACCAGGAGAATGGGATTATAAGGAAAGAAGCCATTCAGAACAATGGAATGGGACTTCTGGGAGGACTCTGTATGAGATTTTGTGAGAGAATGCAGGGTTGTCACTCAGGGTTCTGCCAGGGAGAGAGGCTACACCAGTCCCCAAGATGAAGATATACAGCACAAGGAACATTTCATAAGGTATAAAGTTGATTTTTAAAAAGGATCACTAAGAGGAGGGAAGGACGCTCAGAGACATGACGACATCCCACATGGATCAAGGTAACAAAGGAAGGAAGCATGGTTATTAAAACCCAGAAGTTCAGAGGAGGCGGTGCAAGCCAGCTGGTGCTGATGCTGGCATCTCTCATAAGACTGGGTCATCCATGAGTTCAGAAAGCAAAGCACCATTGACTGGATCTGGAAGGGGGGATCTTAAGCCAGTCACAGGAACAGAAAGCCACTAGGAAGAGGTTAAGTCTCCCCTTTCTGTCACAGCCCCACTCCCTCCCTCAAACACAGAAAGCCTCCCCTACACACAGAACTTGTCAGGGAGTAGAGAATGTGCCTCACGGTAGAAATGTGGTCGACATTCTCAGGCACAGCATCATAAAGACAAATACAAAGGGCTGAATTTACAGCCAAGATGTATCCATTTAATAGCTGGCTTGTGGGTGCAGAAAAGAAAGAGACATTTTCACAATTACTTTACAGAAGAAGATTCTTCTGTCACTATACACCTATGAAGATGAAGCCCAGAGAGATCAAGCGACCTGGGAAAGGTCACACAGTAGTGGATAGAACTGGATGAGCGAGGGTTTGTTCTGAGTTGGCTCCAGCCCTCACAATGTACTTGGGCAAGGATGGTGTCTTCCTGTCTCCACTCGTTTTTCCTGGAATTGGCTTCTATCCCGTTTTGCCTCCCCCTCCTCCGAAGATGAAATTCAGTTATACAAAGATAAGGTTTTCCTTTTCTGGTTTTCTGAGTTTAGCAGAACCCCATCCGACTGAAGTACCACTGACAACGGTCTTACCTGGATGGAGGAGGGAGGGGCTTATAGCCCTCCAAAGTTGAATCAGAGCCTTGAGAGAACATGAGAAAGCTCCCCAGCCTTCTCTCCATCAGGGTTTCAGACCCTCTCCATGAGGCTAATCCAAAGGATATTAAGGGGGCAGATGGGGAAATGACCACAGAGTATTGTAAGACAGGCTGGACATTTGTGGTGGAGAGTGCCATCGGGCAATGTGCTGACTGTCTATGCAGAATGGAGAAAGCTAAGGTGTGTGTGTGTGTGTGTGTGTGTGTGTGTGTGTGTGTGTAGGGGTGCAAGCCCTGGACTTGTTCCTTGGTTGGAGACAAGGAACCCAGTCGAATGTCAGCTAAGGCTTACCTTACCTTACCTTACTGCTGAGAGTGACCCCAACCCAGCCCCCTGACTCCCTCGCCCACATGCTACTCCAGGCCTTCTCCCGGAGATGCTTCTGAGTCACCCGACCCCCTCACCTTTCACCTGCTCTGATCTGACCTCTGCCCTACTTCTCTGCAGCTTGTATAAGAGCAACACACCTCCTGCTCTGAGCCAGCACCGAGCACTAGTGACCGTGGCTTCCATTTTGAAACAGTCTCTTCTATTGGCCCTTCAGAGTTCAACAGGAATCTAAATCCATTATACCTGGTTTCTGCATGAATGAGAGTAGTTCATTTTCTAGGAACAGAAATTGGTGGGTGTCATTGTAATATTATCAGGAGGCCTTTGAATTAGCCCATGGTGTGATGGCTTGTATAAGCTCGACCTAGGCAGTAACACTATTAGAAGGTGTGACACTGTTGGAGTGGGTGTGGCCTTGTTGAAGTAGGTGTGTTACTGTGGGTGTGGGCTTAAGACCCTCCTCCTAGCTGCCTGGAAGCCAATATTCTACTAGCAGCTTTCAGAGGAAGATGTAGAAGCCTCAGCTCTGCCTGACCGTGCCTGCCTAGATGCTATCATGCTCCCATCTGAAGATAATGGACAGAAGCTCTGAACCTGTAAGCCAGCCCCAATTAAATGTTGTCCTTTATAAGACTTTAGTGTCTGTTCACGGTGGTAAAACTCTAAGGCACAGGGCATGTCACTGGTCCTACCAAATCCAGCTCTCCAGCCATGTTGGTTGTAATATGACTTATGTGCTCCTCCTGTTGCCTTGGCCATTGAGAACAGTATAGTACAACAAAGTCTTTTAAAATCATTGGCTTACCCTCCCTCCTTCCTTCCTTTTTCCCTCTCTCCCTTCCTCCCTCCATGTAAGGCACAGCGAATACAGCAGAGCAGCCCTTGATGTCCTGAGGCTACCCCAGGGACCAGCTGATCCAATTCCCAGATGACTAACCAGGCAGGTGAGACCAACAGAATTGTTTGATTGAGTCTTCATCTACTGCAGCTTCCTGAGTTAACAGAGATTAGTGATCCGTAGACTCGTGAGATGAATACTTAATGTTTCAAGTCAGAGTGTTGTGATTATTTGTTACCTGGGATGCCGTGGCAATAAGCAAACTGATCTACTGTATGGAAGGCAAAGTTAGGAGCTTCGCCACTGTGCACAGAGGCAGCATCAGGTACCATGGAGTAGGAAGTTATGGACAGGAGCAACCCAAGAGGACCAGTTCTAACCTGCTTTGCCTTCCTGTTTTTTTTCCTCTGCTCCTGTAGAGTGCTTCCCGTCATTAGTCTCAGCCATTAAATCCTGGAGAAAGAATATGGTTTGCCCATTATGGGACTGTAACTTACCTCTATTACCTTGACGGTGATTGACAGCTCCCCCCAAACCATACATCACGGGTTTGGGTAGGTGTTCAAAGAGATACAGAAGAGATACAATGGCCCCAAAATGAACCTTAAGTCCAGGGCAGACGTGAGGAAGAGAATCTCCTGTAAGCTCTGGGTCTTCCTTCAGGTTTTATAGCATGCATTTGTCCAGGAGCCAGGACACAAGCAGTGCTGGCCGCGGCAGGATGACAGATTGAGCATCCAAAAGATTCTCCAACAATTGGAATCGCAGCCCAAATCTAGCAAGATGAAATTAAATATGGATTAATGTGAAGGCCTGCACTTGTGTTCAGAGGAAGGAACAGCTGGTGGGGGTGAGATCAGGACGTCGGTGGTTAATGGTAGTTTATGTGGAAAGATTAGAAGCTCAGAATGTGCCAACGATGAGAAGATGTCCAAGATGGTGGAGGGATGCTGCTGGGCTAAAGAGAGGGCTAAGGGTGGGTGTGGCCTTCATGGGCAACTCTGACCTATGTAGCCATTCTGTCACCTAATAGCCTAACACTAACTTGCATCCAGCTGTAACATCTTGATTTAACTAACACACACATTGTCTTCCTGACAATGAAGCAAGCCAAGGAGAGGTTAAGTAACTTCCCCAAGGACACACAGCTTTGGTGGAGCCTTGGAACCCAAGCCAAATGACCCCACATCTTATGCTCATAAGTTCCAAGTCACCTGACTCCAAGGAGAGAGAGGGGAAGTGCACTCCGTTTGACCCATGAATTCACAGGCACTGTTCATCCTGGAAGGTATCAGAGTCACCATTTCAAACATGCGAGCTCATGGGAAAGAACTGGAGCATGCCGGGGACAATAGCTGAAGAAATGCAGTCCCCCCCGCATTCATACTTTGAGAGTGAGACGTCAGGATGAAATCTGTTCTGCTTAGCTGCTGGAGCTGGTGCTGGAGTAGTAGGCGGGGTTTACAGGAACATAGCTTCATCCCAGACTTCTGAAGATCTTTCTGATGTAGACTGTACTTATACTAAACCTCAGTACACAAATATTATACAGTTTACTAGACTTTTATTGTGTGCTAAGAATTTCTCAGCCATGACATAGAAAGGCATTTCCGTAATAAAAATCACAAGACTGGCTGCTATTAAGTTGCTTGGTCTATACTAATCGCTGCACAATTTTAATAAAGGGTTTGCCAGTATTATCTCCACTTAATAAACCACAACATGCAGCACAGAGAGGCTAAGAAATCACCTAAGATCACACAGCTAGGAAGAGGCAGGATCGATGTGAGAATCAATTTGCTCAACCCCTAACTAGAGCTCCCTGGTATAAGGCTGCAGGTCTCCTGGGACAGCAGGGAGCCATGGTGGAGGCATCAAGAGACTAGAAAGCCAGCATCCTCCTTCACGGAGCTTACCAGAATGAAAATCAAAGCCTTCTCACAACCCTGGAATCTAAAGCCCAGGGGCACATTGTTTAATTCTGGAAGAATACCTGCAGACACATACAGCCCTGCTCTGTGGGACTGTGCAGGGGATCCTACCTGATCTCGGCTCTGGCTGTGCGACCAGGATGTTCCACACAGCGGGCTCCCGCCCTGCTGGGCCTGGCTCAATGTGTTTTATTAAAAAGCAGCATTTATCCGGCCTGCTCCTGGCAGGGCTGTGGCTGCAGTTTATTAGGACATCATTTGGAGTGTAAATTGTTGCTGGTTTATAAAAAGGCTCTCACAGAGCAGCTCCGCTGGGATGGCCTGGATCTGCAGCTCGAGGCAGACGGGCTTTAACTAAATCATTGATTTCCCTGCGAAGCAGCAGCGGGCAGGAGCCTCGCCCAGCTGTTTAGCTGCCTACACCCTGTTCCTGGAGGGCAAAGTGGCGAGGCTTTTTCCAGCTGTGTGGACAGTGCATTCTCCTCCTGAATCCCTGATTCCCAAAGGCCAGTAGGGCCTTTATATATATATATATATATATATATATATATATATATATATATATATGTGTGTGTGTGTGTGTGTGTGTGTGTGTGTGTGTGTGTGTGTGTGTGTACATATATATACACACACATATATATATATATGTGTGTGTGTGTGTATATATATATATAATTTTTTATTTTCTATATTCTTTGTTTACATTCTGAAGGCTTTCCCCTTTCCCAGTTTCCCCTTCACCCTTTGTCCCATAAGTCCTCTTTCCCCTCCCCCATACCGCCTCCCGCCTATTCCCCCATCACCCCCCTCTCGCCTTTTTTCTGTTCTGGTACTCTCCTAAAAAAACTGGATCCAGTCTTTTCAGGACCAGGGTCCTCTCCTGCCTTCTTCTTGGGAATCTTTTCATTTACTAATTGTGCCTTGAGTATTCAGAGATTCTGGGCTCATTAATATCCACTTATCAGTGAATGCATTTCATGTGTGTTCTTTTGTGATTGGGTTAACTCACTTAGGATATTTTCCAGATCCAACCATTTGCCTACAAATTGCATGAATTCATTATTTTTAATTGCTGAGTAGTATTCCATTGTATAAATATACCACATTTTCTGTATCTATTCTTCCTTTGAGGGACATCTGGGCTCCTTCCAACTTCTGGCTATTATAAATAAGGCTGCTATGAACATAGTGGAGCATGTGTCTTTATTGCATGCAGGGGAATCCTCTGGGTATATGCCCAGGAGTGGTATGACAGGGTCCTCTGGAAGTGTCATGCCCAATTTTCTGAGGAACCGTCAGACTGATTTCCAGAGCAGTTGTACCATCTTGCAGTCCCACCAACAGTGTAGGTTGGTGTAGGAGTGTTCCTCTTTCTCCACATCCTCGCCAGCACCTGTTGTCTCTTGAGTTTTTAATCTTAGCCATTCTGACTGGTGTGAGGTGGAATCTCAGGGTTGTTTTGATTTGCATTTCCCTGATGACTAATGATGTTGAACATCTCTTAAGGTGCTTCTCGGCCATCCAAATTTCTTCTGGTGAAAATTCTTTGTTTAGCTCTGTACCCCATTTTTTGATAGGGTTATTTGGTTCTTTGGGGTCTAACTTCTTGAGTTCTTTGTATATATTGGATATTAGACCCCTGTCAGATGTAGGGTTGGTGAAGATCTTTCCCCAATTTGTTGATGGCTGTTTTGTCCTTCTGACAGTGTCCTTTGCCTTACAGAAACTTTGTAGTTTCATGAGGTCCCATTTGTCAATTCTTGATCTTAGAGCATAAGCTATTGGAATTCTAATCTGGCTCATTTGAAAGGAGCTGCCGGGGACCTCTGCTTCATCCTCAGTACCTGAGAGCATTGTGAGCCCTGCCACAGTCAGACACATGACCCTGGTCCTCGATGTTGGGTTCAGCAAATAAAAATCAGGACCAGGGGCCAGGAGGATGGCTCAGCAAATAAAGGCACTGGCAACCTCGGTTCCATCCCTGAGACACAGTGGAACGTGGTGACCAGAAAGAATGGACTCCCGCAATACACACACTGGCAAGCACGCCCCCACATACAAACACTCAGAAAATAAATGTGAAGGTCAGATTACCAATGACTACGTTTTTGGATTAAGTGTGGAGCATGTCAATTCGAAGTTTGAAGCTGGCTACCTTCGCCACCCCCTTTAGTCGCTCCTGGGTGAAATCGCTGATGCTGTTCTGAAAATTGATGTACACAGTAATGGCTTCGCTGTAGCGTTTTCATGCACCTGACGTTATTCTTCAATCTCTTCCTCACCTTGCTGTGCCCCTGCCCTCCATAGGTAAGGTTCTGTTCCTTCCCTGAGATGTTACACACCTCTAATTTCATGTCACATAATTAATCTATGCCCTCTCTACCATCCCCTTCCCGAAGACTCTGTCTTCCTCCCCTTTTATGATCTGCTGTCAAGTTTCATGATATCATATATAAACTACACACACACACACACACACACACACACACACACATGGTTCCACATATGTCAGAAAACAAACGATGTTTGTTTTTCTGAGTCTGGTTTATTTCACTTAACAAAATGACCTACACTTCCATCTATTTTCCTACAAATGCCGTGACTTCATTCCTCTTTTCGACTGAATGCAATTCACTTGTGCGCATGTACATCTTTGTCATGTATCTGTCTGATGATGGGCATCTAGGTTGGTTCCATTTCTTGGCTGTTGTGATAATGTAGCCGTAAGCATGGATTCACAGGTATCTCTGTGGCGTGGTGACTGTAGCCCTCCCTTCAGGTGTGTGTGGATGGCTGTGTCATCCGGTAGATCTATTCCTCAATTTTGAGAAATCTGCACTGATTTCCACAGTGGCTAAACAAGTATCCATTGCCACCGTCCATCAGTTTATAAGTTTGTTCTTTACTCTGCATCTTTGTTTCTTGAATTTGATGATGTCCATTCTGACCGAGGCGAGACAGACTCCCAAAACAATCTTAAGTTCTTTCTCTGAGAGCTAAAGATGTTGAACACATTTCAAGTATCTATTAGCCATGTATAGTCTTCTATTGAAAACAAATTCGTTTATTAACCCATTGATTGGTTGGATAATTTCTATGTTTGATTTCTGCAGTTCTTTGTATGTTGGTAATAATAATCCCCAATCTGAACCGCAGTCGGCAAGGATTTTTTTTCTCAATCCTCAGGCTGTCTCTTTATTCTGGTGGTTGTTTCTGCCCTGTGTTGAGGCTTTTTTATTCCACATAATTTCACTTGTCAGTTCTTGAGATTGTCCTCTGTGTCAATAGAATCATTTCTGAAATGTCTTGCTTACACCTGTATCATGAAGTTTCCTCCCCTGGCAGTTCTGGGGCTTTGGGCAGGGGTGTTTGTTGTGTGAGGAATATTGTAAATGACATTTCTGCAGGTTTCTTTCCCAGCCAGTGTGCTGTTGGCATATGGAAATAGTGCTGATTGTCATTGGTGATGTTGTGCCTTGCTCAAGCACTTTTTTGAAAGTATCTATCAGGTCTGTAGGGAAAACAAGCGGGGCCCGCGTACCTGTATAGGGATGGTGGGTGTCCAAGTACCTGCTGAGGGATGCTGCCCGGCTAGGGGAGAAGGTCCTTGCTCAGAAGGCAGGGGCCATTCTGGCATGGGCCCCGGGTACCTGTAGAGGAAGCTTGGCTGGGTGGAAGAGGCTTTGGTCCTTTCTGGAGGCTGGAGATGCTGAGACCTGTTCTATTACTCCTACACAGCAGGTTTTGATAAGAAGTGCCTCATGGTTTCAAAACTTTATTATAGAGAAGTAGGAAAAGAAAAGGAGATAGAGAAATAAAGAGAGAAAGAAAAGATAGGGAAGGTGAGAGCTGGCCATGACCATGTGGAAAGAGGGGAGAAGAATGGAGAGAGGGGGAACAGGGAAAAGAGAGGAGAGAGCATAAGGGTAAGAGAGAAAAGCAAGAGAGCTAGGAGGGGGCTGGCATCCCTTTTTATAGTGGACTGGGTTGCCAGGAAACTGTGAGGCGAGGCAAACCTGGCTGTAGCTAGGTGACTGTAGTGGCGGAGTCCAGCCGGAACACTGGGCCTGGCCCTACGTGTGACTGATGGTCACAGGATTATAGAGTTGAGGAGTCAGGAGTATGGAGTTGGTGTCAGGAGCCTGAGTATCTGGGAGCATTGCTCACTGGTTCCGTCCCTTGTAGAATATTCTACTGGACCCCCGGAGTAAGCATTGCTCAACAAGGCCACAGACTGCCTTTCACAGTCCCACACAGATCTTTCTGGCAGAGTCTTCCGAGTCTTCTAAGTATAGAATAATGCTATCTGCAAAATAGAATAATTTGACTTACTGTTTTAAAAGAGCAATTCTCAAACTCATCTGGAGTAACAAAAAACCCAGGATAGCTAAAACTATTCTCAACAATAAAAGGACTTCTGGGGGAATCAATATCCCTGACCTCAAGCAGTACTACAGAGCAATTGTGTTAAAAACTGCATGGTATTGGTACAGCGACAGGCAAGTAGATCAATGGAATAGGATTGAAGACCCAGAAATGAACCTACAGAGTTATGGTCACTTGATCTTTGATAAAGGAGCTACAATCATCCAGTGGAAAAAAGATAGCCTTTTCAATAAATGGTGCTGGTTCAACTGGAGGTCAACATGCAGAAGAATGCGAATTGACCCACTCTTATCTCCTTGTACTAAGATCAACTCCAAGTGGATCAAGGACCTCCACATAAAACCAGACACATTGAAACTAATAGACTTACTGTTTTCTATCCTTTTTATTTCTTTCTCTTGTCATATTGCTGTAGCTACGATAAATCTCTACATTGAGTAATAGTGGAGAAAGTAGACAACATTATCTCATACTAGATTTGGGGAGAAATATATTCAGTTTTTCCTCATTTAATAAAATGTTGACTTTAGGCTTTATTTTGTTGAGGTAAGTTCCCCCTATTCTTCATTTCAGGTGTTTTATGAAGAAGGGATGTTGAAGTTTGTCAAAGTTCCTTTCTGTTCCAGTTGGCATTCTGTCTTTACTCTGTTGTGTGCTACATTACAATGTTAATTTGCATATACAAATCAACCTTGCTTCCATGAAATGGAACCAACTTACTCTTGGTTATAATCTTGATATGGTCTTGAATTCAATTTGCTAACTTTTTATTAAGAAATTTTATGTCTGTGTTCATTGTGGCAATTGGTCTATAGTTTTCTTTCCTTGTGCCCTTTCTGAGCCTGATAGTGTTCTCTCCCCTTCTATTCTATGAAACAGTCTAAGGAGCATGAGTGTTTGGGGAATTCTGCAGGGCATCTATCAAATCCTGTACTTTTCATTGGAAGACATTATTACTTTGAGCTCACTGAATATCATGGATGATCAAGTTAAGTTGTTTATAGCCTATTGATTTAATTTGGTAGGCCACGTGTACCTAAGAATTTATTCATTTCTTCTATATATTGCCAGTTTCTGTTAATGCCAGTTTTCAAAGTATTCCTTCATAATTATCTGAATTTCATTGGGATCTGTAGTAAACTACCATTTCTCATTCCTAATTTTATTAATTTGGATCATCCGTTCCTCTTTCTTTTGTTTGGCTGTGGATTTGAAATCTAGTTAACATTGAAAGAACTGATTTTTTTTTATTGTGAACATTGGTTTTTTTTTTAGTTTCCTTTGTATTAACTTCTGCCATGCAAGAACAGCAAGACTAATCATTATTATTTCTTGTCATCTACTACTGCTTTGGGATTTGGGTTGTTATTGTTTTACTGAGACTTTTAGATACACCATTAGGCTATTATTTGAAATCATCATGATTTTTAAAGCATTCATAGCACAATAAATTTTCCTTTTAGAATGGTATCCCAATGGTTCTGATGAGTTGAATTCTGTTGTCATTTGATTCTAAAAAAATTTTTAATTTCCTTCATGATTTCTTAAATGACCCATTGGTCATTAAATGGTCAATTGTTTGGTCTCCGTGTATTTATGTACCTTCTGTAGGTTCATCTTTGGTTTTGGTTGTTTTTTTGGTTTGTTTACTTTGCTATTGATTTCTGTTACTACACTATGAGCTGGTAAGATACAATAAGTTACCTTGGTGATTTCATATTTGGTTTGGATTGATTTGTTGCCTATCATTCTAGGTGATCTACTTTGGAGAAGACCCCATGGGCTGCTGAGAATAACGTATCTTTCTGGTGGATGGTATATTCTGTATATCTGTTACATCCATTTTTATCTATAGCAGAGTTTAACTCTAAAGATTCTTTGATGATTTTTAATCAGATAGCCTATATAAATTAGAGTGGTATATTGAAATCACCACTATTACTGTATCAGGACTTATTTGACTTTTTATGTCCATTACTGTTTATTTTATGAAATTGGGATCACTAACATTTGATGTGTAGATATTTACAGTTGTTACATCTTCCTGATGAAATGTTCCTTGTGTTAGAATGTAATGGCCTTCTTTGTCTCTTAAAAGTTTAAAGTCTACTTTATCAGATAACAGAATAATGACACCAGCTTTCCTTCTGCATCCATTTGCTTAACAGATTATTTCCATCCTTTGACTCTCAGTCAGTGGTTGTCTTTACCAGTGAGATGTGTTTCTTGGAAATAACACTTAGTTAGATCTAGATTTTAATCCATCCAGTCGATACCATTTTATGAATGAGTTGAGACCATTTACATATAAGGTTATTATTGAGAGATGTTTCCTAATTCTTGTAATTTTGTTGGTTATTTTTCTGGTTGGGTAGATTATTGTTTGTTTTTTGTTTTCTACTTCATCAGTACTAGGAATCTGTATAGTTAGTGATATTTAACGTGATGTATCACTTCCTAGCTTTCCTGCATACATCTATTCCTTTCATGAAATTTATTTTTTTCTATGCCCTCATGATTGAGCTCCATTTTGTTTGGTTGGTTTTTTGGTTTGTTTTTTCACTTTGCTATTGATTTCTACTGTTACTGCACTATGAGCTGGTAAGATGCAATAAGTTACCTTGGTAACTTCCTCCTTTGGATATAGTACATATAGTACTTCTTTAAGTATCTTCCTACAGTGCTTCCACGGAAGTCATGGACTGCCATCACTTGTGATTTCCTTAAGATATCTTTATTTTCTAACCAATTTTAAAATGTAATTTTATTGAGAGCTACAGAGAGATCTTGTGTTATTCTATACTTGATCTTAGCCAAAAGCTGTAAAGGAATTGTGGTGGTTTTAATAAAAATAATCACCATGGGCTCATATATTTGAATGCTTGGTCAGTGGTTGGTAGAAAGATTTGGAGGCGTGGTCTTGTAGGAAGATGTGTATCACTGAGGATAGGCATTGAGGCTTCAAAAGACTGGAGTATTGCCAGGGTCTGTCTCTGTCTCTGTCTCTGTCTCTGTCTTTCTTCTCTCTCTCTCTCTCTCTCTCTCTCTCTCTCTCTCTCTCTCTCCTCTCCTCCTCTCCTCTCCTCCTCTCTCCTTCTCTCCTCCTCTCTCCCCTCTCTCCTCCTCTCTCTCCCCTCCTCCCTCTCTCCTCCTCTCTCTCTCCTCCTCTATCTCCTCCTCTCTCCCTCTTCCTCTCTCCCTCCTCCTCTCTCTCCTCCCCTCTCCTCCCCTCTCCTCCTCTCTCCTCTCTCTCTCCTCTCTCTCTCCTTCTCTCTCTCCTCCTCTCTCTCCTCCTCTCTCCACCTCTCTCTCCACCTCTTTCCTCCTCTCTCCTCCTCTCTCTCTCTCCTCCTCCTCTCTCTCTCCTCCTCTTTCTCTCTCCTCCTCCCCTCCCCTCCCCTCTCCTCCCCTCTTCCCTCTCCTCTCTCCTCTTCTCTCCCTTCTCTTCTCTCCCCTCTCCTCTCTCCTCTCTGCCTCCTACTTGTTAATTAGGATGTGAACTCTCAGTTGTTCCTACCACTATACTATTGCTCTACCACCATGGACACCAGCCATCTGAAACCATAAGCCCTGCTAAATGCTTCCTTTTATAATTTTTTTTGGCTGTAGTGTTTTGTCACAGCAATACAAAAGTAGTTAAGACATGGATCAGATATGATTCTAATGTGTTTGCCTTTTTAATATTGGTCCCATACTTTGTGTTTTGAATATCGTATGCTGTGGGAAGGTTCTCCTCTGTATATGTCTGTTTGAGATTCTAAACACCTCTTGTATTGGGATGTCTATTTCTGTCTCTAGACCTGGGAAATTCTCTGCTTCATTTCATTGAATAGAATCTCTATGTCATGAGTGTTTATCTTGGCTCTTCTAGCTCATGAATTCTTAGGTATGGCTTCTTGACTGTATGCTAGAGCACTTAGATATTGTAGCCATGCCTGTTGGCTTTTCATTGTTGACACTTGAATGTTGTATTGTGTCTGCTTTATACTTTACCCATGAGAATCTGTCTCCTGTGTGGTTGAGTCTAATAGTGATATTTTTCATTATTTCTTGGTTTTGTTTTTAAGTTGTAGTCACTGGTCTCTTTATTTCCAACATTTCTATTTGATTTTTTCTCAGAATCTTAATCTCCTGAATGAGTTTTTTTCTTCTGTGCTGATTTTATCATTCTAGATAGTCTGGAACAGAAAGTGTATATCAAGCATTAATTGCCACAACCACAATGCTATGTAACAAACCACGTAAGCTTACCGATTTATTCCAAGAACATTTTTGCTCACACTTCAAGAAATGGGAATTCAAGCTGTAGATTAATCTGAAAGCTGCTTCTGGTTCCAGGACATGATCAAGGATATTTGTTCTAGGACCCAAGAAACAGTGATGGCAGCCATGATAGGAAAATTCTTTACATCATAAATCATAGGAGTTTATGGGGTGGAATCCAATGATGTAATTAATATAAGGCCTCTGCTTATATCTAACCCCTATCATGCAGTGGGGGAGGAAAGTATGATGTCCTAGACACAGATAAAGATATAAAGAAAGCCCCTGCTATCACCAAAGGTATGCTGGGTGGCTGAACCAAGAAGAGCTAAGCGAGCAGCCCATTCGCTCCTGCCCTGTGGATGACTTCTCTCTTCACTATTTTCTAACTCTACCCCTAGACCTCTTTCTCTTTAGACTCTGTAAACATATTCATCTCATTCTCGAGGGAAGAAGAATGGAGAGAAAGGTGAAGGAGAAAAAAGAGAGGAGAAAGACAGAGGAGGAAGGAAGGTAAATTCAAATACAAAACCATGGGGGAGACCAACTGGAGGAGTGTGGTCCAGGCTGTGCAAGGCCCTGCCCTTGACCCCCAATGACTTCATCAAAACTGTCTCTTGACTCTACTTCCCCATTGTCCTTTCTTTCAGCTCCAACATAACTTCTTTAAAGATGTACAGTCTAAAGCATCAAGATGCTGTGCATCTAGGGCTGGAGAGATGGTTCAATGATTAAGAACGTTTGCTGCTCTTCCATCACCCATGTTAGCAGCTCAAAACTGTCTGGAACTCTAGTTCCATGGATTCCAACACACCCTCTGACCTCCACAGGTAGCATGCACATAAAATTATTTAAAAAGGAATCCAAAAGAAGCTGCATATTCCACCCACCAGATCTGTAAAATAGAGTGAGGCTGCCTAAGGAGGTGGAGTCAGAACACACACAGCCCGATGCGGATGTAGCCTCTGTGGAGAGAAGCCTGAAAGTAACTATGAGAATTTAAGACACACTTATCCACTGAGTCAGCAATTCTACTTCCAGGAATTTATCCAACAAACATCTTTGCACATTTCTTTGGGAAACACGGAGTGTAGAATAATGACCATTATAACAGTGTTTGCAAGAATAAAAAGCTATCCATAAGTATGATATAGCTACTAATAAAACGCTATAGGCACCGAAAGAATGAAGTTGGTCTATATTTTGTGACTTAGAAATTTCTGTCAGATATATTAAGTTGGGGTAATGTTGAGCAACATAAAAGATATGCTCTCCTGTGTGTGTATGTGCTCTCTCTCCCTCCCTCCCTTCTTCCTTCTCTCTCTCTCTCTCTCTCTCTCTCTCTCTCTCTCCAAGTGTGTGTGTGTGTGTGTGTGTGTGTGTGTGTGTGTGTGTGTGGTGTGTCTAAAACATCTCTGTAAGAATATATTAGAACCTGCTTCCTCTGCCTGCAGATTCCTGACTCAGAGTTCACATTCCCAATAGACTAACCTCTACCTGAAATGAACACTTACTAATTCTGTAAAGAGGTAAACGTACTTTTTATATACCCCACTTTTCCATGATCTTCCACTGTGAAAAGTTGTTCTTCCTCCAAAGTGGCCACTAATGTACTCTGATTGCTATTCCCCAGGTCACACTGGGAAAGGCAAAAAGGCAATTAATCAATTAGTTCCTTTGTCTTCAAATCAATCCCCTTTCTAGTGGTGCCTGACCCAGACCACCTGACATTTCCGTAACCCACTTGACACTTGATGCGTGCCAAATGACTTCTTGTTGTCCCAAACTTGGAGATTTTAATCTCGAGTATTAAGCCAGCAGGGCCCAGTAATTCCCTGAATGCATTTTTATTGACTTTGTAAATCAGACTTGCCCACATCAGGGACTGTGACCAGGAAAGAGGTGTTTGTCTGTGAAATTGGCTGGACACACACCATTGACTGTGATGATAACCAGTGATTTGTGGGGCCAGAGAAATGAGCCACATGCACTAAGCAGATTAAAATATAACAAAACAAGAGGGTTCTATTACCAGGAATACCATCAAAGAGCGGCAGGACATTTGTGATAAAGGGCAGAAGAACAAACTGATTCCACGTCTGGACGGAAGCCCCAGACTTTACTTTGCTTCCTCGTTGATCAGCCAAAGAGAAAGTGTGGGGATGCAGACACAGGTAAACCACAGTTCCGAAGTCTTTTGGCCAAAGTCAGAAGCTGTTTGTCTCTTGCTTCCGGCGGCCCCTGCAAACAAATGGGAATCACTGATTGAATGGGTAATTTAAAATGCTCTCTCCCCACTGATGACGAACTCTAACGAGCACAATGCTCCCACCCTGTCCTGACTTCCTCTCCCGTTAGCCGTCTTCCCACTTAGTTTTCAGGGCCTTTGCGCTTGCTGTTCTTACTACCCATGATGCTATTCTTCCAGATAACCCCAAGGCTGACTTATTCCCTCCATTCAGGCTTCTAGAGAGGCACCACCTCTTTAACAAAGCCTTCCTTGACTGGACATGGCAGTGTGCAAGCTGTAATCCCAGGCTGAGGCAGGGTAGCCAAGGGTTCAAAGGCCAACCTGAGTTACATAGTCAGTTCAAGAGCAACTTGAACTACATAGAGATACCTGCCTTGAAATAAAGAGAAAGAGGGAGGGAGGGAAGAAAGAGAGAGAGAGAGAGAGAGAGAGAGAGAGAGAGAGAGAGAGAAGAAAAAGGAGGAGGGAGTGAAGGAAGGAAGAGAAAGAAAATGAAGGAAGGAAGGAAGGAAGAAAAGAAAGAAAGAAAGAAAGAGAAAGAAAGAAAGAAAGAAAGAAAGAAAGAAAGAAAGAAAGGAAGGAAGGAAGGAAGGAAGGAAGGAAGGAGGAAAGAAAGAGAAAGAAAGAAAGAAAGAAAGAAAGAAAGAAAGAAAGAAAGAAAGAAAGAAGTAGAGAGAGAAGGAAAGAAGGAAAGAGGGAGAAGGGAAGGAGAAGGAGGGAGGGAGAAGGAGAGAGAGGGAAGGAGGGGTGGAGAAAAGCATCAGCAGTAACTGACTGTGAAATAAAAGCCACCCTTCCTTCCCATCTCTCTTCTCCTTCTGTTTAAGCACAGCGTTTGTGTGAAGTGGCATCATATTGTGTATTCTGTGCTTGTTTGTTTTAGGCCCTGCCCTCCAGAGAACAGGCACTTTGTTCTGTTCTCTGCTGAGTGCTCAGTGCCTAGAGTACTCACTGCACAAATATTTGATGAATGAATGAGTGATGTGTCTGAGTTCCTCTTCGTTTCTCTTCAACTGAGAGGCTTAACTTATTCATATATTTGTCCAACAAATGTTTGCAGAGGGACTGCCACCAGCCAGGCAGACGCTGAGTGCTGGGTCTCCACAGGACCACGTGATGGTAAGTATAGCATGGCAGGGTTCTCTGTAGGTTTCAGGTGCAGTTTGGCATCGGTTCAGTTCCTGGGAAGAATTCTATATGATACTCAAGACAGATGTCCTGAATATAGTAGTGAGATGATTACTCAAAAATTCTTACCAACCTCTCTGGAACTTTCTTCCTGCGTTGCATCCTGAGTCTTACATCATTACAGCTTCCAGTCTGTCCAAGTCAGAGGCTGCTGGTTCATTGCTAGTTCTTGGCTTCTTAGACACACGGAGGCTCAGAGATTTTGTCCAAATTTCCCAGCATGCCTTGCAGGTTGTATGAGCTTGTGACTAATTTCTGCCCAATGAAATGTGAGCATAAGCAGTATGTAGATTTCCCAGTAGTCAGATCTGAACTGTCCAATGGAAATAAACTGTGAACAAAACAAGATCATGTAGAATTTCTAGAGATCATGCTTTGTATGTAAAAAGAGAAACAAATTAATTTTAATAATATATTTAAACAATTGTATTGGTTATTGTTTTCATTGCTGCATCATGAACCCAGACAAGAAGCAACTTCAGAGGAAGTAGAGCTTATTCGGACTCGTGTTTGAAGAGGTGTTGTCTATCATGGAGGAAGGCATGATGACTGGATACTGAAGCAGCTAGAGATAGCAATAAGATGGAGTGGCTGGTTTAAAACCTTAAGATCTGCCCTGAGTGACTCACTTTTTCCAACAAGACTCCAACAAAGATCCCACAACTCATCAAAATACCACCCCCATCTGGTGTTCCAGCAGCCTACATGGGACCTTTAGCATTCAAACAACAAAACCAATATTTTCAAGGAGCCTTTGTTTCAACATATAATCACCATAACACATTAACGAGGTGTTTACATCCTATCTTGGGCCCTCAGACTATAGTGATAATGCTGACATTTTCCTCCGAAATAACTGATCTTTATTTTGCTTTCACAGCTTTCATCATCTTCAGCATATCCAGGTTGTACAAACACACAGGATTTATAATAACCAAACAGAGTTCTTCAATAATTTGAATTAAAACCAATGAGAATTAAATAACATATTTTCTTCCCCTACCTCACTGGCCATTGTACAAGTGCCCAATAGCCTTGTAGCTCTAAAGATCTTAAAGAAGACCAGCATGCACTGCTCTGTGCTCTCCGTCTTCCCACTGGCTGGAGGATGGAGGCATTCAGAAATGTACTCACCTGGTAGAGCTGTATGTTTGCGTGGGCAAAGCCACTCTACCCACCGCTAAACAACTATAGACAGAGAAAACAAACCTACATTCTCGTCAAGCCTGTGTTTCCTGGTCCCTTGGCTGTAGTTTATTGATCCCATAACTAAGACGCATGTCAAGAATTTTGTTGCATCTAGAACCTCCACTCCCAAGCCTTCATCTTGCTTTATCTCTAAAAATAATGATGCTTACTAGAAACAGCACCAGCAATAGAGTCTCCCAGCTTTACCACGGCTCAGCAAATTTTCATCTGGGCTTCTAATAGGAGCCTGGGATGGGTAGAGATGCCAAGGTTTGAATTTAGCCTCCACCTCTAGGATGGCTAACTTTATATTTCAGCTTGATTGGAAGACAAGGCACTTAGATATTTGATCATGTACTATTCTGGGTGAGGACATTCCTGGTGAGATGGACACTTGGAAGAGTAGACTGGATTAAGCAGATGGCCCTTCCTAATGTGGGTGGGCCCCATTCCATTACTTGAAGGCCTATACCAAAAAAGGCTGATCCTCCAGCAGCCTTTAAACTGGGATGCTGGCTCTTGGCTGCTTTCAAACTCAGGCTGAAGCATCAACTCTTCCTGAGGCCCAAGCCTGCCAGCATTAACACTGTAATACACCATCAGCCTCCAACCCCGGATCTTCAACTTGGAGACCTTAGGAGTTGTCAGCCTCAAAATTCACATGAGCCAGTTCCTTAGAATAAATGAATGATTACACGAATAAATGAACAAGTGCTCCAGTTGCTCTGCTCTCTCTCTGGAGGACATCACAACTGACTTCTAACAGACCATGTGACGCCATTGCACCTTGGTTTCCTGGCTTGTAAAATAAGAGACAGGAGCGGGCGTCTGCTACGAGTTAGCTGTGATTGTTGTGATGTTATTATTATTAGACACAAGGACTGCCAGCCATTACTGAGAGAAAATATAAGCTGTGCACCTGTGTACGTGGCCAGGAGCGGAGGGGGCGACAGCAAGTTCAAGGGCCCCAGCTCTGCATGGTCCCTCAGCATTCAGAGAATGCCTTGTATCCACCCTTGGCCATCTCCCTCTCCTGTTCCCTTCAGCAGCTGATGTGCTTCAAACCCACAGCATTACCTCCTCTTGCCCCCTAAGTCAGCCCTCTCCCCCTCAGGTGAAACCCTGCCTTCTATTTCACAGAGAAAATTATGGCTCTCAGGCAAGAACTTGTTAATTAATTTTGTTTCATCCTCTCATGCTTTTGATCTTGTGCCCTCTCCCTCCTTAGGGATGTTCTCTTCACATTAACTTTTCTCTCTTGATTCTGAGACTCCCCCTTTCCTGCTGCTCTTTCTGCTTCAACCAGCCACCATGCCCGGGGCCAGCTTATTGTTAGACACTTCCTGCTGTCTGGCCTCTTCTTAACACCCTGCCTGCCAAGCTTCTCCAGACACTAGTCTGCCTTCTCATCTCCCATCCACTGTTCTCTACGGAGCAGCTTCGGGGAAAGGGAAATAGGCTGTTCCCAGTGCTGAGGTGTGGCCCATGGAAGGATCAAGGTGCCTAATCCCCAAGGTTGGAATGTGCTTGCACTGGAACAGAGTAAGAGAAGCAGAGAGTGTTGGAGGTGAGACCTGGACAGCAGGTTCAGTTCAGATGTGACTGGAAGCTGGCTCTGACTTTAAGGGTAAGTTCATAGCAGGATTTTGAGACTAGCAATAGCAAGCTCCCAGCCTCTAGCTTAGATTTTAAATGGTTCCCTTTACTGAGAAGCAAGCACAGAAACAAGAAGGTAATTACAACAAGGGGTTGCAAATATGGATCAGCCAATAAAATGCCTGCTACACAAGGGTAAGGACCTGAGTTTGAATCCCGGGCACCAGTATAAAGTCTGAGCGTGGTGCTGTGTGCCTGCCATCTTAGCACGTGGAAGGCTGAAATGAAATGGGAGGAGAGACTCTGGGGCTTGCTGAGAAGCTACTGCTGTCAAATCAGTGAGACCCAGACTCAGTGGGAGACTTACACTAATCCAACTCTAGGTATAGAGTAAAGAGCCAAAAGGACCTGCTGGTGTTTAGGATGTGAACAGGAAAAAAAAAACAAAAGAAGTTAAAGGAGAGTGGGTGTGGTAGCATCAACCTGTCACTTTAGCTCTCTGGGAAGCTGAGGCAGGGAAAACAAGAATGTGCGGCCAAAGAATGTGCGGCCAAACTGTGGTACAAAGAGGAAACTCCCATCTCGAAACCAAAAGTCATGAAGAGTGCCCCAAGGGCTTGTGGTTTTCCACCTAAAGGCCACTTGTCCTACTGCCGCCTGGGGCTCACACTTAAATGAGCAGCAAATTTAAAATTACAGTCCAGAGTTTTCATCAGGTGCAAGAATAAGCACATATGGTCATATAATTACGCCAGCAAAAGATAATCATGGAGCAAAGAAGAGATGGTGGGGTCCACCAGCTGTTAGCCAACACATAATATTCATGATAGATAGAAGATAGATCGATTAATAGAGAGAGGGCAGGGAGAGAGAGATGCATATCAATACTATGTTATTAAGTACTGAAGGATGGCTACTTGAAGAAATATTCAAGAGTTATAATTAGTCGCCTTTGAGGATGAGACTTGAGGGTTGGAAGGAGCAGGGCAAGAACATTGGGTTTCATGAATAGTTATTTTATGCTATTTCCTTTCTTTATTTCTCTCCATTGTTGAAAACAAGGAATATAAATTATTTTTATTAAAACGTGTAAGGCCGGGCAGTGGTGGCGCACGCCTGTAAACCCAGCACTTGGGAGGCAGAGGCAGGCGGATTTCTGAGTTCGAGGCCAGCCTGGTCTACAGAGTGAGTTCCAGGACAGCCAGGACTACACAGAGAAACCCTGTCTCAAAAAAACAAAAAAAAAAAACAAAAAAAAACAAAAAAACGTGTAAGAAGTAGCTGAGCTTGGAGCATCCTCTGTGCTCATTGTTTTTTACAGGGTTAGAGGGCACTTTGCCAACCAATTGGGAGAAAGGTATCAACAGTCTTATCCAGCTGTGAACCGTGTGGGCCATTACACCAACCTGCCAGTTGAGATGTTCCCATGGGTGCAAGAGTGATGTAACTATTATGGGGTACAGCTACTTTTTTGATTGCATTGGAGACTCCCTCCACTGGAGACATATGTCTGGGGTTCTAAACCCAGTCAAATACCCATGCCTGAGAAAGTCATACGCCCTAGGAAGAAGCACACTGCTCTGATTTTGCTGACACACATGCCTTCTAAACATTTAAATTGGTGCTGTTCTTAGTCTTGGTCAGAGAAGCTTCTGGTGTTGGTGGTCAAAAGCTACTACAAAGACTCATAACTGGACAAAATACAGAGAACAGTGACCACTTAATAAAAGTGTTAAATGAGGCCTCTATTAACACATCCCACCCCCACCCCCAGGCCCAGGGGACCATCTCTAAAGAGAACAGAAGGACTGAAAGAGCTAGCAGCTGGGAAGAAGCGCTGTGAGATGCTCTCTTCTGGACACAACACAGCCATGACACTCATGAGCTCATCATGGCTATGGTTACTCGCACAAGACCTGTAGAAGATGGAGCCGTCAGCATGCCATCATAGAAGGGCATGGGGGACGGACAAGTCCTACCTCTCCCTGAGGAGCCATTAGCAGTTAATGGTGCTGAGGAAGGAGGTTTCTTCAGTGATACAGACACTGGAAAGTCGCCCAGGCTCCAGTAAGTAACCCCATGCCTATTAAACCCAGTAGATTACAAAACAAAGCAAAACAACAGAATGGTGTGAAAATGGAAGGCAGCTTGATGGAAAAAAATTAGGAGAGAGGTGTGAGGATGGTCCAAATGCTTTGTATATACACATGTAGGAAACTATCAAAGAATTAAAAAAAAAAAACCCCAATGTCATAGAAAATGGGAGAGGCTCTTCTATTCTGGAAAGTCTATTATATAGGCTTGGCTCACCATGTCCTCCCATACTCAAGCAAAAAAAAAAAAAAAAATCACATTTCTTCCTTTGTTCAGGTTTTTCCTGATTCCCTTTATTGGCATGATAATGCTGATCTTGCTATAAATTTTTTAAAGAGCTCGGGCAAAACATAAACGTTTGGTCTCCCAAGTGATGCTACCTGTCAACACCGTTCAGAAGCTTATTTCCCATAATACCACTTCAGTGCAGAAGCCCGAAGCTGCTGCCGGCGGAGTGCTGCAGAGGTTTCCTATGACATAGACCACAGTGTGTGTGTGTGTGTGTGTGTGTGTGTGTGTGTGTGCATTAGAGTCATGGCTGTTACACAAAGACAATGACACAGCTCACTGCTGTTGCTCCTAATTGTTAGGCGTTTATTAAGCATCCATCTTAAAGCCAATCGTCGGGCTAGGCCTGCAGCTCAGTTGGTAAAGTGCTTGCCTAGCACGCATGGAGCCCTGAGTTCAATCCTTAGCGCTGTATAAATTGGATGTGGTGGTATAGACTTGTAATCCCCGGAAGTTGAAGCAGGAGGATTAGAAGTCCGATGCCCTCTTTGGCTTCATAGAAAACTCAGAGCCAACCTGGGATACATGAGATCCTGTTTCAAAAACAAAACCAGCAAAAGAGTAAAATAGTTTTGGCAATCTGGACCTCCAGCTTTTCCTGTGCCACCACCTCCTCCATACACTCACCCCATACATCCGCTCACCTGAGGCTCAGTGTCGCTCTTGACACTGCAGTGTCCGGCCTGCTGGCCTTTGCCTGCAAAGGCATCCTTGTGAGTTGGTCTCTTTTGTCACCAGCCATTGTACAAACATTGGACTCCGTCACGCTCTGTCCGTGCAGGCATCCACTGTGCTTTGATCCTGGGCACCCATCCATTTCCCCCTCCGATCTCCTGTCTTTTTCTTCATTGCCACATCCCATTAGTTTCACCTTTACTTTCTGTTTTTCCCCTCCAAGATTCCAGAGGTAAGAGAAAACACGTGATGTTTGTGTGCATCTGACTGATTTTTCGTAGCAAAATGATCTCCAGTTCCATCCATTTCCTTATAATTGACATCATTTTATTTTTCTTTACGGATGAATAAAACTCCATTGTGGGTGAGTACTACATTTTCTTCATCCATTCACCTGCTGATGGGTATGGAGGCTGGTTCTGAGCATTGATTAATGTGAGTGGAGCTGCAGTAAACACGGGTGTGTGGGTCTCTCTCTGATATGCTAACTTAGTGCCTGCAGGGCATACCAAGCTGTGGTGAAGCTAGGCCATATGAAAGTTCTACTTTTAGATTTTTGGGGGACCTTCCTAGTAATTTGGGTGGTGGTCGTGTCAGTTCACACTCCCCGCAGTAAGGGAAGTGATGATTTCTTTATTAATGGGGTTGTTGATGTTCCCGGGTTTTTGGCACCATTGATGGGACTTAAAAGAGAGGAAGGGTGTTAGTGAATATGGCATGGCGATGTGGGGGAAGGGGGTGCCTGAGCGGGCCCATGCCCAGGCATCGCCTCCCCCTGAAGGACCACACATACACACCAACATGGCATAGAATAGAGTTTATTTAGAGAATAAGATGAGAGTAGTAGTAGTAGTAGTAGGAGGAGGAGGAGGAGGAGGAGGAGGAGAAGGAGGAGAGAGAGAGAGAGAGAGAGAGAGAGAGAGAGAGAGAGAGAGAGAATAGAGAGAGAGAGGAGAGAATAGAGAGAGAGTGGATGCCGGCCATGACCATGTGGAGAGAGGGGGGAGGGGAGCCCAAGAGGGGCAAAGAGGTGAGAGGATGAGAAGAGAGAGGGGAAGGAGCAGGAAAAAGAGAGAGAGGAGGGGGCAGGCAGCCCCTCTTATAGTGGAGCAGGCATGTGGGGCGGGGCATACCTGGCTATTGCCAGGTAGCTGTGGGGTGGAGCTTGAACAGAATACCAACAGGAAGAGTGTTCCCTTTTCAGCACTCTCACTGTTGTTTGCTGTCACTTGTTTCCTCAACAGTGAACCTTTCTGGTGTGTAGGTTGAAGTGTGGTGTGGTGTTGAGCTGCATGTTCCTGGTGGATGCTCCTCTTCAAGAGCTGTGGGAATCTGTCTGCCTGATTCTGCGTTCTTGTTCCTAGCTCTATAAGTCCACGTGTTAGGATGTTTACCTTCTACGTTTTAATTCTTAGGTTGTTGGGATTTATAAGTGGAGCCTTGGAGAACCTGGGACTAGAAGAAATCTTGGGGATGGGGCCCTCAGGATAGGATTGGTGTCTTTACAGTCAAGAGCGGCCTGAACTGGTATAATCCCTTTCTGCTGGCAGTGGTGCCTTCTACAATGAGAACGGTATAGCAGGAGGGCCCTTGCCAGATTCAGACCCTTAACCTTAGACTTCCTGGTCCTACTCTCAAGAATGGTAAGAAATGCATTTCTTTGTAAATTACCCAGACTATTGATTTCTGTTATAGCAACAGGAAAAGTGCCGAGACTTTTCTTTTCTCCTCCTTTAGACCACAGAACCTTTGTATCTGCCCCCATCCACTATAGCCCCAAAGGTTGACAAAGGAAGGAAAATCATGTGCTCCGTCTCTCAGGTCACACGTTTTTGTGTTCATCCTGCAAAGCTGTCTGGGTGCCAAGCACTGAGAGCACCACAGTGAGCAGGATGCCAGAGACACTGTAGTCTAATGGGTAACGTGGGCATCCAATCAAGAAATGGCCACCGTGTCACGGGTCTGCTCTGAGAAGAGGCACAGTCCACTGAAAGGGCACACATAAATACCAGTGACTAAGTAAGACAGCAGAGAGGACTGAAAGGAAGTGGCATTTCAGCTATGTAGGAGTTTGTGAGGAGAGTGGGAGAGGAGGAAGAAAGTTCCACACACATCCACTGGGATGCAGAAGTCCAGGAAAGAGCCGAGAGAGTGGGACATGAGCTAAGTGACAGAGATGCTGGAGGGTGGGGGGAGCAGAAGGGGACAGACACAGGCAAATCCACGTCTTCAAAGACCTTGAGAATCTACTGAGGGAGTTTGGACTTTATTCTAAGACACTAGAGAGCTGTGGGAGAGTGAAAGCATAGGAGTGACTCATGCTCTACTCCCTCATAACTTTATGTTTTAGGAAATTTATTGTTAAAACAGACAGGGCTAGTCAGGAAATAACAAGACAAAATACTAGGATGTTTCAAAGTTAAATCTTAAAGATCATGCACAGTCATATTTCCCCATCTCTGTAATGTCTGACATCCTCGTGGGTTATCGTGCTTACTAATTATTTTCATTATAACGATATGCTGGTGTTCTGGAGTGGTGTCTCAGTAGCTAAGAGTGCTAGATGCTCTTTTAGAGACCCCAGTTTCAATACTCACCAACCACTTACAAACATCTGAAATTCCAGTACCTGGGAACCTGTGCCCACCTCTGGCCTCTGCAGGCACCAGGTGCACACATGGTACACATACACATGCAGGCAAAACAGTGAACATGAAAAATAAAAGTAGTTTTTAAAACCTGTATAAGAACCAGATGTAACAGAACATTTTATTAATTTTTAAAGTGCAGTTTCTGTAATTCAAATCACCCCAGGTTCACGGTGAGGGGTGGTAGCCACCCTCCTGTCTGCCCAGTTCCCATGCTCCACCATAAACACGGCAGCCTCCCTCACATAACGAATTCCAGGGTCTATTTTCTTCACTTGATAAACATCACCATAATTTTCCATGTTATTCAAAGACTTCATAGAGGGATCATTCATGGTGAATTATTTTTATTGTGTGTTTTGTTCCTTGAGTAATAATTCCCAACACAGAACATCTAGAAAAGACTAAAGTACATGGTACTAAAGAGTCGGCTATTTAAAAAAAAAAAAAAGTGCTTGCCAGATAAACATTTCAGTAAATGCCCTGGTGGCTTTTTTCATTCTCTGTACATGTTTTCATTCCTAAGAAAAACTCATTTTTAAGAAAGAAAAAGGAAAACACATTTGTCTTAGAAATAAACATGGTTCCTACCACTTTTGGCTCTTGCTTCTCATTTAGCAATATATTGTGAACATTTTCTCTGTGAGTGACAAGTGTTTCTCTGCATAGTTGGAAGTCTCCACTTTAATTTTATTCATTCGGGGTCAAACCTCCCCCATTGTCCTTACCAATCCCAAGAGATCCTGACTGCTAACAAAGCCTCAAGTTCTTAATTCTTAACCAGTAAAGGGGAAAGCCTCACTGTGCTACAGGGTGATGTAAGACATTGTGGTGGTTTGAATAAGAATGACCCCCATAGGCTCACATATTTGAATGTTTAGTCACCAGTGAGAGGCACTGCTTGAAAGGATTAGAAGGATTAGGAGGTGTGGCCTTGTTGGAATAGCAGCGACCTTGCTGGAGGATGTGTGTCACTGGGGTGGGCTTTGATGTTTCAAAAGTCCATGCCAAGCCTAGGCTCAGGCTCTCTCTCTCTCTCTCTCTCTCTCTCTTTCTCCCAATGAATCAGGATGTATCTCTCAACTACTGTTCCAGTGTCGTGCTCCCACCATGAAGGATGACAATGGGCCAAGCATTTGAAATTGTAACCAAGCCCTCAGTTAAATGCTTTCCTCCATAAGTGTTGCCTTGGTTGTGGTGTCACTTCACAGCAATGGAACACTGACTAAGACGGAAGTCTAGCTGGGTACTGAGTTTCCAGGATCCCGACTGATACTATGACTCCTTGTGAATCTCCTTGTGAAACCTTAACAACTCCCCTCCCAGGAATAATCAGTTTTTCCATCTGCTACACACACATTTAGGCTCCTGAATTTCTCAATTCTACATCTATCATATGGTATGAAAGTTGGTTTCTCTCTTTTTTGTAAATTACAACTGTTCAAAAAAAAATGTCTGTTGACACTATTCTGTAAGCCAGAGCTCACATTGCCAGACAAGGAAGGGCTGTGAAAGTCTTGGTGCTTACAAGGATCGTGGATTTATGGAGGGTGCAGAGAAACTGCAGACATGTGTAACACTGAGGAGCAAGTATCTTATTAGTTAATGAACATGGACTGTTGTCACAGGACAGAGTAGAGCATCAACTTGGGAGTTGGGAGTATAAGAGAAACAAGGCCAGCCAAGGAGCTCATGGAGGAGAGCTAAGCTAATTCTTACCTGTTCCGCACATGTGGACTCTACTGAGACTGCTACTACTCTTACCAAAATCACCAAATTCTACAGCTGCCTCTCTTGAAGACAATGTCCTTAATTCAGTCCACATGCTACATGATAGCTCTTGTAGGGCTTTGCACTATACTGTCCACTAATTTCTTCATTTATTTATATGTGAGATATTTCTGATGTCAACAAAGGGAACGCTGGGTGAGTCCTTGCCTTTTGTAGACATCTTTCCTAGTCCCACATTTTGGACTTTTCAATCATATGATTTTAATATGGTTTGTCACTTCCAAAGAGGACTTTCAAGTTTGGTCCTTTGATAACCAAAATTTACAACACTGTAACAAAATGCCCAGCATAAATGACATAGGAGATGAAAGACTCTTTTGGTTTTAAAGGGTTCACCAGGGCAGAGATGTCATGGTGGAAAACCTGAGTTCATATCATGGAACCAAGAAGCAGAAAGAGGGAATGCCAGGCCTCAGCTGGCTTTTCCATTTTTCCTCTTTTGATCCATTAGGACCTATAGCCCATGGTATGGTGCCTAAGGGTCCCCCACCTCAGAGTTTTCTGAAAACACATCACGGGCATCCTGAGCAGTGCACCTCACCAATCTCCTGGGTGAGCTTAAGTCCAGTCAAGGGACAGGGGTGATTTGACCATCAGTTTCCAGTAACAGCATTGAGAGACCATGTGAGCCTTAAGAGATGATTATGTCATTAAGAGAACTTGATGGACTATGGCGATGGTTTAGTCAGGAAAATGCTCACCTTGCAAACATTTGATCCCCTACTCCTACCCCTAGGGACACACTTCCTCCAGCAAGGTCATCCCTACTCCAACAAGGCCACACCTCTTAATCCTTCTAATCCTTTCAAACAGTGCCTCTCTCTGGTGACTAAACATTCAAATATGTGAACCTATGGGGGTCATTTTATTCAAACCACCACAACTTACATTGTCCTGTAGTGTGCCCATTGTGAGACATTTCCCTTTAATGGTTAAGAATTAAGAATTTTAAAGCCACATTGAAAAAAAAAAAGACCAGACATGGTAATGTGTACCTGTAATGCCAGAACTAAGAATATTGAGATGTCAAATAAAACTCTGGGGCTTAGTAAGTAGCCAGCTGAGTGTATTTGGCAAGTTCCAAGTCAATGAGAGACTCTGTTTGAAAAAACAAGAGAGATAACTGAAGATTGTCCTCTGGCCTACACACACACACACACACACACACACACACACGTATAAACATACATCCACACACTCCTCTAGAGTGGCCTTCAGTTACCTCAAGAACAGGTTGCTACAAAGTGAGCCTAGTTCCTGGTGCTTGTCTCTTGCATGCATTTGCTCTCTCCTCTATCCTCTGTGACACAGACCAGGCTCTCAGCAGAAGCAGAGAGACCCCTGAGCCAAAATAAATCCTACAACTCAGTCTCTGGTATTCTGTTTTACCAACAGAAAGCAGATTAATAATATTCTCCTGTCTGACTTTGTTTCCTCTCCGGCCACTAGGTTCTCCCAGAAATCCTGTTATTTCAGTGCCTTCAAGAAGTCAAATGACTATAAATCTCTACCCCTACAGCTGATGTTTTCATCCAATCTCCAATTTCCAGAATGCTAGATATTTTATGCAGAAAAACATTTTCATGGGTGGAGTATGTGCTCATTACTAGAGAAACAGGATGGACAAGGCAATTTTCCTCCTGTCAAGGAGACCCATTAGAAAAGTTACACATGAGTATATCCAGACCCAGTAACATTCATATACATTGCTGTCCATTTTCCAATACAGAACATCCCTTCTCCAACAGGTTCCCATGATTACACTGCACAACCCAGCGGGTGCTACTTATATATACATGGGACCTTTCTACAAATGACCAGTACACAACCTACATGACCTTATGTGACAGATTTCCCTAGATGCCATGTGTAGCCAAGAGAGTGACAGGTAAGAACTGGTTGTCAACCCTGGTAGCTCAGTTGGTGGTTTCCTTGGTGATTATCCTCTGCTGGGTTGATGGATTGGATATAGATTACATTTTCACACTTTGCTTACACAATTATTAAAGAACAGAGTTCTAAAAATACAAGTCTCCTCTCATGAAGTGTAGAGACAGAGCCTTGACTTGAAGGACTCTGGTTTCCTTCTTTGTCGGGATTCCAAGTAGATGTGAGAGTAATTTCTGCATTTCACAATCTGCACCCAGACTGATGGGTTGTCAACTGTGTCTTGTTTGGGCTACATTGATATTTTGAATTTAGCTGCCAACTAAGTCCACATAAATAAACATACTTTCAGCTTCTTTGAATAATCTGGAATAAAGGACATTGGGGCCACATTCCTTCATGTCATGCTAAGTCAGTTAAGTGTAGTTAAGTACAGCCAGAGAGCAGCAGCCTCCTGGGCACACAAGAACACACCCTGTCGGCTGCCTCTCTGACCTGGTTGGCTTTGTTGTGCCACCCACTTGACCCTTCCAGCCAGTCACTCACAGTAATTTCAATTTAATTTCTTTTATTTAGAAATGATTAATTTTCAAGTTTATTAATTTATTGGATTTTCTATTGATAACAAGTCTTAGCTGTAGGATAAAAATAACCCAATAAGTATAAAAATAAGCTCACAACAGAACAGATCCCAAGAGCTTTTTAGGAGTGTGTGTGTGTGTGTGTGTGTGTGTGTGTGTGTGTAAGGAAATATCAGTTCCACTAGAGTTGGAGTTACATGCAATTAATGGTGCTAGAAACTGAACTGTATGAACAGAAATCCTTCACTGCTGAGCTATCTCTCCAGTCCCCAAACAGCCCCTCTTTTCATTATACACAATCTATTAATCCTGAGTAAGCAATGGCCCAGCCTTCCTTTCTCCCAAGAAGAGCCACACAAGGATGAACATATTTTGAAAACTCTTCTCTGATTTACCTTGAAATGAGCTCAGATATCTCCCAGAGCCAGTAATCAGCTGTATCCAAAAGGCAAGGCTCCCCAGCAGGGGGGTTAAGCCACTTTAAATTAACCCTTCATGACATCAGCAGACATTGATGAGAAAGGAAAATCTATTCCTAAGCAAGCTCCTGGAACTGTGCAAACCTAAAAAGCATCATATTTCCTTGTAAGAAAAGTCCAGATGTCCAAAGATACCCAGCAAAGGTGAAAGAAGCATACTCCAGTTTACTGTTTTGAGCTGTGCAAATGCTCTGCCATTAAAGAAAGTATGCTTCAATACACACATACAACACAGGAGGCACACACACACACTCACAACCATGCATATGTATGTGCACATACACACACACACACACACACACACACACACACAACTTGTTGCATATTGTGCAGTTACTGGATTAACATTGGACTGTTGTGTGTGTCCAAAATTCTTGACATGCATGTACAGATCTCTCTTTCCTCCCCTCAGAAGGTACAGATGAAGTACAACTGACAAAACAGGGACATCAAGGAACTTCTCTGCTGTAAAGTATGGACAATACCAGCTAATGTTCCTCTGAGTCTGGCAGTTGACACACGACTTCTCCAAAGAAATGAAGCATGTGGAGGATGTGATGGTGTGCTGGAGAGAAGCTGGTAGAACACTGCCATCCTCTCCAATCTGCTTCCCCAAGCCCAAGTAGTTTGGGATCCAGGCAGAAAAGGAGAAAAGGCTGGGATCCGGGCTTCTTCCTGGAGACCCAAAGAGACACACAAAAGCCTGGAAGCATGAGCTTCCTTCAACTGTAATCAAATCCAAGTCAACCAGGCAGGCAACACCATTCCTCCACACCCACTGAGGAAAGGTAGCCCAGCAGACCCACATAGTCACCAACTTCCGATTCTCCAAACCCTCCCTACCGACACCCATAAAGCACCCTAAAGAACTGGTTGGTTTTCATCAAGGGAAAAAAATAGCACCACACACTTCAACATCCGCCACAGCCAGCATCAGTCTCACCTCCTGGAGGATCTTTCTCCATCTTCCTCTTATCACCCTCGCCCCCGGGTGGAAGAGAATCTGCTTCCAGAGTTAACTCTTCCAAAAGGCAGGCTTTCATGAGTCATCCTTGTCTTCCAGTTCCATCCTTCAAAACACCATCCCAGGGCCTCTGTGCTCTCAAGAATGTTGGGCACTTAAACGAGAACCAGCCACTGTGGAATTGGGAGCATATACCCTTCACCTGCAATGCCCTTTCATGGACCCCACTCCCGCTTGTCGCATAAGGAACCATCATCTTTCAGAGGATTTCTCACCTCTTCTGGAAGCATCTCCTGACCATCCCCATCTTCTCTCTGGATGCAAGTGCTTGGATTAGCATCTGCTAGTGTCCTACAAAGTGTAATGCTCAAGAAAGCAAAGACTGGTACTGGAAACCCCAGCACCCAGAATGATCTAGAATAGTGTGGTAGAGCACACACTTAAAGCACAGAGGACTGAGGACTGCCATATTTAATGTGGCAGTCTCACTATGTGACCCTATATGACCTTGAACTCAGCAACTCCTGTCTCTTGGCCTCCCTAGCATTGGAATTGTAGGCTAGATGGGTTGGCTTTTAAATCAGACTCAGGACCTCTTGGCCACATCAATTTTCAACCATGAAGGATAGAGTGAAATCTTTCCCTTGCAGATATGTGCTTACTGAGAAGTTTCTATAGCTTCGAAGAACCTATGTCTTCCTTATCTCTGTTACCCGCAAGGTGCTTCTGAGTCCTTGTCAGGTCTTGGGATTTGTTTCCAATGTCTGTGACTACGTCTGAGACTCCATTCTTTCCATTATCCTTAAGGTTCCTCTTCTTCCTGTTCCTCTTCACTACCCCAACCTAAGCTTCTCGATTGCCCCTAAGTGGCCTTGACTGGTAGCCTTTTTATTTCATCCCTTTACTCCTTAAGCTTGATGCTGAAGTTCCTTTTTATAAAGGTCGCAGCTGATGTGAGAAACACATGAAACCTACAGATCTACCCTGAACGCCAAAGAAAAGGGGTCTACAAAGTAGACTGTAAAGAGAAATTAAATCTCTGCCAAGCAGAAAAGAGGAGGAGGAGGAGGAGGAGGAGGAGGAGGAGGAGGAGGAGGAGGAGAGAGCTTGTTTTGAATACCAGCTTTTTCTTCTCCACAAGAGTTCATGTACTTCTTTCACCTATGAAACTAGAATGAGCATCACATTTAGAAATTAACTGGGGAACAGGAGGAATTGTGCAATATAAAAGCCAATACGCAAATTGGAAGCTACTTTGAAGGTAGCCAGTAGAAGGCCAGGTAAATGCAAGAGAAAGAACCAGAGTCCAGGAGATGAATATGGAAATTCACTCCCCTCTCCAACCAAACTCAGAAAAAAAGAATATGGTCAAATAACGCAAACCAAAAGCAAACTGCAAAATCTCAGAACAGACTATGCCTTAAGAGATGAAATTGTTTGGATCTAAATAAAGATAATAATTGGAAAATGAAGACATGATTTTCTTTTAAGTAACTAACACTCCACAGAAAATGTTGAGGAAAAAGTTCTTTCCTACTCATACTCAAGGGCAACTTTGGTATTGGCCTCATACTGTGCCCTACACACTAAGTGGTTTCTATGACAGCACTAAACTGCAGTGCTGACCAAAAGTTCTATGTACAGTCAAGTTGTCATTTGGAGCAATTCACCAGATGAATTGTTTTAAACATGCAAAAAGCTGAATAGGTTACTTGAAGACACATGTCAGAAAAATAAATTCATAATCAAAGGTAAATCCTCAAAGACAAAATGGTGAGTACTGTCTGTATAACCATGAGGATTGATTTCAAATCCCTATACCACATAAAGTCAGACATAGCAGCAGGGATCTGTAACCCAGAACATCAGATGGAGATAGACAGATTCTTGGAGTTTACTGTCCAGCAAATCAAAATGAAATACCAAGCTCCAGATTCTGTGAGAGACACTACATAAGAGAAAAAGAAAGTGAAGAATGACAAAGACAAGTAGCATCACAGCACAGGTACCTGCACACACATGCACACACATCTATGCACCACCATCCTGTGTGCACACACATAAAGCTCTATACTCAATAAGAAGAAAACATGAACATTTGTCTGACATAAACAGAATAAAGTCACTCCCTCTCTGATATTTAGAATGCACATAAAACTTATTGTCACACACACAAACTTTTCTGTTTTAAAATAATTATTTTAATGATGGAGTTAAACTTACAAACCCTTGCAAAGGTAAAAAGTCTGTCTTAGTTGGGAATTTCATTGCTGTGAGGAGGCACCATGACCACAGCAACTCTTATATAGGAAAGCATTTAGCTGGGGCTGGCTTATAGTTCATTGTTATCAGAGCAGGAAGCATGGTGGCACACAGGAAGACATGGCTCTGGGGGGTAGCTAAGAGTTCTTCACCTAGATTTTTAGCAAAGCAAAAAAAGATGAAGAGAAGGAGGAAGGAGGAAGCATGGCTTTAAGAATCACCAAGAAGTGAGAGAGACCCTGGGCCTGGCTTGAGCATTTGAAACCTCAAAGTCCACCACCAGTGACACATTTGCTTCAATAAGGGCACACCTACTCCAACAAGGCCAGACCTCCTAATATGCTTGATGACCAAGCATTCAAACATGAGTTTATAGGGCCATTCAGATTCACTACAGTCTCATAACAAAATTTCTCATCTATTACAGAAAGGAGGACTTCAGATTGTAGTTCTGGAATGGATATTCAGAATATAAATATAGGCTTAAGAATGACCTTAAAAATAATTAAGGTATTTGCTGATAGAATCAAAATTAAGGTGAATGTTCCCCCTCTTTTTACAGAAATCAAAACAATTAATTGAGGTGAGTAAATCTTAAGAATAAATGAAATATTAACAAGATGTCAAGTAGGGATAAAAATATCTGTTGGCAATAATCACAAGCATGTCCCCAGGGGGACTAAAATGAAGACAGGGGTGGGGGTGTGGTGATGGTAAGTATGGATCCAAATTCACATTCAATAGCTTTTTAATAGTACTTGATTAATTAGCCAATGGACATGGAGGTGAGGAATCAGAGAGAGGGAAGAAACCAGATGTGGTGGCACATCTGTAGTCTCTGCACTCAGGAGGCTGAGTCAGAGGGATCTCTTAACCGCTGAGCCATCTCTCCAGCCCGGAGGGATCTCAAGATGCAGAACATCCTGTGATACACAGTGACACACTGTGTCAAGAGTCAGGGGAAGAAAGACATCCAAGACCCTAGGTTCATCACCTCTGTGACCAGGACAGTGATGTCACCAACTGAGAAAGACTTAGAAAAAGCATGAGCCTGGATTTGGCCATATTAATGGTATTTGCCTGAAATGCTTTGATGTATGTGTGAAGTAGGGTGTTCAGATATATGGCCTGGGCCACACAACATTCACTGCCACAGATGAACGGGAGTCCAGTCCGCCAAGATTTGTACCGATTACTATACCTGGAGGGATTTCTCAGCACAAAACTTTACGAATAGTACAGAAAGATTTATAGAGAGTTATATAGTCGCCACCAAGAAATGGGAACTATATACATTTCAGTCCAAATGGATGGATAACTAAAACCAACAAAGCATAAGTGATTTATGTCCGCATTTCTGACACTCAGTTCTGTAAAAGAAATATCCAGGACAAGACGGTGCCTCTGATTCCCAGGCTTATTTTCCATCCTGGGCCTCCCTCTTGCCAGCAACTCGTGTGCTCCTCGACACATTGGAGACAATCCCCCATCTGTTTGGGTTGTGCAAGGACCAATGCATGTCAGAAGATTCCACAAGACAGGGCATGTACAAATTGAATGATCAGTATCAGCCATCGATTTTATCGAGGTCCCAACTGGATTGTGTTGGTTGCGACCTCCCATATTGTGTCTTCTTTCTTCCACTGCGGAGGCAAGGTTCCTCTGCTGCTTTCAATCCAGGCCTTATTGGTGTTTGAAAAGAAGCTGTGCTTCATGGTTCATGCACTTGCTGAAAGGACTGATTAAATATAAATTTATTAATGATGCCATGAAGAGATTGAAGCCCTCTCTGGTAGAATTCCACAAGTTTCAGCAGGAGTCTAAATATACTTGATTTAAAAGTGGGAAGTAAAACTTTTTCCCAGAGCTAAGGACCCGACACAGGGTCTTGCACTTGCTAGGCAAGTGCTCTACCACTAAGCTAAATCCCCAACCCTAACAGAAATATTTAATTACATATCTTGATGTATATTATGCAGATTGTTAATTTTTTATTTGTTTCTCCCAAATGATACACTGTTTCATTCAAAATCTGATACTGAGCAGCTTACTTTTGTTCTGAAAATGACCCCACCTGGTTACAAGACGGTAGTCTTGGTAGAACAATCAAGTTAAGCTATGCTTGGTTTTACAGATGCAACTGACTGGGTGAGAGGATTTTCTGGTGAGAGAGATTGGATATATGTCACTCATTGACCATGACTGAACACAGGCATCAGGCTTCCTTGTTCCAACCGACAACAACAGTCAGGACAGAAGCAGAGACAGTTTACCATCACTTGGCCTCTTGAGCTGGCTTCAATAATGGCAGCAGAGAAAAGGCAGAGAAAACTCTTGAGTTGGACCTGAGGCATCCCCCCAAATAGATACTGAATACATCTATGGATCATGACACTAGCCTTCTGGGCATGACCTCAGAAATCTCAGAATATGTGAGTGCCCCACCACATTCCCCTCCAGACCGTCCCTTGGCATGGACTAGGCAGGCTCACATTTTGTGGCATTCATTTTGGCTTTGTCCTTCATTGCCTTATGGCAGGTCCCCACTGACTATCACCAGGGAGACCTGTGGCCTTATCACCTTGCCTCCAAGGCCAGTGCCACACAGTTGAGTAGAAGGGTGTTCAGATGGCTCAGGACGAACCTCAGCAGTGCTCATGGCTCACTGCCCTCCGTGTATCATAGGAAGATGCCCCAGAGCGTCCCCTCATCTCACTGAGTCCCTGTAGCAGGAACACGGGGCTACCTCTATGTAAATGCTGGGGGCCGTGCAGCTGCAAAAGCATCTCCTGCAGGAGGACCTAATTAAGGACTCCCAGCCAATTAGGAACTGCTGTTTAGAATAGACTTTCTTGGGAACCAATGGGGGCGCGGGTGGAGGGTAGTAAAGGGGGTTGCCGCAGTGCTCAGATGAGTTTGCTGCAGTATTTCTCACTGGCTCCCGGAGTCTGTGTCATTGTCTCTGTGCCAACTTGCCCCCAACCCCCAAGGGCAGGTAGGGTCCTGATAGCCAATCAGAGCACAGGCAACAAATCCTCACTTACCTACCTCATTTGACACCCCCTCAACTCTCTTAGCTTATTTCTATTGGCAACTATGAGGCACATGTAAACCCCCTAACCTGTGAAAGCAAACAGCCAGCAGCCCTTGCACACACTGTAGAAGTGGGATGCTTTTCCTTCTGCTCAGCTCTACCCACAAGAGAAGTCAAGAACCCTTTTGATAATTCACAGAAGGCAGTTAACCTATTCCCCTTCGTGGTCCACAGCTCCTGGAATTTCCACATCATCCCATAGCCCCATGCATTTCACCATCTTCAAGTTGAGAGAGAGAGAGAGAGAGAGAGAGAGAGAGAGAGAGAGAGAGAGCATTTGTATGCTCATGGAAGCCAGAGGTCAACACTAAATGCTGACCTCAATTGCCCTTCACCTTAATTTTCAAGATAGGGTCTCTCTCAGAACCTAGAGCTCAGTAACTGTCCCAGGCAGCTGGCCAGCAAGCTCCAGCGCTGGGATTGCAGGAACCTACAACGTGCTTTCTGTGTGGGTGCTGGGATCCAATTCAGCTCCTTACGCTTTTAGGGCAACCTTTTTGCCAACTGAGCCATCACCAGAGCTTCGGCTTACTATGGGACTCTTGGACTAGCTCACTCTAAACTGCAAGAATCTGGGACTGTGGGTGCTCTCAGTAAATTTTAGCTAGCAGGGAGAAATTGAGGGGTGGTGATCTAGGGGTTAGGGAGATGGTTCTGTGGTAAAGTGATTGTCCTGTAAGCATGAAGACTTGAGCTTAAATCTCATGATGACCTGATCTAAATCCCCAGTACACACGTAACAGTAAAACTAGAATCTCAGAGACAGTGAGGGATCATGGGGCAGAGGCAGGCAAACCCTGTCATTGGCTCATTGGCCAGCAACCTAACTACACCAGTAAGCTGAAATTTCAGTGAGAGACTCTATCTCAAGAAAAAAATAAGATACAGAACAACCAAGGAAGACATTAACCTCTACCCTCTATGTGTATATACATATGTACATATGTACAAAATACTGCATATGCGTGCACACACACACAGACATACAACATGTACAAAACACATGAATGGTAGCATTCAATACAACACACATACACACATAAGACACTGGTAAAACAGGCATAGAGAGGCTGAGTCACTTTTGCAAGGTAATTAAGGCAGGTGGAGTCAAAGTCAGCTGATTTTCCTCATCATTGGTATCAGCTCCTTCTACTGTCATTCCTGAAAACCCACCAGAACCTTCCTTAAGTCCTCTTTGTCCAACAAGATGTACACCACACCCTTTACACAATCATTCTTAAGGAGCCCACATGGTTTCTGGTGGCTCTGGTGCTCCTGATCGGTTCAGCCAAGCTTTTGGCAATTTATATGATGTGGTCTCCTGCCCCTTTGGGAGGATGGGCCCTCCCTGGTGGGAATGTCTTTGCTTCTAATGTCCCCAAGCCTGAAGGTAAGTCACCAGCAGGCTTGGTGAGAAGCTGGGCTCCCATATTGCCTGGCAGGAGGCTGAACGTTGTGGGTGCTGGGTTAGGTGGCATGCCGAGAGACTTAGTCGGGGATTGCCTGATACAGAGCAGACATAAAGTCAGTGCAGGCACTGCGGGCTTTAGCTGCTAGCTTTTGCCACAAGTTCTGCTTGGAACCTATTTACCAGCGGCTGAGCCAGAGGCCTTCCTGAGACTCAGCTGCCTGCTGCAGCTAGCAAGCAGCCACCTAAAATGGGGTGCTTACCAAGAAGCAATGTCCACCTCACAATGTCTCTTCCAAGGGCATAGGGGACCTTCCGTGCCAGAATCGAAGCAAAGTTGTTATGCTTTTAATGTGTCCCTGGCTCTAACTGGCCACCGCACGCCAGGGGCCCGGAGTGGCATCTTTAACAGGTGACTCAAGCACTCTATTTCAATCTGTTCCCAGTTCTGCAGTGACAGTCGATTTTTTTTAAGCCTTGTCATCTTTCAGAGCCATTAAGTCAACAGGCGCAGCCGTCTGGCACTGAGACATAGCTCCGACTTCACAAGGTTTAGCAGACGATCCATAAAAGGCGTTTTCTCCTTCTCACCCACACACCTCCTACACCCACCACTTCACATTAAAAAAAAAAAAAGCAAAATGCTTTTACTGCCCAAAACGTAAATAAGTAATAAAGTGTGTGCCTCCAGGGTGGTGCCCTGGATATTTAAGGAATCTACAGAGCCATCCTGTTCAGTTTTTTTTATACTGCCAATGCATGGTGCTGTTTTAGCAAGCACATTCTGGAATTACATTGCCTGGGTCTGAGTCCCCACCTTGCCTCTTACACACAATGTTGTTTCAAGATGCAGCTTGGCTCCAGGTTCCTTATCTGAAACACTAGTATCAACAGGACTCATCTCTGTGGGTCTTCAGTTAAATGGGCTGATGTGTGTATGGTGTAAGTGGCTTTGAGGAAAGGAACAATTCCCTTTGGCTGCCATTAGGGGAAAAGGGCGGGCAAGACAAACTGGGTGAGGACCATGAGCACAAACACAAATTATTGGGACCTGGGGAGATAATTTAGTGGTTAGATAAGAGAGCTTACTGATCTTCAAGACTGGAATTTAGTTCCCGGCTTAAAATTGTAACTCTAGCTACAGGGAACCTGAGACACAGACAGACAGACAGACAGACAGACAGACAGACACACACACACACACACACACACACACACACACACACACACGATATACACACACACTAACTGCCATAAAAATCTGAATTGTGAAAATCTAGGAATTGGAGTCAAGAGTAAGGAAAGAGGCAAAGATCAGACAGTTGACAACTGGGTTCCCATAGGTTCATGAGAAATCTTTAATATCATTTATATATAGATATAGATATAGATATAGATATAGATATAGATATAGATATAGATATGATTGATGAGAAAACAGATCATGAATTTGAAGGAGAATGAAGAGGGGTAGATGGAGGGATTAGTGGGAGAAAGGGGAAGGATGAAATATTGTAGTTAAAATACAATCCCAAGAATAAGCAAAAGAAATTAAAAATGTTTTTAAAAGATAGTGGATTTCCTAGCTAGTTCCTGGCAGGACCAACGGACCAAACTCCTTGCTGATGAACAACGTCCCTGGAGAGAGGAGCTACCTAAACAAAAGTTATTTTTTTAATATCTTTATAAACCATGAAGGTAAAAGACATTCTCTGAAATTAATTACAGAGTCAGAACTGGCTCCAGTTCCAAGTTCCTCTTTGGCCTTATAAAAATGGAAGTGAGATTTCCCAGCAGGGCAAGAGAAAGAAATGTTTTCTTTAGAGAGGGACTGTGGGCTATTTCTCATCTCTGCCTCCTTTGGGCAAGAATCCCAGGCGCTGTGACCTCCATTTACAGGGCTTCCGTGGGGAAATAATAATAATAATATGTTCTGTTTCTCCAAGATTGTCAAGTGTCATGCAGATATTAACTAATTAATTCTCCTAAGTCAGCAGAGAAAATTGCTTCCTCAGATTTCTGAGCACTCTTGAAATGTAAATGAGGTCACACCCCAGCTTGTCCCTCCCAGGCCTTACAGCACAGGAATGGCTATCAGATCACCTAGGATGAAAGCCAAACTCTTTTTGCCTTGAAGGCACCACTGGGCTGGTCGCCTCCAGCAGTTCTCAACTTACAGGTTGCTGGTCCTAAGACCATCAGAAAACAGATATTTATACTACAATTCATAACAGTAGCAAAATTACAGTTATGAAGTAGTAACGAAAATAGTTTTATGGTACCATAATTGGTGGTATCCTTGGAAGTGTAAACCCCAGATAGTTTCTTTATTAAATTGGTTTTGCCAGAATATTTTAACACAGCAACAAGGAAAGTAACTGTGTGGTAGAACAAAAGCTCACACTTTATGGCTGGCACTCAGCAGGAAAGGAAGAGGAAAGGGCAGGCATTTCCCCTCTCCCCTACAAAGACACATCCCCAGTGACCCGAAATCTCCCACTGGGCTCCACATCTTAATGTTTACCACTCTTCCCAATGGTGCCAAGCTGTGACTAAGCCCTTAACACACAAGCCTTTGAGAGGCATTCTATGTACTAGCAGCTGTAATATTTGGTCACTACTTTTCTGGTTGGAATGAGGCCTGGTGAGCCTCTGCTTGGCTGCCTTTATCATAGCACATCTGGGTATAAGTGGCATACAATAGGTAATCAATCACTTATAAATACATAAACAAGTGTAGGCAAAGATAACTGGCCTCATTCACCTAGGCCCAAATTAGCAGAGGAATCGTGGCTCTTTGTCCCTAGGAAGCCACCTCTAAGGTACTCAGACTCTTCCATGTAAGACCTCGGGGCTGAGCCTGTCCCCAAGCCACTCCGTGTTTTGGAGTACACTCAGAATGCTCTCATCATGTCAAATCCATGTCCTCAGAGGAAACCTGCTGTCCCCCAAAGCATATATTCTCACCTGGCCCCTAGTACTTGCCTGCTTTGGGAATATGTGTTATGGCCCCATCTGATATCATGAGAGGTTGGGGACGGGCTACTAAGCCCAGGAGACCTGAGGATCTTTCTCAGCTTCCTTGTTGATGCAGACCCCAGTTTGAGAATGGGAAAGACTCACCAAAACACGGCCCCAGTGATCCGAGATCAGACCCCGTGTGCCCTTCTTCCGTTAGCACCAGAGGGTTTCGAGAGACTAGGACCTCGTGGTTGCTACCCATTAGTGTGGCATTCACAAGACAGACTTAAATCTACTTGAGTCTCCCCAACACTCAAATAGCCATTGCTGGGCCAATTTTACCCACACATAAACTGTGGCCCAAATAATTTAACATGTTCTGAGTCACAAGATGTCAAGAAATGTGACTGTGTTTGAACTCAAGTCTATTAAACATCAACACTCCATGACTCTCATGATCATTCTCACAATCACTCTCACAATCACCTGTGCGCACTGTTATAATAACACTATCTTAAATATTAATTTAATAGTTATCTTGAAGTTCATATCAGTGGCATGGGCCAAGTGGCAGGTAGCATGGACCAAGTTTTTCCACAAAAGCAAGCCTGTTCCAATAATAATATTTAATAATAAATGATTATTCTATGATAGTCTCTGTATTGTGATATCTCCATTCATTCTTACATCAGTACCCCAAATAGGTGGCAACCAGGCTGTTTAAACTGAGGTAGGGGAGGAGCCTGCTTACATTATGAAGAAGGAGAGAGGGGTTTGGGAGAAGGAGTTGGAGACAAAATATATCCTTCAAAGTCATAGCCATGCTCCACCGTCAACCAATGGGCTACTTCATCAAGCCAGGCTCTACCTTCTGATATACCGTTAAGCTGGACTGACACATTGATGAGGTAAAGGCCCTCATGATCAAGTATCTCTCAATGGCCTCACCTCTGAACACTGCTGTTCTGGGTACCAGGCATTCAGCACCAGCAAGAGCCTGTAGAGGACATTCCATATCAAACCATGACAGAGACCTAAGCAGAGAACCTCAAACTCAGAAAGGTGAAGTGAGTTCTCCACGGTCACTGTTTCTCCCTGCCTGTAATCTGACACTGGACACAGCATGAGCCATCTAATATCTTCCCCTCACTCTGTATTCAAGAGCTAGCTTAGGCTTGGGGGATAGTCTTCTGAATCCAAATTCCCTCCCATCCTCACTGTTTTAGTTCATATCCTTGGTAAGAAAGGAATTCTAAGATTTAACCACAAAGGTTGGAGCATGGAAGGGAAGACAGTTCATCCCTTAATACGCTAGGGACCAACAGAAAAAGGCTATTTTTACATTCTTGACTAAATAATAAAATCCTGTCAGATTCTGTCACAGAGCCCTAGGTGCCACCACAGCTCGCTTACAACACCAACCAGTTCAGAAGGAGCAATCCCTTTATGGGCTGCTGGATGTCCCAGACCTTTAGTCCTTCCTTTCTTACCAATAGCCATGTCTGTCCCATGTAAATGCATATGTCTTCCTTCCCCATGTTTCCATTATAAAGCAGTGCTCTTATCTGTAGCTTAGCTAACATTTCCAGCTGTTATCCAACTCTGCTGCTGCTAGTTAAAGGAGCTTCCCTGAGACTTGGTCCTTTTTCTGGTTAGCACATATGGCAGCCCTGTTATTTCAGAGACTCCCCTGTCTTAAAACAGCGTTTGTTTAAGATCTTCATCCATGGGAACCTCTTTAGTCCTGTGTTGGTTCCCTAGCCAGTTTCCCTGATGCCTATTAATCCTTCGTGAATACTGCTGCTTCTGTGATTTCATTAGAAGATGGGCTAGTGGACTAGCTGTGCCCTGTCTGTGCCTAGCCCCATCTGGCCCTTCTCTGTAAGGCAGATTTCTCAGGTTCCCTGCTAGTTGGATTCTGATCTAGTTTAACCAAGAAGAATGATTGCCAGGAAAGGTAGACTGAGACAGAGAAAAGTTGGACTATTTCTTCCAAGACTCTCTTCTGTGGTCAGGGACACTGGAAGATACAGCATTTCTTCCATAGATTGAGCTTAGCTGGAGAGACCCCACAATGGACCTAGTTCCCACTAGCTACTTGTCCTGCCATGGTTCTAGTTTCTACTAGAAAGATCTTTAAACACTGTTGGTCTAGGGACCAAGCATTCCAAAACACATGAGCCCCTGGCATATGGTAAATGACATTCCAGACCAAAACCATAACAACAGATCAAGTCCTTAGTAAACAGTCCCAATATTAGGATTCCATCAACACCAACCACCTCCTCTCTAGCACCTCACCTCGTACCCAAGACAAAACAGTGGTTCCTACCATTCATAGCTAAACCTGCTTCATCAGTCACGGCCTGCTTCTTGTCTCTTCTTTTTCATATGTGGCCAAGTTCCTCTATTATCTGTTTGAAATACCTAGAAAAGTGTGTGCTTTTCCAGTTGGACCATAAACAGCTGAGACCTGTATCAATCTCCTTCTTATATGCAAGTCCATATTCATCTTTTCTCCATGACAACGTCCAAGCCTATCTAACTGTAGGACCCAGCCACATTTGCAAAGACAATGCTCCCTAAACCCACTAGGTTCCTGATACCCTGAAACTTCTCTGTTCCTTAAAAACCCATGTGCCTTCCCAACTCAGGTGCCATTTTCTCCCTCTGATAATGCTACTCTACCTAGCATATTCTGCTCACCTGTCCAATACTCTCCTTACAGTAGGATCTCCACATAGTATATCTAGAATACCCCCTTTCAATTCAGACTGCATTGCTGCCTTCTTACCACTATCCAGCACCTCCAAGTAAGACCACAACTCCTTGATATGATGTAAAGACCACCGTTTCCCCCTGACTCATTCTGCCCTACCCACTCTGATCTCTTTGCAGTTCCTTGGGAGAACCAAATCTGAATCCTCAAGCATACTGTACTTGCCATTGTTGCCTGGGGAATTTCCCAAGTCCCCTTGCTTCCTATTATAGAGGTCTTGGACCAAATATCCCTTCTTTAGAGGGACCTTTCCCTCATCACCTACTACAGAATTACTCTCTGGCTTCACTCATTGTTATGGACCCTTCCCGACCTGCACCAAATAGACTGACTCTACTTCCCTTTCAAAGCCCCCATGGGACACTGGGACAACTCCCAAGATGCTCATGCACACTCTGGGATGTGGAGTATTGTCCTTTCTTAAACCTTTTCTCTCTCTCTCTCTTGATGTTAAGGCTTTAATATATATTAAAATTTCTTCTTGATAACCCCAACTTAGCTTCATAAATAAAAAGGAATATTGTATTTGTCATTGTCATCCTCACTGGTAAGATTTATTGACCACTGCACATTCTATACACAAGATATTTTACAAAAGCCTTTTCCATATTTCATTGGACTCTCATGACAGCTCTATGACCAGTGCTATTATTACCCCCACTTCAGAGAAGGGGACACTGAAGCACAGGGAGGCAGATTAAGTATCCACCACTTGTGGCATGACTGAGAGATAGGAAAACACAGTCCTTCCCTACCAATGAGTTTCTGGGTTGTGGTGGAGTACACCATCTGCCAAGTGGTAGAGATATAGTAACATAAAAGAATGGACTCTGTTCATATAGAAATTAGTTTAGCTTGGTGGGTTATAAAAAATAAGAGAATGGGAAATTGGGAGGGGATTAGAGAATATGCCTATCTTGGAGGAGTTGGGCAGGGCAGATGTAATCAAAATGCATAAATTCTCAGAGAATTGATAAAAAATATTATACTTTAAAGTATTGTTCTGAAAGGTAAAACACAATAAATCATAATTCTTAATTGTAACTGCGGTGCATGCTAGAAAAATGAAGTGCAGGTACCAAGAAAAGCAGGTTTTGGGTACTACAGTACACCACAGGACCCTGGGAAGAGGGTCCTGAAGAAGATACCAAGCCAGTGAGAGAAAAGAAATCACTGTTTAGGCAAAGGAAACTTTTCCATGCAAAGGCTTTGGGCAGAAAGGGTTTTGCTGCCCAGGGGAACTCAAAGGAGGCCATGATAGATCCATAAGAAGGCAATAGACATGCCCAATTATAGGCATGTAGAGGCCCAGGCTTAATACTTTCTTCAACCCCACATATTAGTCAGCTTTCTGGTTCTGTAACAAAATACCTGAAGCAAACAACTTAAAAGAAGGAAAGACGCATTTTGCCTCAAGGTTTCCAGGCATGGTCAATGTCCCTGTTGTTTTGAGGCACAATGTGGTAAGAGAAACCATGCTGCTGAGGACCCCACGGTGAAGCAAAGATCTTCACCTCACTGTGCTTAAAGCAAAACCACAGAGAGGAGGAGGCCAGGACCTCAACACCCCCTCAAAGACACTCCCACATGTGATCTAACTTCTTCTCACAAGGTCCCCTCCTAAAGGATCCCCAACTCCCCACCAGTCAAGACTAGCACGCACCCAGTGCAAGGAGGCAGCGCGCACACTCAGGGCACACACGCAGGGCACACACACACAATGCCTTGTGGCACTCGCTATTTCCAATGGATGCAGGCATGATTTTGAAACATGAAGAAGTGTCTCTGTGTGCTCCGGCTGGTGCTTCTTTCAACCTCTCAGCCCCCTAAGTCAGACATATTTCCAAGCAAAAATGGACCTTTAGACTGGTAAAGTAAAATTCCACCTGGGAGAAGCTGGATTTAAAATAAGATATTGGTCCTTTTTGCACCAAGAAGGGTTTATATTTTCATTATTAGTGTTTGGACAATGGTTATTAAAAACGTACAAAAGGCTGACATGAATCTGTAGCCACAGATATTTTTTATTTTTATTCTTACTGGGTCTAAACTCAAGATACTGATGTTCATTCCGAGCAGGACTAGAGTTTTAAGGAGTCCCTTAACTTAGAATTGTTTACATTTTTAAATACACTTTGTGATTTGCAGTCTTGTTTAAGCAAATAACTGCATGGCTTCTGAAAAGCAGACCCACTTTGCAGTACTCTGGGCCTTGGGAACTAATAGAAAGACTTAGTGGCAGAATGAGTTCTGCCCACGATGCTCTTGCTGGGCCACAGGTGCACAGTGCGTAGAACAGGACTAAGACAAGGAACAGAGTCTGCCCCGAGGTCTCAGAGGAAGCAAGCAGCACTAAACGCAGACCTCTGCCAGTCAGACATTGTGTTACGGTACACGCAACACTCATGGTGGTTAGCTACAGCAATAATTAGCTCTGTAAAGAACACAGGAAGGAAACAAAAGATGGAAGGGAGGGGACCACCATCCAGTTAGCATCAGATGCCTCATTAGCAGCAACTTTCAGCTGCAAGACAATAGAACAGTTATGTGCAAGCCCATGGCAATAGCTGGAAAGTCTGAAGGAGGAAGGAGGAGGTGACCGCACAACCCACGGGAGAAGGCTAGCCGTAGAAGACTGCAGAGGCCAAGAGCAACTTGCTTACA